>QEYB01000229.1:0-586365 GCA_017562135.1 Dipylidium caninum | reverse complement strand
AGAAGAGATCAGAAACTGCAGTAGCTCGTGGCAAATGACGTGCACACCGTTCCAGTCTGTCTCGTGGGCAGCCTTGTTGCGTGGACGCTTTTGGTTCGTGAAGTCTTTCCAAACAGTATATATAAAATTCTCCAACATGCACTTTTTTTGTAACTCGGAGGGCGTACTCCTTCAGAACACTGCCCCGCCTAGTTAAGGCTGGGGGCTTCGCGAGGCAGAGCTAGCGTCACGAGTGCAACCCATGTCTGGGAGGCACGAATGAGGCGAGACCATCGAGGATTGAGCGCGGACATAAGGCAGGCAGCGCTCTCGCCTCACGCGCAGAAGCGAGTGGACAGTGGAGTAACAAGATTGGCGGTCCAAGCACCCTTCCTCATCTGCCCGGTTGTCGCGCCACTAAGTCCACGTTGTCCTCTTACTGACAGCACTGGACTTCTGTCCGCTTAAAGAGGACGCGGATTCTCAACGGCCAAAACGTGCCTGAGTATGAGTAGTCAAATCATCACATCACTCACTGGCACACGCGAAACACACACCAAACAAACCAGCAAGATAACTAAGCAGGGAAAATTTTACTTCCACACGTATATAATGATGACGCTAGTAATGCAAAGCGAAGAAACAGAAGAGCACGAATGAGAGTGGGTGTGGAGCGGGGTGGAGGGGGTGGGAAGAGGTTGGGAGAGAAGGGGGGCTGGAGGAAGGCGATACAAAATGTCGGATGCGTGTAAGTGAGCGAGCGAACGCGGGGCATGCAAAGCGGAGGAAGGTGCGGGGAGGGCAGAAGGGGGTGGGGCGGGTAGCGGGGAGGGGTGGCACAGAACGTGTTTTTAAGGAAAGAGTGCACGGAGCAACAAATGCACCTCGACCAAGGCGGGGGAACGGGGACGGGGGACGGGGACGGGGATGCGGGGACGGGGACGGGGGACGGAAAAGGAGAGATGGGGGTCGGAGTCCGATGGTGTATAAGGTGCAGAGAAGAATCGAGGTGTGGTTTTTCGAGCTTTTGCCTTCTGTTTGGGTTACACGAAAAGTCCTTCCCTTGATATCGAAATTGTAAAGGAGTCTAAGTGTTTCTTAAAAAAGCAGAAGTAACATTTTGTAAGTCGAAATGAGGAAAGAAGTCTGTTTCATCAACAGTTTGCTTCCCAAAAGGCTTTTTCACACTAAACAACAAGTTTTTAGAAACAAAAAATACACTCCTGTCGTGCTCTGACGTGTCTTCGACTTTCCTCTAAGTCAAAACGCCCTCCAACGCTCGTGACGACCGGGAAGATGTCCTCGCGCGTCTGCGCGCCTGCCTTGCTAGAACTGCAGAGGGACTCCCGACAAGGATCCGGCAAGTGCGGCCAAAGGCCTCGTGCAAATCTGGGGCGAAAAGACAATGCACCCAAACGCGGTGTCAATCGAAAGCCTGGTTCGATGTGCCGCGCCATGTTGCCTCAGACACCTAACCCTGAGAGTCGGGGCAGGGTGGAGAGGCGCTCATGGAGACGCGTCGAAACCCAACCGAGGGCTTCCACAGCATTCTGTTTTCGTCAGAAACTGGTACCAAGCCTGTGCGACAAATGCCATTTTCTGCTGTGGACGCTCGGTGCGTCTGAATTCGACCTGACAGCAGGAAAAGGCTGAACAACTTTTTAGTCTTCTGGGTAGCCAACATCATTTGTGTGTGCAACGTCCACAAAGGCGTCAACCTCCTCTCCAAGTCGCGTCTTAACCGGCCAATCGAAGGGGGCATATTTTTAGCCTTGTGGGCAATGCGACTTGACGTACAGAGTGGTGAAGCCCCTTCGGGCAACTAAGGGGGCGAGAGCGGAGCGGGAGGGGGAGGGCGTGCACTCTTGAAAAAAAAGGCCATAGCAAAATTACTTAGTATTGCAACATACCAAAGACTAAGCAAAAATGTATGAGCGTGCACGTGGGGTACAGATTTGGGGTGCCAAAATGTAAATGGTCAAAGTGACTTAACACAGTGAAAACGGATGGGAAGAAGAGGAAGGAGAGGAGGAGGTCTGCCTCCCTCTTCGCCCACGTCAACTTTCTCTGTCTCTTTGTCTACCTCAATGGTTTCTACATGTCGATTCGTGTCTCAGTGTAGTGAGCATCGAGGCAACTAGAAGTTGTGCACAAAAAAAACAACAGGAAAAGCCAATTAGACGGCGGGTCTCTCGAAAGCGACATTTTACACACCGTTTTCAGTGCGCACGTGACACTAACTGACTAACTGTCAACCGAATTGGCGGTTGCAGCACTTTAGTGAAGCAGATTGCGGATGATTTAGTGCATGGCCAAAATCGCAAACGAGAGAACAGACTGAGTGTCGCGAAGAGCTTTCGTCGTCTCCAGCTATCCTGGGCACTTGCCAGTCGCGGTACAAATCCGCCAGTCTCGGTCTGCTGTGCCTCAAACTCACCTTCAAACGTTTGTTTGCGTGATCTTGCAACAAAAGCTCCATGTGAAGCAGCCAACGTCCCGCAAACGGATTTCCACCGATGTTTTACAGGCAAACAAATCTCAGGGAGAATCAGCAAATTTGTTACGTGTCCACAGCTTAAAAGAAGACCTCGGCCCACCGACATGAGTGATTGTCTGTCTTATTGCGCTACAGATCACATTTCCGCCTTTTGGAGGCAAACACACCAAACACTTAAAGGGTAGCCTCGGCAGCTGTTAGCTTTAAGGTCAGAAAGAAAGGGTGATCGCTCGCCTCAGGACAGGACTTCGCCGTTCTATTCAAGATCAGCACATCGCTGGCAGCAACTGCATCTCCACGAGTCGCGCTGGCCAGCAACTGGGTGGTGATCCCACCGCTCAGCGCGCCTAGCAGACGCCGCTGAGTGGAAACTGCTGAAACCACCGGTCGTCGGGCCATCGACACAGTCGGTGCAATTGCTAATAGCAGCGAGGAAGAATGTCCCACAAGTGGATTCGCAGTTATTGAGGGAGAGCGAGTAGAGGCGGGAGAGCCTCCTACCCTCGCAAAAGCGTTTCCCTGCCTCGGGCAAGCTGCTCTGCGGTATCGAATGAAACGCTCCTCCAGACGACGCAGTACTCTCGAACATGCTCCGTCAGACTTTCGAGCAACATAGCTAGAAGAAATGCGTTGGTTATTAAAGTTCGGTCCTTGACGCGCGGTTCCCACCTCCTCAATCGCAAACAAACACGGAACCAGCGGTGGCAGACAAAACCCAACGAGATCCACAATAAATTGATGGATTAAGCTTTTCTGAACCCGGCTGTCAATTTAAACAACCCAAATGTCGACAAGTATCTCAAGTAAAAGAGAAGACGAAGGCCCTGAATTAGTGTATTTTAAAAGAGATTAGAAGGCCTATAAAGGCTTTTGAGTCATTTTGTCTGCGCCCTACATACGCGCACAAATTCACTAAACCCTCAATAAAGGTGCTCAAAACATGGCTAATAGGGCAAACCTTCACCGCATCTTCGTTTTCGGTCGTGTGTCTACTGACGGCGGTTGGTGAGAACGTCCGGTGTCCGTCCTCATAGCCTGCGAATCTGTTTGTCGCTGTTAACGGGGCCGTCTGGTTTGCGGCTACTTTCCCTCCTGCGTTGGTGGACTCGGAGAACTCGCCAGCATATCTCATAGAGTGCCTAGAACAAAAGGCGGCGCACAAAAATTGCCTGCCTCACTAACTAACGGCTAGCACGTCTAGTCAGTAGCAACGTTCTTAGTTTGGTGGAACACTATTGCACGGTGTATTCCGATTAATCGGAGATTTCGACAAAATCTTTGACAGCATAAAAAGGGGCTACTAGCAATAGCTTTTTATCGGATATACGCACAGAGGGTGAGGTTCAACATAACCACTAAATCCACCGTTAGCGAGACTCTTTCTTTTCGCACTTTCAATTGTCACCTACTCTGCATTACTGTGATTTTTTGGCAGCAATCAGACCAAATACTATACTCGCCATGCCAGGCAAATGGGTGTGGACGCGTGCAGAAAGATGAAGCGAAATTGTTGCCTCCTCAATGCGAACAACTAGTCAGTCCAGACTAAGTAAATCTTTTACAAACTATTTTTTTTTTAATCTGAAATCACGAAGGGCACGTCGGCAACGCTTTCGTCATGTGCGCGACATCAGGGATTAATCGAATGAAATGCACAAAGCACTCGAGGAGGGCGAGCGGACCGCTCCTCTTCGCGCAAATTGTCATTAATTACGTGCAAATGTTGCAAAAGTACAACCATTAAGATTTAGGGCAGACTTAGTACAGCACGAGTAGAGTTGCGTGCTCATCACTCAAGACAACAAAATTCACGAAGTTGTTGTGCCGAGCTGGGGGGGGGGGGGGTGGTGTCACTCCCCTCGTGGGTGAAGGAGGGGAATGCATACCCAACTACTGCCTCAACATCAGGTGCACAAAGACGGTGATGGGGCGGACGCCCCCCGTGTTTGGTGCGAGCAATGAAGCATCTCTCTACACAACACGTAGAACAAACCTCTATGAATTTGCTTGCGACAAAAACAGAGGACACGCAAATGGGGGAAACGTTACTTATTTTAATTGGCATGGCTCCAGGAAGTGGCATCTCATTTTGAGGAAAGATTACCATGTCTTAAGTCTGAGAGTAAACTCCAGGCGGAACCTCGTGTGACTGTTGTTTGCGGCCTGTGTCGTCGGGGCGCCGTCTTGTGTCGGATAGTGCGGCTTTGTTCGGAATAGGAATGGGAATGTATGGCTGTCCGGTCTTCCCAGGACGCAGCACGGTAAGCGGGCAAATTGGGGAAAAGTACCCTGGTTAGGGGTAGAAAATGGACGTGTCTTAGGGAGTGTGGGCGTGGGCTCGCTCAGGTTGGTGCATTTTCGGGTCTTGGAGCGGTGCGATGGTGCCGGTCCTTGGTTGGACTTTCGGGTAGGCTGACGGCAAGTCGTATCGCGGGGGGTGGTGTGAACTCGCCTCCTACTCTACTGCAAATTGAAAGGCTCCTTTTTATGCTGATGCAGGCGATATAGTAGGTAATGATTGCCAAAATTTTACACAACTCACTAGGCGATAGTGTGTGTTGTATGCAAATGTCACCTACCTGCAGGCGGCACGCACCTCCTCTGGGCGCATGACTCGGAAGCTGCAAAACTGGCCTCTGTCATGCAGGCGTTCCGTTGTTCGGCTTCCAATTGAAGCAATTCTTGTAGCCTGCTCCTGCATCAGCACCCGATCCAAACTGATTGGCCTCACGTTAGTGCCGCGTTCGCCGTCTCCAAACTTTATAATCTACAAAGAGGAAACGAAAGCCTTCAACAGGTTAAGTCTGCAGTTCTAACCAATTAGCGTATACTCTCCTCCTTTAATCCCTCACTGCCAGATCTTCCAGTACGGAATTGGCCTTCACCGAGATGGAGGTCAAAAAATCGTTCATCCAGCTCTAAGATTTAGTGATTCCAGTCTACCACACATTCATGGTGCGCTCAACTCCTCATAACCTTCAGACGCCAGTCTCACAACGATGTACTTCGTTAACGCCAGTTTTTCGAGTTTCCTCCACACTCTGACTGCATTTGACAATAAGTAGGAAGCTATTTCGTGAACAATTTAACACTAATGAACATGCCTTCGTCTGCGCGTCAAAGTCTCTTTCAGCCCCATGCCGCGTTTTCCGAGTAGTCCAAGGAGGAGATTCGGTTGGCTCTTTGACTATTCACTGCATCCGGTGCCAATCGTTGCTAAGAGACGACGTCTCAAGGCGGCTTCGTTGCGTCGCGAGGCAGTGAGAGCCGCCTCGCTTGCGCGATTGGCAGCCTGGGCTGCGATGTTTCGGAGGAAGCTCTGATACCCTTCACTCGGATCGGCTCGACGCTTCTCACACACAGGTTAAACTGGCCACGTAGGCCCTCCACACCTTGGGAGGAGCCTATGTAACGCCACAACACTCCCACCACACCCACGATATTATCTTATTATATGAAGGGTGGTCTGAAAGGAGAGTAATGAGTCTCATATCGTCATATTTAGAGGGATTATATCGTGGTGATGGCAGCTTTCACATCATCTCTCCTTACTTTCTGTATGCTAGTCCGAGGAGTTCGTCAATCAGAATGGATATTCTAACTCTGATAACAATCTGAAAACTAAATCGCGTATGAGAACTGCAAATTCAGTCGCCAAATCTTGTAATACTTAAGGCCGTGTTAGAACAGTTATATTTAATTTATTTGGGCTGCTCCGTAAACTAAGGATTGTTGCAGACATAATGCCTTCATGGCGTGCCGTAAAATGGCTAGTACGATGGGCTGTGAGTGTTCGGCGGGCCGCTGCTCAAATCTTCTCGAACTGGTGCCTAGTAATAATAGTTTAAGGAGAAAGTGGCAACACTAGACCCAAACGATGACAATCCATGAACTAAAAATAAAAAATATAAAATGAAACACTGTCCTTCGACTGTTTTCGGTGGCTGTGTGTATATGTTAACATGCAATGGAATAAAAATATTGTTTTTTCCAGAATAGTGGTTCAAGAACGACTCACTTGTCGGCCTTCAACTCTTTTATCTTGAATTATCAACTTAAAAAATTGTGGCCGGAATAACTCTGGATAAAACTGGCTTGTTATAGCGTTGGTATTTTGCCCGCAATAGCGCCGCACTACGTAATGTGATCCTCTCACAAATTGCCTTTCTTTACTTACAATCCTTAATTTACTTGATGGCTATCAAGTAAACATTTATCTCTTTCTTTACAATCAATTCCTTCCTCAAGATGGGAAGGGGACTCGAATCAGATGGTTACTGTCTTGGGTGTCGGCAGCTCGTTTAACAGGGTACGAGAATGTAAGTCTCCACACACCTTATGTGAGACTCCACAGAGAGCAAAAAACCTCTGGAAGCCAATAAAACGCGCAAAGATTATCTGTGTTTCCTAACGCTCCTTTGCTTTCCTGAAATTCCGACGTCCTCCATCAATTTCCTTTAAAGTTAAGCGCCGCCTGGCCCCCACATATTCGCTTAGACGGCTACTGTATGGCGCCATTATGTGCCCACGGGCTAGAATACACTGTTACTTATAATGTTCAAAAGATGTTCGGAAATATATGTAATGAGACAAAGATACAGGGAGGGTAATTTGGCAAAAATGGAAGTGTGGTAGAATGAGCTCACCTCAAGAGCTGACAAGTAAGATATTTCCGCACAGTAAACCAATTTTTCTATTATATTTTGGTGAATTATTGCATGCTTTTGCCGTGGACATAATGCAGATCTAATTTGGCGTTGATGATATCTCAATAAACCACTTGCCTTCGTGGTTTCGCGGTTAGATATTCACAAGGACTGGCTTTTATGTTCCAGAGTATTACGAAATTACTATTCAATTTTTAGTTGCTTTAATTGTTTGTACGCCTGCTCGCCTTATATCAGATTTTTCCACTGCCAAACGCAGAAAAACAGGAGAGAAAGATTTATGCAAATTAAGCCACCGCGCAGACCGGCAATGCTATTTGGTATATTAAAATCAACCGAAGATTCCCAAATTCCGTCCAAGTAATGAGATGGTTAACAGTACCCAAACATTTTGTCCTACCTAAATTTAATACTTTCAAGTTGATAAGCCGAATCTCGCCATATGATTGGCATGGACTTGTCACTATCAGCATTTACGCGTTCTTTCCATTCTCCGGAAACTGTCAAGCCGCAAAAGCGCGACCCAATAGAGTTAAAACCTCCTAAACTCGGTAAAATCTAACGTTATAACCTATGGCCATCAGACTTCAACACAACGAATCAATGTGTAGGAGGAATTGCCACTTCCGACAGTATGTCAAATTGTGATTAGCAGCACAACGGCCTAAATTAACTAAATATCAGGGGATTCCCAGCTGGAGAATCTTAACTTGATGGTAGTGAGTAACGACAGGCGTCGTTTCCCTTGCACTCTACAAAAAATATAACTAGGCTTACGAATTATCATCCCGTAATCTGCGTGTTTATCAGCCCTGATTGAAGGTACGGAGAAAACGATGCAAGTCCTCTAGTGAGAACTTAATAAGTGGGAATGATTTGAGGCAGAAAGGGGAGATGCCGATGAAAATCGGTCACTTGTGCACGCTCGTATGCCGGCTTGGCAATTGGATTTCCTGACAAATTGCTGGATGTGTGATAATTTTCTCCACCCACACCTAGTTAACAACCTTAGTTCAGCAGAGGAAATAGAAAATAATGCGGCAATATCAGCCTAACAAGTCGCAGAGTGAGACGTCAAGAAGCACATACGCTTATTCGGTCCTGTGTCCGGAGGCGTCGCGCTGTCTGCAGGGGCCACGTATTCGCCTTGTAGTATCATTATCAGGATTATCGTTACATTCAACAAGAGCTCACATTCGTTTGGGTGTCACAGTCAATCCCCCTGATGTTCAGGCCATAATCAGCGCTCCCCCTCGTCGACTGAGGCATGGACGGGCTTTAATTACATCCGCATGATTATAAATTGTCCCCTTAAGTGCTAGTTATTATTCCAAAAAATTTAAACCATTCTGTTGAGTGTAGCCCTTGTCAACTCACTTGATTAGGTTCCTGACGGCCTGGAGAAGGCTCTCCGCGTTGAGCACCTCGACAACCCCAAGCTCCGTCGTCAACTGCTGTACGGTGGCGGCGTTGAGCTGAAGACTCGGGACCTTGTCCGCCCCACCTTCCGGCTCGTTTCTATCGTCTCCCTTACCAGTGGCCTGGGAGGCAGGAAATCAAAAGAAAACAAAAAGAATCGTCACTCATTAACGTTAAGTCAAATCCCGGCATCACTAAACAATGGGAAAGCTTAGGCGCCAGTTTCTCTAATCAGAATGCTTTCAGAAGTGCCACCTCACGTTGCACTCGTGTTTAATCCCGCCTCCAATTACTCCCCCCCCCCTCCGGAGACTCAAATGCCCGGCCGGTGTGGACGTATGGGCAAAATGGGATGAGGGAAACGCGGATTCTCCTTGAGCAAGTTTATTTTGGGTGGATGTGCCACCCACTTGTCCCTGCAAGGTGGCTAAACGACAACGTCCAAGTCAAAAAGCCGCAAAGTTTGCTGCAAATCATGTCGACTACGTCCTATTTGGACGCGAAGTCGAGCGCACTGGCCGCATTTCCATGAACTCAGCTGCCGGGGACAGGAATAAGGGCCGGGGAGCTGGGCAGTTTGCGCAATCCACGTCGGTGGAAGTGCGACACACTCGCCCAAGGCGGTTTCAACAATAAGTCGGCGGCGCTGGCCTCCACTTCCCCACTGCACCCTTAGTGAGCTCCTGAATGTGCTTTTTTGAAATCGCCTCAGCACTTGTTCGTGAGAAACCCAACGCTCCTCCTCGACACCAAGTGGGAAACCAGCATGACAACGAAAAGATGCGCAAAAGTGTCCTCTCGGGCCACTTTTGCTTCAATGCAGTGAAACTGACGTCAAGAGAACTCGTTGGGTGGATAAACAGCAGACAAGGAGGAAGTGGGGACTTAGTTGCACAAACTCGCCTTCTCCGATCTGAGTTGAGCCCGCAGCGGCCCTGTTGCCGGCCTCCGCTTTGGCCAGACGTTCTTCCAGCAGGGCGATTTTGCTTCCGCTTTGGGCCGTCAACTTCAGCCTAGAGGCACCAGAAAGACCGTAGCAGTATCAGGTAAAGTAAAAAAGGGATTCCTGACTGCTCAGACCAACCCCGACTTCACTCGGGAAGGCGGAGCGGGTGGGGAGACGCCGCGGTCCGAAAAATGGGCCGTTGCGGCGTCCGCGAGAAACGTGCTCCACACTCGGTGGTTCGAGGTTGGCGCGCGTTTGGCGTCGCCTCCGCCTCCAGACGACCGGCCCGTCGGCGCACCGCTGGGGCGGTTTATTACTCCCCTCGGAGGGAGACCGCATAAGCGCGATAAACGGCGCTAGTCGCGCTGCACCGACTTGTCCCGATGGCCACATAAACCCCGCCTCGAGGTGTCCGCAAGCCTCTCCCGGACGAGAGACTGCGTACAGTGCGGTTTGTGCAGGTTGAGCCACACAGAATCGCCCCAGTCTGCAGCCCCGCCGAATCGCCTCCCCGGGTGGCCGCTGAAGTGTGTGCACTGAGGGGAGCAGTGGGGATGGTGGAGGGGGAGGGGGAGGGGGAGGGGGGAGGGGGTGGGAAATTGCGTCCAAAACTAGCGCTTTTTGCAATTTGGGTGTCTGAGATGCCACATGGCGGGTGCTTCCACTCGGTCGAATTAAAAGGTACGCGATTTCCGTTTAGACCGGAGCAGACGACCAGCGACGAGATTTCGGAGGCGACGACTGGTCGAGGACAGAGAGTAGACATCTCCACGAACTAATAAGGCTTGTTGAGGAGTGGTGTGATGCTCCGCTGTTTGTCCTCTGGACGGGCACACTCGGGAACCCCTTCGACCGCTCCAGGCGCCTCCGCCGCCACTTCGGCGGCCTCATTTCCTCATCCCGACACCTGTAAACCAACTCGGGTATGCACAAAGTCTCCTCGGCCCGAGTACACAGAAAAGCCCTTTCAACGCCGATGAAATTTGGCCAAATCCCCAGGAAGCGCTGGCACCAAAAAAGGCACCTTTGGTCTGGAAGCGCGCCTGGCGGTTGCAGTTCGGACCTCGACGACCCGATCGCTGCGGCGGCGTGCGGAACAACTCGGTGGCGCAAGTGTCGGGGTGGAGGTGGCTTCATGGCCAAACTGACTGGTCGGTGTGAAGAAGGGCACTTTTCTTGAAATGCCGGCTGTCTTTATACAAATTAAACGCCGAAGCCATTTCCGGACAGGTTGGGGAAGGGGGAGGGCGGCCACTTCGACGAAGCTCTTCACAGCCCGCGACAGGTCCACGTGGAGGACATGCCGCCTAATTTCCTTGGTTCTCGGCGTCGCTCTTCGCCCGTCGGAGTGGCGGAGTCGGCGGCCGATTCGAGGTCCGCAGTCATGGCTGTGACGGAAGCGAGACTCGTGTCAAGCGGAAGCTTCTCACCTCCGATCCGACAGCGTGGAGACGGCGGAGGGGGCCGGGGTGGGGGTGGGGGGGGGGGCGGGACAATAAATGCAGCAATCAGACAGGCGGGAAGGCGGACTTCGGCCTCGTGGGAAACTTTGCCGTATGCCAACGTCAACTGGCGTCCAGTATGACAAGACGCGGTGGCTCGGAACGTCCATCGCTCGCGTGGAAGGTCTACGAGCTGCGGCCACAGAACCTCGACGCCGAGGTTGACTGGTGCGGCGGCACCGCCAGCTGGACCGCAAACACATGCACACACACACACACACACTCACACACACATAAGCCGCTCGCACATGAACACACGAACACACACAGACACGCGAGTGTGTAAACAGGCGCATGCAGGTCAGTTTTTCAGTTTCTACGGTCGTGCGTAGCGCCTTGGACCGTGTCGTGTAAACAGTGGACTCGACCAATGCGGCGGACTCGTTTGGCAAAAAAAGTGGCAGTCGGCCGTCCGAGGCTGCTCGTAACACCGCGAGAACGGCGCGTGTGCCAGAGCCAAACAGGATCCGCAGTGCGGCCTTTGGACGTCGCGGAATCAGCTCGTACCACGTCGACTTGGCGTGGGGGTGAACCCAATGGAGGAGGAGGAGGAGGAGGAGGAGGAGGAGGAGGTTTTACTGTCCAAAAGAGGAGTTAATCCTTTCCTCTGGGAAAAAAAATTCCCTGTTCCCGGCGGACCTGCCCTCGGCTGTGTTTTATTGCCACTCAAACCGGCCAAAATGCCGCCGCAAAAACTGACCGGGTAGCGAAGGTGGAGGCGCGAAGGGGACCGGAGACGGTTGGGTGGGTGGGCGGGGAGACGGGGAAACGGGGGGACGGGGGGACGGGGGACGGGGGGACGGGGGGAAGGGGGAGGGGAGAAAGACGTAGTACATTGCGAAAAGTACAATCTTCGAGGAGGGTAAATCTCGGCAATCGCCGACTTTGTCAAATAGTCGGCCAACTTTCGCAGGACGTTGCTTCGCCCTTCGCCCTTCGCCCTGGTGCAACAGTAAAGAAGGCGACTGCCAACATTTCGGGCGTTCCGCACCCGTCGAGGTCTTCGCGACCCCCCGCCGGGAGATTCCACACCACCGGCCTGTCTCCCAGCCTCGCCTTTCCCGGCGTGGGGCGCAGAGACAAGAGACGCCCAGTCTTTCGCCCGCCCTCCAAAGACTGCTCCGCTGGAGGCAAACAACTAAGTCGTCTGCCTCCTGCTCGCTCCTTCCCACCGCCATCTTCGTCCGGGCGGTTTGGGCAAATCATCACGGCCCCCAAGAGCCGAAGGCAGGCAGTGGGCCCGCTGCGGGGAAGCGGGTGCGGGTGCGGGTGCGGGGGCCTGTGGGCTCGTGTCCGAGTGAGGTTGGGGAGAGTGGGGCTGAAAGGCGCTCTTACGGGAGGAGAGGGGGGAGAGGGAAGAGGGAAGAGGGGAGGGGATAGAGGGGACAGGTGCGAGGCACTCTGCTGAGAAGAGGCTGGCTGATGTTAATCGGAGCAACGTCTTCCGCAGTGTGGTGGCTTGACGAAGTGGTCGCACCACAAGGGAGGTGGTGTCCTGCGCTGGTGCAGGCAGAGCTTCGGGGAGGTGGAGTGCGCCTGGTGGCCCCTGATTACTGGTCGCGAGATTACCCACTTCCCGGCCTGAGGGAGCCCTTGAAGGGGGTCGAACACTTGGACCACCAACCCTGCTGTGCCCCCAACAGCCAAGACCGCAGTCCAGCACCAGGAGGTTGAGGAGACAGCGAAGCCGACAACTTGGAGGTGTCCAGGAACGCCGCCCCCTCCAGCCCCACGTCTACAATACCACCGACAATTCACCTGCCGCCATCGGAGGCATCGCTTCACCGGATGTCAAGTGGACCGGCAGAAGACAATTCCCGTGGCGCCTTCTCGGCCCCCACACTCCCCCTGCCACCCCGGAGGGGAGGTGGAGATTGGGCGGCAGCTCCAACGCTCTCCTCGCTGCCGTCGCAACAGGTGAAAGGACCAGCATGAAGGGCATACTTCCCACCGTCCTCGGGTCGAGCACCTCCTGCTCTTCCCAGACTGCCATGTCTTCGCGGGTCGCTTGCTTCTTCCATCTCTGGCGCCGCATACGAGAGAGTGTTGCAACCTCACGACGGCCCATCTCGCAACCAACCAACCGGCCTATGAGGTCGCCCTCCCAACGCTCTCCTGTCTCCCCCGCGTCGCGCGGCGGCACAGCCTTCCCAGCCCTCCCCGCCTTCCCTCAGTGCCGCGGACGCCATCACACCCGTCGGTTCCACTTTTATCCCCTTCCGTCAACCAATTAAGCACTGACCGCCTTCGCTTTGTTCCCCCGCGGAACGGAACCGCAGTTTCGCGCTGAGCACTTGTTCAAATGCCCTAACATAGAGAGGCGTTGCATCTTAATTTCAGTCACCATTTCCTTCCCGCCCACGGAGGTGCAGCTCGAGTGCGCTGCCATCAACACACCGTCGTCTCATCTTGTGCTTGTCGTTAACACCGATGGAAGGGGGAGTCAGAAGGCAGTGGGCAAGTGTTGTTTGTATTCTTCGCCTGGCCTGGCCTGGCCTGGCCTGGCCTGGCCTGGCCTGAAGACAGGCGAGGAGCGAGAAATAGGATGGAGAATTAAATTTCGTCCTCCATCTTCACGTAGGTTCCACTCGCGCCCATCACATGCGCGTTGTATTCCTTGTACTCGCGGAGGAAGTCACGAGCCGAACTGGGTCGCTTTGACTCGTCCACCCTGATCGTCGCCGTGAGATCGCCTTTGGCGTAGAACTCGTGGAAGCGTTTCTTGTTGGCCTCTAAAGGGGTGTAGAACAGGCACTCGTACGAGTATTGCAGCCTCAATGGTGCAGCGCTTATCGGGTGAGTTGGGGAGGGGGGAGGGGAGGGGGGAGGGGTGGAACTCCTGTCATAGCGGGGTGAAGGAGACGCGACTATTTGCCCCTTCGACTATCGAAGCGCATTTCTTGGTGCACCAAAGTCGGACAGAATCAACTACTCTCAAATGCGTTAGTGGAAGCGTTTCGGTGCTGCAACAAGTCAAGAGACGTCGACGCTGGCTGGCATATCGTCGAGGCAAGTCCAGACGTACGTATGAGTTCTTCCACGGTTTTCCCCTCGCCGCCCAAGTACGGCGGCAGCAGCTTCCTCATGCCCGGCTCAGCCTCGTACGCTTTCTCCATGTCCGTCCCGCAGCGCACCATCTATTCAAATAAAATGAATAACAAATCACTCCATTTTTGCGGTTACCCAAGACCACAAAGCCCCAGTCAATTAGCCTTACTCGACGTTTCATTTTGTCTTTCATGTAAAACATGAATATGCTGAGCATGGTTTCCACAAATTTGCCCTCATTGCAAATCATCATGTGGGGAGTTCTCGCCGGCATCGCCTCCTACAATGAAAATAACCTGAACCTCCTTCTCGGCCGTGAATCTGGGTTTGTATTGTGAATACCGGTTTGTTTCAATGGACAAAGCCGCAGACGCAATTAGTGTGGTCTGCATCTCTCCGTGTAACGCAAGTTAACTGACTGCTTTACGAGGAAAAGCCAAGGCCAGCTTAACCGCCGCATACCTGCATGAATCTAACAATCGCCCGAATGTCGTTAGGATCCTTTACGACCTGTTTCGCGGTTCCGCCTGCGAAGTCCATTATATTTACGGCACCGGCGATCATTGCTCGCGGGTCTGAGTAAATCATGAACAAGACCTTGTAGGCGAAGTAGAACACCTCTCCCACAGATATTTCGTCGGGATTCCAGACGCCTACATTTCCACGTTACTAGAGGTGATGTGATTACCTGGACGTATCAAAATCCCCAACTTTCCGTTCTCCATGTATCCAAGGGGGATGTGCATCCTGAGATGAAATAAAAATATGTCTCATGAGCAATTGGAAAATCGGCTGAATAAACACCTACGTCGCAGAGTTCGGAGAATGGGGACAATATCGGGAATGACTTCCAATGGTTGACAAACTTTGCAGGGAGGGGAGATTTTGAAACTTAGCTGCAACATGAGTGCCTTTTTGTTACCGCGAATGCGTTGTTTCGAGAGGGAGCCATAAAAGCATCGGCCTAGGCGCTGATGTTAGGCAAACCCACCCCAGGTTGAGGTAGTACTCGAGTCTCTCCGACTTCAAGTCGATGGGCGTGGCCCAAATGAACTCGTCGATGCACTTTCGGGTGGAGAGGGTGCAGAAGTTGTCCAGCCTCGCCTGGGCCTTCGCGTGGACGTACTTGCTCTGACGGAGGAACATGAGGAGGAAGGTTTCATCTAGAGGGGGCAAAATGAGGCGGTTAAAGTGGCTACTGAACGACTTCAGTAGGTGGTGACGACACGAAGGTGTGCAGGCGTTGCGTCGGTGCCACGGGTGCTTCAAGCGTCAAGTCAAACCCCTCCACAGCACCTGAGTCATTGAATGGGGCCTGTGTAAAGTGCGCAATTAATCTCCGGCTGCCATGGAGTCATGGGGTCGGAGGCAACTACACAATGTCGCGATACGCTAAGAGGCTGCTGGTGCATCGGAGACACCGACAACTGCAGCAGCAACAGCAGCAGCAGCAGCAGCAGCGGCAGAAGAAGAAGAAGAAGAAGAGGAACGTGGCTCTTCGCCTCGCGGTCCGGCAGTGCTGTGAAGTAATCGCACTGGGCTAACGGTTTCGTCAGGTGAGGAGTTTGCCAGGACTGCTCGTCCACGTGTTGTGGACGAGAATGGGGGAGCAGGGAAGGGAGGGCAGAGGAAACAGTTGAGTTCGCAGCCAGTCAGTCACCCTCCACGGGGAAAGCCAACCTGCGCAGGCGCGGGTTCCACGGCAGAAACACCGACAGTAAGAACGGTCTGTCTGTCTGTCTGTGTCTGGAAGCGGATGACTCGGGCTAATGGCAACCGCGTGAATGAGGGAGGCATTCACTGCAGCCGTCACCGCTCGTCTGTCGTTGCGTACGCTGGAGTGGACGAGGAGACGGCGCCCGCCCGCCCGCCCTCGGGGCCACCAATGTAGCAGGTCGTGTCCTCCACGCAAACCTACCGTCTGGACACGTGAGATGGGGCATCGAGGACAACCAACGTCGGAACGCCTCCATGTGTGCATCGATGCTCTTGGGGTCTTCTCCCAACTGCGCCTTCGCCAGCTTCACGTACAGCGGTGGCAATTTCTGCGAGGCTGACATTGTTTGCTGTCCACGTCACACTGAAGCAGTTGCAGCAACGGCAGCGCCTGCGGGCGCATTATATAAGCCGGAGCGTGGGTGGGAGCACCTCGCTTCACCCCCCAACCACCAATGAGAGAGGAGACGTAGTGCCGCTTCGAAGTCACCTCGTTGGTGAGTCGTCTGCCCTCCTCTACAACCAACTTGTCGTCTCTCCGTGTGTGCTGAGGCGACGGTTGCGCCAGCAAGCAGTTCTATAAGTGGTGACCACGAAGACGTAGCAATTCTTAACGTAGGGGAGCATTTGGAGCCATGTTGGTGGCCTTCATTCTCGCTACGTGGAGGCTGTTGGCGAGTTAGTCTTGCGGAGGCGACCCTGTGTGAGGCTACTTCACGATCTTCGTCTGTTGGTCTGCAGCTTTCTAAGTCCAGAACAGTGGCCAGGACGCACTTCGTAATGGAAGGAGGACGCGTCCCTGTAGAAGTGCACTCGACTTCGCTCTCGGTGGCAGACACCTCCTCCTTCCTCTGCACCTGCCGCAGCCAGTGATTGGCACGTAGTCTCGACCAACAATTTGTCCAACTTGCAGCACTCTAGTCGGCGACAGGTGCAGCAGTTGTTTGCGTTCTCATATTTCCATCTCAAGAGGAGACGAATCAAGGACGACGGCCACCCCTCCACTCGCCCCACCTCCGCAGTTGACGGTCGCAGTGTCGGTGTTGGCTCCTTCTCTTCTCCTCACGGAGACGTTGCGAGTAGACTTCATTGAGCGGTTGCGTAACTACGAATTAATTTTCACTTTTACCCTAGCTGTCATTAGCTGCGTCAAGTAGCTGTCAACCGACACACCCAAGCTGACAGGAGTGAGGCTTCCTGAGCCGGTGACGGGGTGCGGGGAGAGGGAGGGGAGGGGGAATCGCTGCACAGGCAGGCTCTGGTGTAACCCTCCAAAATCGGCTCTTCGCACGCAGTCGAAGGCTGTTAGCGCCGCACTTGTCATGACGGCAAACAGAGTGTAAACTGACACCGAGTTACGTAAATCAACAAAAAAAAGTAAGAAATATTCACCTTTACCGTTTTGTCTACATGGGGGCCGTCTTAGTCCCACCGTAGAAGTTGGAGTAGCTCGTGGAGGGTGACTAGCGCATTCTGCTAGTCTGCCTCGCAGGTGACCTTGCGATGCTGATGCTTTGTTTGCAGGAGTATTCACTACCGCCGTGGAAACTGTCTCACTCGCCCGGTTACGAGAAGCTTTTCCCGGCAAATCACCGACGAAACTCTTCGACATGCACTCTAACCAGGGCGAGGGGAACGCGACCAAGGAAAGCATCCCCCATGGACACCGCCGGAACAAGCAAACTCTGTGTGGAGCACTCCGGTTGTCCGCTGAGGGCAGTGCAACTCACGACACTCTCCACCGACGCTACTCACGCGTGCGCGACCGGTTGGCGTCGCTTGGTCGACGAAGGCTGCCTTTGTGATTGAAGGCACAACGACCGTGTCGGTTTGTGGGCCAAAGCGATCCGAGACTGGCTCCCATGGGATTTGCAAGACCTGCGCCCTTTTGCCAGCCGATACGCGACGGGGCCATACAGGCCAGCGAGGCACTTTTCACCAGTGCTGAGGCACCTAAATCCCAAAAGTGGCAGCTGGAAAAGGGGCTCCCATCATGTTGCCACCCCTTGTGATGGCTTCGAAGGTGTGTCCCAATCGGCGATGCTGAAATGGCGTGGGGAGGCGAGGTGAGGCAGCCTACTGTTGACTAGATTCCTCCAACCCAGGCAACGCGCTCGCCCTCGTGCGGGGAGGTATCGGGGATACTGGGGACAGGCTGTTGTCACTCCTTCTTCCCCTCACCCCGAAATGGTCGCGCCCCTAAGTCTACACGTTGAATTGGATGATAACCCCAGGGCCTACCCGCTACTGAGGGAATCCTCGAGGCTCTTCGCTTTCAAGCCTACCGGAGGGGTTCAAGCACCATCACCGATGCATTGTTCGGCGCAGAGGGTGCAAAAGTTGTCCACTCTCGCCTATGCCTTCGCGTTCTGCACCAGCTATGGAGAAAGATTATTGGTTGGAGTTGGTCAAGCTGAAGTAGACGACATGGGTGGAAGAGTGTGCAAAGGCCAAGGGGGACTAGACGAAGGTGGAGGTCTTGTAACTCACCAAAACCGGTGAATAACGCTGTCTGGACACGATTATCTAAAATAGCGCGTTGGTGTTGGCGTCTCTCCTCAGATCGCCCGTTTCAATCAACCGGGACTAGTTCAGACAACTTCGCTCGCCCGCTTACAAGAACTTTATGAATGTCACTTCTAAGCAATAGACTTATCGCACGTTCCCCGCCTTTGCTTTTGTCTTCTGGCCGTCGCATATGATGCTGGCGTGGGAATCGTTTCTGATGTTCGCCAGCTCTACAAATTTACATTGTGGTCATGAGAAAAGTGATGGTGCCTGTCACCCTTTCGCACTCGAGCAGCGTCGACAAGAAGCTACGGTCTCTTTTTTCGTTTACCTCGAACACCCTATTTTCGATATGCGATATCTCCTTCTTAATACTTTCGACGACTAGGTTTAAACCAATTTAGTATTTTTATTGGGTAACCCACACCATGTGAAAGAGTCCTCGTTAATAGAAAAGTTTAAACAAACAATCAAGAAATCTTTATTCCTAGTCAGAATACTTAAATTACGGCGTGCTTTCATATTTCTTAAATAAGTGTTATCTTGCCTTACTTAATTTTGAAATTTATACATATCTAATTTTTCCCTTTTGAGGCTTCGGATTTTGGTCCTCATTGTCTTTGCAACCTCAGGCTACTTTTCTTCTACCTCAAATGTTTTACCGCTTTCAAGAAGGCTTCTATACTTAACACTTTCAGTCGATTAACAGATCCACACCGTTACGGTGGTCTATAACTGGCTTAAATATTCCTCCCCCATTATCAATACGAATCCGTCTGTGCTTTTTGACTCTCCCGCGTCCCGAATTCGTGACTTGATTTGAGGGTCTCAGCTGCTACTTCCCTCTTTACCGAGTCATTCGTGAATCCTCAATGGCGTAAACAGATCTCCTCCTCAGATTACCTGACGGCACTTCATATTATTTCGTTTTCATTGCCGCACATGTAATTAAAGACATGACACATATGTCACTCTTTGCCCTAATTTCGTTTCCACCCAGAAAACAGTTCGCGCTTCTTGTCAATTCTGCAAAAGCTACCACTATTTTGAGGATCTACGCCGGATTGCGAGTATTTCGGAGTCAGGCGATTGATAAGGAAGACGTAAGTAAATATAATGACATTTATGTAGACACAGCGAATGATGCTTCAGCTTCACCCTAACGGATTCTCAGCTTGTGCCAAAGCTTAGTAGCGTCTAAAGAGGAACTTGGACACTGTTGCACTGAGTTGGGTAGTATTAAGGCCTGAAAAAACAAGGCTCTTTGATGTTAGCTGGAATTAGATTTCATCCCTGTTGGTTTTAATATATATTCCACTCGATCCCATCACATTCGCGTTGTAGTCCTTGTACTCGCGGAGGAAGTCACGAGCCGAGAGGGGTCTTTTTGACTCATCCACCTGGATCGTCGCCGTGGGGTCGCCTTTGGCGTAGAACTCGTGGAAGCGTTTCTTGTTGGTCCCTACAGGAAGGTGGGGCACAGGCTGGCGTAACGTGTCTCAGAAATGTGCGGTTGGCCGGCTCTGTCAATTTCATACTCCACACAATCAGGAAAGTGAATTTTCAGTGCATTCGGTGAGCATAGAGCTCGAGCGGTTTGAGCACCACCGCCTCGAGGATGAGAAGACGATGAATGCAACGCAGATGAGGGAGAGAGAGAGAGATAGGGGAGGGGTGAGGTGGGGTGGGGTGGAAGTAATGTCGTTCGCATCTCAGATGAGGCGGTTACCTGGTTAAAGTAAGACAGCACGTACGTATCAGCTCCTTAAGAGGTCTCCCTTCACCGTTCGCCTCGGGGGGCAGGAGAGCCCTCAAACCCGGCTCCGCCTCGAAGATCTTGTTCATATCCGCACCGCTGCGCACCATCTAAGCAAATTACCGAGGCAACACACGCTGCTTTACTCAAACGGGATAGTCGCAATTGCACGAGATGCGGAGCTCGTCTCGGTGGGTCGCGAGTTCGCAACCACTCCCACCCCGCTTACCCGTCGTTTCATCTTGTCCTTCGTGTAGTACATGAAGACGGCGAGCATGGTGTCCACGATTTTGCTCTCATTGTGGAATATTATGCGCTGAGGTCTGCCGGGCACTGCCTCCTGCAACCAGACGGAAGAATGTTGAGTCGCGACACCGACTAGTTGTCCTCCCAGCAGGGCGAGATGCCTCTGCTGGGGAAGCAGGCGTGAAGTTGGCAACAACGAACTCACGGGGCGGTGATATGAGGCTGGTGCTCCCGTGAAGCCTCCTCCCCTTCACGATGATAAACAAGGTGGGCACAAGAGACTACTCACCATTCAAGCAAATGGGTGCTAATTTTATACTGAAGCAAATAATGTGTGCCAACGATGCGCCCCATCTACCCACAGCTCCGCGTACTCTGCTTCGGAAGGTTAAAGGTGCTGGCCAAAAGCGTCTACGAGGTGGGGACTAGCTAGACGAGTGGAAGCATACTTGTCCAAATCGGACGATTGTGCGGATGTCGTTGGGATCCCTGATCAACTGCTTCGAAGTGCCGCCGGTGAAGTCTACCACCACCACGCCGCCGGCAATCATTGTTCTGGCGTCGGTGCAGACCATGAAGAGGAGTTTGTAGGCGTAGTAGATGGCCATTGGCAAGGGTATTTCGTCGGGATTCCAGATGCCTACATGGTGGGGTGAGTGAAGATGATGTGGGTACCTGTACGCAGCCAGACGGCCACCTTTCCATCCTCCATGTATCCCAAAGGCAGGTGCAGGCTGAAACGTAGTCAGACCGACTCTCAGTCGTGGCGCCCCCTCACTACGTACTGAATCGCGGGATATCGTCAAAACCTACCCGCTCCTGAGGTAATCCTCGAGGCTCTTCGCTTTCAAGTCGACTGGAGTGGTCCAGGCGGAGTCGGCGAAGCATTTCCTGGCGGAGAGGGTGCAGAAGTTGTCCAGTCTCGCCTGCGCCTTCGCGTGCACGTACTTGCTGTGGCGAAGGAACATGAGGAGGAACTCGTCGTCTGCAAGGAGACGGTACGCATGAAAGAGTGTGGGAAAAGCTAATAAAATGACGCTAGTCTCCCCAAAAACGGTCCTCCTCCGCTGTGCGCTTGTGGGGAGCCTACGGTCTAGTGAGATGCGATTTCGGTACCTGGTCGTGGCAGCAGTGGCGGCAGAGCGCAAGCGTAGTCCCGTCCTGCACTAAGGCTGGACGAGTTGCCCCAACGACTCGTGGTCAAGAGCCGAGCACGCGGGACCCGCGCCCAGCACTCTCGCGAAACTCTTCGCCCAAACGCCGTCCTTGTGCGCAGCTCTGGCGGGACGACGTCCGACGTCACAAGCGCCGTCAGGGTACAGGTGTCCTCCCTCGCCTCACAGCGAATACACTTTCACAATTAGGCACTTGTGCATGAGATGCAGCTAAGAGAAAAGCGGAATGGGATGTCCTCGCCACGGCAAAGCGATAACTTCCTCGGAAACCCTAATAATGTGTCACTGATGCGCAGACTCGGAAGAAGGCCGGTCTTCCACCAATGGGCCTCCAATGGTGCGTGCTACCGCCGGCTGGCCAGTTGACTCGGGCTAATGGCAACCGCGTGAATGAGGGAGGCATTCACTGCAGCCGTCACCGCTCGTCTGTCGTTGCGTGCGCTGGAGTGGACGAGGAGACGGCGCCCGCCCGCCCGCCCACCCGCCCTCCCTCCCTCCCTCCCTCGGGGCCACCAATGTAGCAGGTCGTGTCGTCCACGCAAACCTACCGTCTGGACACGTGAGATGGGGCATCGAGGACAACCAACGTCGGAACGCCTCCACGTGTGCATCGATGTTCTTGGGGTCTTCTCCCAACTGCGTCCTTGCCAGCTCCACGTACAGCGGTGGCAATTTCTGCGAGGCTGCCATTGTTCACTTCGCCGCTCCTTAAACTCGCGCGCATTGTCGCTACGAGCCATTCTGCTACCGCGAGTCCCATTTCCTGCGGGTACCGTTGATCTTGATGTCGTCGCCGCCAGCTTCTCGATGGAACGCGACCGGTACTTTTGAGGTCATGATTTGGTAGCCGCACGCTTTCCGAGGTTTGACGTCTTTGCCGAACAAATTTCCTCCCTTTCACGGCACGGTTCGTATCGAAGAGCCGAGACAATTACTGAATGTTGTCAGGTATGTTTAAATCCTCTGCGTTCCTCTTCAGCTCATCGATTCTACACGAATTTAGGCAAATTTGAGGACAACATAGGACATAGGCTCCCCAAGGAGGATGAAATTCTCATGTTTCTCCCCTCTCTCTCGAAACGCTATAGGTCATTTTTAACTAAATACTCATCCTCTCTATCCGCGCAGGCGGTGTCTGCGCTTGTCTCCCTACTAACACAACTCCGTCCCTGCATCTTAGGCTAAGTGTTAGAACCGATGGAAATGTTAGTTAGAAAGCAACGGACAAGTTTGCTATTTTCTCTTAGCCTGAAAGTCGGCGACGAATAAAATTAACAACAGAAGATTAAGTTTTACCTTTATTTTTCCTTACTTTCCACTCGATCACATCATATTTGCACTATAATGCCAAAACTTCCAAAAATGGAAACCATTTTGTCACCATGAGTGCATCGTTTTACATTCAGCCGTAAAAGCATCTCCCTCGACGCTGATGTTAAGAGGGTTCACTCCAGTTTGAGGTGGTATCCGAGTTTAACCGATTTCAAGTAAATGGTATTGCCCAAATGAAGCCGCCAATTCATTCATTAATGAGCAGAACGCAAAAGTTTTCAGTATCGGCTGGGCCTTCGCGTGCATGTACTTTCCTCGACGAAGGACTCACTTAGCAGGCCAAACAGAACCCTTTGTATATTTGAATGTGCACGAAGCCGTGTGAGGCATTGATAGCTATCGTCGGCGTCAGGATCTCATCATCAAACCTCTCCACAACACTTAAGTTAAGAGTTATAAAATTGGGCCTGGGTAACTTTCGTAATCGTCCTATGAATACCTTGAATTCTAGAAGTAGAAGCCAAAACCTCTATGTCGCGGTATTCTGAGAGGCTGCTAATACATTGGGGGAAGAGCCGTAATTATTTTCCCCTCCGTCTTACAATGATAGAGGTCGGGAATTAATCGCATTTGAATAATTGATTCATCAACTGTGAGATTAAGCTGGATTTTTTACCGGTACGTTTTATGCGAGAATCCCAGGTCGCTGAAAGAAGAGGAGGCGAGGCGGACAAAGTTCTCCACAAATCGCCCTTCAACTAGTGGTCACCCTGCCTAAGCGAGTTCGGCTCTCACAGAAGAGACTCCGCAAGAACGGGCTCTAGATTCTGAAAGCGGGGTTTTCCTTGTCCCAGTTATGTAAATCGGATATTCACTGCAGTCAATCACAAAATTTAGGTGCGCGTGCGGCGGGGTGGGAGAAAACGACACCCGGGTCCCAGGCCGTGTCGTCCACCCGAATGTAACTTCTGGACACGTGAGTTGAGGGACTGAGAACAGCAAATCTGGAACGCCTCCACGCGGGTATCGAGGAGCATGTTTTGAATTCAAGCCGATAAACCTCGTTGTCAATGAGAACCACCAATCGACAAAAGTGGTTAAGTCTTACAACAGGCTTGTAAAATTTTAAAGTTAATCTACACTGATATGCACAAAGTAGCTTATAATGGGACACTTGTAAATTGTTACCAAAAATTGTTTCTATTTATGCATCCAGCAGTTTTTAAACACTTCCTTCGCTGCGGTCTCTATGAATAGTTTCGAGTTACCCAATAAGAGTCTCAGGTTGAAACATTGATGGAGCTCCAGGTGTTCGTTAACGGCAGACCAAGGGACGTATGTGGTGTACACCAAAACACAACTGCTGAAGAGGTGGTAAACGTCTTGTGTGAATCTCTTCACCTTACGGGACCTTATTGTCTTGTCGCATATTGGCGAAAAAATGAGATCGTTTTTTCCCCATCAGAATGCCCTCTCAGCCTCATTAACAGGTACATCCTTCTTTGCCGACTTCACTGTCTAACTCTTTCGGTGACGATCATTTTATTTTTCTGAGTAAAGATAGCTATCATACAGCCTACCTTATCGATTGTTGTAAACTTTCAGAGTTGGCGAACACCTCAAACAATTCCAATTTCTCCTCCGGCAGATTGACTCATATAGATCTCCTAATCCCCTTCGGACACGATCTCCCATTCCAATATCGCATCACCATCATCGTCGTTTCCCTTCCAATCCCTCACAATCAGTGCCTTTTCAAAACTCTACAACTTCCTATAGTAAGTTTGCTTTCTTATTGCGCCGTTTTCACCTATTTGAACGAAAAAATGACATTTTTCTAGATCAGCCACAAGAGCGTCATATCCGACGGCCAGAAGATAAAGGTAAAGTCGGAGTACTCTGACTTTTTATTGTTTAGAAGTCGCAGCTGCTTTTGCGTTTCACGAAACTGGTATAAGCGCAGCAGCGGAATTGCGTCAACTTTCCTCGGTTGATTGGAACAAGCGCCTCGAGGAGGAACGTCAGCACCAACGCGCAATTCTAGACGCTCGTTGCCGATTGCAAAACGATATTAAACGTTTGGACCACGAAATCCATCAGGTTCGGTAAGTCACAAGATTCTCAGCTTTGCCTCATGCTTTTGAGCCGTCGACTACGACCTATTGTTTTGTGCTTTAGAAGTAGGGTCCATGGCTTTGAATCAGAACTGGCTAGCGAAGTGACAAATCTGTTGAACGCAGTTGAAAAGGCTCTGATTAAGAGACGCAAAATCGTAGCCGATCTTTCAACAAATCCTGAAATACCCCTTTTGCCACCGTCAACTAAAACTCCGCCTGTCTGTGATGAAGTAATGATATGATAATCATCTATCTTCCCCCTGGTTCTTCCGACTATTTACTTGTTGTTTGCCTATCAATTACGCGTATTCAATTTTTGGTTATTCTTGTTATATATTCACTTCTTTCTGAGTTACTCTATTATTAACTACTTGTGTAACCTAGTTTTTCCACACATTAACTCTCTGTATGAATACACATATTTGTCCTTTCGCATCAAAATTACCTTACTTATTAGTCTATTTGTTCATATTTGTGATATTCCCCAATAAAGTAGATCAAACAAACGCTTAAATATTACTTTAAAGTGTGCTATCGTCTTCCATCGAACCTATTCCTTCGTAGAAGCGAGGTTTTATTTGTAACCACACCCTTCACTGCATGACTCAAGTTTGATCAGTAACAAAGTTGATAAATCCTTAAATTTTGCGGATGTTGGTGCCTACGCGTACAGGTAGTCTTGAGTATTCCACATCTTTCTCTAGAGGAGGCAATCTGGAACTCTTGTGCCAAGTTATTTGTCCTTTTTCTTTCTCTTTCTGATGCTTACAATGCTCTTGTTTCGCGCCGCTCTGTTCTCAATTAGCGGTAGTTTGGGTACTTGCGAAATCAGACATTGGAAGGCGTAGTTGTAGATTTCGGCTGGCAGGGTGGGGACAATCCCATCAATCAGCCAGGGTGATACAAGGCACTCGTTGACAAACTCCTCCATATTCATTCCACCATCCGGAGACAAACCCATCTTTTTTGTTAGGTAGCGCAGAGTGTCGCGACTCGGCTCCTCCGGGTCGATTTCCGGTGCCGAGGCTGCCACGTAGGGGTTGAAAGTGCCTCTTAACGACTGCGTCATCTCAATTTTGGGCGTAATCAGCCCGTCGTCGTTCTCGTCCAAGATGTAGAAACTCAGCGCGGCGCGTTCCTCTATACTGCCTTGCAGAAGTACAGACATGAGGCGGACGAAGACGAGGGAGTCGAAGGTACCGAAGATTTTGGCATTTTTACGACGCGTCAACTTAATCCCTGCCCGGTAGAGGCCCTGCAGACTCGAAATGTTGGTGATGTTGAGGGTGAGGTAGATGAAACTCATCAGCTCGGCCTGTTTTATCGGTCTGACTTCATAGTTGGTGAGTGTGTAGTAGACATTGAGTAGAGTGCTCACCTCGAAGCGGTTGAAGTGGAGCGAGCGGTCTTTGAGGGCCTTTTTGGTGTCGTCGAGGACTGCTCGGCGGATGCTGACGAGTTGGTTCCGCTTGTTCTCCTCACAGCGGACACCCTTTAAAGCCCTTTCAACAAAGATTTGGGGCACAAGACTGCGTCGAACGGGCAGCAGGTCGGGATTCCCCAAGTAGTAAGGCGAGGGAATGAGGAAGGTGTTCTTGTTGTTTCGCACTCTCAAACGCCAAATTCGCGGATCCATCCTGCGTCTCCCTATTCAACTGTCCAACGAGGCTGCCGCCAAGCTCCTTTGAGGATTCAAAATTGCCGCATTTATTGATTTTTTGGTCATTTCACCTTGACCTTCTCCCCTTTGACAGGGGGCGACATCTTCTCCCTCCGTCCACTTCGAGAAACGTCGATTCTCGTCTCTGGTGGTCAAAGATGGAGGGTCGTCTTGCGCCTCTTCGGCGCCTCCGACCTGCCCTCCACATGTGACGCCGTCAGAGCGACATGGAAATGATTTTTCGCACGATAAAATTGCATTTCATGTCGCAAAATCTATTCACTTAAGCATTCTTCTCTAGACATTCTCTCGCCACTAGGTGGCTGTGAGTGTGTCGATGGCCGCCGCGGATCCGCGCTGCCTTCTTTACTCGTGCGCCTTGAATCTGTGTGGTTTGATCCATCTCGGCTGTGGACGTCCTTCCCTCCTTCTGTCACGTCTCGAGGTGGAGTTCGCGTCCGTCCCGCACGTTCTCCTGACATCTCGGCGTCCGCCACTCACCAACGCCTTTAAGCGCGCCTGTTCAGGAGGCTGTTCACCCACTCCGAAGGTCTTCCGCCAGCGTTGGGGGCCACACTATTGCCAGGCTGACGCAGGAGGCTACAATTCCTCCCCGCTTTCCGTCCCTCATTCCCCGTCATTGGGTGGATTTTCTCCCCAGAGTGTCTGTGACTACCCGGCACGCCATGCTTGCCCTAATGCCTCCTTTTACCTCCGTTATGCACGCGTGTTCTCGTGTTGTCAACGCCTACTATGGCCATTGTCGATAATCTGGCGAGGCTTCGTTGGCCTTAGCTCATCTCACGACAGGCCAGAAGTACCTTTGACCGGCTATTCGTCTCCCAGCGATGTGATTTGCATTCAACGCATCCACGCCGACAGCACTGACAGCGGTGGCAGTCTGGACCCTCTGCATTTGACCCAATGGACCTTTCTTCTCGCAGTCCACTCGGTCTCGATCGCTTTTACATCGACGTGATGCCCTGGTGTCCCTTCCAACCATATGTAACATCGAGTTTCACACCGTTACACTGCCGCCTCGACGTCGGATTCGCTCGGGTGCTAAGCCCGCCCGGGCAGTGTTTTAGACACCCGCGCCTCATGAATTGGTGGTATTTGTTTCCCCTTGTGCCATAAAATAGCGGCTTCTCCGCTCCGAAGTTGGGCTAACCTCGTGCCTGCGTAAGTGAGATGGGGAAAGCGTTGCGTTCCTCATTGTGCGGCTCCATCTGTCCCGTGGGTCGAACTTATAAGAAGTTAGGCGTTGTAGTTGCAAGCTTGAAATATCAAAAACAAGTCACCCGTAAGCATCATGATCGGTTAAACTGTCGTTTGCACATCTGCGCCAGACGAGCCAGTCTGTTGACTGGCGTCTTTTTCCTACAACCAAAATCCTTCCCAACCTTTTACCCTTAGTTGTTAATTGTTCTGGTCTGTCGATGATATCCCACTTCATGGTGGCTTGTTTTACTCGTTTGGAGGTGGTATTGCCTATGCATATGAAACCCCACTGTCTAGTTAAGTCTACTGATTCCAGTTGGCCAAGGCGAGTCACAATTGAGCGTATTCTGGCCACCCTTCGATGTGAAGTTGACACATTTTGAGGAGTTGCTCAATCAAGAAGGTAGTGCATCGGCTCTGTGTACTCCTCCCTGTCACCAATTATCAATTTGGCAGGCCATTGACGTACGAGTCAAGGTATAGAAGGAACCATCAATTAACTGGCCCCCAAAAACCTTGAGAATTCACACTTGATGACCATAACTACTGAGACAAAATCAGTAGAGTGGATTTGTTTGCAGTACGTTGGCAAGAGTTGAGCCAAAACTGCCTTCAGGGCGTATCATCGAAATGTCTTCAAAAAGCGGTAAACCGACTCTTTGGGTAAAGGGTAGCTTCTTCTTCGGACAATAAAAAGGCACTTTGCCATTGCTAAGGGCAATTGTATAAAAGGGCTCCTGGTTATCGCAAATCTTTCTGGGACCCCGCGGCCACTTTCCAATTCCTGCAATACCTCTTGGAATTGTTAAAACACTACTCTCCAAAGCGTAAAAGCTTCTCTGATCTGTCTAAGCAGCCAATTCACAAAGATGATAAGTTGTGAAATTGAAAGAGGGTAGACCGAACTTTGCCGGCTCGAAGTCACCCATCGTTCGCGAGCTACGGTGCTCGAAGCCGCATCCGCAAATCGGGTTTGGTAATAAATTGACTAAAATTTAACATTGGTGAACTCTTTGCGCTGTCACAGACATAAGCGGCTTCCATTATAGGTTACGCTTTTCGTGTTTTATTCCTCTCAAGCTTTCGCTCGCTCTCTCTCTCTCTCTCAAACTTCAAGGCGGGTGTGCGAGGACCAAGCGTCCCCAGCCTTCCCTGAAGTCGCAATAAATCACTCCACCGTGGAAGAGGGTTTATTCCTAACGTACGGGAGAGCTGAGCGGGTGGGGGCATGGTGGGAGGGCCACACCATTCCGCTATGATGAAAGACTGAATAATCCGTGCTGCTGTGTGTGCAAATGAAATGAATGACGCCTTGTCAGGGGAGAACTTGCGCCCCTGCGCCTGCCCGGCTGGGCTTTATTCTAGATGAAAGAGCAGTTAAGGAGCCATGTAAGTGACTAACGAGATGTGGGCCTCCTTCGGCGAAAAATCTGATTCCCCGTGGTTTTTTGGATGTGGAAGGTGTTCTCTGCCACCTCCGCATGGACGAGTCTCTTTGGGTCACCTGCTTCGCTGAACTCGGTGTCGCACATGGAACCGCGAGAGGAGGTACGTGTGTAGAGGGCGGGAAAGTTCGCAGACTTTGCAGGACGAAGGAACAGTACTAACCGCAATGGTCGGCTCGCAGTCCCCTTCAAGCGACACTACGGCTTCCGTTGATATGGACTGATAAAGGAAATCGCCTTTTTGACGCAAATGCGGAAGGGACAACATGGGCTGGCCGACTTCACGCCTGCAAGAAGAAGTTCTGTCGCGAATCTGAAGCGGGAGCGAATCTGTGCGACTTGAATAACTCACACACACACACACACACACACACTTCATCCCACTTTTTGACACTTCCACTTCCTTACGTTGCGCTAGATAACAGCCCCCCTCGCCGTCTCGCCTGCCGAGGAGCAGAACAGTCATGTTGAGCGCACTGAGGTGACTCGAAGCCCCTCCCGACTGGGTTGAGGCTGGAAACACCGCGCGAACGCCCTCCGCGCAGTCATGACGGAGACCGGACGGGGCGAGAGGAGTGCGGATGGGGCGCTTTCCACGCTCGAAGGCCCTCTTGTCGTGCGGCAATGTTGGGTGGCGGAGACGGAGGCACCGCTCCCTTCTCCTGGCACTCTAAAGCTCCTCGCAATCTAACCAATCACTCAGTCCCTAAACCCCCGAATTTGGGTCATTCAAAACTCCGCTGGACGGCCGTTCACCGGCTTTCTACAGTCCGAGGCTGCACAATCCTCTTCGACGCTTTACTCGTGAAAAATTACACACGAGCGGAGACGTTTGTTAGGCGCAGGACTTCAGCATCGACTGCTCTTACCAAGCTGGCTATTTGTCCAACTGTCTGCCTCATCTCTCCGCCCCACGACTCGCCCCAATGGCACGACGCATTTGCAGCGATTATTCGTGATTTCCTTCCACAAGTCAGTCGCCTTCGTGCAGACCTGGAGGAATGGGAGCGACTGTCGCACTGAGCGCCTCCGTGGTGTCTGCACCGTGAATCCGCATCAAAACCGGCAACCGTGCGCAGTCGGGTTAATTGCGTCGAGGAGGAAGGCGGCCGAAGAAACGGCGATACGCGACATCGAATGTCTCCACTCCGCGCGCCTCGTTTCACTCCAAAAGTCGTGCTCCCCCACTTGCGTGGGGGGGAAAGGGGAGCTCCGGGGCGGAGAAACACGCCAGACGGGGGGTCCCGAGAGCGAGCGCAGGAGGAGTCCGCGAGGCCCGGCGCTCCCGCGCACCCAAGCTCGAGGAGTCGACGCGGCTGTCGAGGCATCAGGTCTGCCAGAAAGTTCTCTCCGTCCCTCCCACACCAATTTTCGACACTCGGCACACGTTTATTTGACGCATGTTCGAATGTCTATTTTTAATCGCCCACCGCATCCATTCTGACGTAAGAAGTCAATTAAAATAATGTTTATTCACGTTCGTCTTAAGTGTGTACTGGGGAAACTCATTTACGCCAAACTGTGTGTTGATACGACCTTCGACGAGGAAGAAACGCTCCAGACGCGTGTAGAAATGGCTGGAAAGTGTCAGATGAAGGTGCAAAAGATGGTTCGCAGAGACTGAAACTGGTGCCGTTGACCCTTCTGAGAAGCCGCGTTCTGGACGGTCGTCGTAGATCGACGACGAAGTTGTTGGCGCCATGTTGGAGCAAGATCCTCACCTGACAACGTCGCAGATGGCAGAAAGGCTCGCCTCAGCTCAACACGCCATCTCGGCCCATACGCGGAGGAGGGGACCGGTGTGACAATGGTCAAGGCGAATGTCGCCTGAATTAACTCAAAGGCATTTGGACGACCGAATGGCCTGCTATGAAAAAAATTGAGCCCTCCTTGAAGCAGATGATGATAGGTGGGCGTGAAAGGTGGATTATCTTCGGCAAAATCGTGAGGAAAGAGGCATATTGTGAGTGCGGCGAACCTGTCCCCTTCACCGCGAAAGCCACCTTCGACTCTGAACAGGAGAATGTTGGGCTGCCGTGTGTGTGTGTGCGGTGGGACACTCGAGGACCGAGGCACTACGAGCTTTTAAAGCCGAACGAAAAGCTAATTTCGGGCGAAGTGTTGTCGGCAGCTGGCTAATCTGAAGAAGGCAGTCGAAGAAACGCGGCAGACGATGCCCAGGAGGGAGGAAGGACTGCGTACTGCAGCAAGGCGATGTCAGGCTAGGCGCTGCTTCGGAAATCCGTCGAGAAGTTGCAGAAGCAGGCAGGGAGATTCGAGCGCATCCACCACATCCTCCGGACCCGGCGCCCGCCCTCTGACCTGCTGTCGCCTGTTCTTGTTCTCACAAGACTTTTGGAAGGACAAAAATTTGGAAATCAAGAAGATGTCAAACAAGCGCTGGCTCGATTTTGAGGCATCGAAAGAGGAACCTTTTCATAAAATGAAACACAATGACTGACCTCACACTGGCAAGGAGCCATTAACAATGGAGAAAATTATATTCTTTGTAGTAAATTTTGTTGGCGGCTAGAAAAATTGCACTTTTTTTCATTGCACTAAACGGAGAAAACCTTCCGGTGGACCTGAAGTCTCAAATCGGCAATGCTGACGATGATGGCGATTGAATGTCTTCCAAGTGGCTGACGCCAAAAGTATTTTGTCAACTTGCTAAGATTCCTTGAAGAGAGTCATGACGGAGGCATTCGGCAACGCGACTTTCGCTTCCACACGCGAAGGGGGAAGGAAGAAATACGGCGCCTTGGAGTTGACGTCGAACGAAATTACCGGGCAGTCCACAGTCGAAAGCCGATTCGGGCCTCGACACGCACTTAAACAAGGCACTTTGGGCGAATCTTTTAATCCAACTAGAGACGGAATTTTTGCGGGAGATCTTACATTTCTTTGCTGTACAAAAATGGGAAGTTTAAGCAAGCCTTCTAACACCCTGCGGTCTGCCTGCATCGCTGGGACTCTCGAGGAGGGCTGCTCCCCAACCCCGTTCCCGGGGCAAAACAAAGCGCCCATTCATGCAGCACCAGGTCCAGTCGCCGTCCCGCCGTCCCGCCGTCCCGAGAACAATTCCGGCCTTGTCTAGCAGCGGTGCTCCAGCCTCTGCCCTCCGCCCTCCGCCACGTGCGGGGCGGCTCCTCAGCGAGAAGAGATGGAAGCGGGGGAAGTCGAAGGAATAGACGAGTGCAATTATGGAAAAGGCGGTTGAAACATCTCGAGGGTGCTCACGTCTCCCGGCCTCCATAACGCAAGCCACATGTGCCACATGGTCTGGGGCTTGTCAACCTGCCAGGGACGCGGTAAATGCTCCGTCCGACTCCACAGAGAGCCCGTCCGAGCCTCACCAGCTCAAAATGACCTTTGTAAAATTAGCAGTTACTATATTTAGCTTGCGCGATGCTTCATCGAGGGGAAGCAACAAAAAAAACAGAAATGAGTCACGGGGAAAGTCAATGTCTACTCAGTGGCTGATCCGTGAAAGTGTTTTGACTAAGTGACTTCCACTGTGTAGCGGTCGCGCGCAATCCGAGGCGGGTGGTGAGTGGATTTCCGGACATTCGGAAATCGAGGTGGCAGACAAAGTCAGCCATCATGCTGAACGCAAGAGCAGAAGGCGGAAGTCCTTTTTCAGGGCATTTCCGCACGGAAGGGAGAGGTGAAACTCCCTTTCTCACGGGACCGGTGGCCTGCCCGTGGGCGTACTTTCGTTCTCCGAGGATCGACTCACCCTGAGGCTTCGCATATTCGAGAGGGGAGGCCCACGTCGAATGCTGCGGCCGATTACAAACTAAGGGGACTTTCGCCTCCGTAACGCCCCCGTAGCCAGTCTAGGTGTTGGAGGAAGAAATGGGATTGTCGGGGAGGGTTGAATTAGGCTGACCTGCAGGTGTACGAGTTGTCCAGTCTTCGTCAGCTCCACCACGTTGCGCCCTCCTGGTCGTGTGGATCTGGGCGCACGGCTCTTGCTCCGACCGTCGCCGCGGTACCCCGCACGAGAACCGCTTTAAGTCGAGTGACGTCCGGTCATTCGGTCAGCCCCTTGGCCTCGCTTACTCTCTTGACTATTGTGTGTTACTGGCTTCTCTGTGATCGCCCATGCGAGCACCCAGGGACTTGTAGGTTGGCTTTCCTGGCCGCTTCGGGTGATAAAGCATGACTCCGCATAATTTACTCTGCTCGACGCGATTGGTCAAGCCCGCCTCCGAAGTTTTCGCTCGAACTTCGCCCTCGCCCAGCGTGACCTGACGCTCCAGTCTATGTTCTTTCGTCTGTGTGAGCTTATAAGACGATGAGTCACAAAAGGCTGTTATACAAAAAAAACACATTTTTGCATTACTTGGAGGGGACGGAGGGCTTGGAATACTAAGAGGCTAAATAGGACGAGGAGGGATCACGTGTCACGTAAAATGTGTGACGCAAGCGACTCGAACTTCGCTTTCCCTACCCTTTAGCCGAGATGTCTCCTTAGCTCTTTTACGCGAGTGTTCCCCGGTCCCACTGCATCATGAGGGCTTCTCTGGCGGCAGTTCACTCTCTCCGCGTCTAACACTGCTTGGCAATGGGCGAATCGCTTAGTTCAAGTGGAGTCATAAGGAGGAAAGTTACCGACCAGTGATCGGAGGATGCCCGAAAAGAGGAAGACAATGAGGCAAGGGAAAGGCGGAGAAATTGAAAGAATTCCAGCTGCGTCGTCACAAGTTTCTTGCAGCGGCGAAAGTCCTGTCTCCACACAACCCATGCGGTTTCGTGTCCCTGCCGTCTCGGGTTCCATTTCCGCATCCGTAAGAGAAACCCCACGGCAAGTCTGTCCTGCATTCCTTTAAGTTGAAACCTCACAAAGGGGTAACTCGGAACCAGGCTGCCAAGTGGCCGAAAAACACACCCACAACACAGCCAACCCGACAGACGCGGTGGTTGCCACTTCCAGGACAGTCCCGAGTCTCGCTCTAGCCAGGGAGCCGGGAGTGACAGCCTTTGAAGAGGGTTTCCCCCAACTTCCAACACAGAACTGACTGCTTCGGGTAAACTCCCTCCGCTCACCAGCTGTCTACTGTGAGTGTTCCGACTTGCATCTCCTGGCGCCTAACGTGATCCTCCCAACATCTTTGGTACGACGACGGAGGCCTCTACCTCTACGCTTGCGCCCCGCTTTAATCCTCCTTTGGTCTGTCCTCGTCCTCGTCCACGTTGACGCCTCGTTTTCTGCACTGTTTGCGCCGTCTACTGGAGTCTTTCCTTCCATGGTTAGGCGAAAAGTGGCCAGATAAAAGAATATGCTGAGTTTGCGTGTGTGTGTGTGTGTGAGTGGAATCACAAGCCAAATCCGAGGCGGCTCGCAGCCGCTGCACGAGCGCCGACCAGTTCAGCTAAACTTTGCGGCGACAGCCGGTGATTGACACTGGCCATCCAGAATTAAACACTTACACACAGGTGAGAGTGAAAGAGGCGCAGGGAGCGAGGCGGAGACACTCGGCGAGTGCCAGGAGGAAAGTCACCGCACACAGACGCCCGAAAGTAAACACGGGGGGGTGGGGCTAAGTCGTTCGGGTTAGACGGCGGACACCGAACCCCTGGACATCAACAAACTAGGCTTGGATTTGTTAACACGGCACCGCTTCCCGAGCGTTAGTGCGATTCCGCCAACAGACCGCCTTGTTATTGTTGTTGTTGTTCAAAATTAGTAGCTGCTTCATCTGGGAGATGTTAAAAGAGAAAAAAACGTCGGAGCATTTGTGCCTGGAAGGGGGGATGACAGACGAGTCGGCGCAATTGAGAACACGAAGCGGCAATTCATCGGCCCCTTCGCCCGGCCTGTTTGCCTCCCGAATGGGGGCGGAGCGGACGGGCGGGAGGTTGACACCTTCACCGGGCAGATCAGCAACCGCGTCAGATCTACGAGCCCCCGGCGCGAAGTGGTGGGTAGGCGGAGGGGGAGGAGGAGGAGGTCGCAGCTGCTCTACTTACCCGCTTTCCTCCAGTCCTGTCGCTCAGGCTACCACACTCCCTCGAGGGCAGGCGTTTCTCTTGAGCAGAGATGAAGCCGCCAACCAGTCTGACCGCTGAGATGTACGTCTGCTCCACGTCGGAGAGGAGTTGCAGTAGTGAAGACGGTTTCATGTGCAGCGCCAACGAGGACTTCAGGCCTCAGAGCAAATCCTTACGGAAAAGCCTCGTCTGGATATGGGAGCTCGCTCGTCTTACGCGTCACGGGGTCCGATTCTTCTAAACATGGCCTTTCTTTTGCGCTGTGATGAGGATTCCTGCCTTTCTGTCAAAATGGGGAATTGCTCAATGACTTCAAAAACTGCCACTGAAGTGAATCTCCTCCCAAGGCGTCCCCAGTGGTGGCAGTACAATGGAACAGGCCTCTGCGGCTCGTGGGCTCCGCTGCGCCTGTCCACCCGGCGACGACATGGGCGAAGACGGAGTGAAGTGTGGGGCGGTGGGGAGGAGGCGAGGAAGGGAAGCGGAGGATTGCCAGCCTCTCAGCTTGACAGCTTTTCGCGCCCCAACGCGTTTCAAGGAGCCGAGGGCTGCGCCACGCCACTCGCCTTGTTTACGCGTGAGTCATGGGCACCGTCGACCTTGAGAAATACACAGGGCTGTGGGCGCCTCCATCCCACCTCCGCCGCCGCCGCCGCCGCCGCTTCTCCCTCACTCCCTCCCGGACGTGGACGTGGGCGCGCGCGTGTCGAGGGTGAATGAGATTTCTTTGTTTTCGTGTAGTCACCACCACTACCACCGTAACTACCTCCTCCTGCGCCTGAAATCCTTCAACCGGCCAAAGCCGCAAACTCACGTCTCCTTCCACCATCCTAATGACTCAAAAAAGGCCCCAGACAAAAACATCAGACAGTTTAGTGCACAGACCAGACGGCACAGTTCTTACTCCACTGAGCCCACGCTCGGGCGAGACAGACAGTGTCACAGACTTGTGCCTTCATTTTACACCGTCCCAACCGCCAGACAAAGAGTGACGAATGCGGGTGTGAAAAACACCCCAGCGGGAGCGAATTGTGTGCCAGAGAGGGGCGAAACAGCTCCTTTTACGAAATGGTGGGGCCATTGTTTGCGCTGGATGAGCAATCACTGCAGTGTATCAGTTCGTCCGTACATTCTATTAGCCCCATGCAGTTTCGCGGCTCGGGCTGCCTCGTCCACCGCGCCTCGTACGACGTCCGCCGGGCCCAGTCGGGACTCAGACGTGGGGACCAAAGGGGCAGCCGTGCCTCTCCCGCGGGGGAAGCACTGCGCCGAGCGTCAGTGTCCACGGGGAGTCGAAGACTCAAGCGGCGGGACTCGCGCATCCTCCCTTGCAGTTGCCCACTGCTCGTCGAACGACAAATGCTACAATTTGCACTGTTGGACTAGGAAGTGCTCCCAAGACTTACGCGGCTTCCATCCTAGGTTCCACCACGGCCCGGTGCCGAAGTCATCTTCCGAGCGACCGCCCCCACCTCCCCCCCAACGGGGGGAACCACTTCCGCACTCGAAGCCAAATTCCTTTGACGTAGTTGGAATAGTCGCGTGAAGAGATGGTGGACTTCGTTGCTGCGCTGAGGCGGATCCGCGAGTTCTGGTGTGCTGGAACTACGTCCGAGAGGTGGTTGGATGCTCCCGAAACCTCGGAACAAGGGAATAAACCGCGTGCAGCCGTGAAGGGAACCTCATCGTTAAATGGAATGCCCGTGGGGACTCTCCGCTTTAACGACTGGCGTAGTGGGCGGAGAATTTTAAGACACCTGGGCCGAATGTCTCTGGTGATCGGATTTGACGTAAGAGCGCCTATCAGCGGGCCGAGGTGTTTACACTCCGCGGCGGTTCTGACGAAAATGACAATAATTAGAAAGGCAAGAAGACAGGCCGCAATGGTCCTCGTCTCCGTTTTGCACGGACTCGGGCCGTTCAGGCAGAAATTCACCTCGACTTCGTAAAGTCGACCTGAGAGAGCACCGTCGACAGCTGAGATGTTTCATACGAGATTCTGGGCGATAAAAGACTACGAAAAGGTGTCTGGAATCCTTTCAGTCACTCCTTCTCTGTCGGCCCAAAGGTCTAGCTGTGGCGACTAGAGGCGTCGGCGTGCACATTGGAGGCACCCCGGCCGGCATCAGTCGGAGGCGCCGACCACCAGCAGACGGCTGCGGTTCTGGACATTCCAACCTCCAGCGCCGACTTGCCACTTTGAGCTTCTCACCCCTCCGCAGCGCGACACTCCCCGCTGGCTATTTGTTGCGCAACGGCCACACACATGACTGTGTCTCCTCGGTTTCCTGGAATAGAAATGGGGTGCGAAAATGTAATCTCCAAGAGATTAAAACAAAACACCTTGAGGCATGAACAACGCAGGCTGAAAGATCGTCCTTACAACGCGAGGCCACATGGACGAGGGTTTTCGCGGCGTAGAACTTTCCCAAGAGTGAGGCCACTTAACAGCGGCCGAAACTGACACGCAAAGGGGCGACGAGAACACCGCAGTTCCGACAAGTCTGCTCGGCCCGGGCCAGGAGACGGAGAAGCGCGGGGAGATGGCGTCGGGGTGCACGCATTCGCCGGTAGTCTTCGTGCCTCCGCCGGCCGATCAACCGCTCGCACTCCCGTCCGCCCGCCTGAGTCAGCCGGACACTGGGCTGCACCATGATTAATGCTGTTTATTGCCTCCCCGCTGCTGCTGCTGCTGCTCATTCACAAAACGGCTTTTGACGCATGACGCGGTGGAAACTCCCCTCCGCCGAGGGCTTTACACACTGAAGTGTGGATTGCCACCCGACCCGGGAGGGGCGAATTGGTCGGCCAACGTCCAGACGCAAAACCCGAAAATCGGAAGAGGTTTCCATCGACCCTGAAATGTTCAATGAGGTGGCGAGGGGGAAGGGGGAGGGCGCTGAGATGGCGGCAGTGGAGGGGAAGTGGCGTAGTCTTCGCCGCACGCAAGTCGGAGGATCTTCAGAGACGGACAGCAACCAGGCGACCTCCACGAGATGTGGCACAGGCGAATGTGCGTGGTAGCCGAGGGTGGCTCGAACGGGAGAGGAGAGACAAGCGTCGGGGCGATCGGTAGGCGAGAAAAGCAGATGTCCGCGGCAAAACTAAGCGAACGAGCTCACCCGACGAAAGGTTTATCCTCGACTTCAGCAAAATTTACCATCTCGTTGGTGAAGTCGAGGTGGTCAGGACACTCGTCGCTAGGGAGAGGGAGGTGGGTGGAGAGAGAGAAATAGAGAAGTGGGGGAGAAGAGAGGGCGGGAGAACGGCAGATGACGGCGTTCAAAGCATGCGGCTGTCGGTCACTGTAACGACGCACAAAGTGAGTGAAATGGGTCGGAGCGGATGCCCCCGAGTGAACCGCGGCAGGGCAGATTCCCTCGAGGACGTCGCGTCTCCCACCAACACGCTGTGTTTCGTCCAGTGCCTACGGCTTTCGTCTGCTCAGACTGTCTCAACCGGGGATGGGAGTTGGCGGCGAAGGGGGTCGAAATACCTCAGGGAAGCTGCGTCTGGGCCCCACAACCCATCGAGGTCCTCACTCAGAAATGCACACACAGACAGACAGACACACGCGTCGATAAAAGATACTTCCGTGAATGCGGTCTCCAGCACCACCTGCGCACCGCCTTCAGCCAAGAGAGGACTCAGGCTCAAACACGTTTGTGCTCATCGTGGCGTTCCAGTTTGTTTGTGCGAGTTAGACTTGTTCATAAATCCAACCTTGTTCCAGCCTCAAGGTCGCCTTTTCCGGTCTACGGACAATTTACTGTTGAACGCACGCACACGCACACGCACACTACAAGCATCGGCCTAAATCCGAAGAGTTGAGGTGGACTGAAGCGTGGAAGAGGGAGAGGCTAAAACGAGGGACAGCGAGGCTGAACGCCCGACTTTTCCGCATGCCGAAGTGGCGATGGTTTCCCGCTTGCGGGGGATTTGAAGGCCACTTTGCTTGGACGTCAAACAAACTCCCCGCCAGAAGTTCGGCCACCATGGCGCTCCGGAAGTATTAAAACTGGTGGCTCCCTAGCCGAAGAGAGGGGGAGGGGGAGAAGGAGGAGGAGGAGTTGGGGGTCAGGAGCCGGCCGCCTGCTGGTCGCCTTTTAGGTCGCGAAGGGGCCGTCTACGCCTCAGGAGGCCTTTGTAGCGGTCGGATCGCCTTCCTTGGCGAAGGTCTTTGCCAACTACCCTAGTAAGCGCAGATTCCGACAGCTTGACAAGGCTGAGGTCCGATTCAGGGAACTGACGACTGAGAAACCCCCCAATTTCAACGCAGACGAGATTCCTCGGAGGGTCTAGCATAGCCTAACAGAGGAAAATGCGGCCAGCAAATGTCGTGAAGCCGGGTTGTGTGGATGAAACAGTCTTCCAGGGAGGATTTCACTTCACTTTGGCTCGGAACTACCCCATGAGGCCGAAGGACAGGCTTCTGTTTTAATTGGCTCGCGAGAGATGTGGTGAAAAAAGCGACCCCACTTGAATTTTTACTCCCGTCACAACAATTTGACATTGCATGCCAGTCCACGTGACACGTAAGAAAGCAGGCTGGTGGCGCCGCGTCGAAACGAGGCTGCCCTTCAGGTGATCAAATTTGACACTTTGAGACTCCACCAAAACATCAACGAATTCGTCTGTGAGGGGGTCGGCAGGAAGGCATACAAGGGGAGTGAGGAGATGGTAAGCGCGGGAGGGGCGGAGGAGCCGGCGGTAAAGGCGAAAAGAGGGCGAGGACTTACGGGAGCCGGGTGGCGCCCGAGCTGCGCACCACCACGAAGGCGGGAGCTTCGCGGAACCGCCGGATGAGGGATCAACGCCACCGCTGCGTGCGTTAAAATAGCACGACGAGAAGGATCCTCCACGCCGCTGGCGAATCACACGCGGCCCCAGCGGTCTGTCTGTGGGTGTACTAATGCCTGTGTTTGTGTGTATGTGTGTGTGTGTGTGTGTGTGCGCTTTCGTGAATGTGTGTGCGTGGGCGTACCCCTCGGAGGCGTCTGAGTCAGTGGCGCGACGCTGATTGGCTGCGAGCGGACGAGATATCACGTTCGCTGGCTGCCGCCGATTGGCCGGATTTGGCCGAGCAGGGGGAGCCACCGCCTGTGTGTGACGATGCTGGAGGCGGAATCGGACGAGGTGACACAGGTCGTCAATTGCGAGGGTGGTTATAGCCAGGAGGGCGTTGTGAAGCTGTCCGGTCAGTGGTGCGCGAGGCTGTCCTTCGCGGACGCTGATGGAATCGAAAATCGGGTGTTTCGCAAGCAGTCGCGAATATCTCCATACGAAGGAAAGATAAGTTACCAGCCAGTCGCTTCGAACAAGACAGTGCTTTGAATGAATTGGTCGAATTGAGTCAGAATCACACTTTCCCTCGCCGTGGTCACACTTGAGTCGCATTTGAAGTTTTTGCCTCTTTGGACGGTCTCGGCAACCTTAGGAGCGACGCAGACCGGCCTCCAGCCATGGTGGCCACGCTGCGGAGGTGCCCGCCCTCACCGCGGACCCAGTCCGTCGGGCACGCCAAGGCGATGTGATCGGTCATGCCTCGTCTTGACCGTTCGGGAGTTGGTCCACACACGAGTCTTCTCACAAGCGCTCCCAGCCTGAAGCTGCAAATTGCTCCAACCACTTTCGAAAGGAAAGGATGTGAGGAGTTGAAGAAGGACGGAGTTAAGGACCCAAGTAGCTCGCGTAGTTTCCGTTGTTCAGCACTGCAACCGAGGGCGAATTTACGAGACCTGAGGCTGTCGACGAACCCAGGATGGTCAACGACGCCGCCACCGAAGACTTGAAGGAGGCGTTCGCAGCTGCGACCGGCCATCCACTGGCACTAGGGCCAAGGTCGTATCTAACCCGCTCATTCCGTTTATACCCTGGCCAGACTGAGGGGAAGCGAAGAGGGGGAAAGGGGGACGCCCACTTTACGCCCCAGTCGGTACATGGCGGACGCGGGCGGCAGACTGAATTCGATCCGCCCTGCCCGTCATGTGATGCGGTGATCTTTTGAGCCTGTCTTTGTGGTCTAGTCGGTCCGTAAGAGGAATGAAGGTATTTTTCTCCGTGTTCGCCGCCAACCACTCGCGTCCTCCGTCACACCTGGAGGAACACAGTCGGGGCGAAGGCCTTTCCCTAAGTGGGTAATTCCCCCCCGAGGTGGAGTGCGACGATTACACGGCCTATCCCACTTGGCGCAGCGATGACGTGCGGTGATGACGCAAGGACGCCGTGTGAGGAGTTACAACGCACAGCTTCGCGCCTCCGCCGCGTGGGGAGATGCGGAGGCGGAGATGTGTAAGCCCGTGATCCCGTCAAACGGGACGATTGCCTCCATGTGCCATGTCTCGCCCCAGTAAATGGATCCCACTGACCTTCGACCCGCCTCGCAACTCTTGTCCGCGTAGGGGAGGACCATTAAGTAGACAAATTCGGGGACGAGAGAGGGTGATGGCGGGGCAAAAGGGGGCGGGAGGCGGAGGGAGAAACTTCAAACCGCCGAAGGTCACATTTGACAGGGGAGGCTGCCCGGTTTTATCTTCGCTGATGAAGCACAATTAATGTTGGCCTTGTGACTCATCGGACACTGAAATCCCACCTTCAGGTGGCGCAGAGACAGTGCAATTTCTGATATCCTCCTTTCAGAAGACCCTGTAACCCACTGTTAGACGTCACGGAGGCACGAGAGATGCCCACTTTAGTGACTCATTTTCCCAGTTTATAGACAAGGAAAGATCCACCGCTTGCACCTCACGAAATCGATGGTGGCGGTGACGAGTCCGCTTATCAAACGCGTCAAACGCAATAGCCACACCAACCAAAGTGATAACCTGGCAGTTGTTGGGATGAGACGGGCTGCGGCGGGACAGTTGGGAGGGTGGGTCCAAGCCCTATGAGGAGCATCACTGACATCCAATTACACCGGACGAGTCGGTTTGAAATTCACCTAATTCAGGGTCATTAGTCGACGGCACTGACTATTCTAATGGAAGCATTCCGAGGATGTGAGTAGACCTGACTACATTAATGGGTCTAATTCAGAAGATTAATTAATTTCCGACAAGGGTGTGGGAAAAATAATCTTAACTACAAAGCTTTCCATTAGTCAGCGGTGATTGAGCCCAAGTTGGTTGATTGCATGCCTGTGAGTGCGTGTGTGCATGCGAGCTTATCAGCGAGGTCGTAAACACCTGGTGGATCCGCCTACGTAAAATATCATGACCATGACTGCACATCCGTGACATGAATCAACACTAAACAAGTCTGTAAAAAAGTCGGCCTTTGTCTCCCACCCCCTCTCCTTTCTCTCGCTCTCATCCCAGACAAACTCCTCTTCGGAGGTGCAACCGACACGGCAAGAAATGTCACACCTCCCTGCGATCCGATTGGACGGCGCGCAAGCCTATCAGGCGTCGGCAGCCTTTTGATTGGTTTACTTCAAGGCCATCAAGACTGCTTTATTGCTGGCACGTGCGACCACGTTGTTGGGAGGGGGGAAGGGAGGAGGAGGGCGGCTCGAGGGGAGGGCGACGTGGAGGCTGCGATGATGCCTTGCGGGGGATTTTAGTAATGTTAAGATTCCAGCAGACGGATTTCTCAATTAAAATAAAGTAATATGGTCCAGGAAGATGGGGATGGCTGAAACGCAGCAGTTAAAACAGTCGACTAATGGAATAACCAAACTCGAGTGCGTTTTTTACACCGGATGGCGTGTTTTCACGAATCCGCAGTTGCAGGGATTGATGTAATATATGCAAATTTACGAACCCCTACGAAACAATGGAGAATTCTTATTTTCTATCCCAATGGGGACAATAATAACAAGAATATCTTGCATTGTGGGTGTAGTACCCGTATGCCAATGGGATTACTAATGAGTCGCGTTGCTCACACCGGGAGCCCCGCATTGTTTTCGTGCTGGCCCCGTGATGAGCCTCGTTCCCGCTCACCTGTACATATCATTTCCTCCTGTAAAATAGTTAACAATTACATTAATAATTTTGTGAAATTTTTTTATTCGTGCAGAACTATTTTCGTAGTTCTATGACATTGGAAAGGAAAGTAGGAGGAGCAGAGTGGGGAGAGGAAATACGTGGATTGCTTGAGAGTACAGTGACGTGACTGAGTTTTACCACACTAGCGACTCCCATTTTGGCTTCCACTCTAAAAAGGAAATTGTGCTGTGATTTTAATGTACACGACCTCGAGACATGGTACACCGAAGTGGAGTCCGCTTTAATAATCAAGTAAGGCTCAAGCCAATATCTTTTATATTAGTACAAGGAGGAAAAACACCGTGGAGACATTCCAACCGTCGTTACTTTATTAATACTCACCCGAAATTTAGAGAATGTTGGAAGTCCCTCTGCCTCCGAGACGGAAATTATTTTCCCGGGCCCAATAGGCAGGCGAGGAATCAACTGTTACTTCTCGTAACCGATCATGCGCCTACAACGTGTAGCGTCACAGACGTACGGTCGAAGTTTTACACGCATCTCACACTTTAAACCGTACTACTTAAATAATCTTAAGTAGAACTTTTACAAGTCAACTGACGGGCAAATATGGCTGCTAATAGGGCTAAAAACATTGACGTATCGGTGAGTTCCCTCAAAACTAACTGCTTATATCCACTGTCTCTTATATCATGAATTTATTTCTCCCTGCTATTGGATCCTTATCCTCCAGGTCCGTAGTCGGGTGATTTAATCGGATTTAGGAACATCATTTTGCGCAGTTAGTCTATTAATACCCGGATTATTTCAGCTCCCTGACACGAAATTCTCTTACTCTTCTTTGAGATAAAGTCTCTTAATTCTTAGGTGATACCTCATAGTGAACTCTCCCTCTGTTCGTGGTGAGCCGAACAATCACGGCCTTGCCTTGATCAAGTCCTTCCAACTTCGCGTCAAATCTACGACCAACTATGAGAAAAAGAGGACAGTATCATTTTTCCTCCAGGCGCCTTAAAGTGGGACCCCGGTGAGAAGCATGAGAGAAACCTGTTGCCGCTCCTGAGCTTGTGAAGCAATCGATCTCCACCTCCACACCATGTATTATTTTTTTGCTTGTCATTACACCCTGAATGGTGGAAAAGGGTGTGTTTGCGTGTGTTTGTGTGTGTTTTGGCTTTCTGCAGGATCACTAACGAGAATTTCGAGTACTCAGAACATTTCGTCTTTCGAAGGCCATCGCAGAAATCACCGGGCAGGGATTTTGTCGAGGGACACAGAGCAACGCCGCAACAAGGAAGATGCCTGTTAATCACTGACACTGTCGCTCATGTCAGTTTAAAAACCCTGCCACGAAAATATAAATTTCGTGCATGCGTTTGTGTGTGTCTGTTGCGACTTGTGTGTGAGTATTTCTGCGCAGCAGATCGGCTCACTGAAGCTGTTGCGAGGTGCACTGTTAACTGCCGCTGACATCGTGGCAGTCTCCAATTACAAGTGGAGTTCTTTCGCGGTGAAGTGTCGCCATCCGCCTCGCTCTCTCTCTACTTCATCTTGCCATAATGACAGCTTGACTGCTGGCCTAGTTGTCAGGGTGGGAGAAGGGGACCGCCATGCAGTTAACTCTAACTTTAATTGCCCGAAATATCAGGACCTGCCTTGAAGGCCGGCGGTGTGTGTGGAAAGCCTCCCCTGCCAATGCACCGTTTGCCCATGCCCCAAACCGTTAACCACTGCCACTCTTCACTGTAACACGATGAGCCGGGGAAGACGGCGGCCCGAAACTCCGCTCCGAGGGAAGGCAGGACTTTCCGTACTTAATCTCGTGGGTGTGCGTATTATGGCCTACCCAGGGGGAGAATAGACTCTGGCTGTCAAGGGGCCGTGCTTCGGCCAGCAGCAGGCTGATCCTCCCTTGTCCGGGTTTGCTCTAGTCGGGCTGGAGCCAGGGAGCGACAAGGCGAGGCGGGCAGACGACCAGTTGAGAGGGCAAAACAAGTCAGCTTTGAGGCTGACCCCTTTGACGTAGAAGAGGAAATTAGAGGAGAGCAGACATCCAGCCGGGGATACGAGGGTGCCTTGTTTGGAGCCTGCTGGAGTCAGGAGGCGCGGTTTGGCTCCCACTCAAGCCGCCTGCAGTGGCCCTTCACAGACAGACAGACAGACAGACAGACAGACAGACAGACAGACAGGCAGGCAGGCAGGCAGGCAGGCAGGCAGGCAGGCAGGCAGGCAGGCAGGCAGGCAGGCAGGCAGGCAGGGCAGGCAGGCAGGCAGCAGCAGGCAGGCAGGCAGGCAGGCAGGCAGGCAGGCAGGCAGGCAGGCAGGCAGGCAGGCAGGCAGGCAGGCAGGCAGGCAGGCAGGCAGGCAGGCAGGCAGGCAGGCAGCCTGAGAGGTGAATGTGCATGAATAGGAGGTGATTCACGGTCATTAACGCCCTGCAAGCGCTGCATTTCACGAGTGAAGAGGTGAGTATCCGCTGCCCGTGTAGGCGGATGAGATCGCAACCACAAATACGCCCTTTATACAATCACAGAGAGAGAAAGAGAGAGAGAAGGAGGGAGAGGTGAGAAAAGCAGAGAGGTAGAGGCAGAGAAAGAGAGAAGGCGAATCACTCACAGCATTCACCACCCGTCATGTTGTCTTCCTTTAAAACCGTGCATCCTGTCCCCTCCCCGTTAAAGCGGAGTGCAGCCTTCTGACACTTTCGTCCTCCTTTTAGGCGGGAGAAATGACATCCACCGAGAAAGAGATGCGCGGTGTAGTTTTTATTCACACCAAGTGTTCCACTGGGTCGTTCGTCGTCCTCTTTCCGCATTTGCAGCATCCTAGACGCTCATCTCGGCTGGTGAGACGGTCTCCGCCCCGCCAGGCGAGAGCATTACAGGGCGGTGGGAGGAACAGTGTGTTTTCTCGTGGATATGGCGTACGAAACCTCGGTGGTTCTGCCCATAACGCCCACGCGTCCTTCCGTCCTCGCCACCCTCACGACCGAAGGCTGAGGCAGCACGGGACTGGCCATTCCACAGGTGGGAGGAGGATGTTGGCAGGCGAGCCAACAGCCCTGGAAGCAAAGATCGGGCGACCGGGAAGCGGATGGTGACTGGTAGTGCGTGGGGCCTCTGTCATGCGCGAGTTCTTTGATGAAGCCCTTTCCTTAAAGAAACGCAGAGGCCCAAGCGGGCATCGGTTAGAGGGGGGGGGGGGGAGATCTGGGCAACGGAGACCCACAGTTTCCATGCCTGACAATCAAATAGTGACAGATGAGGACGCGGCAAAAAATGGCATCGGTTTAGTTTTGCCGACCTGTCTGCATTCTCTGGTCCGCGTCACCTCCACGCTCTACATCTTCTTGCCGTGACCGGGACCGGAAGGTCTCGAGCTTGCGTGATTAGACCGAAAGAGCTTGTGTTCCGCTGTGATGCCCCACGAACCAAATGGAGCCCTCCGCGGCCCAAATCGGTGCAACCGAGCGCGTGTCGACGCCATCGGCCACCAGATGGGACGTTCGGGCGGACAGCTGCCGCGACGGGTTAATCAAAGCCTACCGTCGCGTCGTTGTGGTCTGTGCAAGCGGTCATTGTCAAAAGACGTGGCTGTCAACTGGTGTGGCGTCCCCGAGCTCTCGAGAGAGCGAGTGAAGTCGGTGTGAGTAACTGCGTCAAAGTGCTGCATGACAAGCCGCGTCGGTAGACAATGTGTCATTTCGACAGTAGGGCGGAGGTCCTCCCTCATCGTTGCCATTTGACGCAGCACAAGCCAAGAGCCTCGCCTCGCCTCGCCTCGCTTCGTCTCTAAGGCTTCGAGCCAAACCGCGTAAGGCATAACCGGTGGTGCGAGCGGGTGAGGCCAGGCATTTTTCGCCGGCATCATCTGCTGGCCGGACAGGAGAGGGGAGAAGACGAATCGCTCTCCTTTCACCCGGCAGCCTGTCCCGACTGCGAAGGCGCCTGACGCTCTCTCCTCCAGTTAACTGTTGAGGTGTTCCATAGCCTGGGAAGCCAAAACGGACGTTTTGGCGGGTCTCAGTCGCAACCGGCGTTGGTCGACTCTTTCCCTGGGGTACCAGCGTCAAAGAGGAATGGACTTCGGGGCGAGCAACCACGAGTGACCGCACATTTTCGCGATAACTCGAGGCTCACCCGAGCACAATCTTTCGGCTCTCCTTTTCATCCTGCAATGAAAGCAGAAGCGGAGCGGCGGAGGGGCGAAGGAAAGGTTCCACCTTTGCCAGCGCCAGCAAACACGCCGCTGATTAACATCGCCTCTTGTATTGCACTCTCATACACACCCCAGTCGTCTTGAGGTGGCACCAGTCATCGTCACAGTCGGTTCATTGCACCGCCATTGACGTGGTGCCGTTACACGCCTTTTCCAAGGTCCGTTGTCATGGCGACGCCTACTCACACGTAGAGACGACGTTGGTACGGATGACACGCGGGTGAGAATGACGACTCGATCTGCGTCAAGTGCTCGCGGGGGGGTATAAGAAGCCCTCGCCGCGGCGAGGGGTGCAGTTGGTTGAGCGTCTGTTGCCGACACCCATGAGCGAGTTCGCGCTGAGCCACGTACATGTCAGCAAGTACAAGAAGGCGGCCAAATTGGACGCCCGGATGACAAAGGACCTGCAGAAGGCAGCCAAGGCCAAGGTGGAACAAACGAAATGCAAGATCACCAAGGAGAAGGTCCTCTTCAAGAACAAGAAAGAGGCGATTGTGCGCAGCGAGATAGAGAAGACGCGTAAGAATCAGGCACAGAAAATCATTGTGGTCGCCACGAAGGTGGATAGTAAAAAGAAGGCGGGTCAAACATTCACCCTTAAATTTTACGACGATGAGGAATTCAAGAAGTTTCATGCTATTTTAAACAATGAGGCGGAAGTTCCAGAGAAGCCCAAGTCCGAGGCGAAGGAGCCGCCGCCCGAGGAGTCGTCGGCTTCTGAGAAGAGTTCGGAACGATCCACCTCCGTACCGGCGAGGCGTGACGACCGAACTAGTGAATCGAGTCCTGTCTCAATTCGTTCGAGTAGCTCCTCTTCGAGCGACTCTTCGAGACAAGGCAAAACGACCCCTGCGAGGCAATCTGCGAGGAAGGATTCAGCCCCCTCCGTCAGTTCGAGACCCAGAAACTCGCTGGCATCCCAGAAAAGGGCTCATTCGAGGTCGTCCTCCCTGTCGACTCGGTGCACACCGATACCGGCGCCACAGGGCATGGGCATCTCCACCTTCGTGTCAACTGACGTGTTGAAGGCGTCGGAGCGTTCGAAATCGGCCAAAGGCGCTAGAAAGGGGGTGCCGAAGGAAATGTACCCCACGACGAGGGGGAGAGCCTCGAGAAAGGGCAAACACCCAACCGAGGTCAACTACCTGTCCTACGTGCCGGGGAAGGGGATGGTGAAGTCGGACAACGGTGGTGTTTACCTCTACGCGAGTAAGGGGCGTAATGCGTCCTCCAGTTCGTCGTCATCGTCCTCTTTGGGAGCCTCCGCCGATGACACTCTGGAGGAGACTCAACTTTACCGACTGGTGCGTCTGCGAGGCTCAAGAGGCGAATCTCCCGATAGCGTTAATTCCGATAACGAGGGGAAAAAAGGACGATCGTCGTCTTCATCGTCTAGCTCATCCTCGTCGTCGTCATCATCCAGCTCATCATCGTCTTCCTCTAAAGGTGGACAGAAAAACAAGGTCAATGTCTGGCAATACCACAACTCACGAAGGGATTCCAGCTCGTCTTCCTCCTCTTCCAGCTCGGATTTGGACACAGTGGACAGAATGATGCAGAAACACGGGGTGAAGCATCAACCGTCGGGTGAATATGTCGAGTGTCCAACATGCCGCTGCAGGACCCTATCTCGACCGCGGGTCCGCTAGACGCGGATGGTAGACCGGGACTGATTAATTACTACGGACTTAGTGCTTACACTCTTACTTTGACAGTCCTTTCGTTGACGGGGGGCACGAGGGGACAAAATAAATCGCGACTTCTCCACTTCCCCTTCTGTGTCTCCCCTGGACGAGCGGCGGTGTCGGACTGAGAGCAGAGTAGAGCTGAGTAGACACGGCCAGTCTAGACGGGGTTAAGTCCTCTCGGCCCGCTGAGGGGAGGCAGCGAGTTCGGTCGCCACGGCAGGGTCTGCGAGCGCGCGAAGGATGTTTGGGGGTGGAGGGGATTAGGACATTCGGTGAAAACCTCCCCACTGGCGGCTAGAATTGGCGACTGGGGCGTGGGCTTCCCCGAGCAGGCGTACTCTACTTATTCCCCCCACGCGACGGCCTCCAGGTCGACGTCTTTCGGCGGTTGTGGAGCAGATAGCCGACGCGGTTACCCCCCAGAGCTCAAGTCAACCTCAAGTCGAGGCGACGAAAACTTCCTCGCCCTGACGAGTCTTCTAGAACTGTTTCTCGACGCTCTCTCGTGAGTCAGGTGAGAGTTTTACGACTTCTTGCAGACGATGAACCTCCGGTAAAAGCGGCACCTGGAGCGAAACGAAACCGCTGAAAGATGTGAAGCAGCTGCCACGTGGAGACAGAGGATCGCTCGACCACGTCAACAAGGCAATGACGCGCCGGGGACTCCTGCGAAGGCTACCGGAAGTGGAAAGTGGGACTGCTGCGCCGCTACCATGGCTGGACTTGGCGAAATGACGTTTGGCCGCCACCCGCCGGTGGGCGGCAGTCTCATCTATCCCCCTCCGCAGCTCTGGCAGTCGGAGAAGGCGTTAGTGGTGGGGGGAGAGGCGAAAGACGGTGGATGTTCGCGTCCAAGGCAGCATATTCAATGGAAGGCTCCGCTAGACGCCAATGAAGGACGCCATGCCCGGAGAGGAGAGGTGACTGTGTGGTCTTTTCTTCCCAGCCGCAGGGTGATTGGTTTCTGACGTGGACGCGGAATGAAGGAGCCAAAGGAGGAGTGTCTGTCAGCGAATTTGACCAACTAACCCCGTAATTTTTACCCATTTCACAGCGCGACGAGAAGGAGATGGTAGACGTAGCGGTGGAATAAATTTGACGAAAAAAAAGTACAACGGTGAAGGATTTGGCACATTACGACATGACCCGGCTGCCCTCGGCGCGCTCTCAAGGCAGGTTGGATGACATTGTGACTGCCCCGACGTTGTTTCCGGCCGAGGAGTGGAACGAAACAGACCAGATCGCATTACAGAACAGTGCAAAGCGGATGAGACTAGACGAGCTCTGATCAGACGAGGACAGTATAGAAGGAAGGTGTCACCCAGGCGGTTGAAGGCGATTGAGGCCGACGTCCCGACGTCGACGAAGCCATCCAATGCCTTCGCTCACGACTCGCGAACGCCTTCTCCATGCTAGAGAGGCGAGGTGAACGGGAGTCCGGTTGGCCTCGACTTCCTCGAGGAAGCCTTTTTTCAGCCGTTTGAACCGATGAAGGTGCCACAATTTTGTCCTCGTGAGGGAACTTAGCCCAGGCGGGAGTGGCCGGACTGAAGCCCCGCCTCGCCCCGCTCCTCCCCGAGGGGACCCTTTCGTCCCACGAAGTCCGCCTTCAGCACGACGAAGTGCCCTGCCAAAGGTGGAGGCGGACAAGGTGTTCGTATTAATTAGCTCCAAATTCATTCACAATGTTTGCGGATCTCCCTCGCCACTGCAGTCTTTTGCGAAATTCCTTCCACTGGACGACAAAGAAACGCCCCGGCAGTCGAAAAGCAGCTGCGCCAGAGGAAGTTTTGACGTTGCCTGCGTTGAGTGGGGGTCCATTCCATGGGAAAACTGTCGACGCCGTGGCGAGGAATCCCAGGGCATTCACAAAAACCCCTTAACAGTTTTCGATAACCACAGTTCTTTTGCGACAGCGAGCTCGCCACCGGCTGAAGTGCCATCATTCTGAGTTGAAGACTCCGGTACCGCTTGAATTTAGCCACCGAAAGTCTCACACCCCCGAGGGTTTGACGTCGTTTCCCACTACAGTCGTCGGGACACGTCCAGCATCGTCGGCCCAGCATCCGCCACCGCGGCGCCTACAAAATCGCCGGTTTGACGCCGTCGTTTCGCCCCAGGAAGAGGCACCAACCGGCGTACAGTGGAGGTTAAGCTGACGTCTCCTGTCAACGCCATGGCGGCGAGTCTGCGGCTGCTGGGCCCCTTTGACGCTGGTCTGAGCGAGGAGCATGCGACAAAGTAAGGCTTTGACAGCGCGTTGGAGATGCCAGTGGCAGGCGAAATTAATCTTCCACTTGACGCTTTCATGATGCTCTTTTCATCTGCACGAGGCCTCGTTCGAGCCGAGAAGAAGCTACTTAAAGGCTCTCTACACAGAGAGCCGCTAACAGGGCGGAGTTTGTGTTGGTGCTTGACGAACTTGCACGTCTTTCTCGTTGTCACACATCGAAGTTGCGTTTGCATCTGCAACTCAAACGCGCGCACACACTCACGCGCGCGAACGCAGCGGCGGTGTGGGGGGGGGGCGGCGGAGGAGGCTGCGGAGAAGGGGGAGGAGAGGAGGGGCGAGACAGGCAGCTCGAGCAGCTCTGTGGCCCTATCGACCGCCAGAGAGGCAGCGAAGTTGACAGGCGGACCTGGTAGGCGCTCTGCTTCCCACTCTCCACACGACTGCGTGTGCACCAGCAGCACACAGGAGGCCTCACCGAGAAAAGCCCTGCCTCCGCGTCTCCCCATGTCACTCCGCCCCGCGATGCCTCACTTCAGCTTCTCCGGCGACCCCGAGCAGAACAGTCGCGGCGCACCCACCCCGGGAACGCGGCCGAACCGAAGTCGAGCAGCCAAGGGGGATTTCAAGTCTCAGGCGCGTGATCTGATACTGTCGGCGGGAGAAAAGATCCGCAACTCAGGCGAGAAGAATGTCATTGTTGTGTGTGGAGTGAGTGGCGATAACACGAATCTCCTCACCCTGCGCTTCGAGGGAAAAGAGGAGTTTACCAAAGTCCTGGGAATTTTGGCCAACTACGCTAAGGCCAAGTCCACGAGCGCCGATAAGACGAGTGGTGACCGGGTGGAAGAGGAGGACGCGGCTCTGAAGGCGCCGAGGGAGCAGAAGACTGTCCACCACGGCGGGAGCATAACAATTCGACGCGGCAGCTCCACGTCGTCATCCCTGGCCTCGCTCACCAATGTGACGGTGACCTCTCAGCAGCCGAATTCCAAGCTCTCGGACAGGGACTCAGTGTCGGGCAAGTCGTCCGACTGGTCGAAGAGTAGCTCGGTCGGCGGGTACATCGGCGAAAGGATTAAAACATCCTCGAAAAGTTGCGCTCTCACACCGGTTAATTTAGGTGAGAAGACCTCCTCGGAGGCGTCGAGGAACACCATCACGCCAATTCAGTGCGAACGATGCATCATTCCGAGAGAGCCGGCCGCCTCCGATGTCCGCACCAAGCAAATTGCCTGCTCCCTCAAACCCACGAAGGCTGCAAAGCATCACGCCAGGAGATCTGACCAGAAATTTCCTCAACGAGGGACAGATTACCTCCCGAAAAGCTCCGCTGAGATTGTTCGGTCGCGGCAGGAGACCTGGGGACCGCGCGCGGATAACTCGGTGTTCTGTGTAGTGGCGGCGCAGAAACTGGACTTCGGAAACGGCGGCGGCAGCTTTGACAGCCCACCCAGCAGCACCGACATCAGCATCACCAGCGACAGCGAAAGCGACACTCTTGAATGCAGTGCAAGCACGCAGAGCGACTCTTCAACCATTCGGTGCTGTGAGTGGGTCCCCGTTCTCCTCCCCGCCTGCCGCCGTGTTCACTGCAGCGCAGTCATCAAGTAGTCGGGCAGGTAGAGCCGACGAAATCTCCGTCAGGACTCCATCGCCCTCGACATCGTAGACTAACACTGAACCTGCGCCCTTGACATCGTATTACTTAAAAAAATTTAGTTTGTTTTGTCCGTGACAGTAGAGTAGCTTTAGGCCCCGAGGGAGGAAGCGTAGAGGAGGACAGCCGCCTTTTGTCTTGCCATTCGGCCCCTCGCTTGGTTGGATTTCATTAAAACGGCTGGAGTAGACGCAAAGTCCTCTCCGATGGCTTCCTTGTTTACCTCTTTCTTTCTTTCTTGCTTGCTCTCCTTTCTCTCTGCCTCCTCCCACTCCCTTTCGACTAAACTTAGACTGTGATTCCCCTCAACTGGCTTTCACTCTCATCCCCGCGGTTTCGGGGCAGGCGGAAGAAGAGGAGGAAAGACGCCTAAGTGGCATCGGTGGATGGCAGATGGGTCATAGGGCGGGGAGGATCAGGGAGTGTGGAATGGTAGGCGTGGTTGCGTTGGGTGCGGGATACGCATTGTCGGGCATTACCGGGAATCCTTGTGTCCCGACCGCCTTGCTCACTCGGAGCAGGATTAACAACATTGTGAGGAAATTGGCATCAGACGACGCAGAGTAGGAGAGACAGCGAAGGAGGATGAGGTGGTCACGTGCAAATGACGAGTTAGACTAAGAGAAGCGTTGGGGCGGACCTCCCTCTTTCCTGACGCCTTTTCCTCGCTACCACGTACGTCCATGATCGGCGGCGAGACGTGGCGGGGTTGGCGGGGGTCAGAAGGCTCTCTCGATGGGTTGTCTACTGCAAGACGGGTGGTCGCGCTTGCCTTCCTGTCTAGTGGGGGTGTTTCGCTGTTTTCTCAACGGTCTAACCGGAGTTGATGCAGCCTGCTGTCCTCGCCCGCACGGGACGTAGGCCTAGATCGCCTGTCTTCTGCAGAGTCCTCCCCTCTTCCGTCGTCCTCCTATCAGTTCTGGTCTGTTCCTTTCTGATACTTCGGCGTCGGGATAGCCGCAATGGGGTTCACCTTGCAGTGAGAGCGTGCAGAGGCCTGGTGGATCGTGTCGTACTCCGCCAAATATCTAAACCATTTTAACTTGGTTCTTCAAATCTCACCTTTCCATTCTACGCCTCCCTTGATGAGATCTGGTATGGTCTGGTCTGCTGCGATGCTCCATGGATACGCTGCGACTAAGGATGAGACCTGCGCACCCGCAATGAAGACCATTTGGGAAGTGGATGACAGCCAGTTTTGTAATGTTTACACCCTTTCCCTTGTCACTTATGCAAGCATACTCTCAGTATAGCTAGCAAGATGCTCGGGGGCACAATGTCCCTGCAGCACACCACAGCAGTCACTCTTGAAGAAGAATAATGCCTCACCCGCGAAATCTTTGTTCCTGCAAAACTCGCGACCGCAGTTCACTCTACTTGCAATCGTTAGTAGCATGTGCCACTTGGCCTCCAAAAAACCTTTTCAGGTATTTTACTGAGCTTTCATTGAAATTGTCAATTTATTGGCACTATCTGCTCCTATAAGGAATCCGGTGCACAAATATCCCACATTCTGGTCAAGTAAGGGTTTTTATGGCACATAACTCCCTTACTAGTACCTATCGCGGCACCCAAAATTGTGAATTTGGGTGACAAGGAGAGGAGAAAGAGGGCTTTAAATTCAAGGTACACCAGTGTTCTATTCCCAAGACTGATCCCAGGGACTCTGGTGGGAACGAGAGGGCGGAGCTTATGTCCTACTTTAGGGCATACGCAGAATGTGAAATCACACGCCATAAAAATGTCATTTTATTAAAATACCCAAAAGAAATGCGACTTGCCGTCATCTATGCATAATTACGGCAAAAACATTGGCTATCTGCGTGAACCCTGGCACGTTGATCAACAGGTGGGGAAATAAGGGATGTGGAAGCTGTTTACACTTTTTTGCAGTGTTAGCCAAAATTGAAAATACCCAATTAGTAATAATGGAATAAGTTTAACTGACAGTTCCTGAGTGAGCCTGTGTGGAGCGGGCTGGGAGGAAAATTGTACTGAAATTAGCTAGAAACGCAAGTGTCATAGTGGTACGAGGGGACTAACAGCAACAACACACAAATACAACGTCTTCTCGTTCGGGAATGATGGAAGTGGCATTGTCTGGTCTCCCTCAAAGGCTACCAGAGGTGCCAAGTAGAAAGGAATGAAGCGCGACCAGCTACCTTTTCTCATCTCCACTACTAAATAGGAAAATCAGTAGCTGTGCAGCAAACAAAACACATTGCGAGTAAACAGGCAGCCTTTTTCTCCCTCATTTAACGACTTGTACTTAATATTAGGTATAATAACTTCCTACACCCATAGTAGTTACTAATTCTCTCCTCTATCTCTGCGGGATCTTATGTAAGCCATTGATAAGTGAATGAGAACTCTCTCGAGAAAGATGTCCCGCCTAACTGATTTATATTTTCGTCATATAATGCGAATATTTGAAATTTGGGCACCGGAATGGAGCTCGCCGTATATCGCATGTCTAACGGGGTGCCTTATTTTCTTTGGCCTACGGACCATGTGTGGGTGGCAATAGCTGACGACAAGTCCGAGAGCAGAGGGTGGAGAACTGAGATTACCTGGGTCATGAATGAATTTCCTTGGTTACCTAAGTAATTTGCAGAAACATCGTCGACAAAAAGAGAGTGGCACTTAAACATGATTGTTGTGAATCGACTTTAAGTAGATTAATCTAAGTACCACATTCTTCCGAAATACGTGTTAAGATATTTTAACTTTCACCTTGTTTATCATCATCAGTGCATGTATACCAATTGCCCGCAAAAGTGTAAATGTCAGATTTTATGAAAATGTGATTATGGTAAGGTCATGTATTTTTCTGCAAAATGCATCCCGGAATGAAACAATTGAGCACAAAGTTATGCCAGTATGTAAACCACATTTGTAAGGATTTGAGCAAGATTCGGGACATGTAATCAGCAACTTCGCACGTTGCAGAAGTGACGAGTTGTCTTCTGCGCCGTTTACTTTTGCTTGGAACATTTAATATAAGGGTGATTTCAAACAATTTTGGCTCATTTAAACAGACCTAATTTCACCATCAATAGCGTTTTCCTCCGATTATGGAAAAAATCACATATTTATTGCGAGGCAATCGATGCTCTATTTCTTCACGATCAAGAAGTGGTGCAGCGTAAAAGCATCATTGCTTATTTTCAAAAATGAAAACAGCTGAGCTGAGGTAAAGAGGCAAACACAAAGTTCGAAACCTAGGATTTAAAAATATCCGCTATTTTGCAAAGAGAATGAGTTAAGAGTTAATTCGCGATATTAAAGAATCCCCTCGACTATCGAGCATAATTGATTTGTGCATCAGTTTACGATTCTAGTTGCCTTTTGGGTTCTATGTGGCGGCGCAGGTCTGGCAACAGGTCCACTGCCAATACACGCCACCCCACACTTCAGAGTTGACTTTTGCATGCACTATAAATAAAGTGGTCCATTTAGCAAAAAACGGGGTAATTCTCATAAGTCTGCTGTCATTACAGTTATCGCCCGCTTTCGAGGCGCAAAGACCTGCTTATGAGCAAAGTGAACTCCCTGCGGAAGGAAGACTTCCGAGCTATTTTTCCTTGTTGTATCAATAACTGTATAAAAATTCGTCAGCCGACCATCTCTCCAAAGAAGGGAAGGAGGTAGATAAGAGAACTTTTACCGCCATCTCCGAGGTTTCATTCGCCTTCAACAGAGGAAGACATTTTTGTTGTAAGCTTTAGTGCGAGAACCAAGGTACTCCACTTTCCTTAGTAGGTGATTGGCAAATTCTGAGTGGTGGTGATAATTAACCTCCCACACCACTTTGCCATTGGATGTTGATCTCAGTGACTCAGTAGTTATTTAGATTTTTCTATGCATTTCGCGACTCATTACGCATTGTATTCACTAGGCATATTGACGACGTAGTTTCACCGTAACAATGTCAGAGGGAGCTGACTTTAAAGGTAGTTTGGATCATATCAAATTGAAGAAGTTCAAAAAGACTCAAGGCTATGATTCCAAGTTGAACAAGCTCTTCCAGAAGGCAAAGAAGGCGAAGCCGAACAAGGAGAACATTCAGGTGAAATCGACGGTGGGTGCAATGAAGTTTAAGTCTTTCGGGAAAAAGCCCTCACCAGTTAATTCCATTGACTATGAGAAGATAAAGAAACTCATTGAGTCCACGCCCTCGGAGAGGGTTGTCGCCTTCGCCTACCCGGGACCAAATGAAAAGTCGCCCATAATGTTGCACGCAATGCGCTTCAAAGGGGAGAATGATTACACTTACTTTGTGGAGAGAATGTCCGGCCGTGTACGATCCACGACACGGTCGAATTCGCGCTCTCCACCGATGTCGGATCGACAGTCGATGATGGAACCTATGAACGGCAACAATGCAGCAAACATACCGCCTCGGCCCACCAAACAACACACGAATAGAACACCTTCTCGCGGCACAGCGCCTTCATTGTCCTATTCCACGCCACCTTCACAGTCCTCGTCGGCATCGTCCACGTCAGATTATGGCCGTAAGAGGCCAAGTTCCCATTCCCAGAAGGCAGCGCGCGGGGCGGAAAGCTTCATTTCCACGGACGGCCTATTACCGCCCGGTCGCATGCGCGGCCACAGACGAAGTCCTATTCTCAAAATTAAGTCGCCATATGAAACCAGCTACATCTGCGCGCGCTGGAGGATTCGCGAGTCGCCCTCGTCCCGACGTCGGCCGGCCTCGGAGCAGCCGAGAAGACCGCACTCTCCCAAGTCGACGGGTAGACCGGTGAAGGTGGGCACACTGTACCAGATGCCGAGGAGCTCCAGTTTGGAGAGCAGCTACAGCTCCTCCGACGCAAGCTATTCGGAGTCGAGCAGCTCCAGCGGCTACACTCCCATTCGCTCCAAATCGCACAACAGAATATTCTACGGCTCCGATAGCGAGAGCGACAGCAGCAGCAGCAGCAGCAGCGAATCCGCTTCGACGGATTCGCTTCAACTCTTCGGGAAATCGCTGCCCAACAGCCGCTCCTACGTCATCTCGCGTTGCACCGGAGACCACCGATCGGGGCTGAAGTGTCGCCCGGTGGGCGGCTTCACCGTGACCAGCAAGACGCCGAGTTTCATGTACGAGGCCTGAGGCGGAGTTGCGTGTCTGTTGCCACTTGTTGCTTCTTCTGCGCTACTCTTACTTTCCTGGTTAACCTTTCCCTCTTCTCTCTCCTCCCCCCCCCTTCCTGCGGCTAAAATCTACTCGACTGTTTTGTGCTTGTCCGCTCCCCCTCCGGGCCAAATTTAAAACAAACTTGAGGTCTTAATGAAACCGTTTTTTTTGTCTCGGTGCTGGTCGCTCCAGGCTGACCACCCAGGCCGTTTCACCCGACGCCGACCTCGCTCGAGCTAATAAACTGACATAGGTGACTTCCGCCTTTTTACCTCTTTCCTGGAAGGGATTAGCGCCCGAAATGCGCCTTAGGCTCACCTCGCCGAGTTGGGCTACTTGTAGCGCTCACCCTTGGTGTACGAAAAGCCTAAGCATTAATTCGCACACAAATGAAAGTTGGGCTCCTCAGCGCTAAGACGAGGCTTCCCACACTCTCAGACTCGACTTTTCTCTCAGTGAGTCGGGGAGGCCGTTTCGACAGGCAGCCTTGTCACAAGGGAGGCGTGGGGAATGAAGTGACAATGGAGGAGGGGACGAAAGGCCTCCCTCTGCCTCCGCTAAGACGGTTACACCTTGGCAGCCAAGGCATCCTGGTTGCCGCCGGTGGCGCCGATGGAAAGACACCGCCTCCCCGCGAGGACGCCCTCGCGGTGGTCCTCCACGAAGTCCTCGCCGGCGAACTGAACAAGGGCGCTTTTGTCGCTGCTTCCGACGATGTCGACCACGCGCCAACACGTCGGTGAGGGTGGAGAAATGAGGGAGGACAAACGAAATCCCCCAAGTGAACACCGTCAGGACTTGACGGAGGCGAGAAGGAGGAGGAGGAGGAGGCTGAAGGACGCGAGTGTCGCGGTTGGATTTGTCACACTTGTCACACTGCCTCAAACATGAGAAATTACTCTACCACGTTGGGTCGCCACTTAAGACGCTTGTTTCGAGGCCTACCCAGTTGCACACCTACATCGTCAACCATATCAACCACTTCAACCGCCTGTTTGCGTGATTCATCCGGAAAATTTGGTTTTCTCGTCACCGCGGCGTGTCATCCCTTAGGCTCGGAGTCGGGGAAACCACTTTCTGCCTCCCTGCCTCCCTGCCGCCCTCGCCCCTCCGGAGCGACGAGGGACATGGCGGCCGAGGTGCTCGTGGGCAAAGGGAAAAGTTTCCATTTCGTAGAAGGCAGTCTTTACCCTTCCGCAAGTAGTGAGACTTCAATGGTCCGCAAATCCTGACAGTTTGTGGTTGGGAAAGTTTAGTCAGGTTTTCGGCAGGTAGGAGACAAAGCGGAGGCACTAGAGTCTTCAACGGCGAGGGCTTATCCCGATAAGTCGACTTCTAATCTGAAAACACTCAACCTTCCTTTCGCGTTGCCGCGGGTGAGGCGCCCATCCGTCTCCTCCATCCCCGCGGGCAGACAAAATCGCCAGGAGGAATCATCCGCGAGGGCTGCTGCCACGTCCACCCGCGAAATTCGAATCGGCGGGCTGGAGAAGCGCGCACTCCGCTCGGCTGCCACCGGCGCGTTGGGGGGCGCGGGGCATCGGAGCGGGTGAGACGTGGGAGCAGGCGCCAGCGAAGCCACTTGTCACGCGGCTGTGACACAAACGCACATCTCATAAACTCAGATTTGGCGTTTTTGAATAATCTAATTACTACTGAGGAGGATGGTAACCGCATCGCCCCGAAGACCTGGCGTGGCGGTGGAGAGCACTGGGGCGGGTCCTCGAGCCCTTTGGCGCTCAGGAGGGGCCGCTCTGGGGGCAGGCGGAGGGGTGATGGGGAGGTGAAACGCTCCCTCGGGCAGATCGACAGACTCCTGCATCCACCTCGGACGGAATCGATGGGCTAACGAAAATCTCGGGACGAGCGACGAGGTTTGAAGCGAGCCAAATCCACGTCTCCACTTTCTCCACCTAATGGGCGCGCCAGAAAGGACACCTTGAGCCTTGGACTGTGAATAACCCCGTCTGTGCCTTCATTTCGTCCATTCAGTGGGAGGTGGACGAAGCCTGACAACGTTTACAACACTGACAAGGTAGCATGATTTTCCTTTTTCGTTGAAATTGTTTGAATATGACTTTTTGGAGAGGCAGGAAAGTGGCGGAAGGCCACGAGGCGTCTCCTTCTCACCCAGGGGAATCGACTCAGCCGGCGCGACAACGACCCGCCCCCATTCCCATGCCACCGCCATCCGCCTCACACTGGTATTTCTCTCACACTCGAGAGGAAACTCAATGGCTAATTAGCATGTCGTAGAGATGCTGCACGTCTGCTAGCGGTTGCATGGATTTGCTGCTCAACTAAACGAAGTTACCCCGAGATAAATTAAATAGAATGCTGCCGTCACTTCGGAGGGTCCAACGGGCTCACTGGCGGACTCCGCCTTTCGACGCACACCCACACACACACACCCAAAGACAGACAGACGGACAGACGGCCAAGGAGGCGTGGAGGAGCACGACCGGGTAGTCGTGCAAGTGCCGCGGCGGTGACGGCGACGGCGACGACGACAGCGGTCCCTCACATCCGATCCCGACGAGTAGCCTTCACTCCACGCGCGAAGGCGTTGGAAACGGACTGTCGCCTCATCCAAATCCATCCAGCCGAAGAGGGGAGGTAGAAGACCGAGGACATCTTTTGCCAAAGATGTAATGCAAAATGTGGGGATTTGAGCGTTTAACAATGGATTCCACCTGATTCACCCATCGAGAAGAATTCAAGTGCCTTTGACGTGTTCTGGGGGGGGGGGGCTGGTGTGGGCGTCTCAATGAAAAATTAATTGGCAAATAGCTACGCCAAAAGGGCAGAGAGGTCCACGAATTTTATTTGGTTGAATTGTCGGGGCTCTGCTTGTCAAACCTGACACTTCTTCCACGTGATTTTACGACTTTTGTGAGAGAATTTCCCTAGGGTAGCGGGTGACATGATGGAATTTAATCCTTCACTGGGGGATTTTTGCCTTGATTGCTGAATGCGGGGGCCACGTTTCATCCAAAATCACATGATAGGGCCTCTTCCCAGCGATCTACCAGCTCACTGCTATTGAAACCAGGCCGTAACCTTCTCATTTCAGCTGTACACTTAATTTAAAGATCAACAAACTCATTCCAAGGAGTCGGTCAATGTCTTAAGCCTGTGTGGACCCATTTTTCAAAGTGGAGAATTACCTAGGGCCTGGTCGCGCGAAAACTTTACTGGGAAAAGCCATAGTGGTGGGGGCTGAGCTAAAGGAAAGGAGTTGGGAACGATGCGCGTCCGCTTCACCTTTTAGGGCTGCAAAACTCGGCCTCTCAAGCCTTTGCGGCATAAATATATGACGTAGGATCACAATCCTCATCGGGGGAAGAAAGAAGGGAGGTTTAAGAAAGTTTTACCTTTCTCTGAGGAAAGACAATCTCACAAAATAGACAAACTGAGCAGTCGTCTTAAAGTGTGTTGAAGCTGAGTGCAAAGAGTTGTAAGTGGTACCGGAAAAAAATATGTGAAATAGGACATGACTGTTCTCCCCGTCTTTTCTCTTCCAAAATACTTCAGATTTGGGATCACACCTCCTAAACGGCAATATCTTTACGTCCTGAGTGTTTCTACTTATTTAATATCAGTAGCAAAGACATACCGGTTATTTTAAAGTAACGTTTACGATGCAAGAGCTGCAATGCGGCGGTTTGTGCCTTGAGCGCGCTGGTCTGTTCCCTTATAAGGATAAATTTACGAGGAACAGCGTGCCCTCCGTTCCCATCAAGGCTTGAGGCAATCAAATTTCCTAGTCTTTTTTCTCCTAACGTCGAAATATCTGCACATCCGCAAGCAGCATTGCCTGTAGCTCCTCGTCTAGTAGAGAGGGGGAACATGGTTACCCCAGTGCGGAGAACACCTCATGAAAAGTAAAATTCCAAGGGTGAGTGGTCTCACCAGTCCTTCCGATCCCATTCAAACCGCTTCCGTCTCAAAATGAAGCATCTGCAACCAAATGACAAGCAAATTATTATTAATCTGCCTCCTCTTGTCGGCAAGACCACGAGTGAGTCCCAAATCGTGTTTGCCATTTAAAAGAGGCTGTTTTCAACTGCGATGGAGTGATTCCACTGAGGTGGCAGTTTACAAACGAATAACGGTGGTGTGAGTGTGACAGGTGTTGACGCCTATCTGCCTCCCTAGCGGCAGCCATGTCGACCTTGATAGCCGAGTCGTGCCTCAGCTCACACACTCAATTTGAAAGAATGCACACACATGCACCCTTCGCTAAACCGCGGTAAGGCAGAGAGGCGGCTCAGTTCACAGACTCAGTCGCAGTGCCCGTGCAATCACTAACGCATCCTCTCTTCCGCTACAGACGAGTCGGACCTCTTCTACGTCAGCATGGAGAAGCCGGAGTTCACCAGCGATCTGCTCTTCCTGAAGTCCGAGAGGTGCAGAGCAAAGGTGGTGGCGAAGGTGATGCGAAAACGTCTTCGGCGGGTGACCACAGCTAAACCGAGGGGCTATGTGATGCAGCTCTTCAAAGATCGCATCAAATTCCAGAATCAGAAGGGTGACGGCGAGGTGGAGGAAGTTCTCCTGAACTCGGTAAAGAAGGTGGAGGAGTCGAATGAGGCTTTCGCACTGGTTTTAAGCAGTGAATTTAAGGACAAGAAGAAGTGTACAGTAACCACGATGAAGTTTAAAACATCCAACGGTTATGCCAATGTGCTCTGCAGCTTAAAGGCGGCAATGAGGGCCGAGGCGAACTCCAGGAGGGAGGAGCAAGTCGTCAGAGGGAGGAATGAGTCGGAACAGGGCTTGCCGCGGACCAACTTGAACGGGGAGGAGGGGATTGTCTTGGGCAACGTTCGTCTCCCCCGAATAAGTGTCGCTCTGCCAGGAGTAGTGGGTGAGGACCTGCGGGTCCCCACGAGACCCCGTCGAACTACCTTCACTGACAGCGAGTACACACGGAGTGCGGAGGCGAGGGGCGGGGGAAGGCCGAAACGAAGGTACCGAATGGCCCCAGTAGAGGTGCCGAAGCGAGGCAGTCGGCGAAAGCAGCCAGTCGACAGAAACGAGGACTCGGATTACTACAGCAGCCTCAATTCCGACTTCGATCAGTACTACGACTCGAGTGACAGTGACAGCGACACTGACAGCGACACAAACACCGTCTCGCAGCGCACCAGACGCGATCGCAGACGCAGTCCAGGCCCCTGCCGATGGCGGGAATACGTCCTCGACAGTTCCACGGGAGTTGTCAAGCGGGAGTTTGTCCAGGACAGTCTCGGCAACGAGATCCGCATTCTGAGGCCGCGGAAGGTTCGGCATCACAGCCTGCGCAACTAGACGCACCCGCGGACCGTCCGGTCGGGCCGAAAATCACCTCGTCCTTCACTGGCCTCCTCCCCAGACCCACAAAACCTTCCACAAACACTGCGACCTGTTTTGTGCCATCTGTGGAGGGTCACCTCTCACATCTCCCATGAAGCCACTTCGTAGTCTTAAAGGTGGTGCTGGTTACCCGGTGGGTTGGTTCTCTGAACGTGGGTTTCCCTTTTCGCTGCCTTTTTTTGACTGTCTCCTCCACGAAGGCCCCAAGCGGTCGTGGCTCGTGGAGCGGCTTGCCAAAATTCACCCCCAACAGTCGACAAGAGGTGAACTTTCAGGTGACCTTGAGAAATGACTTCGACCAATCAGGTTGTCACCCAAATTTTTAGTGCCAGTGGTCACGAACATGCCTGAGTGGGGAAGAGACTCGAGTTTAGAGACTCTCTAGTCCTCTGCAAGGAGCAATTGCCTTGCAGACAAAAGTAGGCTATTCTCGCAGTCACTTTTCCTCGCCTCCGAGCAAGTTCTATCCCCGCCGCGGTTCCCCATTGAGGAGTTCGCCTTCTGCTGTCGCCGGCAGGAGGGTGACGAAGAGGCGGACCGCCAAACTCCCTGCTTAGAGCACCGACACTTCCAATTGAGTTAATTAATTAACCAAAATGTTTTTGCAAAGGGCAATTTATCCACCGAGACGCCTCCCTTACCGCTGGAAAGCTGAGAGTTTGCGAAAAAACGCCAACTTGAGGCACCTGCGCTCGTGCGGCTCGGTGCATTCGCAAGACTGGGAGGCGGGCGTGGCGCAACCGGCTGAGGATGCCTCGCTTTAGGCGCTGCTAAGGCACTTAGGCGGTCCGTTTCCTCTGCGTGGACCGCGCAAACAGCGCACTGAGGCGAGCTGAAGCGCCTCCCTCGCCTCGAGCAGTGGCGAGACAGTTCGGTGATCGTCCACACAGTCGCCGTGAGTTAATTCGCCGTTTAGCCGGACTCCTTGGCCAGATAGGCGCGAGGTGAGACGACAGACTTGGTCGAGGCTGCGGAGCTGTTAAGCGGTTACGCCACCTCTACGGTGGCCTCAGGGCAGAGCGAAACCTGTGAAGTCGCAGATGACTTCTGCCCGCCGCGCAGCGAGGCCCAGCGAGAAGAGTGAAAAAGTCACACTGTGACTGACAGGGGCAGAGGTGTAGTAGGCGAGGCGGTGAATCAGCCTTGGCATGTCATGCCTTCTAATGAAGCCTAATGAAGATTGAGAATCTTGACAACACTCACACCTGCAGTCGCCAGATTAAAGCCACAGGACGTCTCTCGCGCCTTACACGGTCCTTCCAAGTAAGAGGTGGGGGGGGGGGAAGAAAGACTGCAGACCGTCGTCTTGTTCCTTCCCAAGCGGCTTGCCATGCTGCTCGCGTCCGGCACCCGCCGCGGACGGGCGCTCCAATACGATGAGCCAGGGGCCAGCTCAGCCGTCTGCGGCCGCCTGCGATGGCGCTGGCGGTGCGTGCGGACAGCCGAGGGGGTCGGGGCGACCTGGAACCCTGCGGAGGTCTGCTTGCGGAGTAGTTAGCCGCCTCTTGTAGAGGCGAGGCTCCCTCTGAAGCGATGGGAGGAGGACAATGACGTCTGAGTGAAACAATTTCGTTGATCAGGTAAGAGTACAATCGTCCGACCTCGACACATACGCCTGGCTTAAATGGATCGGCTCCTCTCCTGATGGCGACGATGTCGCGCCTCTTTGCCCCATTGAATTCGGCTCGAGTTCGGCGGAACTCGTGTTTGCAGGCATCCTCGGAAATCACCTGTCCTTTCATGGTTACATAATCACGCAATGGGAGGTGCCGCACCTCCACGCAGTCGTCCGACCAGCCAAGTCTGCATCAGCGCCCTTCTTCAAAATGGGATGAGGCATCCACGAGAAGAGGAAACGCTCGAAAGTCTAGTTAATTTCAGGTACTCTAAAGATCCACTTTCACGGCCAAGTACAGGAATTCCGACTTGGGCGCTCGCCGAGACCGGTTGCTCACCGAGGTAGAAGTGTTGCAGCAGCTAGTCAAGAAGATCGTCTTCTTCTAGACGTAGATCCGGTCAGGCTGCTCCGGTGCGGCTATGTTCAGACGCCTTTGCCTTCTCGTGGAACACTTTCAGTTGCACGTGCCTTTCAAGCTTGGACGCGTGCCTTCAGCTAAACCGCCGAGGTCCGCCGATCCCCATGCAGGGCTTCTGTCTTCCGAATCAGCTAGCAACGATGGCGGCCACTCCGTTGCCTGCTCAACGAGTCTTAACAACTTGGGGCCAAACTGCGGCCTTCATGCGAAACCGTGGATGTCGAGGTGCTTGGCCAAAAAGGCCAAACAGCGATCTAGAAAACCTGAAACTTTCCATCGCAGGGAAGTCGCTGGGGAGGAGAGAGGCTGCTGTAGGCGAACGAAGTTTGAACATACGACTGGAGGGCGCCGTAAAAAAAGCGTCTGGCGAGAAGGGATGAGCATGGATGTCTCTCCTCGACATTTGTCCATCGAAAATGCTCGCTTCCATGTCCTAGTACTTGGGAGTCTACGATTCCTTTTCCTAAAGGGTCTTCAGTCACAGAGTCCACCAATTATTTGATATCACCTGGCTGTGAGTAGCATCAGGCCGTCTGTGTCCCTCGTGGAGCCCACCGGAAGGCCGCGTTTTGTTCGATGGCTGGACGCACCTTCTCCGCTAAGCAAGAAATGTGGCCAACCAATTAATTAAAAAAAGGCTGACCTCTCGCTTGTGGACAGGGTATTACATTGTTAGGGAGAATCACGCAGCGGGGGCTGGTCAGCAGTAGCAGACTATGATGCTCTCGTGGCTGCCTTGCCTTTCAGTCGCGGGCAACCGGAATACTTTGGCATGGCAGTGACGAGCCTGCAGAATAGAAGGGCAAAGGCTTTCTCCGCTTCGGTAAAATTCTGATTACTGTTTTGATTAAAGTAGACAGTTAGAATTCCTCCAACCGAGGAGTCGCAAGCCTTCTTCTCGTCCAAACGGTTGCTCCATCGAGTAAACATTTCCCGCACCCCTTGCACAACTCACTTCGCAACGCAGTACCATGCCGGAATGCGACAGCCGTGGGATATATGCGTCCCCTACGCCTTCTGATGCCTTCCCGGCCTGTTTGGCAAAGCAAGCAGTGAGTGTGTGTGAGTGTGTAGACCGTCAGTGCAACGCTCACGGCAGCCGGCAGAAGTGGATGCCGACGGGAAGTAGAAAATTACCGTTTTCGGGTGAACGACGCGCTCCAGGCCGCGGCGTCGTGCACCATGCCAACTGCGGCATCACCAACACTCCTCCAGAGGGTACAACAGGCCGCTGACGTCAACCTCGCGTCCTCTTCACTCATCCCTGGCGTGTACTTTTGCGCGGTTAAGTGTAGAGAATTCCACGCATCGACACTGGAACATGACGCCATGAGGCGTTGCCAACCAACTGTGAACACGCTGTTCTCACCAAACGCTGCATGTGAAAATTGAGGTGAATGACTTTTTTGTCTTTTATGCTTCTTCGCGTTCGCTGTTTTATTCGTTTGATCAGGGGTAGTTAGCACCTCCTTTAGCGCCCTCCAACCGGTTTCCCCTCGTACGACAGACGTCCTGTTAAGTTTGGACGTTTACTTCGGGAAATGATTAATGAGGCTGGCGAGGCGACCGCAGCATAGTCTAGCAAGGCTGGCGGACTTCGCAGAACCTCTCGAATGCGCCGATTCCATTTCAGCAGGATGCGCCAGATCCTCGCGCTCTCCAGGCACCCTTCAGTCAACCGTGTAACTCTGTGGATGGTCAGAGACTCGTCGCGGAGTTGCACTTGACCGCGAGTTCGGCCTGGTGCAGCACCACGTCGCGGCCACCCGACGCGCCATTTTACACGCCACGACTGCAGGATAAGTGAGAGTGCCTTTCATTAAGAAGGATGCTTTCCAGTACACTGCGTCTACAAGATGCAGACGGCTTCTCGTGGCTCCGCCCCACACACACACACACACACACACACACACGGTGCCTCACGTACACGAAATTAGGCGAGGGTCGCCTTCAAAGGGAGAAAAAATGTTGGCAGGAGACTGCACCGGAGACGTGTGGAGCACGTGGAAGATGGTGCGAGGTGAAGCCTGGTGCCTTGACGCCCAGTCAAGATCACGTCTCCGCGGGTCTCTCGTGCTTTTGGAGGTTTTGCAAGTGCTGTGGTGCAATAAAAGGTGCCACTTCTTTCTCCACTCACTCGGATTCTCGCCTGCAAAGGTTAACTGTTGCAGAATGCGGCGAGAACGTGCTCGTCTTACTCCACTCGCCTCGAGGCACTCTAACCGCACGAAGTCACAAAGCCCTACGCAGGAGAAGGCTTTTGACAACTTTGACAGGCAGGTGAGTGATCGGGTTGGGAGAACTTTGACAGTTTTGACACTTCTCTGTCGATTCCCTCAACCCGATCCGGAGTGACCTAAGTCGGTGGCCATGCCAACAGCACGCCCTCGTGCGCTCATGTGCAGTCGCATTCTCTGGAGGCGCCTCCCTCAGTCAGTCATTGCATTAGAACGTTGCGAGCCTCGAGCTGTGAGAACACACAGCCTTGGCGTTAGTGTGGACCGCGAAAACAAGACGTGTGGCTGTGTACGCGCGTGTGTGTGTGTGCTTGTAAAACCATTTGAAGGGCCCCGTCGCAGTCACGAGTTCGCCCCGGCGATCGGCTGAAGCGAGTGATCGACGCGTCCCCATGTAATTTGACAGGGCAGACGCCGGCGACCCTTTCCTCCTGCCTTGGGTCGCTGCTCATCCTCTGCATGCTGCCCCGAGAAGGAGAGCGCACACAGAGGCGTGAGAAACTCTCACACTCGAGGACCGAAGGGGGACTTGCTCGTGCCTCGACCTCCTCGGTCCCACGGACTTGAGGGGCCACCGAGTTGATCAGCCGCCATGACGGCGAGGTGGAGGGTGAGCGCTGCCGCCCGCCTTAGCCGCCGGGAAAAGGCGGGTCGAGGCTCTCCTCCTCACCGGTAAAGATTAGTGCGTCTCCACCCATCCACCCATTCAGGCGTCGTTCCACGTCCGTGCCTCTACGCTAATTAATTTTGCTCTGCAAAGAACTTATTTCGTTGATCACACAGCCTCGTAGAGTTACGCCCTGACAGCCAAGGCGACCCTCGCTGCCCCGTGCTGCCACGAGGTGGCAGGCTGAGTGCTCCGAGGGCGCGGCGAGGGTCTAAGGAGCACAACTGACTCGCCTTAAGCCTCATCGAGTCCTCCAAGGCCCCCACGGCAAAAGCTTTTAGGTGTAAGTTTCGTTGGAAATGCATTCGCCGGTTTTGTTAAGCCGATCGCCGAGGCAACGGACCCCTTTCGGGGGCACCGAAGTGGCGCCGAGGCGACGTGTTGCGCCTCCCCGCCGCCGGTGCCCGAGGCGGCTCGGTCCCGGTGGCGGTGGAGGCCTCGAAGTCCCCGACGCCAGACCCGGCGCCTCCCGGTAATTGCCAAAATCCAGTTAGCCCACACCAAATGGCTGATATTGACAGACCCGATGTTTGGTGTGGAGGCACCCACGAGGTGTGATTTAATTATTTCCATGTAATAGGCAGTGTTGCGCTGACACATTCGCGAGGCGGTTCACAGAGCGCGACTACGGCGTCGCCACAGAGTTGGCTGCGTGTGTGTGTGTGTGTGTGTGTGTGTGTGAACGGGAGAGATTGAAAGAGAAAAAGTGAGGAGTCGAAGGATCCCACAACAACCTCTTTCCTGAATCCTCAGCACTGCGCCTAACACCTTGGCAGTTCAAGGGGAGAGGCATAGGCCACGCCGAAGGTTTCCACGGCAGGACGGTGGTGGTGGCGGTCTCGCCCCACCAACCCTCTCCCCTAGTGCCATTAGAAAGCGTGGCACACATGGACTAAAGATGTCTGCGTTGGACATGAGGGTAGGATAACTCGAAGCTGGGATCTCGGCCTGCCGCTGCCGGCTGCTATGGCCCCGACGGCGTGTCAGGCGAGCCAACCTCGGGGAAGCCGAAAAGCGTGCATGTGGCACGCTTGTGGAGACCAGGGCCCCCGCCAGGTCGTGGTTTTTTTCCATGGGGCGGGCCTCAGGCTAACGCTGCTCGGCGCCTTCGGGGTCGCCGGCCGTGAGGGGAGGCGGTGGCGGCGCGACGGATCGGAGGGGACCCGTGGGACCGACGTCATTTGCCTGCGCGTCCCAATCAAGGCGAGGATGGAAAAAATCATGTGGGGAACATTCTAGAACGCACAACATGACGTGTGCCTGTTTTGAGTGAACCGCCTCTTTTCGTGAAGCCCTGTTTACCGCCTTTCGTGCTCATCCGGCGTTCCCTGTGCGACCTTCCCAACTCGCCACTGTGTTTATTCTCATTCTCAGAGTCCTCCCAGTCGATGGTGACGATTTACAGCAAGTGTGTCTGTCGTTATTCTCCCCTTTTCGTCCAGAAAACCATTGGTCCAAACTGCGGGCGCGTAGCGGGCCACCGGTACTCCGGGACGCCACTTCCCACCCCTGAAACGCGGCCTCCGCGTCGACCGACATTCACCAAGGCGGCGTTCTGACCCACGAAATTGCGACATTCACCTGCTCTCCCCGTCCGGGTTGCTTCTGCTCCAATTGACCGGACTTTTCGCCAGGAGAACACTTCTACTAACCCGTCAGTGCCCTCCCCCCCCAAATGCCCGCTTTTCCCACCTCTGGGGGCAGAGAGAAAGGAACGAGTTGTCTTTTAGTTCAACCTAAGCCGCAGAAATGTTAATGTCGAAGTGGCGCCAGTAATGTAAGTCTGGGCAAATACAAAAGGGGAGAAAGAGAGCGAGTGAGAAAGAGAATGAAAGAGTGAAGGGGAAATGGGGAGGCGGTGAGTGACAGCGGGCGGTAGTGGGGGCGGAGGAGGGGGAGGAGGAGGAAGAGGAGGAGGCGGGAGGGCGAAGGAGTGAGTCTTGGTGAAAAAGCCGTCAAAAGGTTGTTTATCGTGAAGTAATTAAACGAAAGGTCTGGCCACGATTGGAATGACGTCGTTGGTTGGAACGAGCTTTCCGCGAGGGGGAAGAAGAGGAGCTGGAGGAGGAAGATGAAAGCCGAGACGCCGACCGCGACGACGATGACGACGAGGATGAGGAGGAGGAAGATGAGATCCTCCTTTTTATCCTCCACTTCTTCACATTAACCTGCTCCGAGGACGAGGAGCTAAGAGACATGGAACTGGAGGAGCTGGAGCTTGAGGCCCGTCTTCTTGTGCCCGGACCCTGGCTGAACGATCTCGGTTTCAGTTCAATGAACTCTCCTCGGTTGCGTATGGTGTAGTTGGACGTTCGACCACGACTGTAGCTGCGCTGAGCCGAGCGGTTGCTCATCCACCGGGTGGCGATGCTCTCGCTGGACGAGCTGCTCGAAGAACTGCTACTACTGCTGCTGCTGAGGCTGCGGCCTTTCGAGGAGTAGTAGTACATGCATCCCGGCTCGCCCTTGCTGGGCAGTTTGCCCGGTCTCAGTTGGATGATGCGCACCGGTTGGGCGACCTCCTTCGCCGAACGGGAACGTTGCTTGTCGTAGTCGTTCTCAATTGGTGTGTAGCTGGAGTTGGATTGGTTGACGAGCTGGCTGGGCCGTTTGTAGTCCAACTGGTCTAGCGGATCTGTGGAGACATACGTGGTTCGCGATTCCGTCGACTGGTCACGAGCAGTCCTTTGCGACGTGTGAGTGGGTGCCGCAGTCGACGACGGCGACGACGACGACGACGACGACGACGACGACGTCGACCGCGCCGGCGGCCGTGATGGTGGCGATGATGTTCTAGACATTAGCGCTGCCGAGCGATCCGGTGAGGTGCGCGATATCGAAGTTGGCGATGTCATCGTCATCGGCCTCGACGGTTGTGCGGACATGTCGTTAATTGTTACCCGCGACTCTGACGACGAAATGCTCACGTCTCGTGTAATGGTCTGTGCCACCGGTGTCACTCCTCGCGTCGTTGAAGTCGCCGTCGGAGAGGGAGACCTCGACTCTGAGTCTCTACTTCGTTGCAGTGGAGTTGGAACCGTTGTGGCCAATTCCTGCGAGGGCTCCGGCTCGTACGGGGGCTGGGATGGTTTCACACCCTTCGCCTTAGTCGTTTCATAGAAGGCCTTGGCACCGTCTTCCGTGGCGAAACGCAAGGCCACAACATATACTTTCTTCTTTGCATCGCCCTGTGTTGCTACTACAACGATCTTCTCCTTTTGGGGACCTTTCTTTACTTCCTTCACCTTGTTATTTACCAGGGCGGGGATTTTGGGTTTGCCCTTCGCGCCCCGCGTAAATGTAGTCTGGGCGGTTTGAATATTCGCTGTGAAGCTCTTTGCTTTACCCTTCTTTACCTTATCGTAGAGCTTCTTCATCGTTGCCTCGTAGCCCGTCTCCTTCTTTAACTTCTTCATCACCATCAAATCCACCATGACCTTGGATAGATCGGTAGCCATGTTAGTTGGGAGGTGGAGAAATGCTTCGGAGACAACTGAAGCGTCGGTGTAAGTAAAGTGAAGATGAGCGTGAGAGTCAGGCTTATATGCCAGGATGGCGAACCAACGGGGCTTGAGGGTGCTCGCAGAGAGGCGTGATGGTTCAGCACCCACTCGCTTACTCATCCACTCAAGCACCCAGTCAGGCGATCCGGGGCGCTGGCGACCTGTCGAGGTGGCACACGCTCGCACACCGACACACGCCAGGAGGCAGCGAGTCCACCGCACCGCACCACACCGCTGCCGCAGCATCGATCAGACCTGCAGTCGCCAGTCCTGGGAGGCAGCATCCGTGGCGAGAGATAATTGCGTTATGCTCTGGTGTCTACGCACTCCTACAAGTATTACGTGTGCTTGCTATGGTGAGTAAAGGTGACGCCTGACAACGTGAATGACTTCAAAAGGCGCCTTACTCACCGCTCTGTCACGGCCCTCCCCAGCGTGTCTCCGTGTCTCGCCTTATTACGCACTTACGCGAATATTCACCGATTGAGGAGAAGTGTCTGCCAAAATAAGGACACGGTGTGTCTAGTTCACCCTGACGCCTTTAAAATCCTCATTTCAAGCAGGCAATAAATAGATCATTCGGGAACCAAAGCCAAAATTCTTAGCAGAATTTTTTTCCTCTATGACTAAAATTTCATTGGTTCTATTAAAAGCGGAGCTTTTTAGTCACCCAATCAGCACGTCCGCGGTGTCCATTCGGCTTCATGGGCGTTCTCTCATTGGCTGAAGCCTCCACTCGCTAAATGACCCATGATTTCGCGAACTCAATTAACATAAGAAGGCATGCCATGCTCGATGGGCTCAAATAGCCGCATTACTGAGTCACGTTGGAGTCTGCCTCAATTCCCTTTTCTTCTTCTTCCTTTCGGAAGATTGGTCACGCTAACACAAATGGCCTGCACACCCACGTGAGTGACAAGTTCTCCCGAGAGGCCTACTGTTCCGTTGATCCTCTCAGGTTACTAAGATAAGCGAAATGGAGGAGGGCAGTGTAGGCGATGTGAACGATGCTTAAAAAGGTTACAGAGAGCATTCTTGTCTGATTATGGAAACACTCAAATTCCTAGCTTTAGATTCCATTTCGTAACCAAAAATTGTCGAGACGAACTGTCTGGACACCACTTTTCGACCTACTGCGGTGGGAAAGAGGGATTTTGTAAACCGTTCCAATAAATGGTAGTGGTTTTCCCGCAACACCTCGCTGCGAAGTTGATTAAAATGAAGAGCAATTTCGAACCCAGACCCTGCTTGAGCCCTGAGTTTCCGCGAATTCTACGAATTAAACAATCGGTTCATATTTGCCGCCATTTTCCAGGAATTAACTTAGTGAACTCCTGTTCCCGCCTTTACTTTGTGGCGTCATAGGTGGATGACAGGTTGTATTCACATGGAGACATGAACACACCTAAAGGGAGTGCAAAACAGAAGTGTGCTACCTGAGTGAAGAAGCTGGATGCAATTAGATGATTGGTAAACTACCAGTCATATTTTCTTCTCTTTGCTCTTTACGTTTGAGTTTCTTTTCATATTCTTAAGGCTGTCACGTAATAGCCCTAATGTGATCACTCAATGAATGCGGAGGCCTCAGGCAACACGTTGTTTCAGTAGTTTATCTCACGTCTACTTTAAGTCCTCAATTATCCAAAAATCCGATATCCAAGGTAAGAAAAAGTAGTCCACTTACATTTTGAATAAATCTGTCAATCCCTACTCCTGCTTCCGCTTATTTGGTCAACAAAAAAGTTATTGTCATTCCAACGTCTAAGTGTAACTAGTTAGTAGTGAATTATTTATTTATAGCACTCAAGAAAACTTCATCACGTATCTCATGTAAGTTGCTGAAACGGTACTCTAATTGTTACCGTCGAGCCTCCATTTCAGAGCCAGTTGTCAATTATCTTGAAAGGCATCTCAAAGCAAAAAGGCCGCTCCCATTGGCGCGCCAACTTAACAACATCTGAATGACTGACAAGGCGTGTAAACCCATCTAATACACTAAAACTAATAAGACATGACCTGAATATCCTAACACATTCACATTAACGAGTATGGAGGAATGAAACAAGCTCAAGGTATTGCTGTGACATTTGTATAGTGATGGGTAATGAACTATCGAGGATGTATTTTGTTCAGCACATGACAGACGTCATAAATGGCAAAAATTAATAACAGCAATAGGGGCCGGGTCAACTAAGTCTACTGCTATCTGCACATATTTCGCCAAATTATAAGTCAATCTTTTAAGCGTTGGAGATATCCTGAGAATACTTGTTTGCCAACCCGAAGTGGTGGGATTTTGAGTGAAATAATAAAAAAGTTCTTTTCATCGACTATTTGATCAACATCAAGAGTATCTATAACACATTCCATAAAATACGTTTGTCATTTATTATTTTTTATTTTACTGTAATGCATCTTACCAAGTAGGGTAAAAGATTTTTGTTTATACTACTCATTCACGGTGCCAATGAGTGACTTATGCGCAGTCGATTAGTTGAGTGTCACGGTGACAGTAGACGGTGTCAAACAGCGTTGCAAGTGATCAATTATCTCAGAATTCTCATAATTCAACGTTCATAAGGATTTCGCGCCTCGTGACAATGTGTGAGCTGAATGAGTAGCTAAGCTATGTTGGATAATGTAGAAGATTTAAATGGGACTGGTAACTATAAGAATGACGAAGACCGATTCAAGATGGTAATTAATGAAACACCCTTTTGGCGCTCATATCGACTAATAACCTACATGACGTCATTAAGGGCAGAGTTACAAGGAATTTTTTTTTTGCAAGACGTTTTCATGATTGGCTTTTTTTACACAAACAACTATCTTGGGTTGGCATTTCGGCTCACCTTCAAGCGAGCCGGTTCTTTCTAGCTTATACATTCACCTTTTAGTATCGTCTCCTTTGCTAACCTAAAAGTGCATAGCACACAGGATATCGTCAAAACTCGTTGTATATCGAATGCTTTGCAAAAGAAATTTTTGTTAGTGCAAATGTTAATTAGTGGGGCTGGAGGAGTAAGGGTCATGGAGGTACCAGTTAAGCACCATGCGTTCTTTCCTTGCACTACAGTGGTTGATAATTGGGGGAGAAGAATGACTATGAAAATGTTTGCCATAATGCCCTCACTGCTGCAGTATATTCTGGTCAGTGATACTATTCGCAGTGCACTCAATGGCTTGGCTGACGGCGGAAGCAGCAGATACTAGCCAAACTCAGCGTACCTGCCGCAGTGCGATCATCAAGGCGGATTTGAAGCTGAACACAATCACTTCTAATAAATCATTTTATTCCCGTAAATTCGAGAAACTCAGTATCATTGCAGAAGGCTCCCAGTGGAGTTCAAACTGCGATGTTTGCGCGACCAAGGACATAACTTCAATCTATTTTGCTCTACGTAATATGTGAATAGGCGCGATGAAATTCAACCCGCCCTTTTAGATAGGAACGCTGATTGCTACTCATTTGGGTGTGTGTAAGGACTGTTGTATGGCGTTGGATGGTCGAGTGCGCTTGGTAGAAGGGGGCCAAGCCGGTTAAAAGAATATGAATCTGGGAGGCTCCACAGCCGGTCTTGGGGCCTTGTAACACAGCGAGACCCAAACTCTTGTAGCCCCTGAGTGTGTATTACATTGGTCTCGAATTACCTGAGCACTCTTCCTTCTAAGTGTGTGATTTTTAGTTAACTTAGAGCATGAATCTCTGAATTTATCGCCTTTCTCTGATTCTCAATTGTAAATTTACTCACTGATGATGGTAGAAGGAAATAAACGAATTAAATTGACCTTCTGCGCGGTAAATAACCGTGAAACCACAATCTCGACGGGCAGTTGACCGGTCTCCCACGGAGGCTTAAAACGAGGAACGTGTCGCAGGATTCACTGAGGCAATTGTGGACAAAACATCACGCTTTTCAAAGCCCCTAGACTTTGCAGAGCGTGGTATAGGCCGTTTGAAGAATATCTCGAGCGCGGCAAAGGACAGCAGAATGCTTAATGAACTGCAACTCCTCGTCGTTCGTCTTACGCTACTTAAATTGTTTAAGTAGTATTTTTCATTCAAAGAAACTATTTTTGTTTTAAAAGCCTTCGAACTTGCTTATTTATCCCTGACTCTGAAAAGTGTGAGTGCTCAAGTCGGCCTTCGACTTCTATGCCTACTAACAGCCATTAGATTGACGGTTTTTGAAAGTTTTTCATGGGACTAGTGGAGCAAATACATTCGGTAGGTGACGCCTCATCTCCACCCTAATTGCCTAATCCACGGTAACCCCTTGCAAAATGTTGTCGGGATCTCAACTGTCTCTTGGTGGACCGGTTTTAGAGCCGATTAGTCTTCAGCCTCGTGATTTTACACAGAGTAGGTGACACCAGACGCAGTGGGGAAAGTCACTAGTTGCAGCCATAGGGTTTTCCACTAGCTCTACAGTCTCTCTACCGAGTCCCTTTCGTTGGTACTGGTGTCCTAAACATGCAGCCAGTCGGTTATGGCGCCAGGGTCGTGTGTTCTGAAGTCTCCGCAGTCCTAAAGGCGCTAAGTACACCTTGGACGTTTCCTGCCCTCAGATGACTTGCCCATTTCGCACTCATCTCTCTCGGGTGCACTCCTTACCGGTTTCGGGGTCTTCTTCCGGAGGAAAGCTCCCTGCACGTGGCTTATGCCACCTCTGGGTGCTCAACAATCAGTGCCCTGAGATGTCACAGTTGGTTCCTCGCACTGAGCTGGAGCATCCACCTGTGGAAGGTGTTTGGTGCGCCTAGTTGAGCGGAAGAGAGAATTGTACATCGCCGATTTTCTCTCGCTGCAAGTGAACAGAGCCAAAGCGCACCTTCGGGAGACGTTTGGAGCCTAGCAACTCTGATTTAGCCGCGATGCTAACGGGGTACTGCGAACGGTTTCTTCTACATTAGAGCTCCCCCACCAAGGCGGTTCTCCGTGTCGCCTTCGTCGAGATTCTCATCTTTAGCGATGGAAACATCAAAATCAAGCCTCTCCCGCCCTTTCAGGTGTTTTCACGACTGACCGAATTGCCTGGTCAATCAAAACGAGAGTCGAGGACTGCCAGGCCTCCTGTGCTCCCCTCGTGGACACACATTCTTCATTTTGGATGCCTCTTTCCCCCCCCCTCCGCGGATTGTCTGGTTGGGGGGGGGGGAGAAAGCCTAGGCCACGATGTTTCTCGCCTCCAGTCCACGCCGCCATGGCCTTCGAGTGACGGGAGACGGGGACCCGAGGAGAATGACTGTCTCCCCCACTTTTTGTCGCCTCAAGTGCCGTGACGTCGTAGCGGTATGCTCAGAAGCAGAGCAGTACGAGGCTGCTGTCGTTCGTGCTGCACTCACCTTCACAAACACACACACACACACACACACACACACGCAAACACACGCGAACACACGCGCTCGCACGGTGGCAGGAGGGAGGGAGAAAGAGAGAGAGACCCACACTCGCCGCAAACACACACGCCGGTAATTAAATTAGACGAGAAAGTAGAATTGCAATAAGTAGATTTAATTGTCACAAAAGCACCCATTTTTCGGTTGTATAGAGGACTGTGAACCGGCGAGACCCGAACATGGCACGGTGAGTTCTCAGCTCTCCCTTCCCCCGCCCGGCCCCGCGCGGTCCCGCCCTGCTCCGCCTTGCCCCCGGCCCCGCGCCCTCCTCCCTCCGGCCGCTCGCTGCGCTGTTCTCAGTGCCGAATCTGTCCCTTTCGCCTCCCCGTGAGTCGCCAGACCTCGGCGACGCCACGAAGTGAGCCCCCATCCGACGCGATCGGCGTCGTTAGAGCTCCAGAGGGCACCGTGTAGTCGCATTTGCTTTTGCCAACTCTTCTTAGTCCTTCCACACCATTCAGCCGGGTCTGTCCCTCGCCCGCTTTCTCCCGCTTTTGCTGGAATTGATAAAAGTCTCACCGTAGCATTCTTTTGCCACGTCCCTGCTCTGGAAACCATGAAACAGGCGAGCGCGACAAATGGGAAACAAAATGAATAACTTTTTCCCAATATTTAATATCTTTAGTCACAATAATTTCCCACCACATCTGTCACTTTCATGTACGCCCTTTGCACAGGAAGCCCTGTTTTTTCATACCATTTTAATTATTTTTTTGTATCGAAAATTATGTCTCTGTGTGGATCGGATTCCACATTCGTCCTCCTTAATTCTTCCTCCCGGTCCCTTGACGATACTCAAGTTGTCAAAACGACTCTTCTGCAGCCAAAATCGAGAACTTTTTATTAATCAGTGGGTCCACTGCCGAGCGCCTCATTCATGTTTTTTTTTTGGAAGTTTGTCGAGCCGCGCGATAATTCATTTTTCACTCGTACAAATAAAGTAAATGAAAAATGAGAAACAAATGCTAGTCAAATTTTCGAAATAAAGTGAGAAGAATGCACTTAAAATGTGTAAATAGTGACGCAGGGCGCAAATTAGCATGGATTTCTCTCAGTCGCAGCAGGAGAACGAGGACGTTCGTTTCGTAGTTTCCAGCATAAAATCTCATGCGTCGGGTCGTACGCTTCGTCAACTGGGACGCAGTTTTGACGAAAAAGAGGAGTGAAGAGTTTGTCAATCACAACAACCCGACTATTCGCCTCAAAGCTTACCACTGCGTGGCTTCCATTCCACCTGAATCAGAGAGCGGTGAGAGACGCTGTGGGAGCTGTGGGAGCACCGACAGTCTGTGGTCGAGACAGCTCATTTCCCCCCGCGCTCGATTCCACTGGAAGGAGCCCGGGGGAATTGTTTTGCTTGGCTCGGTACCCCAGCGGAGGAGAAGACGGTGGCCGGTCGTGGGACAGAGGGTCATCCGCGACAGTCCGAAGCCCCGATGGAATAAGTGGTGCGCGCCTTTCCCACTGGCACTCTTTCCCTTCACCCATAAGGCAGTTAAATGGGAGGAGGTGGCGAGGGTGTCCACCTCAGCGACGACGTCAACAGGCAGATCGGAGACTGCGGTGAGAAGGGGGACTTGAAGCTCTGTGGGCCCTCTTCTCCGCAGCGGGGATTTCGCCTCCTCCACCCACTCCGTGGCCCCAGACTTACGACTTTAAAGGCAAAATAAGGCACTTCGCAGGAAGAAAGAGCGCCTGAACACAGTGTTTTGCCACTTGCCACCATGCGCCGGGCCGCTAAGGCGGATCGGCACCGCCTAAGCCTGTCTCCTCGCGCGGACCGCGGCGTAGTCGATGTAATCGCGCATGATGACACCTCTCAGGAGTACTTTGAAGACGTGGCGTTGTGACGCCAGTCGTCTGTGGGAGGCAGCCTCGGTCCCTCGGCGCCGCCTCCCCGCGGTAAACAGATCCACCGCGAGTGATCGCCCCTGCAGCTGCAGGCGCTCGGTTGAGAGCCACTTAACGCAAAAGTGGTTCGAGATGACATAGGCAGTTCAAAATCACCAAATCCACGTGCAAGGCGTAGTACGCAGAAATGTTAATTATCGAATTTCATGTAATTTTATGGTGCTGGTAGTGAATTAACCCCAATTTTGGGAGGAATCTGAGGCCGAGCGGAGTTGCCAGGCGCCTCATGTCTGTGGGGGCTGAACGACGGCGACGCAAAGAGGGCGAACGGGGCCACCTCCTCGAGCCGCAGCCCCATCAGAACGCCCGGAGAAGTGCGAACTCCTGGTAGAGGCAGAGACCGGAGAGTTTGTTCGGCTTTTGACTTAACTCCCAGTCTGTTGGGCGTTCTGGAGCGTCGCCACACATTGTTCAAATGAAGTCTCCACTTTCGCAACCATGGCGGAAGGTGTAAAGCGGTGAAAAGTCATGATAAGCCACTTTGCCACCTCCATTTCACTTCCTCCTGTTCCCGACAAATTTTCAATTCTTTCAGAGAATATGAAAGTCTGCTCAGAAGAAGCGGACCCTTTGGAACCCGAAATGTGAAGCGATAACCGAGGGCTCCCTGTTTCCTTTGACGCACTGCTTTAGCTGCAGGACTCTGCAGGTGAAACCTGTGAAATCGACGAAATTAATAATATTCTCCTTTTTGTTTCAGCAACAAAAAGGACAAATCGTCGCCGAGACGTCGCGGTTCGCCCTCCCTCTCCTCTTCTCGCTCGGTGTCTTATTCTTCTTCTTCTTCTTCATCGTCATCGTCGGCGAAAATGGCCGGTGGATTAAAAACCGTCTTCATAGACAGCGAATACTTGAAAGGACGTCGGACCTCCAATCGTAACCAGGCTCGCTCGCAGTCCATACTGCGTCAACGTAAATGCAACGCTTCAAAGGCACCCTCTTCACCGCGTAGTCGAGATTATTTACCCAGCAGACGCAACGAACGACGTGGCCAGCGACCTCGCAACATCAGCCGCGACGACTCGAGCAGCAGTAGCACAAGCAGCACCAGCAGTATCATTTCGAGTAGGAGCAGCAGCAGCAGCAGCAGCAGCAGGAGAAGCAAATCGAGTGAAGGGGGGATTCAAGGAAGGGAAGTCTCGCGAGTTCGGGTCTTTAAGTTATATCCCGACAAGGGAAAAGGCGTTGCCGAGGAGGGTCGAATGTTTGTCTTCGACTCGAAAAAGTATAAAATAGAAACAATTCCTGATTCCAATAAAGGGTCCCATTACTCCCATCGCAAATCGGGTAACTGGTCGAGGAACGGAATGTCGCATATCGTCTACGAAGGCAAGGGTTCTGAACCCATCTACCTGGTTGAAGTGGATCCTCGTTAAGCCCATTAGCCAACTCGTACTCTCCCTTCCTCTCCAACTCAGCACACTCCGTAATTCCCTCACCCAGTACCCATGACGCAGACACTTCAACTTCACACCGTGCCTTTTCTACTCGAGTGAGGCTAAATGCTCCTCACTGCCTTTACTTTGTAATACAGACGGGGTTTGCATTGGAATTTCGCAAGAAATGACACCATATTGGCTTAAAAAATCGGGCGTCCAATTAGCCACTTGAAAATTTTCCCAAATTATCTCTCAATGCATCAAACATTGTGTGAATTGCGCACGACTTTTCGGTTGGATGCCTTGGTCTTCCACTGCAAAGGGATCTTTTCCGTTTCCTCCGAATCAATGTTGCAGCGATCGCTACTTACAAATTTCAGTAGCATGTTTTATGATAAATCTATGAAAACTTCTATTGAAATAAGCGACGGCGATATCTAAAATACGCACTAGTTTCGAGATTACACGTTAGAGACCTATTCCCCTCTGTGATTACCAAGATATCCCACAGAATCTACGTGCAATAGAGGCACGGAGTGGCCTTAGTAGTGAATAGTCTCAGAGCATTAAGTACTCAAAATAATTAAATCGTGAATGTCGACTTTGGAGGCCGAAAAATGGGGATGAGCCCTCCTGAGAGGGTAGGTATCAACTAAAGCAATAATTCGCCTTATGGTCTCCTTTGGGATATGCCTTTGGAATAAATTTCAGGTGAGAGAATCTCCCCTCCCATCACCGAACTATTTAACTTTAATAAAGAGATTAGATGACACTCAGGTTCTGCCGATACTCTGGAGTTAGAAATCTCTCCTCTTAGGTACTAATGAGGCAAGACGTCGAAATGCACTTTTGAGTAGGGCATTGCGGTGCACAGTAGAAGGTGGGAGGAAAGATTAAACCGAGGGGTGTTCACGTCAATGTGACAGGCCTCTACTTGCCCATTCGACATGTGAGAATATTGTGACGGTAGTGCCACGTACCAGCCCCACGAATACGCGCTAATTAAATTGACATAATGGCAATTTGCTATGACAAGTGTCTCTGTCAAACAACCGAAAGCATCGCATTAACTACCCCTCATAATTTCGTGGTTGGTCTTGAGAGGATCTACTTATATCATGATTTAATTACGACGTTACCACAAATGATCTGTTTGAGGACTCAACCCTCTGTTCACTGCACTATGGCCTGTTGTACCACGCATTTAGCTGTGGGGCAAAATTAGCTTGCCAGAGAACGAAGGTCTGGGACGGGAACTCCTCTCGTCACATATGTGTGACACCCCATTTCCCTGCTACCTCGGAGGAAAGTGTGGTAGATGCCCCTTTAGAGTAGCTGAGTTATTGTTCTCAGGATAAATTCAAAGGCGGGGGTGCGCGGACAACGTCCATTTGTAGTCCTGGGATGGCAGTTGTCTGAGGTAGTCGAGGTGACGACAATGATTTCACACCGAAGTAAAACCACCAACTGTATGGTGGTCTTTTGAGGTGAGGTTACGACGAAGCTCCTCAACTGCCACTCCAACAACGCCATGGAGACGTGTGACCATTTTGTCTATTCCTTTTTCCACTGGCTTAGAAAAACCCTCCTAAACAGACAATGTCATTTTCAGGGCAGACTTGAAATATTTTAATCCCTCAACTCCAAAAACTGCCTCATCATCCACCCGCGTTAACTCTATCTCCCCTCTAAACCGCTGAAATGTAAACAACTGCATTCCCGAGATGCAGACCGGAAATGTGTGTGTGAGTGTGTGTGACATTTCCTGCCACATTAAATGGGAATTTCCATAAATTCACTCTCCCCATCAACACGTAGTTGAATCGGTGCACCCCTCTTTTCGCAGTGCCTAAACGCGCGTTCAAAGGATTCTGCTGGAGGGCGACTTCACCTGTTCCCGAAAACTTCGTGTGTTTGCTCACAAACATCCGCCATGGGTTTCCACTGCCTTGAGAGGCCATCAGAGGCGGAGCCGCGATGCAGTGGCGTGCAGCTCTTTCCAGGCGCATTCACTTTCCGCTCCACCTAGTGGCGAATTCAGTGGACGGGGAGGGGAGTCAGGCAAGTGCTCTGGTCTCTCAAACCCTGTGGCCCCGCCTTCATTTAAGCCCGCTTCCCACCAACGAGTGGCGAGTTGTCACTCGAGCCGAGCTGCAATTGGATGGCGAAGAGCGGAGCCTCCACCCACCCGCCGGCAGCCTCGTAAACCGTCCCTCCGTTGCGAGGCGGCACACGAGCCGCTGCTGAGTCAGGCTGTGTGCGGGTACGCCGTCGCCTGGCGCCATCAAGAGGCGTTCTTCGGTAAGCTAATTACCGTCACATCCAATGGAGTGGCGATATGAGTTGGCTTGTCTTGTCTGCCTGGCACTAACACCGCTGCCCTCCACTCAGGCCGTGGCACAATGGCGAAACCCGCCGAGTCCGCGAGGGGAAATAAGAAGGTGGAGATCAAGGCGCCTCTGCGCTACCTCAGCCATGTGAAGGTGAAGAAGAAGGAGGCGCTCGAGACGGTGTTGAAGGAGGAGAGTTTGAAACGCCACTTCCCCAAAGGTGGCCCTTACACCGCCAAAATTTTCGGGAATAGAATTGAATTCGCTGCCGGAAAGAATGCCAAGAGGCCGACAATTAAGAAGATTAAATTCTCCCATGTGGAGAGAATTATTCCCAACGAAGACGACCTCAGTGTGTATTTGGGCTGCCGACAGGGGAAAAACGCCTCGGTGACGTCGATTGAATTTACAGAGGAGACCGCATTTGACGGATTGATGAACAATCTCGCGAAAGTGCGTGGCTTGAAACCTGACGAGGCGAATCAAATGAATCAAACGAGGGAGGAGGAGTTGGCGCAAGCCGAAGTTGACTCGCTGCCGGAGGTGAAGCCGGAGGGAGCGAGACCTGCGCCGAGGACCGCCACACAGCCCAAAACCGGGGCTTCCAACCCATCGGACAGGCGGGGCCACCCCGAAAAATGCACCACCAGTTACATTTTCTGGCAGGACCCTGACGGCGTGGACAACAGCGATCTGATGTCCACCGACCTGCATATGGCGGCGGGTGGAAATCGTAACACATCGGACACCAGTGATGCCTTCCCGGAGGCGCAGAATGTGGGGCGGGATCGACCAGTCAGGGAAGACGTCGCATCTGAGGAATATCACTGTCCTTGTTGCATCCAGCGCTCGGGATTTAACTTCAACATGCCTCGGCATGGCCCCAAGGCCTACGCGCCGTCGTCGGTGGATAGCCACGAAGTCACCAGATTGCCGACCTACTTTCCCCGTGAAGTCAGGTGCTACCGTCCCCAGAACCCGCGTCCGCGGGCCCGATTCACGAAGAACGCTTACAACGTCTACGACGGATCCACGCTCGGCACCTTCAGCGACAGCGAGCTGAGCCTGACGTATCAGGCGGAACCCCGTCACAAAGCGCTGAATCCGTCGACCTACACCCGTCGCACAGGTAACGGGCTCGAGATCTCCGATGCAAAGCCCAGACAGCTAAGATATTTACGGAGTAGAGTGCCCAAGGAGCACCAAGGATACCAGCGGTCGTGGACAGTCGATTCGACATCGTCCGGCTACACCAGCGCCACTTTCCACGAGGGCGGTCTGGAGTTGACCGTCGATCCTAACACCGCGGGGCGCTACATTCGCAATCAGAGCCGCATAGCGACGGGGGAATTGCGGCCGCGGGAGAGGTCACCGGAGGTGTACACCTACAAAAAGCCCCAGTTCATTCGACCGCGGAACCCGCCTTGCCGTTAAGGCGAGGCGGCCACTGAGCCGGCGGAGCGGCGGAGAAGTGAGGTTCCATTCACCCTCCTCCAACCTCCGAAGTCCAACATTATGCCTTTGGCTGAAACCACTCCTTCTGTCCTCCTCACGACGACTGCTATGATGTCGATGATTTTTGCACTGTACTAATATTACACCAGCACTTATCGCATTTGTATGTGTATGTGTGAGTGTGCGAGTGCGATTTTGTGTTTTCGCGTTGATAAAAGAGGCATTAAAGCCGCATCAACCACATCCAATGTGACAACTCTGCCACTTTTCTCACGGTCGGCCGCCAAAGCGGGACGCAAATCCAACTGCCGGCGCGGGCTTGGGGGCAACGTGGACCCTCGGGCGAGTGGAAGGAGGCGCTTCGAATACGGGCAGACGTCGTCGTCACATCGGTCGAGTCCCCCGTTGCCCACACAGACGCCGTCGTTCATTGCAAGCCGATTTTCCGCCTGTCACTTTGCCAAGCGTCTGGCGGTCGTGGTGCAGACAAAAACGGGTGGAATGGCGCCAAGAGGGGCGGGGAGGGACGGGGCGGATGGATGGGTGGGGGGCCCTAACTCCTCTGAAATGTCAGGATTTATCTCGGAAGGCATCTAAACCACGACTTTGCCATGGGAATTAATTGAATTCAACCGATTGACGCAGCCACACGTTTTGGCAGACGATGGCGAAGGCGGGGTTGCCTATCACCCGCGAAACCGCAAATAGAGCCCGCGGCAGGTGGAGGCGAAGTGTGTGTGGCGATTGTTTTAAACACTGGCTCCAGTAGAGACTGTGCGGGGGGGTTCGGCGCAACGCTGAAGGCGGTCGGAGAGAAGCGCGCGAGTTGTCAGGCGGATGTTGTGAGGAGGAGGGGCAGGAGAGTCCGAATTATTCCAAGGCTAGCGAATCTTGTCCCCTTTCCTCCTAACCCGCTGGGAAGTAACCGCGGGACCGAAGACATCTCATGTCGAGCACTCAAGTTGTGGCAACGCCCGCCGCCGCCAATCGGGTTGACAGTCGAGAGAAGTGCGATGAATGAGAAGGCCGAACTTCTCCCTTTAATCCCAAACTGGTAACTACAGCCATTGCGGTTTCAGGGAAAAGGATCACTCAACTCCTGCGTCTTTTGGCAAGAAGGTAGTTGACTTAAGCGCCACATGAGTAGTATGTTTATGATGCTCTTCCAAATTGCAGATGTTAGGCAAGGGGAGGCCAAAATCCTTGTCACTTTTGTGAATGGGAACAAATACGCCGCTCGAGCGTCGGTCTGAGGGAAAGACGGCGTTGCGATTCCCCTCCACTAGCCTCGACAACGTCTTTCACTGTCCTCGAGGCCGGTTGGCACTCGCGCGGTCTACGGGCGCATTTCTGAAGCTTCTTCACTTGCTCCGAGGGCTGGAAGTTACCAGAACTGTCACGGGCGAACGCGAGGAATCAGTGTGCTTTTCTCCGCTTCATCCTCTACGCGGCAGACTTTGTTCCCTCTCAGCCCACATTTAGGGGTCAACCGAGCGGGAGACGTTTATTCCCTCACGGGGACCCAGAATGGCATTGTGACGCTGTGCGAGATTCTCCCTTTCTGTCCCGATGTGGTCAAGGACCCTGAGACGGGTCTCGCTGGCGGATTCAACTCAGAAGGAGCAGTGGAATAGACGTTGAGCGCTGAGCTTATTCTCCGGGTGGACGCATCAGCGCTTTGGACAGAGGCACGTGGTTTTCGCTCCTCCAGGATTGTCCTTTTAGAAATTTTACCACCACACGCGGTTATGGTTACTGCGAGTAGGAGGCTTTGACTTCGCATTAATGTGTCCACAAGGCGAAGGACGAGGGGATTTCCCACCGCGGTCGCAAGCTTCCCCAATGAGTGATCAGCGAGCATTCTTAGCCCTCAGCTTGGCTGAATGGCCGACAAACGTGGAAGCGCGCCTCGGAGCTCATCGGCCCTCTGTGTCCGCTCGCTGAAAAGAGAATGCAATGGAATTGGCAATAGAGGAGCGTACTAAGACTGGAGTCTGCGTTCGAATAAAGACGAACTCCGAACTACAAGGAGACCCATCGCCTTTGCCGCGTAATTGGAGGTTCTTTTGGCGAAAGCCTATTGGCTAGTCTCAACCTCAAGGTCACGGTAAGTGGAGCTTGCGCCAACCTCAGTAAAACCCGTTCGCACCGACCGCGTTTCTTGCTTTGCCCCCCTGACTGGCCCACGAGGTCCCTGACCGCGTCGAGTGCGTCAGTGACCGTCACCGGGTGGAGGAATATTCACTTTCCTGCGCGTCCTGTCACGAGCAAGTAGGCGTGAGGGCCGGTGCAGCCCAGGTTAAACACTCCACCCCAACTCCCTTGTTTGGGTGCGCCGAAGCGCCGTGGCCGAGCCGAGGTCTCGAGTCCAGCCTTTGTCGAGGCTCGAATCGCCTTCTCTACCACTCGGCAATTTCGTTCGGCGTCGGTTCGTGGCACCGTATTTTTTTAAATGAATCTTGACCTCCTCGGGAAAATTTACACTCCTTCACCCGTTTGCCTGCAGAGACGAATGTTGTGTTACCAAATGCAAGTTAGCAAACTGCTTTTTGGCATCAACAGTATTGCCAAACCGAAATATCAGGTCTACCGGAAAGTTGTGACTTTCTGGTATTAAAATAAAACATAATTTTTCCCGACCATCCATAAAATTTATTGCATATTGCCATTATTAGTAATGACTTCTTACCAGCGTGAGGGCAACTGGTGTATCCCCTTTTTTTAAAAAATGTCTCATCTTATAACGCGAAAAATCAAGCCACTTTTCATTGGGGATTTCATGTTCTTCAAAAAGTTTAGAGGAGGCAAAAAGAGGCAACAGGTGGAGAGTGCAAAGTCCGGAGAATGTGGTGAATACGACGGAATTTCTCAGCCTAGTGTTGCAAATTGTTGATGAGTCTGCAAAGTGGCGTTTGGCCTGGCGTGATGTTCTTCCTTCCCCCTGAACATCGCCCGCCTCTTTTCTTTCTTTCGTTGATAAAACTTCTCCGAAATGAGATTTAAAAGCTCGTAGTGCATCGGTCCTCAAGTGTCTCACCATATACGCACGGCAGCCCAACATTCTCCTGTTCAGAGTGGAATTTGGCTTTAGCGGTGAAGAGAACACGTTCGCCGGGTTCAGAACAAGCTCCTTTTCCTCACGATTTTCTCGTGGCTCACTCATCTTTCCTCCCCCCAGTTATCATCATCCGCTTCAAGCAGACTCGATTTTGTTCCGCCCATGGTTCGAAATGGTTTGGTGAGCTGAAGTGAGCCTTTCTAAAGAGGATCTCGTTCCAACATGATGCCAGCAGCGTCGTAGTCGCGTTAAGACTGCCACCCGGAAAGTGACTTCTCAGAAGGGTCAACGGCACCAGTTTCAATTTCTTCTATCCATCTTCTGCGTGTTCTACCACAAACTGCGTCTTTGCCTAACACTTTCCAGCAATTTCTAAATGAGTCTGTAGCGTGTCTGCCTCGTCGAAAGTCGTATCACCATGCAGTTTGGCGTAAATGAGCTTCTTCAGTACACACTTATGACGAATGTGAATAAAAATTACTTTAGTTGACTTCTTACGTTAGAATGAATGCATTGAGCGATTAAAAATAGGCAGTCCAACATGCGTTAAATTAACGAACGGAACTTTCGGGTAGATGCTATAGCCAAATTTACTTTTTAAATGGAAGATGAAGGACGCGTTTGAAGAGAGGAATTCAGAACGGGTCAAAGAGGGCTCGGGGAGTTGGTGGAAGTGAGAGATGGGAAGTGGCTGGCACAACTCCGTGGGATGGGAGGAGGTCCATCCTGAGCCAGGGCGCAGCTTCATCCCGCTCTCCCGCAAACGTAGGTCCCCCCGGGGTCCTTCCTCCTACGGCGATTCGCTCTGTTCAGGTGTTTCACCGGCCATCGGGTTGCCGACAGCCCTTTCAGGACCCCTCGGCCGCGCTCGACGTTGCAGGAAGGGCAACAACACGCTCTCTTTGACTTGCATGCCTTGAGGCCTGTTGGCAGCTCTTCCCTCACTTCCAGAGGACTGGCTGTTGTCCTCTTCACTGACACCTCGTCCGCGTCGAGATCTCGAAAAGCCACCACGATTGGGGAGGCCACGGCTGCGCTCCGCGAGCTGTTCACTTCGACGCAGGTGGCGGCATACTGAGAGGACGCAGTTGGGTAAAGCAACGAATCGCTCGCCTTTCCTCCTACCCCGGAAACCTCGCCAACCCGTATGACCTTCCCGTAGGCAGTGGAGGGCAGGATTGTGTCACTGTCCCAGCACACCGACGACGAATTTGTGTCTCCCAGAGAAGTGGCGTCCTCACGTGAAATTGTGGTCTTCGCCGGCGATTTGCATTTCCCCACTCTCGAAGGGGAGCTCTGGATCCTTGGGCACCCGTCTTCCGAAGAAGCGCTCTCCGCAGAAGCACTGCTTCCGTTCTCTTCCTCCTCCTCCTCCTCCTCCACCTTAATGACTCTGTCAGGCAACTTGGAGGTGTTGAAGAACCTCCCGAAGTCAATTTTACCATCCGGGATAAACATGTAGGATGTCTCCAACTCCTTACTGACGATGAAGTTGTCGTCGACTTCGACGGTGGTCCGCCTAAATCGCTCCTTTCTGCCTTGCTTGCGGGAGGCTGTTGACTTTCGCTCTCGACAGCTGAAACGCGCTTTCCCCTTCTCACCTGGCGGTAGGTTCAGCGGCACCAGCGTGACTTCGCTTTCATCTGAATCCACACACTCGTAGGTGTTCTCGTCTCCCCCATCCCAGTTTTCGTATTCTTCCTCAGAGTTTGGCAGAGTTTCCAGAGAAAACGATCTTCGTCCACTTTGCTGGTGTGTTGCTGGTGCCTTTAGTCGTACCTGGCGACATTTTGGGCGCATTATCTCACTAACCACTTCCTCATATACATCATCATCATCATCATCATCTCCGTCGTCGTCCTTGTCGTCTTCTTCTTCTTTGTCTTCCTTCCCCTCCCGTCTGGCATCGTCGTTTTCGACCACAACAGTGACACCGCGTCTGTGCCCACCGGAGCTGCGTTTCACGACAACAAGTTTTTCACCGGGTTCGTGAGGTTCGTCCAATGGGACAAGAATTAGCCGCTCGGCAGTCGCTTAGTCGCTGCTCTCGGTTTCGCCAAGGCGCCTCCTCGACGGGGCGTCGAATACTTCAAGGGTGTTAAGTGAAAGTGCCGCAGTGGCGCACCTCTGAATTTTGACTCGTTGTTCAATGATGTGACGGTGAGTTCTGGCAGCTTCTCCTCCTCTTCCTCCTCCTCTCCATCGTCTTCTTCTTCTTCCGCCTCCTCTTCCGAGATATCGGGAACTTTAAAGGCGTCCAACCTCCAGGAATCCCGAAGGTTATCACGAAGCTGCACGGGAACATTCTTCCCCGAATTATCAACCACCGCTTTAATCAGAGTCAAGTCACGAGACAATGCGCCCTCCACCGGTTCCTTAATCACCAAAAAGAAATCATTTTTTCTAACTTCTCTCAGTACAATTTGATTGTCTAAAGCCTTCTGCGGGCTCTTTTTCTCGACACGTTCAGGCATCACCATGTAGTATCCGTCATCGTCATCGTCACCGTCGTCGTAGTCCCGGTCAGTGGGGGTTTCAGGGAGCCTTTTCTGCGAGGGTGGAGGAGGGAGTCGAGCGCCGGTCCAGGTTAAGTGAGCCAACGAGCCCTTAACATCGGCTACAGTTAGAGTTTTGAGCTCACGCATCTCCTCGCGATCGGGCGCGGAGTAACAGACGTAGGATTCTGTTTCGCATCCCACATATTCGGCGGCGGGGGTCTTGAGCGGAATCTCCTCACCGATTTGCGTCTCCGCGGTCGGTACTTCGGTTGATTCGGCATAGATTGCCTCAACCAGACGTTCCAATTCAACAGAATCCGAAGCCGGAGAGGACTCCGACTCAGACGACGCCGGGGCCTCGATCTCAACGATCTCGACGGCGGAGGGCAGGGGACTGGCCTGAGAGGCCTCCAACTCGGGCGACGTCGGGGCCTCGCTCTCCTCCGACTCGACCGGGGAGGGCATGCGATTTGCCAGCAGGTTTGAACGCTCCCCGTATCGCTCCAGAGGATCCTCCTCGTGAAAACGCATCCCTACAATCCACACTCTGTTCTTATCCTCCCCGGGAATCGCCACTACCAACACCTTCCGGCGGTCACGGGAGGAGAGGACATTGAGCACATCCGCGTACTTAATTTCGGGGAGAGGAACCTTTCGCCAGTAGAGGGGATAAAATTCCATTCTGTCGTCAAAGATTTTAACTGTTACAGGACATTCGGGACTGACTTTGGTCTGATAGAAAATGCGCTCCATCACCCGCTTATAGTGGGGCGTCTTCCGCCTCTTGTGGAGCCGCAAAACCTCCAGGTTGGTTTGAATGGGGCCCTCGTAGGCCACCGGAAGATCCATATTCCACACCAACGATTTGTTTGACATCGCCGCGAGTAAGTGACCAGGCGCCCTCTTTGGCGAGGATAATATACTTCTCAACCTTGTTTACAGCGTCTGTTTATGCTTTCGCCGTGGCGGCATGCCGAGGCAGGGAGGAATCGGGGCCACTGGCGCGGTGTCAGAACAAAGTGCTGCCGAGCCCGAGGCTTTCATCGCATTCGCGGCTGCCTCGGCGACTCCTCAAAGCGGAGAGCGCACGGGTCGGGGCTAGGCGGCGCCACAAGGGCACTCGAGGTATTATTCCAGAGGCGCGTGTTCCTTCACACTCACCTCTCATGTTAGCCTGTACTGTGCAAATTTGACTCGAAGGCACACAGAGGAAGTCGGCGGATGGAAGAAGCTGGCAAAAGTGTGGTTCCGCTCCCGCCCTCCTGCAAGGGGAAAAGAGACTATCCGTTCGCTCGGTCTCCCTACCAGTGAAGAAGCGGTGGGTGTAGATCAGTTGGGTGGTCGAGGCCGGAAGGCGCTGCAAACACTGGGACACGATGGAATTCTTTAGCACAGTAAGGCGTCGATTCGAGACTGAGAGACTGAGCCGGTAGACGACTTGGACCACGCCAGTTAAGTGGCACTTCTTGACAAAAAGAACTACTATCTTATTTTAATGAGGCGTTATTTCCGCTAGTCTTTCCTTCAACTTTTGGAGAGAATTCCTTCTTGTGGTTTGGTGCCGAAAATCGTAGAGCAGCTCCGACAGCTGCACTATGGCCATCGGGGCCTTCCGGACTTCAGGCGGTGGCGAAGGAATCGAAAAGCTCTGTCGGTAAACGCCGCAGGTGAGGATCCTAAGCGCTCTGAACGTCAATCAGCGACCGAAGTGTCTGTCAAAGTCATTGGGCTCCAGCCAGAAAGACCACCAGCACTGCATGGGGATGCATCAACACCGACGGTGGAAGCGACCGCCTTAAGACAGTTCGTCCAGTTGGCTAAGCGAGGGTCGGACGGGACAGTCTGTCCTTCCGCTGACTGGAAGACACCACTTCTTGCTTCCGCGCTCTGTCATGCCAGGCCTCGTTGACTAGAAGTAAACAAAGCCCCAACAACGACTCTCTGATGGAATGAAGTGGTGCTTCCTCCACTGACAGTCAACGTGACACACTGGCTCGACGCAGAGTATAAGACCCTCTGTCACATTATCGAGGGTCAACTCACATTCTTCTTCCACAAGTGGACGAAAGCTGGGTAAAGACGACCACAACACGTCCGCCTCCTTGGAAATAATCCAGCAATGCATCCTTTCACGCCATTAAGAGATCCAAAATGTTCGGTGGCATTGGGTAGGCCAAGGTAAACTAATAAGAACCGAAAAAGTTCTTTCCATCACTAAGCACCTTGGAATCTGTAGTCTTCTTCACCTTACTGCCGTACTCACTTGATTTGCTGGGGTCTTCAGTCCCGTTTAGTGGCGCGTAAGGAGGAAAGGAGACGGCGTCTGCGTCCTCGCGAGGATGGAGACAAGGAAGAGGAGAAAAGGTCAGTCCTCCCATCGACTGACTGGTCTGCAGATCGTCGGCCGAATAGACTTGGTGATTGGGGACTTGAGAGGTTCATTCGAAGTGCCACTTTATGGTTCACTGGCTCCGCGAGCTGTCAACGGACTCAGTGGAATTTCACTCGGCAGCGAAATCACTAATTTTCGGCAGATTTTGCATATTTTAATTAGCAAAATGGGAAAATTGTCCCCATTGATCAACTCATCTCTCATTTGCCTGTCATACAAACTCAACGGAAGACGGTCGGATCCACGGTGGCAACATCTTTCACCTCGTGGGTGGAGGCGAATGCAGTGTCGCAGATTGCAAGTGATGTGCAGAGCCGAAGAAATCCACTACGTGAGGCGAAGCTCTTCAGAGCGTCACTAAGAGCGATTCGTCTGAGCAGACGTCGCGGCATTAGACAAACTCACCGTCGACATTTCCACGAACACTTCTTTCCAGCGAATCCCCCGATGATGACCCGAATACGAGGAAGAACATGTCGCCTGATCTCCAAGCAGGCAGTGAGTGCCGAGTTGCCCAGGACTAGCGCCCGGTCCATGCTCTACATTCTCCTGTTGGATACTCGTAGAAATTTGCATGAAGATGGCCTAAAACGACCAAACAGACCTTTTCCAGTGAGGAAAGCGATCACTACCACAAGCTTCCTCTACCCGGAAAACATTCAACACTCCGTCACTTTGCCCGTGCTCTACCGTCTCCTCCTTGGGCGCCTGCGTTATTTCTGGGTGTAATTTAGACGTACTCGAAGAGTTCTCCACACGTCATAGTCAGCTGAAAACATCAGTGCCCTTGCAGAAATTCTCATTTCAGTGGCTTATGAGCTTGGGATTCTTTGATAAGATGACCTGGAGAAGACTGGCGACACGGGACGAGGCTCCGCCAGTCATTTGGCTTTGCCACGGCTGCGATATGCGGACTCTGGTCGAGACGCTCATCTCTCGCCTCCACCGTTAAGCCACTTGACACATTCTCGAAGTGATCAGGTGAAAGCTGAACACAAATTTTGTCGACGTTTGTTGAGGAAGTCCAAATCCCCATGTGCTGAACCCTCGCATTTTTTGGGACGGAAAGGCTTCCCACGGAGCGTCGGACGCCGTCCGACTCCACCGCCACGCGCCGCCGTGGGACGAGGCGGAAGGGCGAGGCGAGTCAGGTGGGGGCGGGTCAGGCCGCTGTTTCACCGAACGCGGACTGCAGACGGGAGCGGAGGAGTGGCGTCCAAACAGGTCAGAAGCAGACAGCAGGATGTTCGAAGGGAAGCAGTCTTTCCCACAAGACAATTTGCACGCTGCTACCTTGTCTGGGTGACATTTAAAATCTTGTACAATTTCCCCACCCTAATAGTCAACACCTTCTGAGCTGGGTATTTTCAAAAATTTCCTTTCCCTTTCCTCGCAGCCACCATCATCTGCTCGTAATGTGTGGAGCAGATGGAGCAGGTCACCTCGACTTCGACTGACAACTTCCTCTTCCAGTTGCGCTCTCGTCCGGGCTCCTCGAGCCTGTCATCGCCGATCCTGTAAGTCATGCCAGGCGTCTTCCTTCGACAAATACGTCGAGCCACACCTCTGTGCCGTTCGTTAACTCTCTTAAGAGGATCTTTGGTTGCATACTTCCAGTTTCCCTACGACCGTGTCTCTCTCCGGGCGAGCCCTTGGTCCGAGGACCAGCCGGCTTCGAATTTCGCGTGGAAGGGCGACAACCTTTGGCTTGCCTTGTCGCGATGACCGTGGTGTCCTGCTCGACAGTTACAACGATGAATATAATAGGATGCGCGCTCTTTCCACAGAGTGGCTTGGTTCTTCCACTTTACTCTCGATGGCATGGCCTTCCCTGGCAATATTCTCGACGCCTGCAACCTCTTCCTTCACCCATCTCCTCGCTCCTGTGTCTGAAATTTTGTCCTCCAAGAAGCAGCTCCCTAATAATTCCAACTAGCGAAGCGTATAGGCCGGACACTGTGCCCCACGGTCCATTGACTACCTTCTAGCTTAATAAACAAGGCTTTACTGTCTTCGTCCCCTTTTCCCCTTCCTCCGTCTACATGTTCCCCTGTTTATAGAAAGCCTGCACATCAAACGGTTGCCAATGAGTGGCTCGGAGACGAGCGAAAGCGTCCAGGGGGAGGCGGAGCTGAGAGGACTTAGAAAGGATTCCATGATGGCAGCCGTTGAGCAATGCCACCACGAACTTAAGGCAAATTGACTGGGTCCGCCAATCTTTTCGGCGCCTGCACCAGTTCCTCGTCCCACGTCGCGCTGCTTGCCAGACCGAGGTTGGAGGTAAACTTGCAAATCACTTTCCGGGGCTGCACTCTCGTGTTTGCAGCCAAACTGTGGCGGAAATGCTTTTGCCCTCTCATTTTCCGAGCATTTGACTGTGTCGGTCGAAGAATTAATACTCCACCATTACCGCGGAATTCGGTATTGCAGTCCCGGGCAGAAATGGAGCAGTTCTCTGCCTCGGAAGAGTGAGGAAAAGGCAGATGAGAGGGGTGGTCTCGCAGCCCCCTCACTCCCATCCTCCAACGCTGGAAAGGTGAAAGCCCCTGTCGCTCTTCGCAGCTCTCAATGCATTCCTTCCCGCGACATGACACCGGCCAGTAGACGGCCAGAGGCGGCTGTCCATTCTTCCAGCCTGTCCGGAAAAGATGGACGAGTTAGTTGACTTCCGGGACCCATTTCACTCGGTGCTATTAACTTCGGATCTCTGCATTTTAACTAGAGGCTTCACAATGATCAAGTTTAAAAAAGGCCGCAGCCAGGTCAAATTGTTGGGTTTCTTCATTCACATCCGCAATAGGCAGGAAATGCCAGCTTCGAGATGTCGCCCTGTGAAAAGACCCACCGTCGTTTTACTTTCCATTTCGCTTTCCAGTTAACTGAACTCAAGTAGCCCGCAAATAGAAAGAAAGAAGTTTACAATATGAAGTAGTTGGGAAAGAGTTGATTTGACAGTCGAAGGTGTGTCGCATCACTCGTGTCGGCGATGCCAAAGACTCTGATTCTTTCAAGTCGTCGACCTCCACCTCGTCACCGGCGAGAAGTCGCTCGAAGCCCTCTTCACATGTCCCCGTGACGCCAGACTCTGCGTCAACTCACCAGTCTGAAGGAGAACTTGACCGCAAAGCTCTGCATTTTCAGTTGCCTTTAAGTGATCCTTAGAGTTGCTGCTCTGAGATCGGCGAGAGGTGACTGCCGCAAAGTCAAGGCCACGAGAGAGCACAGGCTGTTTGTCTTAGTTTTTTCTTCTAGTCGCCGTCGGTGGTGTTTTTTCAGGCTCCCTCTTAGATAAAAGATGCGCGCCAAGCATCGCCAGCCCTCGGCAACGCCTTCATTGCTGGTCACTTTGTAGCACCGTTTGGCAGTCTTCGCCATTTCACTTAATTCTTCACCACACAAGTGGATGAGGCGGTCCGCACCATCCTTCCAGCGTGTCGAGGAGGGCCGCCTCCGCACTTTGGCACCGGGTGGAGGAGTGAGCGCAAAGTGACGCCAAAATCGCGTCGACGAGGGCGACGAGGACTTGGGGACCCGCATCGCTCAGGCTGCGCGAGTCGTCTGCCCAGCCCCCCCCTTCCTAGGCGGTGGATTCCTTCTCCGCATCTTCCCCACGTGCTGGCGGAGGAGACTGTCGCGCCTCTTTGGCTTTCTCCCACTTAAAAAATATAGTTGGTTCATTGCTGACCTCCTCTAATCACCGACTTAATCTCCATCCCAACCTCAAAATCGCTTTTAATTGTTAATATTAACTTTCAGGTTTTCTTTCACATCCATTGACACGATTTAAAACCCTTTATAACATCATTTGGGTTATCTTGAATTTTCTCTTAAAAATAATTGCCATTTAACCCTCGAGTTCACAAACAGTTGTTTGTGTGGAGATCTGATTCCACGATCGTCCCCATTTATTCTTCCTCGAGGCCTCTCGACCATGGCGAAACTGTCAAAACGACCTTTTTGGAGCCAAAATTGAGCATTTTTCTTTTAAATTGGTGGATCCACCTCCGAGTGCTGCGCCATAATTCAATTTTGCCTCATAGCAGAAAAGTAGACGTAAACTGTGTTTTGTTAACATTTGTAGTCAACGCTAAATAAAACCAAAATGGGATACAATCACAAAAAATACTAAGAAATGAGTAAGGAAAATAGCCTTGATATTTTCAAATGTAAAATGTGGGAAGCAAATTACGCGGCATTTCCCTCCATCTCAGTTCAAATGAACAAAAACGCTCGTTTCACACCTTTCAACCTGGCGCCTTTTTAGATAGTCAATAGTGACGTTTAAAAAACAACCCTCGAACTTTCCGCGCCCTCCTCTTGCCAGTGCTAGGAATTTTTTATCATGTCTGCGAAGAGGTGAAGTCACCCCGGGGCAGGTGGGCTGCTGGAAGCCTTCCTCACCGTAGGGCCCACCCCCAATGACATGAGGGTTCCTGCGGAAGCGCCTGATCCGCCTCGTATGACTTTTGACTTGCTTAGTCATTAAGACATGCAATCACCGCCTCCGACTCTCGCAGAGTGCTCCAGTGGAGGCCACCTACAGGGCGCTGCCGTGGCGAAGCGGGAGTGGAATGTTTGAGAAGAGGTGGAGTGCCTGAGGCGGCACGTGCCACCGCCAGCACGGCCCTTCGTAGTCGCCTGTGTGCATCGATTCGTCCCCACCGAGCCAATCGGCTCCGCAGCGAAGGCAACTCATTCGCCTCTTTCTCCCATATAAATCCGCCTTGCCGCAGGGCGTGGCAGGCAGAGCTGAAAGAGAGTGGTGAGAAATGACGAGCGTGAAGCCACTACCCGGAGGAAAACCCGACGCACCGGTCTACTACGACGAGATTGTACAAGTCTATGACATTGTCAAAGCCACCCACAAGGGGGAACACGATGCCAAGAAGGCTCTGGACGAGGTGAAGAAGCACATGCAGAAGAAGAAGTCAGTCAAAGCTAAACTTGTGGCCGGTCCTGACGCCTTCACGCTGAAGAAGAAGGGAATTGGCAAGGCTCCTTCGTTGGACAAGGTGCCCTACGAAGCAGTGAAGGCCTTCTACCAGTTTTCTGAGAGTCCTGTCTTCCTGGTGATCGGAGTGGAGGGGAGGGCCATTCCCAAGCAGTACATCATCCTCGCCGCTCCCACCGTCGAGAAGGTGAATAAACTAGCCACTATTCTCCAAACGGCCCAATGGGCTCCGAAAAATAACCTGAAGAATGAGGTACCCCCCGTGAAAATCACCTCGCTTGCTCTCGCCGGAAGTGCGTCATATAGTCCTCCTCCCATGCCCACTCCTGCCTATCGAAGATCACTCACACCATCGTTATCGGCTAGTCTTAATGTCCAACCAGTTCAGCCGTCTCTACCCACCCCGAGAACGGCGCCCAGCGTCTCTAGAACATCGTCATCGTCAAGTCCTCGCAGACAGCCGGCCGGTAGAACGTCGAGAACTGTGACATCTGCTAGCCGTCCAAAACCCACCCCATGTAACCCCCCGTCCATGAGCGCCTCTCGTTCACGAGCACTCTCGAGGTCGTCCTCTTTGTCGAAAACGAAGGCGACCCCCATGCCGACTAGCGTGTGTTCAAGCACGCGGCCCACTGCGAGTCGTCCATTTTCTGCAAGTGCACTGTCAAACGACGTGGAAGATGGTGACACTCTAACTCAATTCCTAGGCTTCAAACCTGTCAAACAAAGATATTCGAAGAAAAAGGGACCCGAACGCCACAAATCACTGAAGTCTCGCGAAGTGCACTACCGTAGTGACGATCGGCACCGCGACAAAGACGGTGCCAAGGCCCATCCACGTCGGAGCAGGTCTCAGATGCCTTCTGGAGGCGTCTACCTGCTCACTCGGCGTAAGTATGCTAGGCATTCAAAGAATTCTTATGTTTTTCACGTCTCCTACAAAAAATTCCTTCACTTCTCTCCAGGTGGCTCCTACAATAGGAGTAGCAATAATGACGATGATGCGACCTACGAGGTGGCCGTCCCGAGACGGTACAAGGTGCCATCCCGCGCAAAAAGCGCACGATCTCGGTCTTCCTCCTCCTCCTCCTCCTCCTCCACCTCCTCTCGGCCCGGGCCTAGAGACAAAGGCGATAGGAAGTCGAGCGGAGTTAAGATCTACCGCATGATGGTTAATTGACGACGCAGACAACTGGCCAAGGTCTTGGCTCTGACCCTGGCCCTCCTCTTCTTCCCTTTCCAGCCAATCCAGCTTTCTACTGCGCCTTTCTACCTCGACAGCAAATAAATTTGCCTTGAAACAGCCCAATCATTGGAGCTTCAACTTGCTTTCCTTCACTTTTATTAAAACATATCTCAGGGTGATATTAACTCCTCCCACCATGGGAGATGTTCAGAAGTGTAGTTAATTGGCTGTTAAGCTGATTCAAGGGGCGTCGTCACCCATAGGTGTCAGCCGCGTCACGGTTTGACGAGGACTTTGGCACCTTGGAGCTACCACATTTGATTGGATACGGAGGCCGCACCGAAGTAATGGAGTGTTGGTGTTAGAGAAAGAGTGCAGAATCCCCTCCAGAGGTGAGGCGATTCCCCAAGCGTTGGGACTGAGGACCCATTTGCCCAATCGCCTGAGAGTGTTGAGGACGACGTCCCTCGGCGTAGGCTGTCAGGAAGGACGAGGGAGGCGTTCCAGCGGTCACGGTGAACCAGTCGAGCCTTACAGGCTGCAGGGAAAAGCGTTGTTGCACGCATTCGCATGACACGGGACGCTTGTCAGTAGGGGAATATTGTAAAAGCTTAATGTATGCGCTCTACAAGGTGCCACTTTCCTCCCAATGCTCGAGCTTTTCTCGCTCCACCGATAGGCAGAGCGATGAGGGTTGGGAGGAGGCGACTGGTCTGTCTCCTCCTCCTGCGGCCGCAGATACACCGACCCGACTCCACGGGGCGGAGGGGAGGAGTGCGCTGTGGCCTCCGTCAAGCCCCGTCACGCAGCATCAAAAGAGAGGAAGACTCCGATCCGCTGTGTGGGCGCCTCATCCTCGAAAATAGTCGTGATTTGCATTGCGTCAACCAACTGACACGTCTGCCTGTGAAGGGGCGCCACGGAGGCATCAGATAAGCAGACACTCTAAATAGTTTGTCGTGACGCCTTCGGAGCGTCCGGAGACCTCTCCTCTCCCGCGCCTCCCTGTCCGCTCCCCTGCCTCTCTCTGGCCTCACTAACGACAGGCGCGGATCAGCGTCCGGCCTCTGGGGAGGCTGAACGGCAACTCCTGAGACTCCTTTTCTCCTCCTGCCTTCCTCTCGCTCTCTCTCACTGTCGCCTCCTATTTTCCTTGCGGCAGAAGACGCTGATTTCGTCATTTCTAGCCTGCCTCTCTCTTTGTGTGCAGTAAACGTACTCGAGTGGATTGCGCATCAGTGGGAGTGAGAATGGAAAAACATATTAGTACGTCTTTGAAGCAGCTCCGTTTTACGCAATGAGGGTGTGTAACAGCTGCACTCTCCATGCTCAGAGCTGTCTTCATGCCTTCATTGCTTCAGGCACCTCGATTCGGTGTTCGTCGGGCCTTGCTCTGCCCGTGTAGTGCCGGTGGCGGGGGACTGGCTGACTTCACGCCCTTCCTCGGGGATGGGGACAAGTCCGTGCGACTGGGGCCTTCTGTTTGGTCCCAATTCCCGTTCCTCACACAACTTTGATGCCAACTGCTGTGTTTCGTTCTCCTCCTACTTGAGTTGTGAGGTTGTGGCGAAAGCTACCCAAAAAATTCACATGATAAAGTCAAATGAAATGCCTCACACAATCACATTTCCGCGTAGGCGACGCGAATGACTAGTGATTGTGACATCTGAAGACGAGGCGGGAAGTGGGGATGCCATCGAGGCCCCTCGCTTCAGCACCACTCCCCAGCTGCCAAGTTCGGGAGGCCTTCGGCACCGTCCCGAAAAGCCTGTGGCCATCCTCCACACCTTGCCTTCCCCGCTGGTCGGGCTAATTCGGTTAGAGAAGCGTTGAGGCCAAAGTAGCCGGCTCTGCCAGACTTTACCCCAGTACACTGGCACCTCCGGTGCTTCTACTTAAGGGTGACGCAGAAGTGAAGCTAAGCGGATGTCATTTAATGTCACGCATTGACGCCTACTTGAGATAAGATTGTGCCTACTTCTCCTTCTCTCTCTCTTTCTCTCTCGCTCTCCTGCCTGACACTCGACTGACAGGAGATGAGCTTGATGACGGGCACGAAAGGACTTGACGTTCGCAGTTGTGGGGAGAATGGAAAAAATATTCTCGGCTTAAACAAAGTGGAAATAAGTCTGAGCAGTCGTGTGGAGAGGACTTCGAGGAGAGCATGGCAGCCGCTTCCAGTCCCAGTTAGTGAAGCAACTGGCTCCCCTGAGGGGAACAGGAAAAACAGACTCTTATTAGCATTAGAAACTCAGCGCAGTGTGACGAAATGCGACGAATTGTGTGTGTTTGTGTCACGTGCGTGCGTGTGTGCCCGCTTCATGAAACTGTGACTTTGCGAGGCGGACCGAAGCGAAGGCGATGTATTGTTGCTTCGGTTTGAGTGCTCAGGAGAAGCTGACTTACTCGCGGTTCAGTCGCTCCGGCGTGGAGGGCGAGGCCCCGCCACCGCCTGGGTGTGTCCTCGTCCCCGAGCTGCCTTGTCAGGACACGCCACGTCAGTAATGGTGGATTCAACCGCGCTCTTGTGACAAGGCAGACAATAAGTGGAGAAGCGTGTTTGGGAGGTTAAAAGAGGGGAGGAAGTCGAAATCTCGCCACCAAGAAGTGTAAGCGGATGTGCGGGACTCGGATCAGGGCGACAGGGCGCCTAGCGAGAGTATGTTTAGCCTTCTTTTCCGCTGACTGCCTGGTGCGAGTCCCACCTCGCGGTCGTGACATATGCGGCCTGAGTCGGTTGCTCCCCTGCCACCAGCCATGCGGATTCGCCCGCCAACAGGTCCTCCCTGGTCTCCTCCTGGCGAGAAGGCAGAATTGCAGGTCATTTGCGCTACCTCCACGTTCCATGTTAGAAACGTCTTCCTCAATCAGGCATTGGTCAAGAAACCCCATTACACATTCTCCTTCTCTCCACTCGATTTCTTTTCTCTGGCCACCAACAATTGTCTTCGAAGCTTTACACTCCTCTGCCAATAGTCACGGATAAGAGGCCGCATTAAAATGTAAAACATTCAGTTTGGTTTTAAACTACTTTCTGCTCTTTTCTAGATAAAATTGTCAGGGAACCACAACAGCGATTTGGGGTTAGTTGCCATGCTGCTTGGAGCTGCATGCCATCACGAGGGTAGAGTGCCCCAAGCGTAGGGCAGGGTGCTCCTGATGCCCTGCTTACAGTTACTTTTACGCGCAGTCTCTGAGGCTGGAATGGCGATGAGTTTCTCGGAGGTTCTAGTAACGGTGCGTCTGCAGGCCAAGTCTGCCAACTTGACGGTTGAGTGGTGGGCAATTGGTGGACGAACGAAGGGAAAAGGACCCTTACGCAGTGAAATTTCATCGCCACAGTTGATTAAGGCATACTGCCGTCTTTTGGGTGAGTCGCCGATGGCAGAATGTGTCACAAGGAGGAAAACGGGCGTGTTATCTAAGCTCCCTCAAGCCACTGGGAAGTTTTCTTGCCTTTCCGTGGGCGCTTATGTGTTCTTAAGCCACATTATGGCTTTGAAGGCTTCTTCTTGAGTGACTCGGGCTAAATGTTACTAGGCAGACAAGATTGCAGCTTTAGCTCCCTAAGTGCCCGCATGTAGTGCAATTTCGTCCCCGGGTGACTTGATGAGGAGGGCGAGCAAAAGCTAAGAGCATTAAGGGATCAGCGGCAAAGCACCAAGAATATCTCACTTTTCCGGCGAGTGGAGATAACCAGAGGTCCTTTTCACCTGCCTCAACTTCACGATCTTCCCTTGTCGCCGCGTATTCCGAAGTGAGGTGCGTCAGCGAAAAACGGCCACTGTCCTGCTACATAATGCGTACTATTTGTTGTAGAGCCTAAGCCTCGGAGTGCACATGAACTATCCCCGTGAAATAAATGAAGATTAACGTACTTGAATGCACACGTTTTGAATTCTCGTCCTTCCACCGGCCCTATGGTTCGCCGATCGTAAGTAATTTCGTCCTACTATAATATAATTGAGTAGTATGGGCGGATGTGAAGATTTAAAGCCAATTGTACGGAGCGGATAACTCGAAAGGGAGCTTGTCGGGAGTTCGCCGGTACCACTCGTCACAAGAGAGGCGAGAAAATCGCCCCACCGTCCTCCCGGGCTAAATAGGAGCGTGGTAGACAAAGGACGAGCTATTTCGGACCACGATTAGCTCAAGTTAGTGTACGTTTGACGCAATGCTTGGGACAGCGTTTACGGCAGGAGGACAGGGAAAGGGAGGCCCTGCACGCCACGACTTTTGTTTCTCGACTTTGTCACTTTGGAAAATAACTTCTTGTCAAACTTATTAGCATTTTGGGGGATGTTCTTCCTTATCTTCGTACGCACATCATATCGCATCACAAATATCGTCTTCTTATCTTCGTAAAACGCCATAAGGAAGGGAACATGGCCAAGATGATCTCCGTTGGTCTGATCACCGCTGTCGGTGTACGTGGAAAACTAGCCCCGACTTCCGCGTGTGGTAGAATCCGGCCGGGAGGAAGTCGCAGAGGTACAAATTCGGCCTGTTTGTGCTGCCCTCTCGATTCCAAACAAAAGGCAGTAGTTGACAATCAAAGCGGGGTGAAGAAGTCAGCCTATACGAACCCTTCAACACCTGTGTTGACCATCGCAGTCGTGGAAGCGTCACCCGGGCGGGATTGGATCCATTCGCAAGCCTGAAGATCTCTGCGGTGGCTCGTCGAGGGCGTCAACTGATACGAAAAGTCTCCTCTGTCCACAATGTGGAGACATTAACTGCGGATCTGTCTGTGTCAGGCATTCTCCACGCTTATAGCCTGGCGGGCAGCGAAGTGAAACTTAACAGAAGGTTCAGCAGTCTCAAACGATCTTCCACGAACGTCACTCCGTCAGATCATCGCCCCGTCTGCAGCCGACAGCATGTCACAGACGCAAAGTCTGCTTCGCATTGAAGTCGTCCGCGATTTGACTGAAAATGATTGCATCCATTTCGAGGCCTTTGATGGCGCATTTGGCATTGCGAAACTGCCCCAGGAGCGATTCCCACGGAGGGAGACGTGTAGCCGAGGAAGGATATTCTCACTTCCAGCTATTTTTGCCACTGCTTCCCACCCTCTAGCCGAGTGTTCAGGTCGGCGTCTCTGTGCACCGTTTTGCGGAGATGTGGAGCGAAATCAGGCATTTTGGCGTGGCCTGGGGGCCAAACAAGCGACAATAATTTAGCGATTAGGCAAGCGGGTTCCACGCTCCCATCTGCGGGGTGGTTCGCTGAGCGGCCTGAAATACGAGCTGCGGCGATGAAACCCACTCGAAGGCGAGGCAGCGTGTGGTGTGAGCGGTTGTTCGGGCTGTCTGGGGAAAAGGCTGAGAAACACGGGTCTACTGCGGCTCACTCACCGCTGTGAAGCTTTAGTGTATCGTTTTCGGAGCGCTGAGTGGTTTAAGTGCACCATTTCACCTCGCGGAGTGGGATTAATGCAGCACTGTTTATTTTTGTTCTTTATCGTAAGGCTCTGGTGTTAATTTTTTGGGAATAAAATCTCGTTTTGGGGTGTAAGTGGTGAGTCGTCGTAAAAGGAATTTTACTAGCCGCCTCCAGTGGAAAAGAAGTGGCTGAAGAGGCTCTATCCCAGAGGAGTCATTTGTCTGCTTCTGTGGACAAAAGAGGCCCACGTCCACGGTCCTCTTCGACGGTGGCATCGTCCCGCACCTCGGCCGCCTTCTGAGCCGCTCCTCGTGGCCAAACCGCGTAGGCGCCTGTCAGCCACTCGGCGCTAGGCGATGGGCAAATCCTTCGATGGGAAAAGCTTTTTTCTTTGACAGAAGAGCACAATGACTCGACTCTTTTTATTTATAAATTGTGTGTTTGGAAAACTGTCGGAGTGTAGGACAGACCGAGACTTTGTTTTCCGAGACGGCCCAGGAACATATCTAACATTTTCATTGTTATTCAAACTAGCTGCCCACTTATGCGTCCGCGCTCGTCAAAAATTTCGTTTACTGTTCAGAATTTCCCACGTATTGGAGAAACGCCTTTAAATTAGGAGTAAGATGGCCGTGGAGGCCTCCAGGCCACCGGAACACCAAATTTTCCGCACGTTAAGTCGTTCGCCCTCTCCTCTCACCTTCTCCCCACCGCGTAAACTTCCCCGTCGTCTTGGTTTCAGCGCTCCTATGGTAGAGAACGGCGGTATTCTGCTTTCTCTCTCTCTTTCTCTTTCCCAGCCGATTCCTTGTGTCTGTAAGGGGGACTTTTTACTAAAAAAGACTATGAAGACATTAATATTAAAGTGGAAAAGTTAACACTGCAAGTCCCCAGCCGCGTGTCCCTCTTTCGGCGTAACAGCGTTGAAAATGTTGTCGAGTTTTCTTTCATAACTACAGGAAAGTCGGCAGTGACGCCTTTTGGCAATTTTACAGTAGGAAATTGTTCTCCTCCTCCTGGCAGTGCTGGCAGTCGCATTCTGCCAACTCATGTCTGGTGGCACATGACAACTTATGCTTGAGATGTGAGTAAGCTTGACAGCTTAACGCCTAAAATTACGCCATCTCGTCACGAATCTAAGTGGGGCAGTTATGGGGAAGAGGTTGGGTTTGTGGCGACACTGGGACTCTCCGTCTTCGGCCAAATATATGGCCCTCGAGGCTTCAAACGAAACCTCCTGGGATGACAGCGGCACCGGGGAAAGACTCAAACCCCTATGCTCCTCGTTGTCTCACCATCGCCGTTTTAGTTTAACGTTCTTTTCGTTTGAAGGTTACCGGAGAAAGGGTGGCGCCTCGTCTTCCACCCCCCACAGAAAGCCTCGTGGCGGAGGGTTGCGACGACTTGAGTGACGCCGATTAGCGCGTGGTGTTCACGGAGGGAGCCGAGAACGGGGAGAGTGTCGCCCTCACCACCGGGAGTAGGATCGCCTGAGGTGCCAATTCTAATTGTATTAGCGTTAGGCTTGCCACTGGAGGAGTTTTGATCGCACCCTCCTCATATCCTCGTGCTCTGCTCTGGCGCATTCAACTCCGCAAGTCCTTTCCATCCGTGTGGCGAAGTGAGGCAGATACGTCTGTCAAGCCACAGTGCCACGGAGTAGTTTGAACGCCCCGTCAACATCTTAGTCGTTGAATAGACTAACAAGGAACTCCTGCCTACGAATTCGTCCATCACCGATGTCATTCACTGTCCGAAGAGGTGGTAAGTCGTGTCGGCTGTCGTCGAATCTGGCAGAGAAGAGGAATGGGAAACTGGGCCGGGGGAGATTTTCAATCGTCGGTCAGACGGCGGAACTGCCTTGAATACGTCCTTGCCGAAACCCATTGGAATCACTCCATCTGTATCAACCAATTAAAACCAGTGAGTCCTTCTTCTGTCAGTCCTTGGGAGGCCGTGACCTGGTCGTAGCCTCATAATCTCGTGATCGAGGTGGATGTAGATTGCCTCATGGAGATTTAGGATTTGGAAGAGACTCAACCTACGTCCTTCGAGGTCTTTTACTCTCTTGCCTACTCCCCAAGTGGTGGGGAGTCATTGACGAGAACCTTTATCTCTTTCGATCGGCGAATTAAGAGATCAACTTACTCAATTCCCTTTAAAAGGTGTCTTTGGTCTCCCTCGGTGCTTTCTCGGGATTCTTACAAATTGTTTGCCTTCACTTTCTCATATCCACCTTCTCAAGGCGTCGTCGCGACCTCCATGTGTACGGTGCTTTGTCAAGTGGGTGCCCCGACAGTCCCAGGACGTTTCTGCTCAGAGAGGCGATGTGACCTGCCACGATGTTATCAGCGTTAAACAAGGCCAACCTCTATCCACCTCGGTTGTCTGTTCTGCCACTTAAAACAGCACCTTGATTTCTTAGACACCTCTGCAGTTGGGTGCAATAAGTCCTGGCAGTCAGTGACAGGCTTTACTCACAGAACAGTCGGCGGCTTCTCATTGGCTCCTTCGCTCACCCACGCACGCCAGCACGCACCCAAGACAGGCTGGCACGCACGCACCAACAGGCCTTTGCGTCGTTATCGGCAGCGCTGACCATTAAAACTTTATGATTAGAAGCCTTGCTGCAAGACCACTTCCATTGTCGACTCCCAAAACGCGTTGGCATGGCTCACGAGAGGCGACACAGGAGTGGACACCGAAGGCGCGATTCGCAGCCGTTTCACTCCGCCCCGCGAACCGGCAAAAAATCGGTCTCCTCGTCCTTCTTCAAGATAACTCCCCTGTACGACGTCTCGGAATCGGGGAGAAAAGGTCAGAAGAATGGGAAATATAACTCCGATGTCCTTTTCACCAACGGCACCGTCTTGGCGGTGCGGGTGGAGGCGCCAAAACACATGAAGTGTATACGACTGCAACGCCTTTATGCACCCTTGAAAAAGGACTATGCAATAGAGGAGTACTGCCCGAAGAAGCGACCCCCTACACCATATGCGGTGGCAAGAGGGAGTTCTGCAAATGCGGTCCCCTTCTGCCGACAAACGAGTGGGAGGAGGCAGAGTGGCGGTGAGCGTCGCAGCGGCAAGAAGGAGGACCTCACTGCCAGTGCGGACTCGAGTCTGGCGTCGATGACGTCGAGAGAGAAGGCGATAGCAATGCGGTTAAATAACATAATCTGCCAAATGGAGTCGGGCATGCGCGTGAACGCGGAGGATCCCACTTTCTGTGGGTGAGTTGCCCATTCCACCGACGCCACCGCCCGCCCCATTGAAACCATTCATTCCATCCCGAATTAGTGTGTTTAAGTTCTAGGCAAAGGAAGCACATTATAAACGTTGTCCTTTGTTTTTTGTCGCATCAAGGGAGGCCACATTAGAGGGTGACCAGACAAGCAAAACCGAGACAAATGGACAGCCTACGTGGCTTGAAAGTGAGTATCTCTAGACACCAATTCTTGCCACTTTCATTTCGATTAAGGAATACGACTTATGCCTGTTTTAACTGACAACTTTCCTAATAAATTGTAATCCTGCCTTTTTTGTTGCCTACTGATTGACACCTCACAATCTCGGTCCATCTTGTTCACTTTTGCACTACAAGTGCGGGGTGCGTCTGGCGTCGTAGCATCCCTGGTCCCCCGGTTTGTGATCGTAGCTGATTGTTATGATTGTAATGAGGTTTTTTTGCTTCGCGACATCAAAATAGTGTGTAACAGTCTTTTATAGCGCAAAAAAACTACTTGTGAGTGTTTAGCGAAATCGACGGCGAGACTGGTTGCTGGCAGGGCTACACCACTGCGCAGCCCTCCACTCCGCCCTCTCAACTCAACGTATAACCCTCACTCTGCCTCCCCGGTCAGCCTTCCTTTTTCCAAACTCATCGATTCCGACTGACAAATTCACTCCCTTATCTTTCCCCGCGCCCCCGCCCCCCTCGCCTTCCCTCATTGGTCCACTCGCACGCATGCACAGACGCCGTCCAATGACGATGCGAACGCTTAACTTCAAAGCACACGCGTTTACAATCGATAGCGGCTCCGTGATTGGTCCGGGCGCGCGCACGCGCGCACCAGTAAAAAATGCATTTAACCTGGCCAACATTCGGACATCAGATTTCTCCGCGCATTCACTGTCGAGTCCTTCTTCTTCTCAGGTAGGAGTGACGAGGGATAATAATGAGTCTCGCCTTTGACAATTCCGGGCGACTTTTTCCGAGGGGTTGAAGATGGCAACAGATTCATTCATTGCCCCCAGCACATCGGCACAACCCCCAGATAGAGTAATGCGTAGAGTCTGCCCAGCTGGAAGGAATTGAAGGGAGAATACCGCCCTTAACGATGCCTTAAGGGAAGGTTTGCACGGCGGTCTCATCTCAACCGAGTGGTGCTGTGTCCTTGTAGGCCATCGGCGTCAAGGATGGCAAACTACCCTCCCACGGCGGGTGTCTTATTGTTAATTCCTCACCTACTCGTCTCACCGACCTAGTTAGTGTCATATTTGAAGTTTATCAAGTGGTAATCTCCCTCGCCTATATCATTCCTTCCTTCTCCAAATCCCCAACCTCTGTACCTAAAACTTAACACTTAATTTGTGCCACTGCTACCTGAAACTACTGGCTTCCGGTTAACTCGTCGTCAAGACCGCCACTGATCACGGCAGCAAACAAACATAGGACATGGGTCAGGAAGGGAAAAAATAGTGGTCAGTTAAGGGTGCCGAAGACAAGGGAAAGTGACAGGGAGCGTCCCAGTGAATGTTCGGCACCTTTGTCCACCTCTTTTCTTTTCTCCTCTTTCCCGTTCTAGTTAAAGGAACGCTCAAGGTGGAATGCGATGAAAGCACGAATGACCTGCAGATGCTCCTCGACACCGTTCAAAAAGTATAACTCGTCGTTGCCGCCCGCGTCTACGCCTGCGCCGACGCCTCCCATCTCCTCCAACTGGACCTGCCGCTCAATCCAAGGCGTTGGACTCTCGACCTGTGTATAGACAGCTTGTTGTAACTGCCTTTGCAAGGCCTGTGAAATAAAACTCCTCCGACTGTGCGGCGACTTGTCCTGATCCTTAGAAGGTGGCATTCCTTTGGCTCACTGAGGAGAGGCGACGGACAATTTAGCTGCCACCATAAGAAGCTTCTCTTCATTCTGAGGAGCCCCTCATCCCGAGTGTCCGCCTTACGATTCAACTATACGGATACAAAATAGAGTGAACACGACAAAGTCCAAAATGCCGAATTACCTGCGTTGGCTACGGTGGTAGCGAGTCGCCGATGCTCTCTTGAATGTTCCCTCACGAACCATCCACGGTTTCGTTTTGCATGGCCGAACATTCGGAGCACAGATGCGGCATCCAGCTCCGTTGCGGATGAGATCTTCCATGCGACTACGCGAGGGGACGAGAGAGGTTGAGTGCTCCCTCGCATGCCTCGGTGCGGACATTCAGAAGACCGCTCCCCAACGCGGCGACTTCAACTGCCCCATCGTCGGCTCCACGCCATTAATGACCCACGGAGAGAAGGCTGAATTCCGCGAATCGTGCACCGTCCCGCTTCCTCCCCTCACTCGTGGACCTGGCCTAACATAAACCCGCAATTTTATACTCGAATGCAAACATTAAAAACGCAATTGTGTGCATTGGCTGCGTCAGCGCCTCAATCGACATGGTTTCCCCAAACATTCTTGGCGCCTTGACGTGAAAACAGGAGGGTTTGATTCGCCACCGTGTGACGAGATTCCTACAGACAGGCTGTGCGTCGGCGGTTTTCTTTCAAGTTGGTCTAGTCTCGGAGAACAGGTTCACTTCTTTGCCCTCACCATTTTCGGCGGCAGCCTCAAAGTTGCACTCCTAATAAAATAGGAATTATTTATTAATTTTCTGCACTGTGTGGCCTTCTTGGGGACAAATCGAGTTGAGATGCGCCTCCTCTACCAAACCGCCACCCTCCCAACATTGAAAACTTACTCTCAAAAAGAGTTACTCGAGGCGACTCTCCTTTCCTTCTTCCACCTCCATTTGTTGCTTTATACGAATTCAATCAGCCAGGGGAATTCGTCCTGCCTCGCCCGCCCCACGTATGTCGTCGTGGTGGGGGAGTTCATTTACAGGGTCTCAGACCCTTTCCTTCTAGGCAAGGGGGCGATCAGTGGGAGAGGAGAGAGAAAGAGGGAATATTCCCACTGTGATGGGTGAAAAAATGAGCGAATAAAGGTGATTAAATGCTTACATGGTGAAATCCACCACCACGAGGTGGGAAGAAACGTTCTCCGCGGTTCTGATCACACACACGCACACACACGTGCCCCAAAAGTGCTGACACCCTGCGTGCGTGGGGGCGGAAAAGTATCCTGCCAGTGAGATTGTCCATTGAGACAGTGAGGCCTTTCTTCTGACCCTCCCACGAATCCATCGCAGGCAGCTTCTACTCTTCAACGACGGAGGTTCGCGCCGGTCAGAGACGCCCTTGGCGAGCTTTTCGCAAACGAGTGCTCCGAGCGCCGTAAGGAGCTGCGCGGAGGAAGCCTGGCGGCGGAGGAGTCCGCAAAGATGGCCGGAAGATCGCTTGTCAGAACATTATACACTCCCTGAAGGCACTTCAATGTGACACTTTGGGACAACTAAAGGCCTTGTCTCGCTCTGATACTGGGGGCAAAATGTTGGCGATGGGGGCAAAAAATGCCCTGTTGCCCGCCAGTGCCCCTGCGTACTCACCGCTGTGCCTCACCGCGGGTGTAGTGGCGACGCAAAGGCCGCCGCAGGTGTAAAAGCACAAATTCGAGAAGCCCCAGGCAATAAAAGTATTTTGCATGATTGAGATGGCGGGAAAGTAGAGCAGCTTCTCACAGAAATGTTGTTTTTTTCTTCTTCTCTATCCTGAGAACATATTTTCCTTTTCCCACTCCTCAGACATTGGGGGAATGAAGGTGGGAGAACATAGTCCTCGCAGCGCAGCTATCACCGACTCACCTTCGGTTCTTCTCCAATTCTTCCATGTCTTTAAGCCTTTTGGAAGCCCACCTTTGACGTCGGCTCAATTTCCTAGTCGTCTGTTCCAACTGGAAGAGGTGAAGAAACACCCCGAGCTCGCGATCTTGTTTTAGTAAGCATTTTATTGGCATGAAGGGACAATTAAGGCAACCCGGAGGCATTGCATCGCGAGGAGATGTCGGCAGAGGAAGAACATTCCGGTTGATGACGATGAAAAGTGAAATTCGTGAATGCTTGCCGTTTGGATTTTCCTCAAACCCCTGAAACGGTTGTTCTTACGTTGTTTGTCGCCTCACTATAGTTGCAGCCTATGTTGCAGGTCTTCCATCCACTTGTCCCCATGGAACGTCGTAGACACTCAGTTAACTCTCTTCCGACGGCGTCTGTCCCTCCTGGATGAAAGGATCTCGCTGAAAAGTGGGTGGTAAGAGAAGGGGAGGTTGGAATATCGTCGAGAGGTCGAGGACGTCAAACACATGTGTCTACGCTCAATGAATCCTTTCAGCCTCGGAACAAGGCGACGAAGAACAGGAGGCTACAACTGCTCATCCTGGCACAAACATTCAAACATTTCGGGGAAATCGCGTCCTCGCCCTCAAAGGAAACGTTCAATTGGTAGAAGGTGGCCGCAAATGCTACGAATGATGAATTGAGGCTGGGACAATCGGTTTCGCAACGCCAGTTAGGAGGTCTTTTTCAAAGCCTTTCGAGACACCCAAATTTCTCCTGCCGAGGGGACCAAGGTAATTGTCATCTCTCGCCTGAAATTTTCGTCCTCTTACCAATGAATGTGCCCTTCGAAGTCGACACCTTCCACCCGATCTGTGTGGTGTTACTGCAATAGCCTCACGGGGGACTACCGGCAGTTGGAATACCCAGTGAGAGGAGATTATTCCTCCCGTCACTGGCACGCATCCAATCACTGAAATTCATGAAGTCTTCACACTGGAAGCAAGAGCCTGCTTTGAGTAGAACGTCGACTGAGCAGATGACTGGCGTCACTTTGTCTCTCCACCGACGCATCGACTTCGGATATCAAAGAGCTACGGAGCTTAATCCTTTTACCGCCTTCTCAGGCATTTAATCCACTTACGCCCGGGTGCAAGTGTGATTAATTCATGCTAAGTAGTGATTGTAGAAGACATTGGGAGCTGATGACGGGGCATCAGACGGACAAGACGAGGAGGCGCCCTCGACGGTGAATAGGACATAAAAGTTTCCCCTTTCCTCAAACCGGAAAGAGCGTTTTGATAAAAGACTCACGCGCATTGAAGAAGCTTTGAGATACTATACATTCGTGTTCTGAGGAAGTGCTTACAACGTCGTCGCTGTTGGAAGTACAGTGCAGTTGGCTGTCTGGGTAACAGTTGCGAGGGGTGACAGAGATTGCGATTTCATGATTAGGGCTGGGAAAGAAGTGGCCGTGATAAGCTTATCAGACGCGTTCGTCGCCAGAGACGTTTTGTCAATTTCTTCGCCCTCGTAAATGTGGCATACGGCGTCTTCGACATCGGCTTCATCCGCGTCCTCGTCACTGTAAGCTGTGTAGCCCGAGGAGGTGGAAGACGGCGAAGAGATTAGGACTTTCTTATTGTCACGAGGATATCAGGCGCAGATGTCCTCGACGTCATAATTTTCCAGCAAATATAATTGAGCAACTGGAGACCTGGAGGAAGGTATTTAGGCCTTTACTTAGTCACAAAGCATGCGATATATATATTGATGAATGAGGCTGATTGGCCAGTGGAATTAACTTACTCCCACAACTATTCCATTAGAATTCGCTTGGTACAAACTGGAGTAAGGGCGACACAGCCCGAGAGGGGTAGAATTTGTTACCATTTACTCCTCATCCTCACTTACGAATTAATCATAGGACGTCAGTTGAGTGAGCGCCTCCATGAAGAGTGCTTGATAGAGTACCTTCCGTTTCATTAGCGTTGTGCGCTTGGAAGTCACACAAGCTAAGGAAAAAAGGCAGAGGATTCAAAGTCATGTCGTTTAGAGAATCACAAAATTCGACTTAGTGGAGTGCACCGATATGCATTTATCTCCCCACTATTCCACTCATACCAAATTATTAACAAAAAAAGAATTCGAAAAAATTACAAAGCGTAACCAACAATCAAGCACTGTAAAATTGTAGTCAACAGCTATTTCGTAAATTTTTCATCACCAGGTTTGTTTGTTTATCTTCTCCGCATCAAGGTCTTTGACGAGGTGCGCTTACGCTAGGCGCAATTCGGAGCAGGTCTTTCCGTGGGAACAGGTTCGGTGGGTGTTCCTCACGTCTCTTGCCTCCTTTTGTTGTAGAACATACCAATTTCTTCTCCCCATACGTAGCCTTATTTAAATTAGCGGGCGTATTGATATGTATAAATGCTCTGAGGTTTGCGTAGCGTAGAGTAAAGTTCCCGCGTGCGAACCAAATTCATTCTGGTTGTTCTTTTGCACGTAATAGTTTAGCGTGAATGTTTTTGGTTGATGGCGCTTATGTAAAAAAACAACGACAGTTGAGTCTAGATTAATTATCAGGATCACGGACTCTGTTGGATTGAATAGACTTCTTACACCAAAATCATCTACCCCACTTTTATTTTCTGTCACCTGTCCCAGGACGTAGACCTAGTTGTCTGACTTGGCCCAATCCATTTATCAGAAATGACCTGTTATCATTTTAAATTTTCCTAGAATGGCATATTCTGCAGGTTTCATGATGTCACTTTTACTTCCACTGAAATGCACTCGTGAAGGCAATTGCAATGTAAATACCTTTGAGAATTGTACACGGCACATATGTGTGGCTTTGATTATAGTGTTTTAGGCCACGGAGATGACGTCGCGGAATGGCCTCTTCGTAGTCTTCGAAGGCAATGATCGAATCGGCAAATCCACTCAGGTGAAGCTGTTGGCGGAGGCTCTGAGCAACATCTACCAGACGGAGACGTTTTGCTCTCACTCTCCGGATCGTACGACTGCTATTGGGAAGGCGATTGACAACTATCTCCGTGGTACAGATGAAATCAATCCTCATACCGTTCATCTCCTCTTCACCGCTAATAGGTAGTCCCTTGCCCTACTGTGCCACCCCTGACAGGTCAACCAAGCAAATTAATGTAAAACAACATTCCTTGGTAGAGTCAGGCTGGACTACGAGATTAGCCGCAAGAAACACGGTTAAGGGAGTCACCTGTGTTTCACATTTACAAATAGAGGCTTAATTTTTACATTAGTGTTGCATCACTTGTACCCACCGACCACCAGGCAGTAGTTTTATCTGCTTCCTCTCCTCCACGATTTGCGTGCTTTCCGCTTTTTAATCTGCCACAATGACGTCTGCACTCGATTTGAATTAAATAAGCTTATTGCTAACGGGTTTACGCATTTTTGGTTTAATTTTATCTTGCCCAATCTTTGCACCGATCATTGGGAGCAGGATTAATGACGTAAAAGTTTTCTTCTGTGTCTCAACGCCCCCGCTCGTATATGCTTTTGTGTTAACTGTCCCCTAGGTGGGAAGGGGCATCGGACATCAGAAGAGCTCTGTCTCAGGGTCGATGTGTGGTGGCTGATCGCTACAGCTACTCGGGCGTTGTCTACACCGCCGCAACGGAGCATCCCGATGTCCCTAGTTGGGAGTGGTGTTTGCGTAGCGAAGAAGGCCTTCCCCAACCCGACATCGTGATTTGGCTTTACCCCTCGCATATAAATGATCTGACAAAACGAGATGGCTTCGGGAGGGAACGATTTGAAAGCACCTCCTTCCAAAATCGTGTTTTGGTCAACTACCGCCGCCTGGCTAGTGAAATGGAGAAGAAACGAGAGCAGGGAGAAATGGTTCCTCCGTGGATATGCATCGAAGTCAGCAAACTGGGCATCTCCGAAGTGCATAAAATGGTACTCCAAGCGGTGCTGGACCGCATCGCGAAGGAGCCACGTTAACTGGGGTGTAATTTAACTAAACTGACTTCCATTATTTGCCCTAAGAGAGACTACTTTTCTTATTTCTTACGTCATAATTTTTCCTTTTCGAGAGTCATTTGGCAACTGTGGCTATCGTGTAAGCAACTAATCTGCTCTGCACCATATTTCGAAGCCTACTACTGTGTTGTGCGTAATCCATGTCCTCGTCGAAATGGGTTTGGTCGCTCCGACAGGGGAGGAGGATGGCAGATGATGTTTGTGCATTCCATAGTGACTTGAAATAGTGCGCATATTGCCCACAAGGCAATGAAAGGCAACCGTCCATGCAGCGGTAATAACACCTTCCCAAATAGCATGCAGCGCCACTTGCGTGGTAGCTACTTCGACTACTTTTCGTGCCCTCTCCCCTGGCTGGGAGTAGCAGCCACCTCCCGCCGAACGAGGAAAATGTGACGCCTGAGTGAGCCTGACGGTCGCACCGCGAAGTTGTTTTATCCAATCATGCAATCTAAGACAGCCTATTCCGTGTCTCGATTTCATGGTGACGGTGTGCGCTGCTGTCTCAGTTGTCGCATCCTCCGGGGGCAGAATCACCGGACTCGGGATTGTCTCTCGGCCTGGTGCTACTTGACGTCCAGCTCCCAGTGTCGCAACGTCTAATGTGTACTCGGTTAATTCAGCATAAATTCCCCTCAATCCAATATTTACGTGAATGTACACTGTGTGAAAATATTTTTAGTCCGCTAGATCCTTTCACACGAACATCCAATGAAAGATTCTGTGTGATGTTGAGGGATGTTCACGAAGGAGTGATGCCTCATCTCCTCTATTGCATAAAACGTCATGCCACAGGGTTGTGAAGACGTAAGTGACATGGGAGAGGAGGCAGTGAGGAAGAAGAGAGGCGAGACGTAGAAGGTAGAGAGGAGGAGTGAGGCTTGTGCTTGACTTCGTTCCGCACCGCCGCGATCGCCTGAACACACTCAATCGACATCGCACATGAGCCCTTCCCTCCTCACCTACTTTCCTGTAAACCCAACCGCCATATCCGAAATCATTGACGAGAACGACAATCTTGCATTGAAAAGAGAGAGACAGTTGCAGCGACCACCGGTGGTAGGATTGTCTGAGGCGCGAATTCTAATTGCATTGCCATGAGAATTGCCATCTCAGACGTCTCGATGTTACCCACCTCCTGTGCCTGCGCTGTGCCCTGTCACCCCTAACCACTTGAGTCTATTTTTCAACTGGTGTGGTAAAGTGAAGCAGAAACGTCTGACAAGTCACACCGCCATAGAGAATTTGGAAAGCACACGCACACTGACAGGTAGCGTTTTACGAGAGCATCAACAGGCCCCTGCATCGTTGTGACCAGCTCCGATTATTAAGGCTGAACAATTGGAAGCCTTGCCTCAAGACTACCTCTATTGTCGAATCGAAGGAAACGTGGTAATGGCTCACGGAAAGAGACGGAGGAGTGGACACCGGGAAGGCGATGCTCAAAAGTGCCACTCCTCCTCATGAGCCGTCTAGTAGTCGGACTTTTCGTTCTGATGCAATACAAATAAGTAAACATGGGTCTCGGGATGGGGAAATGAAGTCAGACGAAGGGAAAAAAAAATTCAATGTGCTATTTATCAGTAGCACCGTTTTGGCGGTGGGGGTGAAAGCACCATAACACACGAACTGTATTAGGTCCTTCATCGAACCTTCTCCAGTTCTTACGTTTTTGTCTGGGTTCGCGTCTACAGTAGAGGCTCCGCCTTTACTTAGCAGCACAACTTAAATCCACAGTGTGGAGGAGATGCGCACAATCGCACACTGCCAACTCCGTGCTTCCAAATTAAGTAGTCTTTTGACGAACTCTTCGGTCGGATCGCCGCCACCTTGGCCTCTGCTCTGACCACAAGATCTCGTCTCCTGCTCCTTCCCCCTCCATTCTTAGTAGGGTTTGTTGGCCCATTTTCGATGCACTATTTACGTAATTGCGAGGTCACGAGGATGGCTGCCTTTACTCGTTCCCCCATTTTGTCGCCTGCCCTGAAGAAGCAGTTTTTACATGAACAACACTTGACAATAATCAAGTATCCACGTCACGCGCCTTGGGCTTCCAGCTGATAAAGGAGCACTTGAGACCCAACCAAACGGTACACACGGAGGCTGCTTTACCACAAATAGTAGGTTGTACCACTTGGAAATGCCGTGTCACAAGGCAGGGAGGAGGGGGGCGAGTAAGCTCGGATGCACTTCTCTGTAACTGAAACGAGAAAGTTAAGCCATAAGCTGCGGAGTTGAAGTGTTGGATGAGGTTGTGTAATGCTCAGTGTGGAATCGCACGGTGGACATTTATTGCACGGAGCAGTTATTTAGGAGAGTTGTGTATGCAGACTCTCGGCTGCTTGCTCCCTCTTCATTCGCGTACCCTTAGTTCGCGTTAGTAATCCTCAAGCATCTAAAAGCCTTATTTTCCCGGACACGTTCATATACACATATAAAGAACAAGAGAAGAGAGTTATAGAAAGAGCCGACGAAGTTGATGGCAAAGTTCAAACCTTTGACCTCCCGATAGACGATGAACGACGCAGCACATAGCACTCCGCGTAGAAACCTTAATCTTTCAAAACTACCTAACTATTTCACATGACATGCGGAGCAACGTACTAAGCTCCCTACTAAATCACGACGGCAACTGTGCTTATAACTTTTCCCTTGGTCTCTGATATTTTGTTTTTCTTGTCCATATTTATTCCCTATCTAGGCGGCGCGCATGTTCGAGGTCACTGGATGACGTTATTTTCGCCGGCCCCAGTCGGTGTGTGGTTTGCGCATCCGCCGATATTGTATAAAATGCTATAATTTGTCTTGCATCCGTTACCATATCCACTTTTATTGTGCTTTTAAATGGTCATATGCTTTTGGTTTCGCATAGTGTTTAGTGGCATGCATTTCTCCGCACCAAATTCGGTCTAATTGTAATTCAAATTCTTCAGATGGCTGATATCTTTTACCAACATCACAAGTTCTTGTTGTTGTGTTGATAAATCGTTGAATTATAGTTTTCATTAATTTTAACTAATTTCCTGACGTTCTAAATGCACAGGACCCGGCTGACATTTAAGGTGAGATTTGTTACCTAGACCAGAGAATTCTTTGGAGCGAAATACTTGCCTTTTACTGTGGTTATCTGCCCCACTATAGCCTTCTGCTAACTATCCTTAATCGCACGTTTCATCGGCTGACTTGATCCACTTCATTCAGAAATATTGCTTTACTCACGAGTATCCTTGCGCTGTGAGTCTCATGTGCTGCAAATTTCACGATACCACTTTTTAGCTCAGATATTTTTGTGATGGCAACTGTAATGAGTGAACTGTGGAGGATATTACGTGGCACAAATCTATGCTTTAATGTTCCCTCGTGTTTCCAGATGAAGTCGCGTAATGGCCTCTTCGTGGTCTTCGAAGGCATTGATCGGGCCGGTAAATCCACTCAAGTGAAGCTGCTGGCTGAGGCCCTAAGCGAAATCTACAAGACGGATTCCTACTGCGTTCGCTTTCCAGATCGTACGACTGCTATCGGAAAGGAACTTGACAATTACCTCTCTGGTTCAAAGGACCTTAATCTTCACGCCGTTCATCTTCTCTTCACCGCTAATAGGTACTGTCTTATCCCACTGAGTCGCTCCCGGAAAAAATGAATTGTATACATAATAGAATATATCGGTTGGATAATCCCAAAAAGTACGGCTAATGGAGTCATCTGAGACCCATGTTTACAACTAGACTTTATTTTGTCAGTAGAGTGGATCATCACTCTTCCACGATTCGAATGCTTTTTGTTCTTAGGTCATCTTTTTATTTTCTCCTATAGGCTGTTATTATTTGCTGTTTGTCGTCACTGTGCTTCCAGATTTATTTCAAAAAACACTTGTGAGTATTTCCTGTGTTTACAGTCTTTTATCCGTATAATCGTTGTCATCAGTTGTTGTCCTGTAGTTGCTTCTCCATGACCTCGTCGATTATTAACCAGTTTGTTCATTGTTGGGTTCTCTTTATCGAATTTGCCTTTTTATCCTTATTTGTTGCACCCCTCATTGCGAATAGGAAGTAATGTTGAAAAGGTTTTTTCCGTTTTTATATCTTTTCATTTATATTTGCCTTTTTTGTTAACTTGCGCCTAGGTGGGAAAGAGCATCAGACATCAGAAAAGCTCTATCCCAAGGTCGTTGTGTGGTGGCTGATCGCTACAGCTACTCGGGCATTGTCTACACCGCCTCAAAGGAGCATTCCGATGTACCTAGTTGGGAATGGTGTTTACGCAGCGAAGAAGACCTTCCTCAACCCGACATCGTGATTTGTCTCTACGCCTCTCATGTTGAACATTTGGCTAATCGAGATGGATTCGGAGAGGAAAGATTCGAAAGCACATCATTTCAGAATCGTGTTTTGGTCAACTACCGCCGCCTGGCTAGTGAAATGGAGAAGAAACGAGAGCAGGGAGAAATGGTTCCTTCGTGGATATGGATCGAAGTCGGCAAACTGGGCATCTCTGAAGTGCATAAAATGGTACTCCAAGCGGTGCTGGACCGCATCGAGAAGGAGCCACGTTAACTTGGGTCCAATCGAACTGAAGTGACCTCTATTATTGACCGTATGCGAGATGATTTTTTATAATTGTCGTGTCGTGGTTTTTTCTTTTCCACAGGCATTTGGGAACTGGGGTTATCGTGTAAGCAACTAATCTCCTTCGCGCCATATTTCGAAGCCTACTACTCTGTTTTGTGTGATCCATGTCCTCGTCGATGCCCATTGCTCGTTTCCATATGTGGAGTTTTTGTTAGGCGCTGTGTAAAGTGAACTTAATTATTTTATCACATAATCGTCAATTGGGCATCAAGCAAAATGCTTTATTCTCGAGATATTTGCACTCGACATAGATTCGTATACTGCCATTGAAATGTATACTCTTATTTGTGAGCAGAACGGTCACATTTGATTCCAGTGATAGTCTTATTAAGGGTTTGTAAAGAAATCACTTCCTTCCTTGAACTCTGAGTATTCAACCTCTCGTACGTGGCATACTGTGCTCGAAGGCAACAAACGAGCCCCATGACTTGTGTTTTTCTGCCGCAAGCTATCTCAGCCTCCGTTTGTGTACGGCACCCTCTCTCCTTCAGTTAAAAATATAGCCTTCAGTTAGGTTTGTTTGGACTATCAAACACACCTTATAATGCAAGTAACCTCTTTCTCTGTCTCAATTTGGCAGGCCAAAGCGTCGTCAGACTGTCAAAATCTCTTAATGTTTACCATCTCCTTGGTTTAGCACGTAGGAGGACCTCGTAGAGGATGTTTATCCATTCCGACGGGATTTGAGACACTCTCGCACTTTGCTCACAAGACGAGAAACGGTAACCGCCCGTGTTACCTTAGTGTTACTTGCTGTAACGAGAGAAATTGACCGGAAAAAGGGAAAAGACAATGTTTGTAGAGTTTAAAGAAAGAAGTTGAATAAGCTCATGTTCACAGTTGGGTCGAGAAGACAACTCCTTTCCTCTTCCTCAATGACATTCGACGTCACTTGCGTGGTGGCTACTGTGTCGTCCCTCCTGGCCGGGAATAGCAGCCCACCTTTGCCCGCTGAAGCCAATCGGTCCACCCGATGATGCGAGGTTGACGCACAAGTGGTCTTAGCAATCGACCAAGAAGTTGTTTGCTTGTTTCGGGCGGCCTAAGGCTGGCTATTCGGTGTCGCGACGTCGTCGTGGCGGAGTACGCTCCTGTCTGAGTTTCCCCCACCCTCCAGTCAGCCGATTGTTCCTCGGCTTGTCGGTATCTGATTCAGCCATTTAAATTTTATCCCTCCATTTCCCTTTTTTTATGAAATTGCGTGTTGAAGTGGTCTTGTTTCAATACATCATTTCGTACGCGTATTGTAGTGAAATGGTTTACGATGGCACTCAATAAAGTCTCTAAAATGCCTCAAGTCGAATTTTGTCAGATTGACAAAAAACCACTTTACCACACTCCCTCAACGACTTTAGTCCCCTCTCGACGCAGTTCTGTTTCAATTCGTCCCTTACTGGAAAATCATGTGGGTAGGGCCTTTCACCGAAAACTCCTTTCCCCAATGTCTCAGTCAACATTTTGAAGTGCAGAAAAAAGACATCTATGATTTAGCGATAGCTGGCACTTAAAACACATAAAAGAGATATGAAGTGTGCTGACAAGAGCAATATACACAAACACAATGGTGCAGTGACAAGAAGGGGGGAAGGGGATGTCATTTTACCAGCATTCAATTTTGATGGCTCGACAAATTACCAATTCATCTATGATTGTGTTCCACATTCGACCGTCCTAGTGGGAGAATGTGGCGGTTGAGTATGTCAGCTTACCTGAGACTGGCCGCGATCTCGAGGCCCTCTCGCCACAGCGTGCGTCAATGGGATCCATTGAGGAGGTGATACGTTTGTGCTCCGGTGTACGAAGCAGTTTCGGACGACTGTTAAATGCCTTCTGATATTCTGGATGGCTCTCTATAGCCTTCTTCTTAGTCTCATTTGCCACTGGGGTATTTTTGTGGCCATCAGGGGTTTGAGAATCTGTTTACACACATAATCGTAGGAATAAACTCCTGACTGTCTCTCTTGTGTGCTTTAGCCAGAATGCATGACAATAAGGGACCAAATTGGGTAGGCAAATCCTCGAACACCCACCTGTATGCTGCGTCACGATGCGGCCTTTTGTCGATGTCTCCTCTACCACATGGGCTTTGTTGGGTGGCCTACTAGAAAATTAAAAAAAAAACGAGAACAACTTAGTGTAGCATACACAGCTTCAATGGAAGGTGCTCCCATGTCAACTTATTCAACGCTAGAAGCATAATTTTGTACTAACAGCTTCACTTCTGGCGTGTTGATTGAGTTTACCATTGAGGTGACTTACTTGCTTGTGGGACGACGAACCTCGCGGCGGGTACCTTCCTTTCCGGTGGTCATAAACAAATCTTGCCTGTTGACAACACGCTTTCTAACTTTTGTTAAAATGTGAGTTATGATTTTGGTGAGTAAAAGAATAATATTGAAAGCCAAAGAGTGTTTACACACTTTTGATGGGATGCACGCTCTTGCTTTCGTGCATCAGACCGTCATTTGACATGACGTGAGGAAGGGACAAAAACGGGAGGACCATGTGCCCCCGCATGCCCTCATGGCACTCACTGGGTTTTAGTATTAATGGACTGTTGGGAGTTACAAGTGCTACTTTTTTTTCAGCTTTGCCCCGAGAAGACCCCCAACACCCCATCCCGAGTCAGCGTCGGAACACCTAAGACATCCGTTTGTTTTGATTCCAGTTCCCTCAAAATTTGCTGTGGATTTGAGACTGATTTCACGCACGTTAGGGCACCAGCGTCAGGACACCTCCTCCAAAGCTCATACAAACGTCACCAGAACCTCGAATTGCCTCCAAACTGAACTCAACTTGGAAAATAATGGAGACAATCTTGAGGTGCGGTGCTGCAGAGGCAGCTTATGGGGAATTGAGGTGATTGGGGAAGTGGGAGCGGGGGAGGCACAATGACGGACACTAATGGATTGAGGCGTAGCTGTGCCTTACAGGGTCAGACTGACATCGTAACGAACAAACGTTCTAAAATGACAGTTGAAATCATGTAGGAGAATTAGTTCGTCTGGGTTGGCAGGTAAATCAGGCTCCCATCTTTTTTTTAAATTAAGGGTTATAAAACCAATCCAACTAGTGGAATCTCCAGTGCTGCATCATCATTCACTCTAATTGTTCAGACCATCTAGAGGGGCCCGATTTTCTGCCTGCCACTTGGACTAGAGAGGGAAATTGGGGGGGGGGGGGGGACTACAGCTTGACGATTCGGGTCCCCGTGCGTAGAGGAGACGTCAAGAGTCGCTTTATTTCACGTGACACAAGATACTCGATGATGAGGATGATGATGACGGAGGTCGTTGGGAGCACACCTGAGCTCAACACTACCGGCTGTTCGGTCACTCGACGCTCCCACACCGACCGACAAGGGGATCCTTTGACCGTACCCTCAAACGCGCCTTACATGCAATGGGACCAAAATTTTTGGTTTACTCGTTCCACGTGTGACATATTTTTTCATTAAAGTATACATTGGTATCACATTGTTTAGTTTAGTCGGGCTTAAAGGCTGGGAGGCGACCGCCATAGTTAACGAATCCGAGCAGAATGGAGGTGCGGCTTTTCGATTTCGTTTACGGTGCAGTGGATAACTGCCATTCCAGTGGATTGGCTACTTTATCACTTAAACTAACGCCAAAAGGGACCATGGATAATGCCCACACTGATAAGATCGTAGTTTCCGCTTTTGCAGAACAAAACTTGGCGAAATGTGGCGCTAGTGAAATGAAAATCCACAGACCTTAAAGAGCGGTTTAACCTATATTGGCAAGTAGTTTCCCTTCGTTATGTCGCTTTCAAACAAATACTAATACGAGAAGTGATAGCATTCGATTTATGTTCGTTTGTAGGAGGACGTGGCATGTGATACGAAAGGAGGAGAGTGTTACTTGAGTTGGAACTGCTTCCACCTCATCTTGGAATCTGTGGAGAGGAGAGGTCACGAAACCTCGAATTCCAGTTTAAATAAGTGCAAATCAGTTGAGACTCTAAGGATAACGTTGGTCAAGCGCGGAAAATTTGCTTAATACCTCACCTTTTGTTTCAACCTGAATAGGATGGAAATTTTTTCTTATTAATGGGAGCATGATATGAAGCTCAAACTCCGAGGAATTCCTCAGTTGGCTACTCCCTTCCGCATGGTAATAATGAACCCTTGGCCACATGTCAAACTTATCAGCGGGTGAAGAGGTGAAGCGGAGGATTACAGGTGAAGATGTTAAGCACAGGAAATTCAGCATTCCTCACAGATCAGTCAAAGTAACTCGGATTATCTGTGAAGACAGGCTAATTAGCTGATCTTGCCAAGTGTAGGGCATCTAATCGGAAGATCCACTATGAAGAATCTTTCCCCTTCGTCCTCTTCTTTTCACCGATGGGTGGTAAAGGAGGAAAGCAATTTGCATATATGTCATCATCACCGAGCCCAAAAATTTTAAACTGTATATAAAATGAGGGTGAAATGAAGCAAGATGTGCAAATGAAGTATGGGTCCTGGCAGAATTGCATTTCTCTAGACTTTCGAATACTTGGGAGAGCCGAGAAAATGAAAAATTCGTTGGTGTAAAAGTAATCAAGTCAGACGTAATATAATTGGCAGATTTGGACGTAAAGGTGTTGATTATTCTGTCTAGAATCATAAAGTAGAAGTTGGATGTAAAGGAAGGGAATGCAATGATACCACGAACAGAAAAAATTTCACTAAATCGAAGGTAATAATCAGCTAACTATTTGACTAACCTAGATGTCTGCTGCTTGGTTGTGACAACGGGCTTCGGTATCTGCGATGCAGCAGTTCGTTTCCGACTCGGTGTAGATGGTCGGCGGAGTAGACCCACGTTGTTAGTCACCACCACATCGTCCCCGTTATGACGTACGTGGCCTCCATAGGGCAATGGCAGCTGCGATGGTTTTGACTGAGGTGGCGGCATAGGAGAAGTTCCACCCGACCTACCCATCTTCTTGATGTCTCCACCTCCCGTACCAGATTTTTTGATAAATCGCTCTCTTAGCAGATTCTCCCCCACCACAGATCCTTCCAAGGAGTTCTCCTTGTTGTCCGTAGAATCATCGCCTCGATCTATATCGCCTTCCATTTGAGCGCCGTCCTCCTACAGGGAGACAATCAACCGGGTTGGATGAGTAATCAGGGATATCACCTGTCTCACAGGTGATTGGTTGATTGCCTCGACCAATCATCTTCAAACCAATTGTCTTTTAGCTTAATTAGCTGGCCGCTTAACAAATAATCACCTTTTTCCACCGATTTCTCCCTCATAAATAACAGAGTAGATTTAAGGCAACTGAAGTGTAATTTCCATCACAGTAGAAAGGCATAACGAACCAACAGACAAGTGTGGTTGAAATCAGGAATATCGTTGAGACAGAGTGCTAGGACTTGCCCTCCAAATCGCTTAAATGAAAGCAACAAGTGATCAAAGTGAGGATGCTATGACAACTGATGCTAGCTGCCTCAGCAAGAATCCTTGAGACTTATTTTTATATTCAATTTTTCAGTCTTTGAGGCTGGCCAGGTAGCGAAGGACAGTGGAATGTTCCCAACTGTGGGGAGAAGTATTTAAGGCCAAGACATTCGTTGTGATAAGTTCTAGAATGCTAATGAAAAAGACGATAAACATGGAAAATAATAACGAAGTAGGGACCGGACTCACAGCCCACTGGCGTGCTGGGGCACCTCTCTGAATCATCCCAACCGAATGAAAGGATTTTGGGGAAGGAAAGGGTAAAATTGCTCGAATTTCCCAAAAACCCTTTTTAGACTGCAATTTATAATAAAATCTTGAATGTTGTAACACGTCAAAAGTAGACTAACCTCGTCATCGTCATCGTCTTCTTCATCATCATTTTCATTTGTATCAGAGTCGTCATTGGTCTGGTCGGCTGAAAAGAAAACCAAGAAGACTCAATGATTATGGCAGCCCAGTGTTTAGAGAGAATAGTCAACAAGTTGTGGATCCTCACTCGTATGCATCTGTTTAATTATGTACTCGAACTGACGATTCAACTCTTGTTGATCCTCTTGCATGAAACAGTTCAAAATACCCTCCAGATCCTGGAAGAGAACGAAAGTTACATGAGGATACAATGGAAGCAAAGACAAGTGACGATGTCTTCTAACTAATCATCATGTCGCAAAGTTTTGTCGGTAGCCTCGAGATTAATTGGCCCATTTGGCGAATTGACGAGTCTTGTTTAACAAAGTAGCCGCTCACAATCTACTCCCTCAACTATGTTCCGTTTAAATTGGACGTTCCAGCCTTCGCTCTGGTGGAATTTACAAAAGCTAACCGCATTCCTTGGAATTTTTTTTAATAACACTTTTGTGGTGAATTCCTCCACTTCACCCAGGCAAAACGCCTCGGTGTGCGGAGGCCACCACACTCACACCGCGTAAAACAGGATGCAACCGGATGACCACAAGAAAGTCGGTCCCACCTCGACAACAGCAGCACGACGCGGTGACAACCGAGTGTCAAAGCAAATTGTACGGCAAAAAACGAGGTCATTCGAGTTCTCGGTGGGTAAGCGGGTCAGTAAAATTAGGGATAGGCTGAAACGTTGACAAGGCAGCAGTACCGACGGGAGATCAGTCGCCCGTCACTTGATATGCCTCCAATGCGACCCTCAAGCGTTCTTCTTACATTAGTTTTTGAGAGAAATTGTGATAAGCTCTGCCGATGTGCACTGCAAAAGGGCCTACCATAGCCTCAGCAGCCGACTGCATCTCCGGTCGGGTGAGAAGGGAGAAGAGCGCCCCGTTCACGTAGGAGAGGATGTTGGTGTTCTCATGACTGATCAGATCAGTGAGGACTTTGAGCACCCGATCGGCCATTGGAATGCAACGGTTTTTGCCTGTCAATAAGACCCATCAAGCGATGTCTAAATTAACTTTTGATTTGATTACTAACAAATCTCCAAATCTCTACCTCGAAAAATGGTGTCCTCGATGCGGCGGTTAGTTTGTTGAGTTAATTCCGCTTAACGGGGCATCGGGACACCAGGAAAATTGTCTCAAAGACGTGAGGTAGGACAAATAATGAGTGCCAAGTGTCGGACGAGTTACGCAATCATAACCTTTTTCTTTCGAAAGATGGTAGAAAAATGAGAGTTAAAGGGAGTGCCGGTTTGCGATGAAAACGAAGGAGGGCATAAAAAAGGCATAACGAACCCACAGACAAGTGTAGTTGAAATCAGCAATATCGTCGAGACAGAGTGTTACGACCTGCCCTCCAAATCGCTTAAATGAAAGCAACAAGTGATCAAAGTGTGAATGATATGACAACTGATGCTAGCTCCCTCAACAAGAATTCTTAATACTCATTTTTATATTCAAGGACGAAGATATGACCTCAACTAGACGCCTTCAAATTTTCAGTCGTTGAAGGCTGGCCAGGTAGCGAAGGACAGTGGGATGCTCCCAACTGTGGGGAGAAGTATTTAAGACCAAGACAGTCGTTGTGATAATTTTTAGAATGCTAATGAAAAATATGATAAACATAGCAAATATTAACGAAGTAGGGAAAATTATGAGTGCCAAGTGTCGGACGAGTTACTCAAACGTAACTTTTCTTTCCAAAGATGGTAGAAAGATGAGAATTAAAAGGAATATCGGCTTGCGATGAGGAATAAAGGAGGCAATACAACTGCTTGTTTATTTGGACAGTGGCGTTCAGTACAGAGTGTGAAGTCAACTGTGGTGCCTGACGCATTTGGTAGCCTTCACAGGATGACAAACATCGTGATCAAATTTTCGAGTGCATTTCTCAATGTCCATTGAAATTTAAGGTCAACTTTTAGTCTAAATAACCTTCTACTACAGACGTAAAGTGAACTTCAAATCGGACGGGTAGTCATTCCTCCCCTAAATCTAATTTTTTGACATTCATTTTAACTGTTAATCGTATAAAAGTGCCTAAGACGTATAATGAAGGGCATCTTCTTGAATAGGAGGAAAAATAATGAATTCAATGTTGAGATTAGGCTGCATTGGGCAAAAAGAGTTTCATAAAAAGGTTGATAAAAGAGGGTTTTTCAAATAGGACTTCACCTATGGTGTGTAATTAGGGATTCGAATCTCTAAATTATGTCGGGCTAGCAGAGAGGCGTGGGGTAAATTACCTACGGTTCGGAGACAGAGATTCATGAAAAGGGCGACGGCATACTCGATGGTGTAGTCGGAGAGACTGTCCGTGTCTTCGAGGAGGTTTACCAGCCACTCCACCATGCCCAACTCCGTCATCTTTGTCTGCATCGAACGTCTAGGAGAGAATCACACCATCATACCTAAGTCCTCGTAAAAACGACCTTTTCCACCAAGACTACCATATAGTCGCAAATTCTAACCACATGAGGACGAAAGGACAGGGTAGTTAAGAGGACAGAAAGGAATTTCCCGATGCAGTAAATTTCCCCAGTGAAACTCAGGCCTCTCAATAACCCTGTCATTAGCGAAATCAACCCGAAACGCCTCAGACAACCTCACCCGAAGCAGATGGCAGTGTGCCTGACGTCTCCCCTTCCCTTCTCCCCATTCCACTAAAATAGAATTCTGGAAGAGATTTCAACCATCTTTCGGCTTATTTTCTAAGAATTAAAATGTGAAAAAGACGACATATATGGTTAACAATTATCGGTACAGATGCATTTTTGACAAAAAAAAACGGCAATTCGACTGAGAAGAGCGGTAAGTGACAGGCTATTTTCGAAGTCGACCATCATTTTAAGGCGTAAACAAATGGTACGTAGAAAGGGAAAGTAGTTTGACGTTAATTTCTTTGGCGAATGAAGTAATTGAATCACTCGCATCTCACTCCCTCCGCCAAGGCCGGGGACAGCGAGAAGACTTTCTTAAGGCGGGTGTAGAAACGTAGTAAAGAACTTAATCACCACTGCATGCGACTACTTCATTATATCTCGTGTTGTTAAAGCTAAGTAGCCTGAATTACAAGTGGAAGGCCTACTCGGGAGGGAACTACGGCCACGGTAATAATGGCAACGCAATAGTTGTTAGATGTTGCCTAGCAACAGAAACGGATAGTACCAGGATTTCTGTATCACGAGCCTTTTCTTTGTTTGTTTTGCCCTCTCCGAGAAGTTAGGAGAAGAATTCGGGCAATTTTGAAACAGCCGAGATAAAACGAATGAGTGTTTAAGAGATTAAAGAACAAACAACTTTTTCTAGTGTTGTGATGTGACAGTCACGAAGGTTCAACTGTCTGAGACATTATCTGACGGTCGTCTTGGTAAAAAGTCTTATTACGACTATGGCATGTCAATCTCTCCAAGGAGACTCGTCTGCCAACCCTCGGGAGGACAAGCTGAACTCACACTCCGGGGAGTGAGCACCACGCCGATGGGATGAAGCCTGAAATTTGCGTCGTTTAGACAAGAGAATGTGAGAAATAAGCAAGGCCAACGCTGAAGTGGTTCGCAAATTTGAGTGTCGGGAAGGACGTTGAGGAGAAATGGCCCACTTAGCGCAACATGTCAACTTGGGAGAAAGGTAGATGCCTTCAACTAGTTCACTGAGGGGACGACATTTGTCTCTGTGTTAGGTTATAATTAGCCAAAGACCCCAGATCAGCTTCAACAATGGACAGTAGCGAGAAGGAAAACGTGCGACGCATTACACTTTCTCAAGGGATGATAATTAATACTTTTTTGATTAGCCAATGAAAGGAGAAGACAAACCGGAGACTCAATTTTTGCAAAGCGCCAATAAGATTCTCCCTTGTGGACGACTCGTGGCCCCCCTCCAGACGGAAGATCTGTTGACTCAGTAGTGTGACCGCCGCGGCGTTTTGGGCGAGGTAGGCACGACCACGAGAGAGGGAGGCTAATGCGTTGAGGAGTCGGGCACTGGCCTCAGTGACTTTGAGAGAGACGCGGCACAGACAGTGTTCCAAAACACTCAAGTGATGTTGTCGACGAGTGTCATCACTCCAGAGGGTCAAATCAAGGAGGTCATGCCTTATGAAATCGGTGAGGCAAGCTTCGCGCATTTCAACGGTTGTTTTGGTTAAACGCTGCAGTATCAAATAAAGACATAAATAAAATAAGGAGGTGATTATCTGCTAGGAAGAAGAAGAAAGAGCAAATGAATGGAAGGAGGCACTGAAACTGTGGAAATCTAAGGTGTCAGCACCCTGCAAATGCGTTCTACACACACACATCTTCACCTCTGAGTCGGGGACTCGTGGAGTTACACCTTTACCTACTGACCATTCCAGACCAGGGTAAATCTGAAAGGTATGCCAAGATACTACAGTTCCTTACTTTAACTCGATTATATGCAATCACTGGAAATCCAAATTGGAATAGTCGTTTAGCTCTTACGAAACAAGAGCATAACAGCCGAAATGGAACAAATTATCCAGAGACTACTGGAGGCCTGTAGACTGGAAGGTAAGTCCGTGAATTTTAAGCGTAATGGGGCCGCTGGTATTCAAAAGGGAGTGAATGATTTCAAATATAAAAGGTATGGAGAGATAAGAAGATAGGTTCCACTGATTCACTAGGTGCTAAGTGAGAATCTTAGAAAAGAAAGATTGTGCAACTCATTGTCACTACTCAAGACAAAAGAAGTACTAAGACTGAAAGGGAGTTGCAAAGCACAAGGATAAAAAATATATATTAGTTGAAAAAAAGCACAGATAAGGACATTTTTATCGACAGATAGAAGAGAACCTACCCATCGAAGGGCTTGCAAGAGACGCCAAATTTGAGTCTGATTTGAACCTTTCAAAGCGTCATTTATCTTGTCAAAGTCAAGTTCGAACGAGCCCCATGTCTGCTGATAGCTGGTGTGGAAATTAAAAGAAATCCGTAAGCAATTGCCATCAGAGAGGTGGACAAGACTTTGTGAAGAAAATATAGTCACAAATGGGGAATAAGTAAACAACCTACGTGTCACTCCCTTTCCATGAATGACAAAGAAAAAAAGTATGACGTAAACCATAATCACACATTGTAGTGCCATGTAAACATTTGCCAAAATGCGAGCTTATTGCCCCATGAGAAGCGTTAAGGCAGGCACTCTAAATACACCCGGATTGTCTCCATCTTCCTGTTCCGTGACAAAGAATGTAGTCTTCCCCCCAAACGGGAAGAGAATGAACTGCCTTACTCCGACAGCTATATTTTATGAATTTTGAGATTGGTTAACAGTTTACAGAATGTCTTTCAGATGGGCATCATGACTTACATGCTCGGACAAGCTTTAATGATGAAAAATTTGTCTCTTTGTTCAGAAGTTCGTGACATTTTTAGGTAACGTAACATTTTCTTGCTTTAGGTGACCTTAAAGGGTATTTCCGTACAAAAAGGCTAGGCTTGACACGGGATAAGCCCCATTCTTCTCATTCTGGTAATATTCATGTTAAAGTTCCCCCAAGAAGGAAGTTAAACCCACTTCTTTCTTGTCCAAATTAATAAAATTCCTCTTTGTCATACTATACTTCTGCAATATAAAACGTCTCGTAAAGTGAGGACATCAGGTAGTCTTAATCTGTCTTTTAAAAACTCAACTAAAATATATGCTACCAACAGGTTAACACCAAATGAAAATGGGACGAGATGTCATCCACCGAAAAGTTTCCTTTAATATTTGCAGCAGACACAAGGTGGAATTGCATCTGTCGTTTTTAATTACGTTGTAATTCTCAAGCAATATAAATTTTCAGGGGCTGTTTTGTATGTCAATTATTGTTAGTTATCTGTTCAACAAGTATTTCTTAAGCTTCATAGAGTTATTTCTTGGTGGTACTTACTACCCATCGTTAAATGATGCTCAATTTATTAAATTTCCTAACAATAAATCGGCAAGAGCACTTATTAACTGTTCATTGATAAATAAAACATCGCACAACTTTGTTTATCCAATAAAAGATGAAAATTTGACATCTCACGAACAACTCACATTCCATTTTCCTGAGGAGGCCGCAAAAAAAGAGATTGACGGAGCGTGTCGCCATAGCTGAAGTTGGCAGCAGACTGGGCCTGCGTAAGGCCACCCACAAAGGCGTCATCCTCACCAACACCTCCCGCACCACTAAACCCGGAGACCCGATGTGATGTGACGAGGCGTGAGCAGATCCTTTGTAAAACATCAGGTTCGATATGATTTCCACGCAGCGCGCCTTCCAACGTGTCCACCAAATCAGTGGTGATACCTAACAAGCTCTGGTAGTCGTTTTGAATCTTAATAAAGCGTTGCTGAGCTTGAACTACCCGACGTTCAGCGTCTGCGAGGCGATTCTGATAAAGTACAAAGGGTTCGACGAATGCATATAATGACCTAGTCCGTATAAGCTTTTTAGCGAAACATACAGATAAAGAAGCAGCTCCTATCTTTATGCCAAAAGGACGTTAAGCCTATCTAAATGGCACTACGTGACTTGTGCATTCCTTGATTCCCTGCGAAGCGACAGAATACGGGGCTCCGATTAGAATCGGGGTTTTCCCTCCTCCCCGATTATTACTTGTTTCACCATGACCGACTTACAGTTATATCTTTGATTTCTGTGAGGGTTACTCATATCACGTTGTAATAATTCAACACGTCGTTTGGATCCTAACAAGGCCTTTGGTCAAAAACATATTTTACGATGATAACAACGACATTAGTGGCTCATTATATAACTAGTGTGACATTTTACGAGATAAGTGGAAATAACTGTCCGTTTAGACAATAAGCAAACTGATCAAGTAAAAAAAACATCAAATGCTAACCTGCAACTGCTTTTCGTGCATGTTGGAGGCCTCTTTCGGGTGAGATATCAAGGAAAATATTTTAGGTAGGGGGCGATTATCATCCTTAGAAGGTTCGAGAAAAGACACAAGTTTGCGTTTTAGGTCGTTAGTCCATTGAGGTTCAAACAATGTCCGATAAGCAGGGTGTGATTTCGGATTTTCAACGTATGGAAAAGCATAAAATGGGAGGAATTCGGAAATGTGACTCAACGCTTTGCCTTCCGTATCCAAAAATTCCCGGAACTCTTGAAGACGTCCTTTTCGTTTGGCCTATGAAAGCACTGTTCAAAGATATAAAAACACAAACATCAGAGTCGGAGTCCCAGTTGACAGTAATAAAGTAAAGCTGAAGGTAAAACTCCAAAGGCCGAATTTTCATTGCCTCCCCGATATCTTCATGAAAGTGATTCTTCCAGCATTCATGAAATGCTTGGCCATCCCCTTTGTCGAAGGCTTTGAGAAGCCGAACCTAGAAGTGTGAATACAAGGGATTCATTACTTTCCAGTCGTCTTTGAAGTTAATTCTTTCATTTGTGATTAATTTCCATTCTTCCGCCAAGCTACTTTTGGACTTTTCCATATAGTAATAATCGAAAAACTAAAACGATAGGATTCGACTCGACACATACTTCGATAAACATGCCATAGAGACAGTTTAAGTCTTGTTCAACCTGATAATTATTCATAGCCATCCAAAATCCACTTCATGGAGCAACTGTCAAACCATGTAAAAACCAATAGAGCTAACGTTATTAAAGGCGTCCGTAGTGACCATGACCTTAAATTAGAGCGCATCCACGCTTAAGTTAAAGATATTAGAGGCCAAGGGGCATTGTCCTCACAGTAAAATGATGTAATTTACTCTGTACAACTGAACTCACTTACCATTTTTAAGTAAACTTACGTTAAATTAGTTGCGCGGTACTACATGATGCATTGTTCATGGTCGCTGTCATAGCGTGGTTATATTCTATTACAAAAAACTCAAAGTTCCTTGCATCTTACAATAAAAACGCAGAGCACAAAGTTAATTTTTAATACCTTTACACGATTCGAAAGTACAAGGCCCGTAAGCTGAGGCTTGCGAATAGCGTGGTAATGCCACCAAAGCCAATCACAATTTTTCCCCGCGGTAGGAAAGAGTGGTTCATCGTATGGTAATCCGGACATTAACCTATAGCTTCAGTGGATGGAAAATAATTATGTAAGTCAAATAAATGTTGATACGTGCCGTCAACATTATATTACAAGATAAAATAATTTTTTGCACAATAACAACGCAAAAATATCTTTGTTAGAATAGATCGATAACATGACTATGATTTTGTGGCGGTCCTGAAAATTTAAAGGCAGTTGGCTGTTGGCATTGGCGGCTTCCCATTGCTCACAGCCCTAAGGTAGCTAACGTTCATTATAAACATTTTCATATTGTATTGTATTCTTGTTCTGCTCAGAATGTCTTGTTTTCATTAGAAATGGCAGATACTTCGTGGTTGTCTACGTCAACTCCTGTACCCTCTCGTGTTGCTGACAATAAGGAAAGGATAACTGACGAAAAGCATGTCGTAGATCACCTTAATGATGAAACTACAAAGCCAGCACCAGATCTCCAGACGGAGCTTTCAGTAGCTCATAGGACACGTGCTCTATTCAACATAATTTCCCGCCCGCCTCTTCTCTGTACTCCCAGTTTTGGGATTAATCTCCCATTCGATTCAAGTGATAAACCTAAAGCCGCAATACCGGAAAAGATATCTGCTGAGTTAACGGAGATAGCCTGTGCCGATCCTTGTTTACTGTCTATTGATGGCCTCCTGGATGGTATGTATATTGCAAGGAACGCCATCGAACACCTCTATGACGAATGCGAGACCTTACAGAAAAAGAGATATAGTGAATCAACGGCTTCCACTCTGAATGTAATGGATTTTTTCCTGAACCGCGGTAATCCTTGTTTTTTATTATGTTTGTTTTTTATATCTGTTTTTAATTTGTTCTATCTCTTGCAGTTGATCCAATTCTGCGTAAACTGGTCGATCTTCGCGTTTCAATGAATGATTTTACCTTGGGAGAAATAATTGGTCGCGGCGCTTGTGGCGTTGTTCGGGTAGTACATGAAAAGTCTCCGCCCCATTCTGTTTATGCAATGAAGTCACAGTTCAAGGGTTCTTGGCTCTTTCACGACCCGGTACTTTTTATATCCTTATTTCATTTAATTTACTTAAACCACATATATTTATTTGCATTTTATGACGCAGGAAGGGGCTCAGCTTTTGTTGGAACGCACGGTTTTAGCTCAGGCCACGATGATTGATAACCCGTGGTTACCTCATTTATACTACGCTTTTCAAGACGAAAGCCAATTACATTTGGTAATGGACTACGAACCTGGCGGCGATATGTACATTTTTCTCAACAAGTGAGTATTGTTTCCTTTCTATAGAGGCAAGAGGTTGCTCGAATTATCTTTTTTTTTCTTTCCTTAGAGCTGCTCACTTACTCGATTCAGAAATGATTCAGTTTTACGCAGCTGGGTAGTTGAAGCGGCACATTCTCTGCATCAAATGGGCTATATTCATTGGTGAGTTTCAAATACTTATCCAAATGTACATTTTTCCCTCTTGTAGTGATATCAAGCCCGAAAACTTTGCGATTGAACGTAGCGGTCATCTTAAATTGATTGACTTTGGTTCAGCTATTCGTTTGAATTCTAATGGAGAGGTAAGTTGTGAGGATGCAGTCTTTTCTTTTTTTCCTCACTGTGACGTACTAAGTTGTTGCATTGTAGTGTATCTGCCCGACAATGGTGGGCACGAAAGAATATTTAAATATCGAGCTCCTAACCCAGCGTAAGCGAGGCCCCAAGGACCCCCTTCGTGTTGGTCCCAACTACGACTATTGGGCCATTGGAGTTTTCATATATGAGATGTTTTACACACAAACGCCTTTTTATGAAGACGATGATGACAAGATGATGGACAATATTGTAAAATTTAAAGACACGCTGGAGTTTCCTCACAATGTGGATGTTCCTGAGGCCGCCAAGGATCTCATTCGCAAGCTCATCTGTGAACCTGGTGATCGACTGGATTATGAGGGGATTGTTCAGCATCCCTTCTTCCAGAATGTGGATTTTGCCACTATCAGACAACGTGAGTCGAAAACTACACAATATATCCAAAAACGCTATACCTCTGTTGTTTTCAACTGCACTTATTGTCTGATCGCATTAGTTTCCGGTCTTTTATAGTTCCTCTTTCCGCATTCATCTAGTCTTTTTTTAGGTAAGAATGTAGGTGATAAAGTGTGATTTGCTGTTAAAACATTTTAGAAAGGTTAATTAATATGTTTTGGACTTTAAAATCTTCTTGTCTTAGTCGTCTTGTGCTGGTAGCTTTTTTTCACCCTTCATTCCTTATTTAACAATTTCCTCTTAGTTTTGACAGAATACGTTTGGTGTCATCCTCATTATGTTTTTTCTGACTTCCATTTTTTCTCTCTCCTCTAAGTCGTTAATAGTTCAAAAGTAGCTAAACATTTGACTTTTCCCCTAGATATTTGTGCTAAATTTCAATAGAGTCTGTCTACTTTCCTATTAAAAGTCATTCCTTTTATATACACTTTTGCTTTTTCATAGGCATCCGCCTTTTCGACACCTTTTCGTTAACATTTTAGGTATTGTATCTTTGTTCTTGTTTTGTTTACCCTATTCTAAAATATATGATGTAGTTTTTCCATTTTAGACACACCACCTTACTTGCCACCAGTGGGTCAGCTGGACGATGTCGGGAACTTTTCTTGCGGAGGGACACGTACTCGTGACGAAGTTCTGCATGACCTGTCGAACGATCTAAAAATCTCCCCCTCGCGCGGCTTTTGCCCCTCATCACACTGCGCCGACCAGCCACGCCGTCTCTCCAATCTCGAAAATGTAGATCCACACTCAGCGAAGGAGCTTCAACGTCGCGCCATCGTCGAGGCCGCCGCGGCTCCTCTCGTTGAAGAAGTGCAGGAAGTAGAGGACATCTCCTGGCAGGGACCCGCATACGCCGCCGATCTCCCTTTTGTTGGGTTCTCCTTTACTCCTACCATGCTTATTGGCGAGTCACAGTGTCGCCAGAAACATCTTCGTGCTCTGTGAGTTGTCTTTGCTTACGCAGTACCGGGTTAATTCACAATTAACGATTTTTTCTAAACTTGGGTAGGAAGTTTTGGGGGGCTGCACTCACATCATAAGTTTCCTTAGCCTCTGAAGAATTTCACCGATTTTTTCCAAAGTGTCTGGCCATCGGTCCTGTATTAACATATCAGGATTTCGAATACATTAAGACATTTCTACCCTTCGGAAGGCATGGTCTGTCTTTTGTTCCTCTTCTATCTAAGGGTGTACTTCCTTTATCTAACCATATTATGACGTAGCATGCGTGAACTCAAATCGGATGCGGAACTTGTGAATTAGACATCTGGATATTCATTGACACGCGCTTGTATTATCTTCCTTGGATGTTAACATTATTCGACTCTACTGCTATATGAATGTCCTATTGATCCGGTTTCACTAGGCCGCGTCGTCGTGCACATTCATTCCCTGGTCGTTTTGCGCAAAACTGATTACCTCTTGTCTGGGATCTCCGGTCTTATTATTTGAGCGTGTGGTATTGCTTCGCTCATAATACTGCTTTGATTTGAATGTTTTATGGGGTTCAACCGTGTTCATTACAGTTAAGTTGATTTCTTGTACATACATAGGGTTGATAACTCAACTATGGTACAGAGTCGACTGAGTATCTTGGAGACTTCGAGCATTGGAGAGGAAGCTATGTCTAAGATTATGGAAGTGAAGCGACGGAATCGGTTTCTGGAAAAGCAAATCACTCTTCAGGAGGAAGAGATTCAAGTGAGCGAAGTCGTATATCGTGTGTAATCTCGTCCCACTCTAACTTGTATACTTTTCACGCAGAACTTGCGCAAGAGGTTGCAAACATCCGTCTACGAGGCAGAAATCCTTACTGATTTGGACAACGTTGTCAACAAAAGCATAAAACAACAGTCGGAGGAAAAGTACGGAGTTCACTTTGCATTGGATAAATGAATTCAAATACTTAAATTTTCTTTGATAACTCCGTGAGATCGACAAAAAACTGGCTTTATTCCCCTAATTATTTAAACTGTCCATATTAAGTTAAAGATTTCTTCTTGAGTGACATCGAATACTGCCTTAGTAAATTGCGTTGAATCAAAACCCCCATCCCATTTATGTGAATAATCCCAGATATTTGTCGATCTAGCATTTGTTACCGTGTTTCACTTGTCCACCTTTTTAATCTATGAATCTAGACAAGCGCTACTGAAATTGGAGGCACGATTGAATGCGTTGACCTTAGAGAAAGCCAAGCTTGTCGAGGAGTTAAACGAGACACGCAAGTGTTTGTTGGACTTCAACAGCCTCAAAGACTTGCTGGTATGTTATTTTTCTTTAATGAAATTTGTACTTTCACAGAATTGTAACCGATTTTTTCCTCTGCTTATAGAACTCAGTCGACAGGAAAGCTGTGGACGAGGCCCAGGCGTTGAAAGTTAAGCTCGATGAGGCTGAGAAGAATTGTCGTCTTCACACTGAGGAAGTGAGTCATCTGCCTTTCTCTTTCTTGCTGCGTTAATGTGACCTGACCTCTGTCCTTTTTCTCCTCCCTAGCTGACACAAGTACGCCAACAACTGGAACGCTTACGCAACGTCAATACTAAGTTGTTGGCTGAGCGTGACGCAGCGATTGGGAGGGCTGTGAAAGCGGAGGAGGACGCTGCAGCGCAGGCAGACGAGGCTGAGGCTGTGAGGACGGCGATGAATAATGAGGTGGTTCGCCTCACCACCACAACTGAGCAACAGGGCAAACTTATCAATCACCTCCTCTCTCTCCTCCCACCGGAGCGGCGACAAGTTGTTGGAGGAGGAAGCGGAATTTTGGTCAGCGAATCGGTCGAGCCTTCAGCCCCGCTGCCGTGTCAGTCTGTTAATCATTTACCAACCGGAAATTTCGTGCGCTCACGATCGCGATGGCTTGTGGGACGTACTAAGCCCTCTACTGGGCATTCGGCTCTTTTTCTTAAGACACGTAGCATGTTGAGGGGAAAAAGGCCCACCGGTGGAACAGCAGCGGGTGCCATGCAGTCCTCGATGGCGTCGGATAATAATGCAATGGATGCCAAAAAAGGGTTTGTTGTCCCGTTTTATTTTTGCGGCAAAGTTCTTTTTTTGGTAATGGGCCACCAGGGAACATCTTAGGTGCTTTTTATGGTTCTTTTGATTTTCTGTCATTTTCATTGAATTTTTTTTACGCGTAGGTGACGTTCGAAAAATTTTGAATAAATTTAATTTTCGAGGGGCATTGGATTTGTTTTCTGTCCGCCCACTCATTTGTTTCTTGTTGAAATTTCTGTTGACAATTGAAAATTTGCTCTGAAGTCTTGCGCCTCAGTACACTGAAACCCCTTTTCTCGTGACTGAAGGTTTTGCACGTTTAGGTTAATATTTGTGCTTACTTTAGAATGCCGTTCAAGTCAGTGGTTGGTTTGAGTTCAACATCGCAGGCCTCCGAATTTGATGAGAAAAATACACGCTCCTCCATCTCTCGCGGCCATGCTCCGCCCAAGCGTCGCATGGCCGCGTGGGTCCGCACAATCTCCACACTTCGTTCCAAGAAGCATTTCACTGGCAATTCCACAAAGTCCACTAATCATCCCCATCCTCGATTCCCCGATCTTTGCAATTTGAGTGAGGACGAGGTTGATGCTGACACCGGAGGTGTTTACATGGGTGACGATGTATCATTAGAGTATCCTCCACTGGAATCGGACTGCATTGTTTCGGATGTTGACTACATGCGCGGTTCGGCTTCTACCTTATCCTCCGTTCACTCTTCCAGTCTCCAAAGCCTACCGGAGACCATGCGTCGCGTCATGTGGATGGAGCAGTATGATGTTCCACAGGCGAGGAAAGTGGGAACTGCTGCTGGGGTAGGCGTCTTTTTTGCATTTCTATACTTTCCAAGATCTGCCCTCAACTGATTCATGCGTTCTTGGTTTTTTAGGCTGCGGGGCAGAAATCTAAGGAGGTAAAGGGTTCTTTGAATTAAATTTTCTAAGAATCTTCTATTTCGGATAATTAAATCATTTCCTCATTCTCTAGCTCCAACCGCGTTTACTGAAACAACTCAGTCGAGTGCTAGGCAAGGGGAAAACGCGGGGTGAAGAGTGAGGACGTGATTAGCTGAAACATTTGTGATTCTGATATCGAAAATTGGGGTGAAAGAAGTGTAAAATACTCATTATCATTGTTTTTTGTGGGTATGTGTCTCTGTGTGTAAATGTTTGTCTTTTTTGTACTACTTTGCTGTAATTTATATCATCTACGTACAGGACTATATTTCTCCCTCCCACGTTTCAACGCAATACGGAGTTGTATAATGCGTTCTTACTGGTCTCATTTTTTATCCCCATCTGTACGTTCCTCTTGTATCATTTCTCCACAACAGGACACTCCGTTCAATAAAGGTTTGCGACAAATTTAGCCCGGTTCTTTTATTGTTGTGCTGGGGCATAGGCATGTATATAGTCTAGTATATAGAAGGGATAAACGCAATAGAATGCTTTATTCATGCATTATGATGTTTCGACAGGGTGGAGGGGGCTTCGTGTGACTGGTTTTGGTTGTTTTTGCCAGCCGAGACCAATCCGAGTGACATTTGATGGATGGCGTTTTTCACCCCGAACTCGAGGTTAATCCTGCTGGGAGTTTCGGAGGCTTTTTATCGCATGTCAGCCAGTGTCCACATGCGGATTGTTGTCGCGGCGTCCACACTTGTTACCAGCGCTCTAATGTTTTTGAAATGTCAAAATATCCCGCCTGGCTTATGGATTTGTGATTCGGATTGTTTAGGTTATTGTTGAAATTGTTTCTTTGGGATGTTAGCCTGACTCGAGAGAATTATTTGGATTCATAAGTCGACAAAGGACTATCTGGTAAGTCTTTTTTGCGGCAGTAAAACGGTTCTCAGAAGTGCTTTTTATCTAGGCCTGCAATTTACTCAAGGCCTAATTGTGGACATCTCAGTGGACGTTTGTTCATAAATTTTGAATGCAAGTTGAATTGGCAAAATAGGCTCGATTACTCTGTATCGGACTCTATTTTGCGTCTGGATCAGCCTCAAAGAGTTAGAGAGTGCTGACGTCGAGATCGAGGGGATGTGAGTTGGGGGCATGTCTTGCGCTTGAGCGTAAGCTAGTAGAGGATGAACGGCTAGTAAATGACGGAGGGATCTGGATGCTTGGGAATGATGTCATATATCTCGAAAGCGCATCCCATTACGTTGCATAAACCGTCTGTTTTAAGTTGTAGGGTTCAGCGTTAGTGTAGTGGTCATCAGATTGGCATGGTTAAATTGACATAGCGTAGTCTAGGGTTGCTGTTAATCATAACAGTTTCATTTTCCAAGGTACAAGCAAATCATATTGAAATAGAGGACTGAAGTATATTATGTCCTTAACTAAATACGTGGGTGGATAAGAAATGTGGTGAAAAAATGGCGGGAACGAAAAAAATTTTTCCAAATTTGATTTTAGATTTATCGCCGAGAAGACCATACTTAATTGCCTATTGCGCGGAGAAAGTTCATTTTGTAAATGCATATCAAGTCCTATTCTCTATTGTTTTTAATTACTTTCTGGGTTCAGTAATATCTCATTACTTATTTGCAAATACACATTTCCATCATATTTAATAATATTTTTACAATTTAAAACGTTGAAATTTTTTTAAAATAAACTCTGAGTTTGCGGCATCATGTGAAATGTGCCCCTTAATAAGCTTGATAAACTATTCTTCTTTATTTAAATCGTTGCGCTAATAACTTCTATGCTAAAAGCGCCTAGTCTAAGTGCGTGGTCCGCATGGCTGGGAGGGCCAGAAGGCAGGGTGGCCGCGCAAGGGCGCTGTCGAAAAATCAGATGGTATTGGATTTCGGCCAAAAGAATTTTGGTGCTAAACGATGCAAGGTGTGCTCAATGCTTTATGTTGTCGGGGACGCCGAAGATTTAAGGGCACATGCTCGGTTTCATACAAATTATCTAAATCAGGAAATAAAGGTACTTCTCCGTGGCTTTCTTTTAATTTTTGTGCTACTCTTATAATTGATAGGTTGTAACGCTCTGGTAATTTCCTTACTTGGGAATGCGTTAGCCACTTTGTGCAGCTCACTAGACCACTCCTAGATATCTTACGCCAGCTACTTGATGTTAACTTCTGGTTGTGTATTCTGCGTCTCTTCAGGTTTCTCGTTGGCAAAATCAAGCAGTTGTCGAAGATTTTTTTAATGGTTCCCGTGTAATCGAAATCTCGCTCGACGATCGTATGGGCCATCAGCTTTACACTAAAGTTGCTGCCCCCATGAACCGCGACTTAGGTCATGATCTTCCTCTCGGTGTAGTCGACGCTACCCACCACCTTCCCGCCTACCTTCGTATCTTCATTTTCATTGAGGGTGAAAGAAAAGCTGCAGTTGGTTGTTGCATTGCTGAGGAGCTTACACCGGTCGCAGTTTTACAACGCGGCTATCAGTTACGACGTCTCGTGGGTGGACGTCGCTCCCTCCTTTCCTGGCGCCTTCAAAATCCCTCTGCTGTATCCTTTGAACCAATTAATATTGAAAGTACTAATGGGCAGACCGACAAAATTACATTTCCTCTATGCGGTATTCGTCGGTTGTGGGTGGCTGCGAAGCATAGGCGACGCGGTGTCGGAACTGTTCTCGTTGATAGCGTGTTGAAACACCTAGTCTACCTCACTCATTTACCTCGCTCTAATGCTGCTTTTGCCGAACCAACGTCAAATGGGGCTGATTTCGCAGTTAAATTTGTCGGTCGAGAGGACTTCATTGTCTATTGATTGATTTTATATCTATTTTATGCCCATATTTAGTGCCTTTTAGATATGTTATATATGTACGAAATCCTAATTTAATTACATCCCCTGTTTGATATTTCTATGATCACTGTTGATTTTGCATATTCTACATATTTGATTTTAGAGGTCTAGCTTGGGGCTTTCGATTTAAGCTGCGATGATGATATGGAAAATCTTTGAAAAATACAACTTCGAAACATAAAAATATCATTCAACGTTGATCAGTAGTCAATCAAAAGAGTTAATGTTGATATGCTTCTATTAGTTTCACTTGGGACCGCCTCAGTACCAAAATATCCACTTGACAGAAGGAAATGATTATGCATAATTTAAAACAACATAACTGTATTTCTATCCATTATTGAACTGCAATTAGTCAAATCTGTCCCGGTTTGTGAGTCCAACAGAGGTTCAGTCGAAAGAGAAACTTTTGCCGAGTTATCCTAAGGGGGTTTGAAATTGCATAGGATGTCTGTTGTGTCTTACTGGCGTCTTGGCCCTGATCCTACCGGTGGTACGGGAGGCGCTAGTGTGGAAGGCGTCTGAGATACAATCTTCATTTTCTAGTCTTGCGACACTCATCGTCCCCATTCACCTCCAGTCCTTATTTCTAAGACTGCTATGCTATGTTGTAGTAGACTCCAGTCTGCTGCTCAAAGCCAAATTGCAGGAATAGACTTCCACACAGTTTATAGGGAGCAGCCGCCTTTGAATTAAGGATAACCTGACAGAGACAGCAGGAGCTTGACCGGTCGATGGCTCACTCCTTCGTGCAGGGCTCATCGGCAGACTTACTTTTGGGGGCGAGGGGTGGGGAAGAGCATCCCCCTCTCCCACCTCCATTATCCCTCCGATATCTACTCAAGTGTCTGTCACGTTACTCTTGATAAGGGGGAACGGCCTTTCAGGGTACTGACGGCTGTGTGGTACCAGTAGCACTGAGAAGAGGAGGAGACTGTTACTTTCCTAGTCACAAATTTGGTAAACTTACTACTATGTGGTGGAGCTGGGCATGTGAGAAACGACGAGTCCAACACGTACAAGTGTCCAAGACGACACTGGTGTTCGTCTACATTTTTATGCACCGACTGAGTGAAATGGGGTGCCAGTAGCCTTCTGTGAAGAGAATTTTCAAAATCTTAATCCTCATTATACAGACGTCAAGCGGGATCAAAGATTATGGGGACGCAAAACACGATACTTGGAAGATGCCTCCCAAAAGGTCCCTCCTAAAGACGTCTAGAGTTACGGTGGTCATTCCAGCCGGCAGTTCTGGAAGCAGAGCTCAAAGGTATGGAGACAGGCCGCGTGTCTGCAATCCGGCTGAGCGAGACTTTAGGTCGGGAGGAAAGCGGCTGAGCGACGAAGTGCGCAACTTATTTCAACTCCATGTGTGTGTGTGTGACCTCACCTATTTGCGCATCTGCTCATCATCACAGCATCTTGTCATATTCCTCCTCCACCCCCTCGCCCCCCCCCCCAACTGAACCCCTGTCTCCCCAATTCCCCGTGCTCCAAAACGCAGTTCGCGGCTATCAAATGGACCACATTCGACATTCACGAGTTAGATAATATACACACCAGCAGTAAAGCATTTATTTATAAAGAAGTTCATACGGTGGCATGTGTGTTAATTTCATTTGTACGTAAATATTGCAGTAATCAAAGTGTAGTTAAAAAAGGGCCGATAGGAGAGGTATGTACATTGGAGGAGGGTGGTGGGGAGAGAAGGTAAGGGGAAGGTCGGTGCCTCTCTAAGACTCACGTTCCTTCGACTTCAAATAGGACATGGCCATGTTAATCTTTTGCTCCTACAAGCAAAGTACAAAAAAGCGCAATCCTACCTCCTTTTTGACTAAAACGGAACTCCAAGATTACTAGTATGGATACAGGCTCTAAGACTAAGAAAATTACAGTCAAAGAAAGGTCCGGCGAGACAATTTCAAGTCCAGTTGGAGAGAAGCTGCTCTGAAGACTACACTTTGGCCATCAGTTAGTCAATGTCTAACAAATTAAGTATGTAGCTTGAAGGAGCCAAACTATAGTATAGGGACTTCAAAATCTCGTGGAGGAGAATTTCCTAGACACGAAAATGAATATCGAAGAGAAAAGAGGAAGACTGAGATGGCATTACTAGTTGCCTCCCAAAGGTCACACAACCTGTCCGCAGTGGATGAATGCGGGCCACTGCTATTTACAAAGGCGGACTTGACAGAGTAGTTTGCGAGTGATTAGTCGTTTGAAGGTGTCAAGTTAATTTTATACCCCGCAGCATAACTCGAGTCGGTATACTTCGTAACAAAGACAAAGTGTTTGGTGTTTTTCTGAACAAATAGCAAAAAAACGTATAGATGGGCGAAATGCATGCTGTTCCATTATTACCACCTGTTCAAGATTCTAAAGGACATTGTAAATCTCCAAGATAAGAAGCTTTGTAGGCTCTTAGGAAACAACGGCCTATATTTCGTTCGTCACCAAAATCAAAGGTAGATAAGATGTATTCATACCCAGTGACAGGTAGTTAACCTAGGCTTCAGGAAATAGAACATGAGGCTCGTCGAAAATATCGAGAGAAAAGGAGGAGGAGGACTCGGCGAATTTATACCGCATATATGGTTTCCGTAAAACAGTGTCTTTCACTGAAACATCACAGCCACAATTGTCGCTTTTTCTCGCCCAAAATGACAGGATCGAGGAGAGGGGACCCAAGTGCATGTATGATTAGGAGCTGGAGATGGAAGAAAATCTGGGATTCACGAAAGTGGTGAGTGCACCACTCTAGCTCACCAATTTCCCAAGTACTACTGGTCGAGGAAGAACTCGCTAATGCAAAGGCAAATAAAAAAGTCATGGATGGATGGCTGCAATTAAACAGAGAAACCGTTGACGAAATACACCGCGAGGTTTCAGAAAGGGAACAGCTCATACAATCCAAATAAGTAGGCGTTAATGGGGCTGCATCGTAAGCTTTCCTCGTGAAAGTATTTAAGAAAAACTTTTGAAATAGAGAAGAGACTCGGGAATCTCGACTAAACCGATTACCCAAAGTGGGACTACGAAAAAAAGGCAAAAATCCGACTATTTTCTCAAAGAAACCTCCTCATGTGAGTAGAGGTGCCAACAGAGCCAGTTCAGAAAAAAAGATTCTTAACCGCAAAATTATACTATCACCCAAAAACGCTGGTCGGTACCAGAGGAAAAAGAATAACATGCATTACATCCAAAAAAGATGATATCGGGAAGTGAAAGTAGAAAGCGACTACCAGAGGCCCTATGTAACTAAAATAAAGGTAAGCTTAGCTGAGAGAATCCTAAATATTAAAAAAAGCTCTGGTACATGATTCTACTGCTTCAGTGAGGCACCCAGACAGACAGAGGAAGACCATCGCCACTCAAATATTTATATACTAATAGACTCCCACTCTCCCTTCTAAAGGCCGCTTTAGTCGTTCATCTAACTCTACAGAGCTCCAATCTTATACAAACATAGAAATAAATCACAATATCGTAAAAAGGAAGAAGTTTTCTTAACGAAGAACTTAGCCAGTGAGCCAGTCTCACCTTAATGGCGTTGGTGATGACCTCAATGTCGGCGCGAACATCCTCTTCGTCTAATTCGTAGACGAGGCGAGGGAAGGATGGCGAGAGGGTGACAGGCTTGCGTCGTGGTTCAAGATCTACACCCGGTAGGTAATTTGGGTCCAACACTACTACTTCAGTCAAGTCTTCCGCCTTCCCTTTGATCTCGCCATCTGCCGCCACTGCTTTGGCCGTCCTCTTCCCTTCTTCATCGTCGTCCAGGCCCGGTACTAACAATGCTGCCACTTCGGCGGACGGCACTAGCGTTGACGACGATGTCAGGCGGTAGTCACGGTGGTGGGAAGGATGTGGGTTGCTCAAACCGGCGTTCTGTTGACGCAGTGGCTCATCCCGAAGTGGGCCTTGAGAATGAATAAACTTTTGTACGAAACAGAATCCAGCGTCAAAAAATAAGCTGTTGGGTGCATGAAGACAGAGGGAAGGGGGTTATTGCCCAACAAGAAGAACAGCTACTTTTCACTTGGTTCTTCACCACATTTACACTGCTGACTTACAGCGTTCGAGAGTGATAGAGCAAAGACTTTGATATGTTAAGATTTGTCATTAAGATCAAACGATTCCAGGGATATCCACCTCTCTGTTACCTATCATATCCGAAATTTTAGAAAATTTAAGTTTGAGGCAGCGCTCTAGTCGCATCTATCTTCCCAGCAAGAGGATCATCTTGTGCAACTTCAAGACGTTCAAACGACCGACTGGTTTAGGGAAAGGTCGGTAAATAACATGTTTATCCTCGTTAACTCTATGTTAACGTTCTTCAATATTTTTACTTGGAAGACATTTGTTTTGCATTCCAAAGTTTTATTGTTGTCGCACTTTCATTAGAGTACAGACAATGAGAATACATGGGACGACGGCATTTCCGGTTTCCAACGAAAAAAATAGTCGTGACTTTATCAAGCTATGAAGGCGACCGGATGAGTCCGACATATATAAATTCAAGGCATAGATTGTTGCAAATAAAGCGGCCAACTGGAGATTTAGAGGTCCAGTCAACCGTTGGTACACAGCCTTTGGCCAACCGTATCAACTGCCCCGCACAGGCACCCCACGAGTGTTAAACCTAAAAAGACTCCCTGTCACCTGAGCCGAAACACGACATGAGCCAAGATAAATAGCTCAATACCTCCGTTGGTAGGTAGAAGACTGAAACAAAAGGTTCAGCTTCAAGAAAAATAGGAATGAATGCTCACCGGAGGTCGTAGCACTGGCCGTCTTAGTGTGCGTCCGACGGGTGCGTTTGGCCATGGCTCGTTCCACTTGAAGGATGCAAATGGACTCCTGAATGCGCAGACGAATGCGCTCGCCGATATTGCGCAAATTCTCCTCTGCGTCGTAGGTGGCCATCTGAAGAGCATTGTCGAATTCCTTGTTTGCAACTTCCAGTTCGAAGTCACGCCGGTGCTTTGCGACCTATGCGAAAGTGACAAACAGTGCACAGACGGGGTTGATGCATTTCTGTCTCCCGAGGAAGGAGTTAACAAGGGAGGGAACAGTGAGGGTGCATCAAAATTATGAATATCCAAATACAAGGAAAGCATACCAAGTTTCACCACGCACGTGTTTAGCATTCCCGACTGTTGGTATTTTTTAAACTGGAGCAGACTAAAGTGACGAATAAACGGCTACCTACACACTACCAAAATGTACTAAATGCAAAAAAAATTGTCTTGTGGCGACGCATGAATTGCTCTGGTAAAAAAATAAAAGTATAGAAACTCGTAATGTTAAGTTGAAGCCTCTTCATTTCTCCCTACCCTGATTCTGCACCACATCCGAGGCGAGTATATTAAAGTTCCCCTGCGAGTGTCACTATGACTAAGTAAATAGACAAACTCTACAGTTTTAGTTTTATTTTAGAAATAGGAATTTTTGGATCCGCTATCTGCCGACTACAAGTTGACCATGATGCCATTTCGCCGCTCGGGGACATAGCAAAACATCAAAAGTTACGTCGATAAACGGCCAAGTGCGCTGCATTCCTGGATCCGATTCACATGAAAATTTCACCTGTTTCGTTGCTGATGATGTGGTAGAATAAGATCCACCCAAATTCATCAATACCAAAAGTTTTAGCTCAGCTTCTTCTCCAACTGGTATTATGCTTCCCTCCTGGAATGACAATCGAGCGTTACTCGACAGTTGTTTATTTTCCGACTCCTCTGCCACAAGTGCATACTCCAGGGGCACCATAAAGACTACAATGGTTATTGAGCATGACTGGCACATTTCATTTTAATTTATGCTCAAGAGATCCATATTTGTGGATACAAGACGTTAAAATAGAGGAGTGAAAGGAATAGGCCATGGTCATTCTAAATATTAAGAAAAAAAATTTTCACAATTTTTACTATGATTTGGAGTGATTCCTAGCACTGGGCTGGTCTACGGTTGTTGAAGTGTGCAGCAAACTTCAGAAGTGGCATCACTCCCCTCCACTGTCCACAGAGAAAACAATTAACCAATTCTAGAGGGTTAAAAAGTGATACTCGAGGGAACAGTACCTCTACTGTGAAGATCCGGTGTTTAGGCTCGCCGTTAAGAACATACAGAGGTGGAAGTTATAGTGGAAAAAAATAATGCGAATAAAGGCGATGACAAAAAAGAGACCGCTTTGACTTGAATCTTGAGATGAGTCAAAATTGCATGGTGTCCCAAATCAGTCCTTCGGGTTGACACAAGAGAGTCGCATATGAGATGTGCGCTTTATCTCCCCCCACCGCTTCCAGTCCCTATAGCAAAGATGAATGGCACTAGCTGTATTCAGCCTGAAGCCCACTTCCTTCTGGTCGCTGGTGTCTAATTTTTTAGCTGACCTCCCTTTAGTCACTAACATTGTGTCAAGTAAGTGTATTCACAAAAGAAAATTAATACATCCGAATACAATTCTTTCTCGACTACAGAATCCTCTTCATTACTCCCTGTGCGATTCCCAATACGCGATTTAGATGGTTGCCAAGGCTCGACCACAATTTTATTAGAGACACCATGCAGATTTGGTCATCCAGAGAACACACCAATGTTTTTCACATATATACCCGGTGATTTAACACAATAAACAGGGTATTTGGGGTCTCCCGAAAGATGGTGCAGGATTAGCGAATCTGGATAGAGCATTATAAGGGTCAGTAGATGTGAAATGAATCGAGGCACAAAACTACAAAGTCGTTGTTATTCTCCTAAGAGCTGCATGCCAGTTAAGTGACAATCCTGATATCTCGAGCTTTGTTATTGATGCCAAGCAGCGTACAAGCCTACATTCAAGGACGTGCTGAACACTTGGACAAACTTAATTTCTTCCTAGACTACTTTTCCACACATACTATTCAATAGACATCTTGACAACTTCACAATGACGGACTTGTAGGCCCACATGTGGCAACCTGAAAAAAAATTCCGTGAAAATACAAACGAAACTCCCTTCTAATTGTCCATTTAGAGGGTCACAACAATAGGAATGAGTGACAACCACTGTGGGCGAAAAAACCCAAAATCAACACTTGACATTCACCTCATAACTTGTATAAACTTGGAATTCCACTCAGTATTTGTCCTCCCACTTTGCTTTACGGCGTAAATGCTGGTGATGACATTAACTAACTCAACTGACTCAGAAACGGAATCCTGTCTCGTAGAGTGGGTAGACTCCGCACTTCTCCCCTTTTTCTCTCTCATTTTGCGATCTTACGAAATAAGCCTCATTGGACAATGAAATGGAGAATTCTGCAGTGCCTTAAGATGGAAAAGTGACGGAGGAGATCATGTGAAGACCAGTACGCTCATAAACAGCAAGTGGGTTTACTCAACTAAGGTAAAAAAAATCGAGAAAAATTGACAACAAAAAGTCATATGTTTACGTCGACCCCCTGAGTTCGTCAACTCTGATCTATATTTATCGTTCATTCTGTGTCAGCCACCTATGCTGAGTGAACAGCTCCACTGCCTCCTTCTTACCTTTAAGCTCTCACTAAACAACCGTTGAGATTAGTATAAATTTACCTCTTTCTTCCACAAAGAGGTGTCTATCTGTGAGGAAGTCCTACTACAAGAAGCCTGATTACTTCTCGGTGTCTCAGGCTGTGTGATTTGTGCAACAACCCTGAAATGATTAATGTCGGTTAAGAATGTCGACGGCCAAGGAAACCATGCTCAAGTGGGTAACATTCTTGTTCTCATAATGGAGTTTGCAATGGGGAGATGAAGAGGGTATCCTCGTTAGTCGCGCGAGACGAGATCAGCAATTCATTGAAGAATAATTAGTAACTGAGGTAGAGATAAGAGTCACTTCGAAAACCGACTGAATTTTAAGGCACCTTTAAGAGAACTAGAAATTAACTTAGGTAAGGCATTACATATACATACTATTGTCACAGAACTAGCGACACTCCTAGGTTAGAATTACATAATGTTGGAGTTTCTAGCATTTTTGTTCTAATGATAAACCGACCTCTATACCGGTTCAACTTGTTACGCCTCAGGAATAATTATACTTGAATAAATTTAAACAGTAAGAGGAAACCCGAGTACATATGAAAGCGAGACGGTGGTGGCAACTTTAAAAAGGACTTCGACTGCAAAAATTAAATTGGCGGGTTGATGTGTTGAACAATGTTCGGCAAATCAAAATATCACCGATTCAACGCCAGCTAATATAACCGCGGAAATTAACGGACTAAAATGACGACGATTTCAGGACAGCATATATTAAAGAGCAAGTAGGAGAGAAAAAACTAGGAAAATAAGAATTTTCGACCGAACAGGGGTTAAAACGCCTATTTTGTTGTGAAGATACGATAACCATACACTGACAGACGAAGCAGGCAGATAAGTGTTGATTCAAATGAAAATGAGGGACACAACCAGTGACAGTACCTCAGGCCACACAGCGACCCATCACAATTTATTCAAATGAAGTATTACTAATTATCATGCCTAAAGTGCCGGCTACGTTAGTTACGGGTGGAGTTACTACCTTCGTAAAACAAGGCATGGTCCACTTTTAGAAGAGTGAGGAAGGTATGTGACTTCGCAGGAGAGTTATTGTTAAATTTTTTTAATGAGGCCAAATAACAACAGACTAGTAAAAAGTTATGAAAGCAAGGTGGCGCCACCAGCAAAAGAACTCTTGGAAGTGCGCGATCGGCTGGGTAAAACGCGACACGCCCATCATTTTGGAACTGTTACAAAAAATCAAAATTCAAAAGGCAGAGACGAACCTGCTTTCGAATGCTATAGGTTTCGTCCACTAACTCTGAAACTTTAAGAAGTTCAGGAGCCTCAGAGGCGCGTAATTGTTGTAGCTTCCGATCCACTTGAGCAATGCGTTCCGCGAAGAGAGCCTCTTTTATTTGTTTGAACTCCCACTCTAGCTCGGCAATCTCAGCATTGAGTTCCCGTTTAACAGACTCCAGTGCTTGCTCGGGGATGGTTTCCACTGTCAGCAAATCGACTTCCGCCTCAGTGTCAATCTTTAATTCGCTGTTGGTAGTTACGGCCTCGAGTTTAGCCGAGGATGGTGGATTCATGTCTTCTTCTACCTTTGCCATGTTACTAATTGGGATGCTGATAGAATAAGGTTGAATATTCGTGGGAAAAAAAGCAATTATTTAGACATTACTTTGAATTGGTTGGGCAAATAAGAGTAAAATTGACAGATAGATTCCAACGACTGTATTGAACACTAACCGCGAAATACCACTAATATAAAAAAGTACAGAGGTGGGAACAGACAATGCCTATGACCTAAAAAGCTGAAATGTCCTAATTACTTGTTTCATGAGAAAAAGATGAGGTGGCGAATTAAAGCTCTACCACAATAGAACAGCAGGGAAATAGATAGCCTTGTGGAAAAGTCATGCTACCCCTTTTAGTTGTAAGTCCAATCAAAATACGAGCAATAATTCATGAGTGTAATTCATGGAAGAAATTGACGAGATGAATGCTTCAAATTGCAATGTTTGAATATTGACGCAAGAACGGGGTCATACAAGAATGCGGGTTACAACCATAATTAATACAGTAACTGAAAATGAAAGGAAACGGAGGTCTGCCAAAGTGATGTAAACGGTCAAGAGGTTTTCACTTGGGAGGTTATTTTAAACCTAAAAACGCTCAAAATTGATTGAAAAAAAAGGATAGAAAAATGGCAGGCTGGTAAGCGTAAACGTTCTTAGGGCAAAAGCAAACACAGTAATCATCTAAAGACTCATCCCCATTATTTTGACAAACAATATTAGCAAGACCAGACTTTAACAAATATCAAGTCAAATAACAAATAGAATAGTAATTTCAACGCCATCACATGGGACCGCTACGGTACCAGGTGGGTGGGCCGTGACCAAATTTAACGGTCTTAAATTAAGTCAACTTGGTGGGCATTACTGCATTGTGATGGAATCGAAAAGAACGTAACAAAGTCTATAGGTTTTGTCAAAACTACTTCAATCGTAAGATCATGCTAATAAATGACAATTGGAAAAAAAATAATAAATAATAAGATCAGGAAGATCTTTTTTTCAAGAGGGCACTAAAATATGGTACAGCATACTAAGAAATGGATTAAAAACTGACAATATCCCAGTTCAGTTTCACAAGGATATCTACTTCTCTAAGGTTATTCTTTCAATCGGAGCAAACTACAGGATTTGTCACACTAAATCGAGAACAATTCCAGTAGTGTAACAGATAACAACCTTTTAGTGTAAAATATAGGCTATCCTATTGTTAGTTTTAACGGAAATACAAAGTATGGAGAGAGGATGTCGGTTAAAAGTAGGGGCACTTTAAATGGATATCGTGGCAGCCATTAAAGAATTCATAATAAGAGCTTAAAGGAGAAGTAGGAAACAGGGATAACTCAAATGGAAAAACAGTAATTGGCTGAATTACTTCTATGCAATTTCATCAGCATGTAACATTAACCTAACATCGAAAGGATCGAGATCATACTAAAAGGCAGTGAGGTTTCCATCGAAATCTGGATTAGGTTTTTTTAAATTGCAGCTTTATGAAATCAAAGTAAAGATAAGGGCAATACCTTGGGCTGTCAGTAACGTGAAGCGCGCATCAACTGAGGGAAAACAAATAGCATAACTATCTTGCAGCTTATGAATGTGCCTGCCCCAAGGGAGAAGGGGTAGTATAAACACACGTACTCAATGCTTATAGTTTCGACATTTTTGGTACTATGCACATACACATATATATACCAGGAGTCTGCATACCATAGAAGCCAAAAGGAGAAAAGCGTCAAAATTTACAAACATGTGCGTGGGCACAGTCGGCTACGAAGGAGCGGGCAGCAGTGCGTGGCAGGGCGAGCCCAACTTACGCCCGTTCCCGAGTTCACAAGCGTAGCCAATCACACTAAGAGGAGATCCCCTTGTTCGTTTGACCATCGGCAGCAAATGTCATTTTTCATAGTCTTTTATTAATTAAAAATGTAGCGTTTTTAATTGTTTCTACATTTTTGGGAAATGTTGAATATTTATTAGGTTCTGTATTATGCATAAGCGGCAACGGGGAGTATTAAACCAATCAAAGTTGTCTTCGTACTAGCCTGCCAGGGCACACTCTCCGTCGTCGAGTCTTTTGGTTAGTAGGCTGGTTGATTATTTCCCCGTTAGCATTTTGTTAAGATATGGCAATCATCCTGATAGACTGACTGATAGATGTCAAGGTCACCTCCATTTCGACTTTTGACGGCATGCGGTCTTTTAGTTGTAATAAGAATATTTTGAACACGACACAACGAGCCCAACTTCAGGTCACCACTCTCGCACAATAAGTTCGATTCCGGATTAATTATGATCCGACGGTTTTTGTGTCTTATAAGGCTCGCTCCCTCTTATGTGTATGTCCTTATAGAGTCAAAATCTGTAGATTTGTATCGTAAAGCACGTTTTCCCTCGTAGGAATTGCAATGAACCGACTCCAGACTTCCCAACCAGAGTTAACCATTGAGGATCTGGCCACATTTCGACGCTGCAACAAAGAATCGTTTTGGTATCGTTGCGTACCCATGGTTATAGGCGCCTCTCTGGCTGTCACTTTCGCCCGATCTCGTGGTTTTTTCCTTAATCGCCCTCGCCTTCTTCTACCTACTTATTTCCTGGCGGGTGTCATTGGTTATGTGGGTGGAAAGGTTAGTTACATTGACCGCTGCAAACGTTTATTCCTCGAACTCCAAGATAGTCGGGTAAAAGACATCATTACCAATCAGTCCACCCTTCTTCCGCGGGTTCCCGGATTTTCGAACCAGAACGAATGGCAGAAGCCAGGAGGCGATGCATTAATAGTAGAGACTCCCACCACTTACGCTGAGAGGCGCGAATATTACCGCAAGCATCAGACCCGAGATGTAAGGCCAGAAGTTCCGTCTTCAAAATTTCCTAATGTTAAGGGCGACGACGAAGTTTTACAAAAGCAACCGGAAAAACAGATTCCGTCGAGCCCATCACCTTCAGATTATTTCGATTCGGAGCGCCCTTTGAGTTCTTATCTCTCAGATGATGAATATAGGCCAATGGAGTAAGAATTTTCGTTTATTTTACGTTAACGAGGATCAAAATGCTGATATTAGTAATAAATTCCTTTACAGTTTTCCGGCATTTTCTGTTATATTTGTGGCGTTCAGCGGTTGCTTTTGCAGCAGTACTATTATTACTATAGCATGCACTTTTTAGCTATGCGCAGGCAACAGATCCATCAGAAATCTTGGTGGTGTTGTCCATATTTTTATTTCTCAGATTATTTTTTTGTGGGGGAAAATTTTGGCTAACTTGATTGCAGGCGTCATATCAAGGCCCTCTTAATTCGTAAATTTTTATTAATATAGTCGGTCTTTTGACTCCCTATTAATCGTGAACTCGGAATTGGTTGGTCCTATTACAGCTGGTGAATATTTTCAAAATTTTCATTGAATTCATGTTGGTAGCTCAAAAGGGAGTGCATCAATATTAGCCATGCCATTTGTAGTCCTTAAAGTTGGGTTGACATTTATCAAATACTATGGGGTGATTTTGGCATTAATATTTCATTGTGGTCATCGTCTGTTTTGCAACATTCTTGTGATCCGTTAAAGGCAATATCTCCTCTCCATTGTCTTTGTGCTAATCAGAAAGTTTGTCGTGCACGAGGTCATCACCGCCTTTGGGTAAAAATGGAACATAAATGTGGTGATCTTGTAGAATTTACCGATTTGCTTAGATATATCTGTCTGCGAAAACTATTTTTTGAAATCCATGTAAAAGACTGGAGGTCTTTGATTTGAGGGCAGGATAGTCAGGTCCTGATTTTGAGCCAAACCCGGAAATCTTGCTTACCGTATCTTTTCCCTTTCGTCAGATAATTGCTTTAGTGTTTTGGGGTTTGGCAGTATCCCTTACTCACACCCGATTTATTTAGTTTGTATCTCTGACCTAAAATAATACACTTAGCTAATGTCATGTAGATATTTCACATTTTCGTCCAGATTGGAATATCTTTGCAATATGACAGTAACGGCTAATGTCCTACTCAAAAGTTATAAGCAACTACTCGCTCTCGGACTATGGGTCGGTTCTGTTCTTGTCTAAGGTGGCAATGCACATCAGGTTCTAAAGCCGTTTTTGTGAATTGTAGAACACTTTTACAACAGTCTACAATTTTTGCGCATCTTCTTGTTGTAACAGATAGCCATAACTTCGGGGCTGCTTCAGAACCAAGTGACTACAGTTTCTTGACATTTCCTCCTTGCCTCGATGTTCATAACCTACTTAAACAATTGCTTTAAGGTATTTTGTCATGTGAGCATATTAATTGACGTCACCTTGGAAAGTCGGTCATCAGTCTGAAGATGTTCTAATGTATATACAATTATCATGAAGTCACCCGGGGCGAAATAGGTCTGAACTACATAATGCAGATTGAGACGTTTTCATTAGCACGGTAACACCATTTCATTTGAGTCAGATTTCCACTTGTTGCTTGTATTATGGGCCTAATTTGGAGTGCTGTTGGATGGCTTAGAGTCACGTTCTTTGGAGTACTCAGTAGCCTTACAGCTGACGGTAAGTTTTAAGTCAACGAAGCCTTGATCTACAAATGTTTCACACTTTCCCTTCCGAGTCTTAATTGATGCGACCTTTCCGTTTTTTGGAGAGATTTGTTTAATTTAGAATACAAAGACACGTGAATGTGGGACTGATCTGAAAAGCATTTGTTTTGCTCGTTTTTTGGACGCGAGGCTCATTCCCAACTCACTCTGCAGTCTGTTGGGTGATAAGCCCTATTTAGGTCTTTGTGTACGTCTAAGTCATAGTAAAAACCAAGAGTGGAATAAGATCCGGGAGGACGTTTCAATTTGTTACAGGGGACCTGCATCGTTCGTCCGCGCCGCGATCTGGCCTCTGTTTTGACGGAATTCCCGTCTTTGTGTAACTCCCCAAATCCTTAATGGATCTTACTTTTGGCTTTTAGCTTTTCTAACTCACGAACTTGGTTAGCATTTTTTCACAATCAGGCCTCCTTCGGTACCGCCCCGAGGCTCTTAAGGAACCTGCACCTTGCACGCACTTAAATACTTTTGACTTAAATTTTACCAACATCTTAGTAATTTAACTCTGGCGCCGGTTAAGACGATTGTTGCTCTTTCCCCGTAACGACAATAGTTGCGAAGCTAAGTTTAAAGTAACTACGATTGTAGGCGGGACAAAAACCCTTCTTTGTCAACACCTCGAGCCATGTCACCTATTGTGGGAGTTGTTGATTTACGATTGGGAAGTTAAAACCTAGTCCTCCTAACACAAAGAACGAGTCATCTGATACATTCTGAAATAGAGTTATTTAGTGTAAAACACTTAACTTGCTGTCATACTGTCTAACCTCCCCACTACTCGTCCCGTCAACCCGGTTTTATTAAAAGAAAACGGGTATTTGGGGGCTTCCTTCTACCATTTGGCTGACTTCTTTTCGCTGTCGATCGGAATTGCTTTCACTTTCCTGAGTCGGACAGGATGTCAGCTATTTCACAAGCCTCATTCAACGTCATTCAGTAGTCTCGTTAGAGGGAGCCGGTGACAAAGAACCGCCGTGGTGGTGGTGTCATGCTGATGCATGTTTTACTGTCCATGGCCTCTCGCCTCTGTGCGCCATCGTGTCCGTGCGCACGGTGAGGCGGTACCCTCTGGTCCTCACCCGCCACTATTCTCGTCCACTGTGTTAACACTAAACTCGCTCCCACTCCTTCAAACTACAGGCGCAAATCCCGGAAGGTGGCAAATAAGAAAGTTTTTTTCTGATGAGAAGTAAATTTTAAGGGACAACATACGATGTGGGGCTCCTTCTTTCGTTCAAGGGTCCTATTCCTTGGGAAAACGTACAACTCGCCATGTTTTATGCGGCAGATCAACAACTGGAGGACTATTTGCTAAAAATAGTGAGGCTCCTATTTTATTTCTCTTTTAACATCACGAGAGGGATATTTCGTCTGATTCCGTTGTTGTTTTCTACACGAAGTCAGATCAGAACAGACTGGACAGCCGTCTTTTTGCCCGTAGAACTAAGAGACAAAATCAAGGCAGTGGGAGTAATTTTCACATAAATTCCGCCCACCTTCTATCAAGTGGTCAATTACAAGAGCACTTTCTTTCCCTCCACCATTCATTTTGCCGGCGCCTTCTACTATGTCACCTATTAAAGGGGCAATTAGGCCCATTTATGTTTAGAGGTCACTTTTGTGTGGATAAATAAGATCCGATGCTGGATAAATCAACTCAGAGTGTCCCTCGACGTCAAAGGCATTGAGAATATCCTAATATACTTAGCTTTTGTCACGTATTTAGAGGGAAAACGAAGCGCAATTCTGCAAGGTGACTTAGTGCCTAGGGGGTTCGTCCAAGGTGCGACAACGAACTCACGAAAAATGCTGACACATCGTTTCAAGGGCTGGTCCGCGTAATTTCGGTGTATTATATCCTCGCGAATATCCCGACGGCTGTTGTGCACTGGACAGGACGGAAGGCAAACGGTCAGGAGGAGGGTGGCAACCTACCGCAAGGCGGGGCGACGTGACAGCACTTGGGCATTTGGAGGGTGTCACTTGTTTCGATCGAAAAATCAATCCTCCTGTCAACTCGTTTGTAGGTTGTTTCAGTGTCACGGGCGCCAAATTATGGGGGAATAACAGTAAATTATCGAGTGAGTGGAAGCTTCATCGACGTCAAATGTTGTTTCATCCGTTCCGGGCGAATGCCTCTTCTCGTGATCAGTTGAGCCCGCGTTGTTTTTTAAAACTGCCATTTCCCTTAATGAGACGCCGGCGGACGGTTAAGGATTGACAGAACATTTTACTCTAGGCGTTAGCATGCCTTCGAATAAACCTTTTTTCGACGCAGATATTTGCGTGGTTGTGTAGAATTTGACATTTAAAACGGATAAAATTCGTCTGAAGAGACTTGTGTTTTTCGTTTGCCAGAGTCTTCACACACCTACATGGGCAACCATCAGCCCACACCCAGATCTTGAGGAGTAAGACATTACACCGAGCCTCACTCGTCCCAGCGTTGAAACCCAGGGGTGGACAGGGCGCCTAAAGTGAAGACAACGGGCTTAGAGGAAGGAAGAAGGAGAGAAGGGCGGTGGAGCACATTCATATGAAGATGGTGTTGTCCTTGACGTTCCTCAGCAGTTGCCCGCCCGACGAGGCTCACAGGTCGTCAATCTACAGCCAAATTCGAGTGATAGAGAGGACGCAACTGCATGGTAGAGGAAGCGGATGAGATGTCGAATTGTCGCTGCTATGAAGTGACTCCCTGCCTCTGTTAAAGTTTGATGACTTCCGTTCTTGGCTGGTTTATGGCAGCTCTCTCTCTCTCTGCCTGTCCTCGAAAGCTCTGCAACGGTGAAGGCAGAATACCGAAAAGGGCGAAAAAAGGCATTCGAAGTGATGATTTACCACTGCCTTAATTGTGCGAGAGCGTGGGTGTATGGTTGCGCACTTGTGCACCACCGTCAGTCTCGGGCAATGGCATCTCGACTAATATTCCTCTCCTCCTCAGGTCACGCTTTCCGAGGACCTTTGACTAACACAGGACTTCACTTATTACAACGGCACCACGTGACCACGTCAGTTGGAGACTGTGTGTTAATGGCACCCGAGTATTTGGCCGTTCCCGGTTCGAAAAGGGCATTTGAACTAACCGAAAACAGTTATTTTTCCGCACGCAGAGGGAGGTAGAAGGAAGGGGAATCTGCGAATTTGACCTTCAGGTAACGTGTCCATAAGCAAACTGGCAGATTAACTGATCAGCCGACAGGCAAGGCGCCCGAACGTTGAACTTCAAAAGTCAGGTGACCAAGGGAATTGTCAGGGCTGGGGCTGGGGTTAGGTGGGTTCGGGCGGGGTCAGTTAACACTCATTGGACGCTGACATCTCTCGTTCTCCCAAAGTAAATCACCGGGACAATGGAATCTGTTGTGCGGCCACTCTGGTCGCCTTTATCCTACCTCGGTCATCGGAGGCACAGGAGACCGCAAAGTTGTGTGTGACCCCATGAAACAGGTTAAAATCAGCGACATGTCTCAATAAAACAATGGTATGGGAGGAAAAATTAGGGGACCTGTCCAAGGTGGACCCTCAAGCCCAAGGCCAGAAAACGCGCGCAGTCGAGTTATCTTTCTTCTCCAACCAGACTTATATATTTAGTGATTAGGCGGTTTGTTTTGTACTCGCCGTAAAAAGATTTTGTCATCTCATTTTTCTTTCCACTTGCGCATACTCCTCTAAAGTGAGGCGTTTTGTACAAAACAAAAATATAACCAACATAAGCAAACGGAATGATTAAATGACCCAGGTAGAACCGGCACCAGCCCTTCAGGTCAACAGTAAGCCAATCACCTTCGGCAGTGAGGTGGCGGCCATCGGCGGACATCTCAATGCACACCAGCCGGACTCCGAGAAGCACCCAACTACTGAACCTCTGCACATGTCGTGGCTCCCGGGAAACCAGTCACCGAGTCCTCCATTCATTCAATAGACATGACTTCTCGGAGACGCATTTCAGGTGATGCCAGATCTTGGCGTGTTTGGGATGGATGGGTAGAGTTTGTGCCGGAAAGTTCGGGTGGTGTGCTGGTCAAACGGGGGGGCAATTTTCCCCCAAGTAAGCACACATTTCCCTCAGGACGAAAATTCGCGTGTTTGCTTGCAATACCACCGCATTGTTTATATCGAAAAGTGTCAGATCACAACCAGTCTCTGGTTTTAACAGCTTGAAACAGCAAAGGGTTGACCCCCTTGGCACAGATTTTGGCGGTCATGTTCAGGTAAATAATAATCAAAGTCCACTGTCTGGAAGGACAGGTTCTCTTCGTCGCTAACGTTTACGTAATGATGAAGTATACAGCAGTGCTAGAGCATGGTGCTTCTATTGTTAGCTTGAAAGAGGCGAGAGGGGAATGAGGTAGACCGGGATAAGGCAAATGCATACAACTTGACTTCAGACCGGTTCAAGGGAAACACTTATTCTGTCGGAAACTATCAGACGGGCGCTTTTGTGTCATCTGTGTTCATTTGCAAATGAGAAATGTGCAATACAATGCGAATTTTATTTATTTCTTACTTACTCATTTCGCAGTTTTTTTTCTTGTGGGTGTCTCTTTTTGAATTTTATTTCTCGCCGACATTTTGCATGGAATGAAGACGCGATTTACGCCTGCTTGAAGCAGCTCAACAAGCTTTGATAAGCATAAATGAGGCACTCGGAGGTGGATCCACTAATTAAAAAAATCTCGGCATTGTTTCCGAAAGTTTCGTCAGGGAGCCTCGAGGAAGACCGCCGGTCCATGTTGATGACGGGAGGGGATAAAAGACGACTGTGAAATTCGATCCACACAATAAAGTTCATGAAATTGGATCTAAATTAGGAACTAGCCAGACACCCCGAAGTGCTAAAAGGTGTGTGTGTGCCTGAAGCAACTGCAGGTGATCGAAAGCAAAGTGAACTAAATCATCAGTTGCAATGAAATGTGGATTCTGTATGAGATTCGAGAACGGACAGGCAAATGATTAGAGGAGAAAACACCACCAGAACACACGGGTAGGCGTGAATTTCGTCAAAAAAGCATTATGGTTAGCATACGGAGGAATGGCCATTATTTCCTCCTAAAATACAACGCCACGAAGTCGTACCAGCGGCCGAGGCCTTCCATCGCCGCGCAGTTAAGAGATGTCCTGCAGGAGAGGAAACCGATGATGGCAGAGTAACCAGCATTGCTCCATCAGCATGGCACAATTTTACTGCAGAGCAAAGCACCACGACCGCAAAAGCTTCACTTACTACTGACAACTTGAATAACTCTTCTACAATACGCGATTTTGCCACGTGCTGCGTACTCCCCGATATTCCTCCCACGATAACCAAAATGTTATTATGAAGGACTTTGGAACGTTTATCACCTCTATAAGTAAAGATCTCTACAAAATGGCATACATTACTTGCTAAATAGTTGGCGGAAAGTCATGGAGCCCGGTGGAAGTTATTTCGGTTGAAAATAACAAATAAAGCGCACTACCGCAGTCCATTGTCCTACTTCCATTCAGAGACCATTTCATAGTTTCCAGGCAAGAACTCCGCCACCCTGTGGTAGGATTGCAGAGGACTGCACCGTCCTCGAAGGTGGTGTCAGCGGTGGTTTCAACCAGGACGACATGAGGAGATTCCAACACGAGTTGGGACGAATTCCAGCCTGGTTATCTCCTGGCCGTGCATTTGGACGGTGCCCGGGAGTCGAGTCCTTTGTGCCCGAGGAGGGGATTAATTGGAGGCCGGTTGGCGCTTCACTGAGCGCTCCTTTGAAAAGCCGGTCTTGAGAAAAGGTCCAACAATCTGGGTGAAAGGGCTGTTGCGGTGGTGGAATGGGTAAATTAAAGCCTTAGTCCCCCTACTGAGCCTGCCCACATTGCAGCAGTGCCGACTAATGTACTTCTAATCGCCGAGTGTCTCCACCACCTTCCTCGCTTCTCCTCTCCGTTCATCCGCCGCCGCCGCCGGCTTGCCGCTCGAGGCTTTGGGCGCCCGGCGGGCTGCTTCCGAGGCGGGTTCTGCCCGGCGTCCCCAGCTGCCCCACGCTTCCCTCCGCAGCCTCCACCCCACTCGCCGTCGACGAGGGAGCAACACAGCTTAGGGTGGAGGAATGTGGGAAAGCTGGCCACATTTACAAGAATGCCATACCGACAGGCGCCTCCATCCACCGAGGCGGTCCGGAGTGGGTGAAGCCGACGGGAACTGAATGCATCTGTGGGTGGAAAGAGGACACACGCCGTTTTACATCCCATTAACCGAGATTGTTCATAAAATTCACCGCCAGGCCCACAAGTGCCCAATGAGGGATGATATTTATGGTGGGATGGCCGTTATTCCTTCCTAAAATACAACGCGACGAAATCGTACTAACGGCGGAGTCCTTCCATCACCGCGCATTTAAGTGATGTCCTGCAGGAGAGATAACTGATAAAGGCAAAACAACCAGCATTGTTTAGTCCGCATGACGCAATTTTACGACAACCACGCAAAGCTTCACGTACTGTTGACAAATTGAAGAACTCCTCACCGATATGGAATTTTGCCACCTCCGCATATTCACACGATGTTTCAACGGCCCATCCATTAATAGCTTTAGATAAAAGAATTACCCTAACCGGAATAATGGTGTAAAAGGCTTTGAAGCGTTTATTACCTCCCCCAATATTGTTTTTCAAAAAGGCATATATGCGGCTTGACAAGTCGTTAGCAAAAAGTTGTGTGCACCAGTGAAAGTTATATTCTGACTGAATATACCAAATAATGTTAAAAATTGCGCTTTTCGTCCCTAGTTTTCAACCTTCTATTTCTTTACTGGTCAACCAGCGTGACTGCAAGGCCAAATGGCCATTCATAATTATCCTCTACGCCATGAGTCACTGGGTGCGAGAACAGCCTCAGCAGTGGAAGCCGGCGGAGTCGGGCGTGGAGGCCGGAACACACACACGCACACACGCACGCACACTGGGACGCGTGGCCGGCGGTGAAAAGACTGACCCGAAAACCGCCAACCAATGAAATAACCCGATAGCGAAATGACCAGCCGCCATGACCTGATATTCGCTATTCGCCTATTGGCTGGTTGATGGGCCATTTTTGATTGGTTAACTTAATATCTGATATAGTTAACTAATGCCGTGGGAGACGTCGGTCACTTGGAGAGCTTTTCATCAGCGGTACGTCGATTCTATCACGTTTTCTCCCATTTACTATGTTTTTTTTATTCTCCACTTCCCTGATGTTGCACTCAGTGGGGCGAAAGTGCATTTGTCTAAATTTTGTCTGTTTATCAACAAAAAAACTTAAATTCTAGAAAATTGTACTAATAATTAACAACTTATATGAGTGTTCAGAATGCTACATCGCGCGTGTCGGTTATTCCTAGACGTGTTCCATCTTCCCAAGGACTTTTTTGTCTAATTTGACAAATCGTAAACCATCAGCTTATCCAAGCAGAAAATTGGTTCCTCTAAATCTTTACGGCCATGTGGATTCCGTTAGTGAGTGAACGAGACGACTCAGCTCCTTCATTCGTTGGCTGCATCGATGTTTCCTGTGCAGAATGGGTTCATTTACATGATCGCGTCGTCTGCTCATCGATGATAGTGAAAAGATGGTACAAAAGGATATCAAGTGAAATAGACTGCCTCGCTCAGGCCCCTTGGACCTGTACTGCAGGAAAAATAAGTGCCAGCTGCAGTTATAATTCCTTGGAAACTCGTTCCAACTAACACACTGCGAAAGAATTTGCTAAGTCCAAAGCAAATGAGCCGATCTTATTGCACTGTAATGATTCAACACCACGATGAAGTATTGTTTACTGTCAGATTGAAATTCGTATACCCTCTAATGGTTATGACTTTTCTTATAGTCTTACCAAGATTGGCCGAAGGGATATAACTGGACCACTCTTTAGTGCACTACAATGGTTGCCCAAGAATTCCTCACCCAGCTTGACAAGCTTCACTTCGTTGACGCGGGAAATTTGCACGACTTTGCTGACCGATGTGCCTACCTCCTCTCCTTCATCATCTTGGTGATTTGTTTCACTATTGTGACCCTCAAATCCTACGTCTTCGAGCCAATGTCCTGTTACACCGCCACCACCTTCTCCGGCTCCAACATGATATCCTACATTAACGCGTTCTGTTGGGTCAACGGGACTGTTCCGGCGGACGTAAATACCAATCGCTTGGAGGATCCCGAGTACTGGGACTACCTTGAAAGCAGGAAATTAAGTATGTTTTTCCGTCTGGGCGTCGTATCTGTATTATAAAATCCGGTTTTGTTTACTTGGTCGGGGTTAAGGTGATTCGATCATGATAATCGCACCGAGCTATTGTTCCGGACGGCCTCTTTTCATCTTCTAATTTGAGGGATTGTTGAATGCCTCCAGACCCCTTCTGCGGGTCTAATGAGTCACCTCCCGACAGGATTCTTGTTTAACGTGGTGGTGCTGGCGTTGACCTCGCAGGTTTTATTAATGCTGGGTCGGTCTACTATGTCATATGGTCAGTTAAGGTCCTGTGTTAGTAACAAGACTCTTCTTTCGTACCCAGTGTTTTACACGTAATGCTTTATCGAGCCTGAGCCCAGAATGAATGTCTTTTTACCGACGCTTTTCCTTGTGGCGAACCTTTGGTCTGCCACGGTGGGCTTTGCCATTGTCTTGTTGCCTTTTTGTGGACACAGTTTGTCTGTTGGCACCACAGAGGAACATTTTAATCATTCTTAAAGCAGCCGGTAGTGATTTTTTTCGATTTGATTTGAATGCTTTTCATTGCACCGTCAGCGTTAGGTCTTCTGCCCTCTCGTGCTTCTTTTACTGGTCTTCTATGGAACCTCGAAATACCTAGGGAGAGAGCAATACATGCGGGCTAGGACAATCACTTCAGTTGCTCCCCCATTTGGGTTTCCAGCGAGTGTGGAGTGTTAACTTCTCCATCCTTCATGAGGCGGGAGGCACCCATACGGGCGCCGTAGGCCACTACTGTTCTGCTCACCCTTTCACCATAATTCTCGGCAAATTCTCTTGTTCTCTGACATTTTTTAGGTGTCAGTAAAATCGGTGTACTGGTGGTGTTATGTCTTACAAAACATCCACTCCGCAAATAGAGGGGTTTCCATCATTGAAAAATATTATTTGGCCCTTTTTTAATGCAACATTCAACCTTGTCTTGTAGACTACTACCAGTGGGTTTCTTTGGTGTTGGCCTTGCAAGCAATCCTGTGCTATTTCCCATCACTGGTATGGGAGACCATTACGTTTAATCGTATTGGAACAAATCTTTGCTTCTACATCGAATCGGCGCAATTTGCCGCCCGGGAATCGGGTCCTATACGGAACGCCAAAGTCCAGTTTCTGGCCTCCGCTTTGGACACACTTCTCTTCGCCCGACGTCCACTCACCAAACCATCCTCCAATCCGTGCAGCCAGTTGGCTGAGCTGTGTCGAGAATGCTTTCCTCGAAAACGACTTGGACGCGCCTTAAGTGCCTATTACCTCGTGGTCAAGTTCCTCTACTTCTTCAACGCTGTCATCCAGCTCGCAGTCATGGAACACTTCCTCGGAATGGACGGCAGACACCAACTCTTTGGAATCCAAGTTTTGATCGATCTTTGTCAAGGTCGTTATTGGCAGGAGACGCTAATCTTCCCTCGTGTGGGCTACTGTCGTGTCCCCATCAAACTGGTGGGAAGATCCGTTCCCACCTTAATTGCTCAATGCACTCTGCCTGTTAATATGCTCAATGAGAAGATTTACATTTTCCTCTGGTTCTGGTTCGTCCTAATCGCCACGCTTCAAGCGATCAGTATAACCGTCTGGATCCTGCGTCTTTCCATGCGAAGAAGACGAATAAGAACGCTGATTCGATATTTGAAAATTGCGGATACCTACGACCCGAGTATGCGGGACAGCCTGCAACGCTTCGAGAGCACGTGCCTTCGCTCCGATGGGACATTCCTCCTCTACATGATGCGAATCAACGCTGGAGACATTATCACGAATGAGGTGCTACAAGCCCTCTTCGAGCGCTTCCTTCGCCATGAGAAACTGACTGCTGCATCGTCGATTCAGAAGGATGGACCAGTAATAATAACCACTGCAAATCAGTCATTTGACTCGGAGAAAGCCGATGAGAGTTACGTATTGAAGCAGCGATTTGTGTGACACTGGGACGAACAGACTTCCCTGCCCTTTATATACCTATGTCCTCCACCCATTTTATACCGTTAAACTCTATTTGTTTTTGTACAAGTGCAACACTCGTTTGGTGAAGTACGTATGAAAGTGTGAAAGAATGTGCCTACCATTTGTATTCCTGACTTCAGTGCAAAATGGACGGTTGCAGTCGTGTTAATTTTGGTGAAGTAACGTCGAGTCGGCGAAGAGACCCTGAGAGGTAAATTGGGGTGTTTAATGTGCGGTGTTGTGGGAGTTGGGGAGAACGAAAGCGGTCCTCCACGTGCAGAAGTAGTGACATCTGTCGATTAGTCAGAGAAGCCGTGTCCAGTATGGACGGCGAAGAGTGTTTGTCTTGGTGAGTCACTTCTGTTCGAACAGGCCAATGAGTGTGCGTTTGGAGGTTGGAGGGGTTGGTGGCTTGAACAAAACTTGCCCCAAACTAACTTGGGCGCGCATGCGCACGAGGTCGCATGAGAGCCGCCATGTGGGATATCCCGGAGGGCAGCTCCACTGCGTGTAGGAGATACTGAGTGGATGGTTAAAGTGGCCGGGACGGGAAGTACTCAGTCGGTTGCTGTATGGCGTTCCGTTTAGCGGTATTCTGGTGCTCAAAGTCTTGACGTTGATTTAGTCAAGTGCTCTGGCGGTAAGTCAGCGATCGGAGTGTGGAAATTGGGACGTCCAAATTTTAGAGTCGTAGATGTAAATCAAATGAGGCTCTTTATTGAAAGCAGATATGAATAGTTCACAACTATATTGATGAATGTAATGACCGGCCCTCTACATATTTTTCTGTTGATGGGGGTCTTGGAGTCGTTAAGCATATGAACGGAACAAAAATCCGATTTGTTCGACGCGCACAAAGGCGGAGCCGTCCTGTGGGACATCCCGGAGGGCAGTCCTACTTTTGACCTGAGGGTTAAGGTGGCCGGGCCGGGATGGGAATGGACGTGCGCAGTTGGTTACTGTGTTGCACTCCGTCTAGTGGTATTCGGTTGCTCCAAGTCTTGACGTTGATTTATTCAAGTGGTGTGGTGGTAAGTCAGTGATTAAAGTTTAGGAATTTAGACGTCCAAAGTTGAGAGTCGTGGATGTAAATCAAATGCATCACGGGCATTTATCCGAGTTTACATTGAAGGCAGGTATGGAGAGTTCGTTGAAGAATCACCGCCCGATTACTGCATTTAGTGAATGGCCCTCTACATAGTGTTCCGCTAATGGGGGTCTTGAAGCCGTTAGGGATACGATGGATAAGGACGCGACAAGCAGTTGAGAACCTACTTTGTGATGGACAAAAATGGGGGAACGAAAATCCGATTTGTTCGATGGATACAAAGGAGGAGAAAGAATCTTCGATGCGAGTTGGTGAGGATGGGACTACTAATGGCGTAATGGTATAATTCTTCGGGAAACCTAGTCATCTTACCAAGGCGGTCGAACCATTCAAGTTAGGTAAGTCTAATGTAGGGGCACTTTGTCCTTATGAAAGTTTGGAATTCCACATAAGCTCACACGTCGTGAAAATTTGTATCATAATTGGCAGACGAAGTTGCGCAGTTGTTTCAGCCACGTCAAATTGGGATCATTTTGCAATAGGACAGTTTCAGCTTTTCCGTTGTTTTGGCAGTCCGACCTTCACCGTGGCGGCCTAATATCCACAGCTGTACCGCTCCAAAATTCCGAAGTGACTTGGTGATAATGGGTATAATGCTGCATTTATCGTGTGCATTGGTATAGAAATCGCACTTATGCTTCTACGTCATAAATACTTTAAAGCCGAAATTCTTCTCTATGACGGCAATAGTATCCTTTCCATGGGCTCGACAATTTACGAGAGAAGCGATGAATCGAAAGGTGGGACTGCTATTCATTGTCTTCTAGCGAACAGTACAGGGGCACGAGACAAGTTGTTGGATCAAATAACGTCCTCATTTCGACCTCCTTATAAGAAATATTGGAGAATCATGATCAAATTGTCAAGGGGATCACCAAGTCCCAACAAACGATTATAGTTAAGTTATCTCAGGTCGGTTAACTTCGGAGTTCACGAATCAAGTTTTATCTTTTTTATTCTTTTTCAGAGGAAAGTTACTACGGTTAAAATTTGTGGTAGTCGAATGACCGTAATGTGATCTAGCATACAATCATTTTGTTATGTTACTGCTCCTTTAGATGGTGTGAATTTTACACTGCATACTCTGGAGGACGACTAGGCGATGAGAGAACCTTATCGAGGTCAACCGTTTATTATGACACATCTTCCTATGGAATACAAAACAAATAGTGTGAATTTCTAGCTTGAACTTACACCTCAAATCCCATCAAGGGCAGCCAAAAAACATTTTACAAAGAGACGATATGTCGCAAGTGAAGGAATTGGACCGATCACAATATTAATTCGCGCATTTCCCACTTATAAATACGCATATATGCGACATTGCTGGTCAAGATGAGATTTTCCATTGGCCCGAGCTTAATACATGGCGTGCGAATGCAGAGAACATTGTTTGTGGACATACCGTCTGCTACGTTGGTATTCGTGGCAATGCATTTTCAGGAGAATAAGGCGAATCTGACGAATATGATGTCCTTTCGCAGCGAAGCACTTGGGAAAGAAGCAAACTATTAAATAGTTCACCGTGTATATTTTAAACATAAAGAAAATTATCCAGCGTTGAAAGTCATTACAAATGCCAGCAATAATACTATTGGTCGCAAGGAATGGTTTGTGCAAATTATTCGTTTTATATACTCTATTTGTTGGCGCTTTTCACAAAAGCCGATTATCGTGTCCCTACATGATTACGAAGTCAACGGAGCTGCCGACACTTGAGGAACTGGAGGTTCCCGAAATTAAAATGACGTCTGTTCCTCTGCTTGCAGCAGCGTTATATATGGGAAAGGTCTGCGACCAACAATCAAAGGTATGCCTTCTAAGGACTGTGAATATCTCAGGAGTTCATGCTTTGTAATCAAGAGTACCACGATCCGAGAAAATGCCTTAGGGAAGGGAAAGAAGTGACCGCCTGCGGCTTAGAATTCCTTAAAAAATTGAAGAAAAATTGCTTTGATGTTTTCACGACCTATCATCAATGTATATGGAAACACGGCGGACCCTACTTTAGCATCGAAAAGTAGGCGTTGCTTTTGTATTAACTTTGAGTACTGAAAGATATCGTCCATTTAAACTCTCTTTTTACACCGTGCTGCACTAATCGCTTATTATAATCACAATCGGTCACCTTCGACCATCGCTCTTATAGTTTTGTCTACTTCCTTTTACTCTAGATGATTTTGACCATTCATCATTCCTATACGTATATCACGTTATTTTAAATCTCATTTGAATAATTGCTATTTGATAGTTGGTGTATATTTGTTGAGTTCGTGTAGAATCTTGCTATTTCGTTATCAAACGCTTACAATAGTTTTCACAATGCGTCTAATCAAACTGTAGTCTAGGTCAGCTGAAATAACCCTCGTATGCTTTCAAAAAATGCGTTTATCTACCTTGTTTCAATGTCAACAACCTAATTTAATATATTGGGAACTGTAACGAATTCCAATTACTGGTTTGTCTTATAGCTGTCGCAAGTTGCAATACCCATTGGACAAATGCATCAAGGAAAAATTGGGGGTGGAAAGACCCGAATTGGGTTATTTCAACCGAGTTCGTCTCGTGGATACAAATCGCCCCAAACCGGTTCCAAATTTGGCCCCCATGCCTGAGCGCACTCCGGATATGCCAGACTTTGATAACATGCCTGATCCCGAAAAATTGGAGTCACGCAAGCACGTCAACGAAGCCATGTTCTAGACAAATGAACTTAGGGTTTTTAGTTTTGCGGTACCAAACATGTTGTGACTTCTAACAAACGGCTGTTTGTCAAGTTTACATCTGTCATTCATAGACCTGTGAATAAAAAATTTCAATTTTTACGCTTGCACATTATTTTAAGAGGTGCGTTCAATGTCAGACAGCAAAAACAAGAGGCCTCCTTGAGGGTGATTATACGTTTACCGTGTTTAAGGGCGGTTTCCTCGCTGGGTCTGTACTGTTTGTTCCTGATATAAAATCTATAGGCTTTTGCTTTAAGCATTTGCTCAAATCAGCTGCTTAACTATTGCCATACGACAGTTTTATGGAAGGTAGGTCATGCTCCCTTTCTCACTTCACTTTCATTATATTCGTCAGACGAATTTATCATTTGGGTATTCCGTTTACTGACGGCCCAAGCTAGGAGCAGGGAAGCGGGTCACCATTTCAGTTTTTTGGTTTGGGGCTGCTCCTCAGTGCTGTCCACACTCGCAAGGTCGATATCAAACTAAAAAGATGTCACCGCAAATTGCAAACCTTTAGTGGTCTCAGGAAACCGAGCTGACCGACTGAGAGAGACGTCCGTCACCTATGCATCTCGATCGGAAGGATGCCGGCGTTCCTTTGCCCCTCGGCATCGCGTAATTCTTTTGTAGCTGACTTTTATTTAATCCCACGTTGGGAGTCAGCCTCCAAACCCACCACATTGACCGAAAAAGAGCATTCAGGACTTGCACAGTTAGATGTCTTTCTTCCACTCTTCATGACGGTTGAGGCCAATTCATAAAATTCAACCGACGTAGAGACTGCGATTGCGCTTTGATTCTTCCGTGAGTGGGTAAGCACCCTATGTTTAATGACTATTCCCACCTCTCTGATATTCTTCGGACATACCAACCTTAGCAAGTTTGGAATGACAACCGTTGAAAGTGTTCAAATTAGAAACAAAACCGAATGAGGAAGAAGTGCCCACTTAGCAACTACACGGTCGTACGCACCTTGGCAATCGTATAATTTGAACTCTGTAGACGACCAAATTCAAAGCCTCACATCCCACAACTGGTCTTTTAGCCGAAACATCAAATGTTGTGTCGAGGATAGCGTCCTAAATATACATTATGACAATATATATTGTCTATACACCTAGCTCCTTAACATTTGCTGTCTGTATCAGTGAAGTCGACATTATAACCGGCCAGTTTCCCAAAAACTGAAAGGGACATAGAATACAGAAAGCAGATGAATATATCACGTTGCCTCATTGTAATCAAGACGCTGATCCCGATAAGCCAAGAAACGCCAATCATAACGCTGGCGACTAGTAGCCGACGACGGTGACGGAGACCTGGACCTTCGAAGAGCATAACGGTAAAGTAAGTGGAATCACATCTCGAATTGACCGATAAGACAGCTACGCGACTCCATCTAACGTCTTTGGCTATTAACAACTCCTAGCCAAATACTGGGAAAATGTAGACGAGAAAATTTTAATATGGTCTCAATAAAATACTTCCAAAATCTCCCCAAAAAGTTCGCCTCAATTTAATACACTTTCAAAAGACGTAAACCTTTGTGGAACATCCTTTTTCGTGTCTGTAAAGTACAATTAACGAGGATGGGAGAGGGGGAGAGAGAGGTTTTGCACGAAGTGATCAACGGTAATGAGAGCGACTACTGACTATCCAATGTAAGAAAGGTACTGGCTGAAAAGCATACAAAACGGGAGATTTTTACACGGGGCAGTAAAGTTGACTAGAAAAGTGGCTCAGCTACAAATACCTCTTCCACACTAAGAGGAATAGTTGGCCGTCGAGAATGGTAGAGGGAGCACTTGCACCTTCGGCTTCAAGCACCAACAGAAAAAGCCGAAAGCATGACAGTAAGGATTTATGCATCCAAGTTTGAAATCTAGTACAAGTCTAGTCCATGGACGACACATAATGTAGACAAACAGATAGGAAAAGTCGGAAACAATTAATTCCAAAAGTCGTCTAGGAGGACACCGTATCCATTTTCAAAGGAAGTGGCAGGGTCGAGAAGTTGCTCCAAGCACGTAATTAGGGCTATTTCTGAAACCGACTGCGAATCCCCAACGGAGTCGATGATACTTTTGAAGAGACGTTTTGCCTGATTGCGATAGAGCCGCAGTAGAACGTAACCTCCTATTTCTATTAATCCGTGCAGAACCTGGAAATATGACAGAATTTAGTGATTACAGAGGCACAATAAGAAATTATTGCGCTAAACACCAGCATCACAGATTTGCTGTGATTTGGCTGACATGGTCAAAAAAAAACTTTATTACACTTGGCTTCTGGACAGGAAATGTTGGTTAAAGGTTTATGACGAGAGACAAAATATTCGGCATGTGATGGAGACCAACATGGCAGGGTCTTTTGTTGGCCAACGTGGGGAACAGTTGGTGAGGTGCAAAATACAGTCCAGCTATCAGTAATCCACTAAACCGCCAAAATGCCCTGCCTTTGTGTTCAGCACGAGGCGGATGCTCTGAGAAATAAGTTGCCCATCAGTCGTGTTGGGATATCTGGGTAAGTCAATGCATGTCCAATCTAAGTGCCCAAGTTACACTGCTACCGCAGAACTCATCTGATTTCATTTCGTTCGGATGAGGGCGGGGTGAGGAAGGTAATTAAAGAGAGTAGGACAAAACCTGCATGAACAAGGGACAGAATTACTACGAGATGCGGTTAACCCAAAGGCTGAGGAAAACAAGACCGAACTAAACGTCTGCTCAAAGCATAGCACTGTGACCAAATGGGCCAGCAAGTGAGAGAGGAAGAGAATGGCACTATTTCAACACAGCTACAAATTAAACTGACACGTCACACAACACACACTTCTGTGGCCATAGCCATCTCCGATTAGCAGAAAATATGGCAATCTCACATTTCAACTATTATCACTCATGCATCAAAACCAATCATTGGCATCCTTGTTCTCCGTTGCCTTTGAATAATGGTAGCAATGCATTGACAGACAAAAATAAACGATTTGCAAATGAACGGCGTAGTAAAACACAGGACACAGGACGAATAACATGAGTGCTACCTCATAGCGGCTTATAAAGTGGAAGTAGCACTCAAATTACTGCACTTGGAGTAGGAAAGGCACGGCACCTTCGACCCCTAATATATAAAATATTACCTCGCGCCGGTTCATTCGCCACTTTGACATCTTACAGAGAGCGCACTGAAGAATCCGTGTGTCCATCAGTGGTAGACTAAGTGAATGTGTCCCGAAACTATCACAGTTATTTACATCTTGTTAGATCAATCAAATACTGAAATCTTAGCTACGGTGACCATTAAAGTACAAATACTCGAAAATTTGCACTTCGAAAATGAATAGAGATATCAGTGATCGTCGCACCATACAGAGAAATAAGAGGGTAATTCGATATTAGGCGCTAGTAAAAGAAATCAGACGGGCAGACTAGACTCGGAAGCTACGGGACAATAACTGCCACTGAGAATGAACAATGAATGAAAGCCCTTGAAACAAATCAATTAAAGAAATTGCCTGCCGAGACGACAGGACCACTTATTAACTGTAGATTGTAGAGCATGTTAGAAGTAAATGGTAGTTACTTCAGCGGCAGCAGTGAACTTATCCACTTCTCGGGCAATGCCGGCCACTGTAATCCAAAGGAGTTTGGGATTGAGGTATTTCGGACGCTGGGTGTAGTTAGGTGGTGGACGTGCCACGAGAACAGCGGCAAAGAGACGGGCGATGCCGCGCCAGCTCTGCAGTACACTCTCATCCACTTCTTCGCCGAGCGAGGGGAAGGAGATGGCGTGGTCGACGTAGCAAGTAAGAATGGGGCAAGCCAAAGCCATTCGTGCAAGGAAGGTGGACTGGAATGGAACAGGGTTTATTAAGGTGACGTGATCGGCAAGAGCGAAAAACAAAATAGGATATCGAGAACAGATTCAAATGGTAAAGAATAGAAAAATCTTCAATCGAAAGATTAAAAAGAAGTGAATTAAATGGCAGACCTGAATTTCTGATATTTCAAAATAGAAGAGGAGAGAATTTAACTAAGCGATAGGCCAGCTGCTACTTAACGAAAAGATGAAGAAAAGAGAAACGAAAAATGGGAAGAGTATTTTGTTTTCAAGAAATTTATTAGCAGTTTGGTGAGGGAACACTGGTGTGAAATCAAGTTTATCATGTTAACGCGCCGCACTTTACTGCATTGATGAAAAATATTTATTCTAATGCAGTGTTAACAGCAAGTGAGGTAAAAGCTACCACAAATGGGGTCATTGAAGTGTAGATAAGGTTACAATATTTAGCACCTCGAATCGCTCATATGTACATTGTAAATTCACCTTCATCGTTGTCTTGATAAATGTACTCAAGGAGTAAACTCATTATTTGAAAGCTAATAGCCATATATTTCGAAATTGAAGACTCGATACAATATCTGGTTCAAGGCATCCTACCAACACGATTAACAGATGCAGAACTAATCGGAATTACAGAAAAATTGTAGTCTCCTGCCAGTTTTAAAGTAACTTCCTCGATTAGGGTAATACGTAAGAGAATCGTAAATATTGCGCAAAAACCTCGTTCTAGGCGGAACTTTTCAAAACCAAAGGGGCAAGAGTCAAGATACAGATAGTGGGAACAGTAAATCTACTTATAAAACAATTATTAATCATAACAATCAGGTAACGCACTATGTACTCTGGATATCGCGCAAGGAGAGTGGCTAACACAGCAGCAAAGGGAAGGGAACTGTGCGGTGAGAAGGCGAATTGTCGTTCGGCCTGAGCCAGCGCAGCGTTAAGGAGACAGTCCCATGCGAAAGCTAAACCCATGTTCTCGGGCAAACGGAAAGTCTCCGTAACAGCGCCAGGTGGACGAACGGGTGCTCCGTCGAAGAAGGTCAGGAGGTATTTCAGACGATTTAGACAATGTTCCGGATCATTCCCAGTAATCTGAAAGCATTAAGGGTTTAATAGCAGCAGAGAACCAAGTGTAATGTGCAAGATAAAATTGAATTACGTTGAAGAGCGGGACGTCTTCAAGGAAAATGACCACCGAAACGCCGCTACGATTGAACCCGTAAGCATTATTTAATTAGGTTCACATGATGGTGCACCCTACCGTCCTGATCCACAGTAACAATAACTTTAACGAGAGATGGATTTAGATAATGCATCAAATTTATTGGCGGTTCTTTTCGGCTCCATTTGAAAAAGAGACTGGAAGCACGTTCATGTGTAAATCAGGCATATTCGGAAAAAGTCAAATGTTTAGAGGATTCCTTAAAGTTATTTATTGAAAGTGACTACTCCAATGCTACTAGTAATTCACATGAACTCTTCAGTGTTTGCCTACAACACTTCTCCTTCGCAATAATAAAACACTGATCAGGTGTTTGCTTGACTGCTTAATTAATAAAGAATCTTAAAAGATATATCAACACATTTGAGGGCAAATCAAACTTCACAATCACAAGCCTTTCGTCAGTAATAGTTGAAGAAACAAGTAGAAAAGCCACAATGAAATGAAATAGTAATAACAACTTTCCCACTTGAACATTATGTGAATGTTAAGTGCGGCTCAATACCTGAAATCAAATAAATTGCACACCACGTACAGCAACGTCACGAAAGTGAGATTTTAAAAAAAATTTGCTTAAGATATGCAGGAAGACAGAATGCGACTATATGTCTAATAGGAAAACACATTAAGACGAAGAGAATTCACATTAAGAATAGCATTTCCGCCCGGTCATGCTGGCACAGTGCATCTAAAGTGGTGAGGTGAAAAACTAGGTTTCGGAAATTATACCTAGAGTCTCGTCCATCGGTTTGCTCAAGAGGATGGCAAGACACTAGACAGGAAAAAGATGAACCTGCGGATCATAACGGAACAAGTTAGATTAATACTAACGCCGGAGATGAGATAGTGCAAGATAGATTTTAAAATAATAATTTTTGAAAACCAACCAAAAAAGTTTTACCAGCATTCTAACTAACCTGGCTACAAGCAGACCCAATGATTATTTTTACTAACGAAGTCGCCATTCGAAGATCAGGATTTGAGAGCAATTGGAAGAAACAATTGTTGTTTTCTTGGTTAACTTTCAAAGCATCGCTTTGACAAAACCCCGGAATCAACAGCTCTTTCGGCAGATCAAGTTTATGAAGGGTCTAAAGTGAAGAGGACTGGCTAATAATAAACATTCATGCATGGTTCAAACCAAAATTACACGTACAGACGATGGACAACCAGATTTGGCTTCATTGGTTACGATTTTCCCTGAGAGGAGTGCTTTGGCTTCTGATAAACAGGACTCAGCATCTTCCAAGAAACGTGTAGAGATATAATTAACACGATCAGCTATGGAGGTATCCTCCCAATCACCGGTGCATGTCGGGGGAAGTGTAAGAAACACCATTGCGCGTGTTTCTGTTTCTTGAATCCGCTTAATAATATCGTTCTACGATCTAATAACACAAATAAAAGAAGGACACAAAAGTGAAATTTACTTTCTCTTCCATCATGAGAAGGTATTTCGGAAAGTGCAGCAAACGTGCACTGACGGCAAATGACAATAAATTCCATGATTTTGAAAAGGTCTTCGGAGAGGCCGAACTCACTCTGTGGAGGATCGGTTAACCAATTTGAAGGATGATACTCGAATTCAGTTGAAGGTTTCGACGAGGGAGAGGTCGCATGTGTGCTTGAGGATTCTGGCATCGGTCGTGAAGTGATTCGACGCATCTCACGAGAAGTGCTTTTCAGCAAACGGCGAACGCGCTGGATGGTGACGGTTGGACTAGGCATTATCAAATGGTGCCCTTAGTAGGGCAAAAATTGCGATTCTCGGAAGTTACAGGTAGATTCACGAAATCAAAGCTCAGTCGATCTTAAATCCGATTTAGTGTAAAAGTAAAACGAAGTTGCGTGGTTGATAGCCATTTAGAGAGAAGGGATCAATGTCGACAAATGCGTGGCGAACCTCAGCTTACGACAGCGACCAACAGCAGCGAACTACAGCGTATTCAAAAACGTGCGTTTGAATAAAAATAATTAGCGGTGGTAATTAGGGTCATTTATTACGTATGTTGATCACTAACGACAAACGTACAAAAACAATTCTTATCCAAGCATTTTATGAGAATGTTGATTGATCGCGCTCCTACATGCTATTTACACCCTCGTCGCGTAGATCTCTTTATCACAAATTTACTTGCAGCTTAGGCACATTTTAAAGATATAAAATATCTCTGGATGTATGCTAGAGCGTTTTACTAAGGACATCAATGCCGATGTTAAGGAACGCTTCTTTGGTTAAAAATTCCACTCAGATTTGACTTGCGTATTAATGGAAGAGATTACGGGAAATATCTTAGTTTCATAAAGGGAAATAATTCCGGTCTTGCGTAGTCCAACCCTATTTGTTTTATCCAACCGCAAATTCTGCTCTTGCGTTCGGCCGAGCTTCTGAACATCTGTCGTTTTTTCAATCGTCGGTTCTGGTGCCGTCTCTGAGGTTAATTTTAAATAGTCTTTTGAAATCGCCATGGCTGGCTTCCCCAAGACTAAGTCATCCATTGAAAAACTGATTGATCTTCTGAGGTGCGAAAATTGCTCTCGCACTCTTTACAACCCGTATACAACCGGAGTTTGTTCACATACTCTATGCTTTGAATGTTGCAAGAGTGTTGCCCCTACTGGAAGCCGATCAAAAAAGCACTCGGGAAATAGTAATGTATGTCCCCTCTGCTGCACACTCATTCGCCCCTGTGACATCAAGCCTCATCCTCAACTCCACAATCTCGTGCTTATTGCCCGTAGACTGGTCAAACTTTTCGGCAGCGAGGAGTCTAAAAATTCATCACTTAAAATCCCAGAATCGAAGGGTGATTTATTCATTCTTTCGGTATAACCATATAAGTGGCAAATGTAATTATCCACAAGACTATATTCATTGCTTTCCCTATAGGAGTCGGTCAGTTGCACGATAATCTCGCATTTTTGAATTCTGCTGATTACTATCGTTTTGAAAGTCCATCGCCATCACGGTCGGAAAAAGTTCATTTGAGACATCTCGACTCATCCGACATTTCTACCGCGACTACTGCGATGTCACCGGTCGAATGCTCTATCAACTCATCTGCTCAGTAAGCCTTTGTACACTGATAATGAAGCACTGTTCTGTATCACAAGTTTGAATTTTTTGGTATAGGCCTGTTGTGTTGGCTGGATTAAATGAGGATGTAGAACACAAAGGAAATGTGGATGCCATGCCACCGCCACCAGTACCCACTGCCAAAAAATCGTCGCGTGGACGTCATAGTATTTTCCGTCGATCTCTGGAAAAAGTATATTTAAGTCATCTGGCTCTTTTCGGAAAAATGCAATTTTTATGTGAAGTCCACTTTGTACTTTCTTTTTCTTTTGACTTCATTTCTGGGAGATAGAGTGTTAGTTCTGCTAATATGGTTCACGTCTCCTTGTTTATTCTTCGGTTTTCTTTACCAATCCCTAATCACTTTCCACCTGAATATTGTCCAATTTTATCTTTAGTCTTATTTTTCGCCTATCAACCGTCCGTCTTAATCGGTTCTCGATCGTATATTTGAGAAATATGTTAATTTGCTTGGACTCCGCTTGTCTAATTATTTTGGACATTTTAATAGAGAAAAGTATCATTACCTTTGAGCATTAATACCGTTTAAACTAATATTAAACGGTAAATCTAGTCCTAGGCTTGTATTTTTGGAGATGTACTATTTTATAATTGTTACTCTGCACGGATTTATTTCATTCTCTAGATGCGTAGCATCGTCAAAATACGGAGAATAACCATGTGATAGACAGCTGCGTTCCTATATAAATGAGTATATTTCGACTTGGTCTACGGACCTAATTGGGATAAGTTTTGCTCCATCTATTCCTGTTTCAAAAAATCTTTTTTTAAGCCCGTGGAGAAAGCATTAGAGACAAATACAGATCCGATGGCCAAATCAAAGACGAAAGCGCCTTTAGCCTCTCCAGAGCAGTCCGGTATGGTCGAGAGTGTGGTTCTCTCTCCTCTCGTCACTTCATCTCCTGAGCAGACTGTCTCTACGAGTTCAATCGTCGAACCTCTTAGCTCTGCTCCGGGGCGCAGAAGTAGAGAGGCTAGTGCTATCGGAAACGGAGAAGCCGGTCTTAAATTGAACAGTAAGGGCGAGTGTGCTATACACCGTGCGGCCATCAAGAACGATGTACGGCAGTTGAAGCGCCTTCTGGACGACGGGCTTCCACCCGATGTGCGCGATCATGCCGGATGGACGCCACTGCACGAGGCTGCATTACGTGGGCATGTTGAGGTATATCTTTTCATTATTACTACTATTCGTTTATACACAAAGTTATAGCCTTATTCGGTAAATATTATTTGTGATTTTTGGCGCCTGCTACTCATCTTCACATGCACATCTGCGATTTGACACTTTCAGCGTGAAAGTATGATTTTTTTTGGTGCTTAGAGTTCACTCTGCTAATCAGCAAATACACCTATCATCTTTTGAATATTGAAAGTTTTAACCATAATTGTGAGGGCATACGACGGAGCATGAATCGACATCCTCTTCTGTCAATGATATTTTAACCGTGGTCTCTAGTAGATTTACCATATCTTCGCCTATCTGTTATTTGTCTATTCAATAAATCTAAATAATCTTTTAATGGTCCCCACTTTCACCTCTTAGCTCAATACCGGTATCATCTATTGCTGTATTCCTCATACTTGTTAACGTAGTGTTTTGTCATTCTTAAATCCGGTTTTAAATTGCATGAGTTATCACCTTATAGGTAAAAGTTAATACTTGTTTTGTCATCAACCGTCTTCTGCTCCTTGAGGTGATTATGAGTGTTTAATTAATTTCCGCGCTATATGGCAGTTTATGTTTCGAGTTAAAAAGGAGATGAGGCTGACTTTTTTCCTTATAGTCCTTTTGAAGATACTTTTTAGGCGGTGGAATGTCTTCTTGGTGATGGTAAAGCCACGGTTGATGTACCAGGTGGACCAGACCTTGAAACACCCCTTCACGAAGCTGTTTCCAACCGTCACGTTGAGGTGGTCCGTGTTCTACTTAGTTACAACGCCAGTCCTACTTTTGTCAATTGTCAAGGCATCTCACCGCTAGAGATCTGTAATGAGCATCTCGGAGATGCAAATCAAGAAGTAGTCTCCACCACTTTGGTTCCTAAACGACGAAGATCCAAACACGAAAGTTCTGTTGAGTCTTTGAAAGACTTTCAAACTATTCATGATCTTCTGACTTCAGCAGCGGCGAAATCAGAGACAAAAACGATATCGGTAGTTGAGTCTGATCTCGCTACTTCAGCGCTCTTTCTCGAGCGGTAGGTAACGATGGGTTTTCCTCCTCTCATTAACTCCCTTTAGGCGACGTCTCAAACCACTCTTGCTGGCTACGGGTCTGAATAGGAACCAAAAGAACATTTTGACGAGGGTGGCAAACCTAATTCACGCTAGAGTTGCTACAAACATGTCATCAGAAATTACTCATCTCATTACAGGGGCTCAGATGATTCCAGTGAAACAGGATAAATCTCAGAATAGGAGAAAGAGTAAGAAAGCGAAAGAAACAAGAATGGAGACGCCTGGAACAGAAGGGGTCACATGTCCGAGGACCCTTAAATTCCTCGCCGCTGTTTTGCAGGTGGGTTAAGATCATCCATCCCATATGAGCCTCTTTTCCTCCAATCATCCCATAATTATTGAACCTCTAACCATGGATATTAAGAAACTGGTGAATTATACTTATAGCTTAGCTTTTCTTTGTTAGGGCTGCTGGGTACTCTCCTTCGATTGGGTAGAGACCTGCGAAACCATGAAAATGCGAGTGGATGAAGAAGCATTCGAGGTAACAGGTTGTAGCACAGCACCGAATTCATTTGCCTCGAGACGCGGTAGAAAGGCTCGAGAAGGCGGCTCTGTTGGTCTTTTTTATGGTTACCGATTTTGTCTTCTTGTAAGTAATGTTTTGCTCTTATGAAGCATATTTATTGAGTATTTGATCATTTTAGAATGGGATATCTGCAATAAGTACTTTTGATGCGTTTAGCCTTAAGTTTATCTCCGAAAACGTTGAAGATTAATCTTTTGTAAACATTTCAATGAGTTATTTGGAATCTCTAATGACTTTAAATTGCCCTACTAGGGGAACTTCGCCTATCCGACACCGGATCGGAGTGACCTTTGCAATCTCCTGACCTGCGGTGGCGCTACCTTCTTCTCTCGCGACATCACGTCTCCCTCGCGCCTCGCCTATCTGGCTGTGGACGACCCAATTATTGCCGAAGCCTGGATGGTCCAACAGGACGACGCCAGCACTAAGGAATCAGGGCCAGATGTCCACTCAATGCCTGCAAGTGGGGATGGAGACGCCACTGTCCACCCGCACCAGCTTATCGCGCTCTACGATCCACGCACATCCGGTCTGTTAAATACCCCCAGTCCAAGAGAGGAAGTGTCGACAGTGAAGGAAACAAAAACAATTGCTGGCAAACCGGAGGATCTGGTTCGAGCGGCGCAGAAAATGCTACAGCTACGTTTACAATACTCTTCGATCTCCCCCGCGGCCTTGCGACCGATTAGACTGGTGCCTGCGACATGGATTATGGATTGCATTGCAAACTATACCCTGCTTCCTCTTCCTACTGTTAGGAAATAAGTCCTCTCTGTGTGTCTCTTTTTTGTGTTACACCTTTCCAACTTAATTATTGTAATTATATACTTTTAGCCTAGGCTCTCCATGCCATATTTGTGCTTAAAACCCTCTATTAACACATGATCTTTGATAAATCGTGGCAATTGGAATGTCGAGTTTCATTTAACTTCAAATTCGGTCGTAATGTGGCTATTGACGTTATGTGATTTAATCTGAAATGATGGCAAGAATTCGGCACTCGACTTCGTTTTGATGCGAAAAGAAAAGGAGAGACGACAACTATGTCCCTATGAAGGTTGCCGGTTTTGCTGGGTACAGAAATAGTGCGAGCTGAAGACGTATTCGCCACCAATTCCAGTGACGATGGGATGTGTAAAAGTCGTTGGCGTAAATGTTTGAAAAATGAATTTATTTCAGCACTTATTCGTTTATCGCCATCAATGAGACAGAATGGGCACGCTGCATCTGTTAGGCAAGAGGACGAACGACTCAACACAAGGACGTGAACATTGCACGCTAACTCGATAGACGGCGACAAAATATATGAGGAAAGACGTTTATCTTAATGAATGGCCTCGGCCTACTGCTCCTGCACAGATCGTTCGTTTGAATCGCGGATGCCGACTTTTATTAGGGCGCTTTTGTGTCGTCTGCGTTTAGCTGCGATGGTGAACAACATGTAAATTTAATAGGTTGTCTACTACCTCAGACTTCTCGCGTCTGTATTTCACTTTAACTCATTTCTTACCGACATCAGATGGAAACAGGACGTGATTAACATCTACTCTTCTTGTAAGAGTTTAAATTAGATGATAGCAAAACTCAACAGGCTTCGAGAAACATTGACGAAGCACTAGGAGTTGGATCTACTAGCGCAGAAATGCTCGATATTACTTTCAAAAATTTTCTACAGCCAATTCGAGTATCAAGGGGACTCGAGGAAAACCACCGGCCCAAGATGATGTCGACGAGGAAGAATTGAGAGCGTCGACTGTGAAATCCGACCCATGCACACAACAGTTCGTGAACCTGGGCCTTGTCTACGAACTAGCCGTTCATACGACCGTTCTAAGACAGCTGAGTAAAAAAATTGGACTCATCTGCCACACTGACGCAACTGCAGACTCTCGACCGCAAGAGCAAATTCGCCCAATGTGACGCACGACCACGTAAAGCGCCAATTACGATTGACAAATTAAATATGCCTTCTCTACATCCTCCATATTCACCCCATATCTCAACGCTCGGCCCATTATTATCTTCTTCGCAATTATCAACTATTCTTAAGGGGAAATACGTAATAGTCAAAACGATGTTTGAATGATGCATGGTTTTCTGCCTCGAAAAATGAGGAGTTCTCCAAAAGGAACACGAGATGACTCGGCCAACCGTTGGTAGAAAGTCGTGGATGCCAATGGAAGCTATCTCCATTGAACATAATAGTGTGTGCGAAAGGGCGTCTTTTGCCATCTACTAATATTCAACACTCGTCTCACAGTTTCCAACCTGCCATTTGCCGCGCTTGGAAAGCTCTAAACGTCTGGGGTATTAAGTCAGCCCTAACATGAGACGAAAGGGGGATAGCAGCTTACACGCTGACCAACGACAAGTGCTTTCAGTTCACCCACTAATCGCGTTTACCATGCGTTATGCGGTGCCTACGGGCGCACGCCTACGGGCGCACGCCCCACGCATGCAATCAACCGGCGAGCCCATGCAAAGACAATGCAACCGCGGAATGCCAGTTCAAGTGAAAGGCGCAACCACTGGCAGCGCCACCTCCCCTCATTGGTCCACCCGTCAACAGCAGCTGAAGCATTAACACGAGCCCCTCATTGCTTCGCGCAATGTCACAAGAGGAGGAGGTGCAGGCCCTCACACTGCTATACGAACCCGACCAATTCCATGCATCGCGCGATCCCAACACCTTCCTCCTCACTGGATGGTATCGAGCGCATCCTAAGCTGCCCCAAGATTCCACCGCCCTCCGCGTCCGAATTCACGTCTCCTCGCAGACTAAAAAGCTGGTCACCTACGAACAACCGCAGTTCCTTCGACTAGACAAATCCTTCTGTAAAGTCTTCTTCATCCAACACCTCCCACCAATCACGGTACACTTCACTCTTCCACAAGATTATCCCGCCGATGCAATTCCACAGCTCTCTCTCGAAAGCTCCTGGATTCTCTCCGACCGTCTCCGATCCATTGTTGATCAACTCAATACCTTTGTGTGCACCCGAGAAAGTGGAGAGCCCTGCATGTGGGAGTGCTTCGACTTCCTTGAGTGCAACTTATTTTCCAGTCTACTCGGTCTACCGAAAGACGAGAGTGGAGACTACCTCTACGACATAGAGACGGCCATTCCTTCTCGTCGAATGCGCGAGTACGCCCTGGAAGTGCTGGTCAACTATGACAATGCAGCGAGACGTCGAAAGTTTAATGAAGAGAAAATGGAATGTCTCGTCTGTATGGATGACGGGAAATTAGGTCGAGAGTGCACTCGCCTAAATGCATGTGGACATGTCACATGCCACGAATGTTTGAGGAGCGCCCTATATGCGCACCTCGCTGGAGGAGTAATGGCCGGGGTATTTCGCTGCCTCCATTGCAAGGCAGTCGTGGACTTAAATGAAGTGAGTACCACTTTATTTCCTCATATAGTTGTACGCTGACTGCGATACTGCAGAAATTAACACTCGTCTCCGTCATCCACTTGCGAAAATAATTCAGTCAGCGTTGATAGTGGCACACCTTTGGAGAGCATATGAACTACAACTTATTCATGTTCATAAATAACATGGAAGCAACTCCATGTTAGCGCGCTTGCAGACCCCCTCTCATTGGTAGATTCAAATGAAAGCCCTCTCAACTGCAACGCTAAATAACTTATGTTATATACAAATTTCATATTTTCTCACGTGGGACCTTACATGCTACTTAGTCTCCTATTTGGTATTATTTCATGTTAATTATAATATTCTTTTAGGATTCTCAAGGTAACCGCTGATAATGGCCTAAGAAACCAATGCCTCAATTAGCAAACTTTGAGTTTCAAAATTGAGGAAACTGCCCAAGTTACTAACAAATCAGTAGCTTTGATACATGCACTGGAGTGAACTCTAGACTGTTGCACTCTCTCGAAGATAGATGTTTCGACACCTTTCGCATGGTTTCGATAACACATATATCGAAAATTACTATAATTGACCCTTAAATGAAAAACCACGTGCTCGAAAAGGTTGTTTTTCACAATAGGCAATTGTATTATTAAAAGCAGGCCATATCGTGGCCAATCCGTCGACGCTCTCGTTGTAGGAATCTGTCATAGGCATTACTATTGGTAATTATTTATATTAAAAAGTGCTCCTCATCATGTGGAACATTAATTACGAAGAGGTCGATTTAAGTACATCTACGTTAAGTACATCTAAGGTTACCCTGAACAGTGTTATTTGGATTACGATTCAAAACAATGGTAAACAAATCCTCCCTGGGTTTCCAACACCTCAATGGGAGCGTGTAAACGGTCATTTCGATACTTGATATTCCTAACATGGCAGGTGAAAGAGTTCTCCACTCCCTCACAATTTGAAGCATATGACAGCCTTCTCCTGCAACGCAGTCTGGCCCTCATGAACGACGTGGTGAAATGTCCACGCCGGGGATGCTCGGCCACATGTTGGCAAGACGACGATTTCCGTGCTCGTTGTGCGCTTTGTCAACATGCCTTCTGTCCCAGATGTCTACGCATCTACCACCCAGGTCTACCTTGTGAACCTCCGTCCGTTCCACTCGAGGTCGTCGCTGATGATCAAAAGAGACAGAAGAAGGTGGGTGAAGAAGAAGAGGAGGGGAAGGAAGGCGGAAAAGAAGAAGAAGAAAATTTCGTTCGATACGAAGATGAAATGGTATCCATTCATGAAGGTAATTCTCTTACTCCGCTCGTCCCAGTAATTAGTAGCTTGATGATGTAATCAAACGATCTTTCTCGTGGGGGAGCGCTTTGCTTGCCCACATCACTTATTCCTTCACTTTCGGCCTTGTTGTTTGAGACATGGGGTCTTTCCGTACCCACAGCATTACTTATATGAAATATGCGAGTCTTTATCATCCTCCTCATATCATTATTAAGTCCTCAGTTTTCTTAATGGGTTACAAACCTCGACACAACTTGGAGATTCGCTCCTCTCATGAGGCTATTTCGTGAACTTGATAGGAAGTATGTATTGAATGTCGGGACAAACAAAGATGCTTTTCGGGCTGTTATTTCTTTGCATAAGTAGACGAGTGAGTTTACCCCAGAGAAACTCACGATCGAAATGCGGCGGGGGAGTGAGACCCAACAATACGGAGACAGCAATTGACATATGAGTAGAATGAGATCCCTCAGTAGTGATGGAGTATATCTTTGATAGGATGGCGACAACTGGGCATGGAGAAAATGCGTCACGCATTGGTCAGCCATTAACGAAATGCGACGACTGACGCCCATTTCTTGGTGACTTCCCTGAACCCTGTAAAGTCATTCGTTATGCCTTTCACGGAAATCGGGACGCCGGACTTGTGGCCAGGCGAAATGCCACTCGCGGGTATCCGTTTCGACAACGTTACGACTCTAGTCGAGTGCTCACTGAAGCCATAAAAAGCGCTTGTTTACTGCAATAGAAAATATTTTCACAAAGGTCAGAGCCCTTGACGGATTATGGGAAGGAGGCGATAGCGCTGACGCGCCAGAGGAAGGTCTGATCTGAGTTGAGATGGACAGAGATACTGCCTAATTAACTGCTTCACTAGCCAATTACTACTTCATGCCTAGTCAGTGGACATTTTGTCAGAGACAATTTGAGTCCCTGCGAAGGCCTCATTCATGAATCCTTTGAACTATGATGTCGACTTGACCCCGTAGTTAGCGTTAGCTCGACGAGTGGCTGGATCTGACTGTTGAATTGAGTGTATGATGTTACTATGGAGTCTGGGGTTGCTTGGGGAGAAATAAGAGAAAGAGAGAGATGAGATGGCACCTTCTCCTAACTTTTGTTGCATTCTTGCATTTAGAGGATACCAGCAATCTGCTTTGGCAAATAGCCCACGAGTCGGATGTCACCAAGCGTCGCCGCATCATCGACGAGGTGATCGGCATGCGGAAAAGCACAAGAGCAGAAATACTCGTGTCTCGCAGCTTTAAGGGGATGAGATTCAATCGGTGTCCTACCTGCGGCATGTTTGTCGATGTGAGCGACGTGGGATTTAAGTCTCCTCTCCCCAAGTGGACTTAGTTGTTTACAATTGGGTTTGCTCAAGTGGCAAAGGCTCATGTTGACGGGATTCTCTCCCCCCACTCACAATGAAACGCTTGACGTGGAGGATCAGGGGGAGTGGAGTGAGCGAAGAAGATACCTAGCCATTTTTTTTCAATCCATTATTATGTCGCTTTCGTGTGTAGGAAAACCAAAATGACTTTATGAAAAGACAAATTCTGTCAGCTCTGCCATTTTTCGCTGCCGGGCAGGCGACTAGATTCAGTGTAAGTGAAGGCCTAGGTTGAGTGGGTGTTAGGTAACAGGAGACAAATCCCTCCCCCCTCCCCTCCACCACCACCACGGGCCCAGAACCGGTGTTCACCACATCATCCACACATATGTGCACGAGTCCACGTTGCGTTCGGTGGTTGGATGCAGAAGGATCATAAACCACGCTGATTGTCAACAATCCGCTTTAAGGGGGCCATGAAATCGGTGTTCACATGGCAGAAGAGGAGGCTCAGAGCTTGAGTTTTACGAGTTTCGGGTAGAATGTAAATCTAAGTGGGAGGCCGATCGCCTAACCCTCTTCTACGCACCAATCGCAGTGTATCTCCCATGTTAAATTCCGTACTTTCTTCGTTCTAATGCCTTCCTTTCTTTTCACTAATCCACTTTTCCTCTGCTCTTTCCCTTTAGAAATTCACTGGATGCAATTCCGTCTTTTGTCCAATTTGCCAAAAAACATTCCAGTTCGGAAGTTGACTCCGTGGGAGAGTGGAGAGGCAGTGTCTCCGCCGTCGAACAATTAAATATCCCGTTTGTCATTTAATGTGAGAAATAAACATGCACTCGGTTATTGACAGTGACACGCATATTCACGTTCGACGAGTGCAGTGGGGTGGAGAGCCCAGTCTTCTCAGACAGGCGTCCTTCCTGTTCATGCCATCCGTCGAACAGGGTGTGTGGGTTTCACGATTAGCGGGGAGGTGCATTGGGAACTTTGTCGATGGGCAGCGTGGGAGAAAGCTTGTACCCCGAAGCTTCATATTCTGTGGAGGTCAGCCTCAGTTGGTGGGTTCTCGTATTATTTTGCGGTTGAACACATAAGAATTGGGATGTAGCAGTGACCAGGAGAGGTAGAAGCTCTAACAACTTCGCGCCCTTTTAACTAAGCGGAACCATTCTAACATGCGATGGACAAACTTACCCCCACTCGATTATAGAGGCAAGACGGTTTGCACAAAGCAAAGTAAAGTATAAAAATGAATGCAGTAACAACTCTTAAAACCACATGACACCCTAAGGAGGATTACCTTCTTCGCCTTCCACACACGGTGACAGTATGAGGCGAGTTCGCACTTGGGGATGATAAACTCGCGAGGATTCTCCCAACAGTTGTTTGTTAACCAAGTCGACATGCATCTTGAGGATCATCTCATTGTAGAATCAGGGCAAAGGAGAGCATGCACCTGGAGTAGTCGCACTCGTCCCACTGGGACGCGGATGCCATTCACGAGAGACTTTCACCTTATGCTCGACCGAATCCGCGCGGCCACTGCGTTTGATCAAACGTCAACTATCACTGCGGAACAATGTGCACATCCTTTGTTGTCTTCCTCGCCTCAATGCGGGAAGACCATTTTCTCTCTCTCGTAAGTTCTGGACTACCAGAGTCAGTCATACAACTTTCCTTGGTTTTATCGTCCAGGTTCTGCTTTGTCTTTTGAACTAGCGTCGTCCACTTCCTCGCCGAGGTCTTCGTGGGGCATTAAGCCATCGCCTAAGCAAGTTAAATCATTGCCACGCTCACATTCGTGAAAGAAAAGTCTTTCTCAAAAGTTATTTAACACATTTATTTAGAAGTCTACCATTCTGAGCCAACCAAAAAGACACGACTGGATGGTTCTTTTCGCAGATTCTTCAGGGAAAAAAGACTTAACGAAAAAAGGAGCCAGCAGATGAGCGCTACTCGGGTGGGATGAAATTTTACAATGGCAGCATCAGTTGAACCCACTCACCTCTCGTTTCGATGGTGATGGATGTTTTAGATTTCAACGAAAGTGCACCTTCTCTGTTTCGCTGCCTCCTCGGTGATACTCGGATGAGGAGACACTGCCATACGGTGAGTTTTAAGGGTGCTTCAGCTCCTTTCTGCGAATCGCAAGGAATTGTACTTGGTGGCCCAAGTGACATGGTGTCATCTCTGGTCGCGGGCGACTTCTGCCACATGAGAGTAATTGATTCCACCTGATGCCAAAGATTATTAGTTCTGCGTCAACAGCTCAGAGCTTCACCAGCCTCATCCGTTGAGGCTTGAGTAGTGGCCGAAATGGCTATCTCGTTGCTGCCCATTGACCTAACCTTCCAGGCATTTACTCTGCCATGCTTTTACTCCGTTAGTGCTTTTTTTAATTCGCCCGCCCGGAAACGACCTCGTCTTCGTCCGCTGAAGGGAAGGGGACCGATCGCTTTAGGCGACGGCTACCATCACAACTGTGGAAGTGCTTCGTACAAATATAAGCTTGAAATGGCATTCTCCCACTCCCATGAATACTGAAACCACGTATTAGCAGTAGGAAACGAGGCTCCTAACGAGGTCTCCAACGCAACAATGCGGCACTTACAAAATTCGTATATCGTGTCGCCTTTGCCCTCGCTTCACGTAAAGGTAGACCATCAACTTCCTCTAAGAGAAAACCACACTGTTGCGGAGGGATGAAATAAAGTTCTAGTTAAGGATGAACGCCTATGTAAAAGTAGGTTTTCGGTTTTTCTCTGGGACGCTTGTAGATAAAGAAGTACAGAAGACGATTATTCTCTTCACATATTCAATGTACATACTGGAGGAAGCATGAATCCCGAGTTTATTCGGCAACGTATTCACCCCTCGTAGTCGAAGTGCCGTCGGCAAAATGGACAGAAGACAGTATTACAACCGTCAATCTTCTAAAATAAAAGAACTCTTGTAATTTCTGAGAGTGGGAAAATTAAAAAAAGGACTTTTATTTGAGTTATAAATATGGCGATAGCGGAAGTCGCAGAGGAGTAGCAAATTAGTTTTAGAGGAAAAAGGAAAGAGAGCAGAAACTGTCAGGATGTCAAGAAGATACCCACATCGACATACACACCACAGGAGGGACATCTTCCGAAATGGGCCTCCAAGAACTTGGAAGAAACGAGGGATTCTGGCACTAAGTGCCTGCGGACTGCGACCAGTTTACGGATAATTTCGTAGCGCTTGGTAGGATTCGGCTCGTGGGCCAACCTCCAAGTGAGAATACCGCTATCTTCTACATAGACAAAAATACTGAAATGGCTTTTGTTGGCTGGTTCTTCTTTTTTTCTTCCCTCTTCTTCTACTTCCCCTGCTCATGCCAATTTTGTGTTATACTGCTCACTTCATTCCGAAAATTTAGTCCCTTTTCGCAATAACTCAAGTCGTATCTTCTCCCTTCAACCGTCTCACCACCGAGACCTTTGTTACCATGTAGAGTGGTTCTTTCGGGATGTTTACTGACATGAAATTTCTCATATTTGTGGCTAAATGAACACTTAATGGGCGAACATGTCTCCACCACGCTCCGCCCACCTCAACTCAATTCCCCTACGCACCCACTTTCGCGGTATTCATTAACTTGTGATGACTCGAATGATATTATGGTGTTTACGAAAACACAAACTGACTCCAGGAATTGTGTAAGTCCAAAAATACATTTTGCATACAAAACTGCTGTAACAGGGCATGAAATAGTGGCACTGTATCTATCCCATTATATGTATTCACGCCGTTGATTCAAGGGAAATCCATCGAGGTAGAGGCAACAATTTCCCCACTATTTCAGCCACCTACTCGAGCAGAGCCGGCGGTTATGCTAAGGAAAAAAGCTTCATCCCGGGAAGTTGCTTCGAGTTCTCTCAACTCACTGAGGTATACGAATTCCAGATAACATCGGGATCCGATTTTACAACAACTCAGAAACTGTTTGAAAGCAAAGCGATGCGGCAGACATGGACAGACGGGCGTGTTCCACACAATTCAGTTCACAAATGCTCCAACAATCGGGTATGGTAACAAAAGGCAGTAAATAACTAGTATAACCAGACAGTTTCGTTACCTGTTGACACGGAAACAAACCCATCATCTTCCAAAAGTATCCCGTCTTCTTTGTCCTCCTTCTTCTGTTCACCATTTGTACGTGTAAGCCGACAATTCTGTCCGGGGTGGTAGACGTGCAGACACTTAGGACAGAAAGTATACCGGCAGGCCGGACAACGAGCCTGGAACTCGTTTTCTTGCAAAAATTTGGCTGCGCATCCACTTCGCGGACACTGAACCACATCGGTCATGAGAGCCAGGCTGTGTTGCAGTAGAAAACTATCGTAGGCCTCAAATTGAGAGGGCGTGGCGAACTCCTTCACCTACAGATTTTAGCCTGGCCCTGGCTCTGCAGTGAGTGTTACAATGTTAATTGACGCCAATTATAATGATTTTTGGAGAATAGCAGCTTTTGACTGTCATGTCGACACCACCACAGCTAAATATGCCTAAAATTGCCCACTTCGCTGGCTGGTTGCTGAGAAAAGTGGAAAGCCATCTACGAAGCCTTTTAAAATAAAGGCTACGGGAAATGCCACCATTTCGGTTTCCCGTAACTCAAAACATTTACAAAATAGAGCAGGAAAGCAGGAAAGAAGCCGTGTCACGTCGAATAATTATAAGAACAGTACCTAACTTCCAAGACCATCCTACCTATTTGAAATCATTTGCTCCTCAACCACCTAACGGAAACTTTTAAGTCGGAGATAGGCAAGTATATATAAGGCAAAAGTATGTCACTTAATTAAATTTATATTCCATCACATGAAGCCCTATACTTAAGATAAGTAGAAACTTAAACCAACACCCGCGTGAGCATTAAACCAAGGGAAAGGAATTATTTCCGATTAGATAATATCCTGCGGTAGCCTGGAAAGTTCTTTATAATCGGCCTATGTAGTGGATTATTGCAATTAATGCACTTGATTGTTTACTATGCAGCTTCTGATTTGGTTGTCATTCTATCTTAAGGAGCGGAAATTATCGTAGACGCCAAGTACAGGTTAGATTTGCTATGGTTCAGGATAGCACATTTGCCTTGCTTCATGTTGTAGAGTTCTAAAATCATTTGATTCTGCAACAGGATATGAGTAAATGGCCGCAGCCCACACCATAACCTCGAATCTGCTCAAAGTTTCCTCAAATATTGGCCTCAGCGCTTGTAGCCTTAAAAGTAACTAAATATGCCTCAACCTCCAGGCCATACTCGACTTTTCGCAAAGCTGGCAGTTCCACGCATCCCGAAAAAGTAATTAGAGAAATAAAACCTGTGTTGTTAAGCGATCAGGGATTAACAGTGTAATAGACCGATTTTTATACCTGACTGTGGTTGCGGGCGCACTTTTTCACTGCGCCAATGAAGAAGCAGGCGACAGACAACGCTTCGTTGCGCCACAAACTGCACTGGACCGGATATCTCTACTGTCCATCCTGTCATTCAACGGCCTGAGCGTCGACAACACTAATGAGTGTTTCAACCAGGAGAAACTTATTTTGTAATGATAAGCTTCCATGACCTACGTGAATAATGAGCTTTTGGCCGAATCACCCCCTACATTTATCAAGAACATTTGGCGCTATATTACCTTTTGTAAACAGAATAATAATACAGCGAATGTCCATCTCAAAGTGTACTTGACTTTAAAAGGCAAATTTATTTTTTATCTGAGTGATTTCTGTGTAAATTTTATTTTATAAGTAAGACAGAAGCAACACATTCGGCTCCACCTTAGAATACGTTAGAAATCCATTTTTTATTAGAAATTTGGTGGCTTTTTTTGGTCAAGAAAACCCGGGGATGCGAAGATTGTGCGATTTAGAAATTTATCAAAGAAATACCTCAGCATTTATCCAAGACTGCCGCCTACTCTCACCTAAATGATAGTGTCGAGATGCACCTACCTCATCTAAATCCATAATGGCCTTGCAATGAAGGCACCGAAAGAATCCAGTCGTAATACCCTCAGCAATATGTGTCTCCAGAGCCTCTCTCAAACAATCGTGACAAGCGACATGTTTGCATACTTTTAGACGAATACACTCCCGACCTAATTTTCCGTCAGTCGCACAAATCGGGCACTCCATTCTCTCTTCGTCAAATCTTTGGCGCCTCTCCGCGTTGTCATAATCAACTAACACCTGCAAGATGTCGTCTCGCGTCTGGCTGGAGGGAATGGCCGCCTCTATGTCGTAGAGGTAGTCTCCACTCTCGTCTTTCGGTAGACCGAGTAGACTGGAAAATAAGTTGCACTCAAGGAAGTCGAAGCACTCCCACATGCAGGGCTCTCCACTTTCTCGAGTGCACACAGGTATTGAGTTGATCAACAATGGATCGGAGACGGTCGGAGAGAATCCAGGAGCTTTCGAGAGAGAGCTGTGGAATTGCATCGGCGGGATAATCTTGTGGAAGAGTGAAGTGTACCGTGATTGGTGGGAGGTGTTGGATGAAGAAGACTTTACAGAAGGATTTGTCTAGTCGAAGGAACTGCGGTTGTTCGTAGGTGACCAGCTTTTTAGTCTGCGAGGAGACGTGAATTCGGACGCGGAGGGCGGCGGAATCTTGGGGCAGCTTAGGATGCGCTCGATACCATCCAGTGAGGAGGAAGGTGTTGGGATCGCGCGATGCATGGAATTGGTCGGGTTCGTATAGCAGTGTGAGGGCCTGCACCTCCTCCTCTTGTGACATTGCGCGAAGCAATGAGGGGCTCGTGTTAATGCTTCAGCTGCTGTTGACGGGTGGACCAATGAGGGGAGGTGGCGCTGCCAGTGGTTGCGCCTTTCACTTGAACTGGCATTCCGCGGTTGCATTGTCTTTGCATGGGCTCGCCGGTTGATTGCATGCGTGAGGATCGCATAACGCGTGGTAAATGCGATTAGTGGGTGAATTGGAAGCAATCTTATGTCCGGCTGCGTATGTCGTTGGTTGGCGTGTAAGCTGCTATCCCCCTTTAGTCTCATGTTAGGGCTGACTTAATACCCCAGACGTTTAGAGCTTTCCAAGCGCGGCAAATGGCAGGTTGGAAACTGTGAGACGAGTGTTGAATATTAGTAGATGGCAAAAGACGCCCTTTCGCACACACTATTATGTTCAATGGAGATAGCTTCCATTGGCATCCACGACTTTCTACCAACGGTTGGCCGAGTCATCTCGTGTTCCTTTTGGAGAACTCCTCATTTTTCGAGGCAGAAAACCATGCATCATTCAAACATCGTTTTGACTATTACGTATTTTCCCCTTAAGAATAGTTGATAATTGCGAAGAAGATAATAATGGGCCGAGCGTTGAGATATGGGGTGAAGATGCAGGTTGTGGGCGAGGTATTTAATTTGTCAATCGTAGTTGACGCTTTATGTCGTCGTGCGTCACCAGGTGAAGCGGCTCTTGCGGTCGAGAGTCTGCAGTTGCGTCAGTGTGGCAGATGAGTCCAATTGTTTTACCTCAGCTGTTTTAGAACGGTCCTATGAATGGCTACTTCCTAGACAAGGCCCAGGTTCACGAACTGTTGTGTGCATGGGTGGGATTTCGCAGTCGACGCTTTTACTTCTTCCTCGTCGACATCATCTCGGGCCGGTGGTTCTCCTCGAGTCCCCTTGATACTCGAATTGCCTAGACGAAATTTTCGAAACTAATACCGAGCACTTCTGCGCTAGTGGACCCAACTCCTAGTGCTTCGTCAATGCTTCTCGAAGCCTGTTGAGTTGTGCTATCATCTAATTTAAACTCTTACAAGAAGAGTAGATGTTAATCACGTCCTGTTTCCATCTGATGCGACAAGAAATGAGGCAAAATGAAATGCAAACACGAGAAGTTAGTGAAATAGTTAGCAGATAACCTATTATATTTACATGACTTCCTCAGTCGTTGAGACACCGGGTGGTTATGGAAAATGAGGTAAAGCTCCACACTGTGGAGCAGGTATTTAGTTTGTCAACAGTAATTGAAGTTTTGTGTGGTCGTACGTTACGAGGTGAACGTGCAACAAACCCTCCTGCCTCCTGTCTTCACCATGAATATCGGACTTTCCCGCCAGGAAGCGGTGCCGTATGGAGTCGCTTCTACAATAAGTAACTCATATCCGGTTCCCCCCATTTAAATACTTCACCACACTCTTGCATGGAAGTTGCCTCTGTCCAAAACACCGACAACACATTACGCAACGACGATAGGCGAGTAGTCTACAGGTTCTATCGCGTTATCTGAATAAATTTTTTATAAACTTTGAAGGGGGAAGATAACGTGAACAACACACGGAGGGAAACGTGAAACCAGGACGCCATCCGCCTAGGTTAATAAAAACAAACCCAAATAGAAGAAAGGTGCAAGCGATTTTCATTACCTCAAAAGAAAAGTTAAAAAAATGCCCATAATGTAAGAGCAGTATCATAGCGCGGGTGCTTGGTTTTGCGGAGACCCAGCAGAGGCTGAGGGAGCCGAAGAGGCTGTAGATGTCGCTGAACCCGTACCAGTGGGCATAAACTGCGAAGCAGCAACAAGACGACAGAGACTCGGAATGGTCCTTTCATTACGCATCAACAACAACCTCGAGTTTTCGTACTCGCGACGGGATACAAAAAGGCCGAGGTCAAAGTCATTTGGAGGAAGGACACGCGGTTGGTATTGCACATTCAGCGGCGTCAAAGTGTCCTGGTGATGTGTCGGTTGTTGCAGAGGCGAGACAGATTGCGGCTCCATTATGGCAAGGTGAAAGAGGTACCGACGAACTGGGATTAATGCTCGGTGCAGTGCTTCTAGGGGTGAATATTGAATAGTGTCTTGTGACGACTCCAAATCTGCAGTTTGCGCTTCCGATGGTCGAACTGATGAACGACTACGAGTGGCGCGATTTCTGCGGGGCTGACGCGGTGTCGACTGTCGCAAATCTCTGCTCCTGCTATGTCTTTCCGTAGATTCCGTTGCGGTATCGTGATTCAAGACCCATGAGCCCAAGCCAACCAAACTGTGCGTCTCAGGATTAAGAAGATTTGCCATAATCACCTAATAAATGTTAAAGTGTTGCAATAACTCTACTATCGTTTTGAAACAGAAACGTTACTTAGTTGGACATGGAGTATACATCACCAACCGCTTAGAAGAACTGTGCTCAATTTCATCTGATGGACAGAGACTGAGTAGACTACTTGTTAAGACTGATCTATTAGCTAGGCAGACATGCAGTGAAAAATTCATCTTCTGAAAACTATATCAGATGTTATAACACATGACCCTAATCAAAAAACCCGTAATAATAATGAAGGGTAAAAAAGCCAAAGGAGCTTTTCCGACAATCTAATAATACTTTGGTTTTTTAATAGACAAGTGGGCTAGCAGAACCCTAGCGCAGGACTGGGATAAATTTAACGAAGAGAATAAGTGTAAGGATAAATTTCTGCAAACAGACAGATACACGGCACCAAAAAAATATCAACTAACGAAACTACGAAATACATCATACTCAAGCAATAGAATCCCCAATTAAGGCCCAGATTCTTACACATTGGCGCACATTTGTATCGAATATAGCCAAGGAAGCACTATAAATCATGCTTATGTAAGTTGCATATATATGAAGCCATGACATTCATACCTTTTTAAGCGTTCCCGACGTATAATCGTGCCAAAACGCCTCTAAATGATGCAGTCGGTTGAATCGTAGACTACAGAGGTATTCACTAGGACAGCGAGAGCGAAGTAGATTAGAGGCCTGCAAGAACATGTCCACCTGGCGCGAGTAGGGATCAGTCCGGTCCACATGGATTAAATTCTACAAGCGATGAAGTGAGGCAGATAGATTTATACGAAACATTCTGACATTACACTTTACGAATACTCACGAGCGCCTCCCGGGAGCTACCCATGTCGATTTTAATGCGCATTCGCATACGGCAGTAGTAGTGGATGCACGAATCGTTCGCCGAAGCAGTTATCCCAACTCCCCCTGTCAACAAAATGCGACGTTGGAACAGATCACTACTTTGAAGCACAGCCAAGGTTGGATGATGCACAGACAGATGATTAGGAAGAGTTTCCGGATATGGTCTTAAGCCATGGGGGAGTCGTACAGGGTACGTGAAGGAAGACATGTGCAATCGCACCATAGAAAAAAGATGCGGCATCGCAGCAAGAAGACGAGAATGAGAAAGGGCACCGGGCGCATGAAGAACAGCGGTAGAATTGGGAGGGAGGGTTGAATTAGCGGTCGCGGAGACCGCAGTGTTGGATGCGGCAGAAGCCACGGAAAGTGTCCCACTTTGGCCAGTTGAGCCAAAAGCGTGAGAAAGAGTGAAGTGAAGAACAGCTAGCATACTAACTAGAGAGGCATTGAGTATAGTTTGCATTGCTGGACCGGCCAGTGTACACGCCTTTATGGCTGAATACACTTGGCCGCAGCAGCTATTTGCCAAATCACCCACAAGAGAATTGTCTGAAGACGAAGAACCCGAAGAGGCAGTTAAAGTCTCGCCCATGGAAGACAGGAGTGAGATGGAACTTCGTCGAGCACGTTTTGCCACAGTTACGCACTGTAGAGGTCCTTCAGAGGACTTGCGTTTCGTTAACGACCTACGAATGTTAGAATGATTAATTTGTGGTTTGTTTGTTAGCAAAAAGCATGAAAAGTTGCACCGAAAAGCATAAATTGGAATAACAACGTAAAGGGGGAGAAACTACAGGAGGTGGCTACTCAGATTGCCAACAAAGTGTAACGCGTGAAAACGGGGTTGTGCACTGGATTTAGTAAACCTATCACTTTAGAACGAAACGAATATAAATCGCCATACAGGCACCTTAAATCCAGAGTTTAAGGCTAAAAAATGTCCATTTAAAAACTCCAAAATGAAAGCCTTATTTATCTAAACCAGAATCTGCGCTATTTTAGAACAAGACACTTCACTGTGCTCCTAGTGGAGTTAATACCTTATTATAACCCAACGTGAAACAAATATTTGAATCAGTCAAGATAGGTTGCCAAAAAACCTTGCAACGTTGGCAGACACCAATAATAATGAAGGCCCCATTTGTGTTATGAACCATATAGGAGGTGAAATATAGGGCAAAATAAGCGATAAAACTTTGTTGACCTGGTTAGTCTACGGTTTTCAACAGGTTGGCACTGGTAAATTTCATACTGCAAATCGGGATGCACCTCATCTTCCGTAAGTGCGGTAGAAGATTGAAGAAACACGTCAACCTTGTCGAGCAGTACTAAGGAGAATCCATAAAAGTCGGATATATCTAAGTACTTTTTTGCAATTCTTCGAGAGAGCAATTAGCATTGTTTGTGTTGTATAATATTGTGTCGAAGTAAGGTAAGACATCTTGTCGGGCAATATATTTGAGCATTTTTTGCATCGTTCTGTGGTTGGTCTCATCGATCTGCCCGCAGCGATAAAGGTAGCGAAACCCCAATTCAGGGATAGTTGTCGCTTGAGTGAGCTTGCGGTTCCAGTCGGACTGGCGAGGCATCAGGTCCCTATATTTATGAAGGGCCCTTTTAATGTCTTTGTCAGAAAGCTTTGCCAGAATCCATCTGTATAGCTCCCCAACAGAGACCTGACACTTTCGCGACCGCGTATACCGACACTCCCCATCGTCCATGAGACTATGTTCATTCCTTTCGCCGGTTGATAGAAACAAAACAAAATTTTTAAATATTGTCGTTAATTCCCATAACGTATGAGCAGTTTTTACAAAAGTGATTGGGACGATTATTTACCAATTGGTTTACGAGAGGTACCCAGGAAAACAGAATATTTACAAGATTTTGTGAACAGATAGCTTTCCAATATATTGAATATTTCTCGCGTTGAACAAACACATTATCGGCGATTTTAGTTACATTGCATTTAAGATCCCTTAAATTAAAATCATTTTACTTTTTTCACTCATACTTGACGTAATTAAAAGGATTTTCGCCGAAATTCTTATGACATCCTGCCGCGAAAGCGCCTAGACTAAAATGAAATGCAAGACCTGGAGGAAACTGAACAAAACTGACGTCACACTATGACGCAGTTAGATCATCCGTCGGGACCTCAAATCACTCACTAGCTCAACTAACCACATTTGCGCACCTACGAAGATCACTACCCTTCGCAATCCACATCAAAACGGAACTGCAACCAATAGTCGTAACTACCTTACAGCATTTTGACGGCGCCATTAAACTCAAATACGAGGCCTGAACTAGCAACGCTCCCCGCCCCCTCCAAATCACACTTCCATCACTGAAACCCTCACAGTGTTCTCCAAACCAAAGACCCTCACCACCGGGTAACTTTATCCATACCCACACCGTATGCTCGAGGAATTTAAAAACAAAAACTGCATTTTCATAAAAGGCCATATTTTCAAAGCGGTATCCCCTGCTGCAGACGCGGAACTAAAGGTGCACATCGAGGACATAAAGACTTATTAATGGAACGGTAGCGACGGCACCGTGGACATTGAGTGGATTCATGTGCCACACGGAGTAGGCAGGTTATATGACACAAGTTCTCCATCTCCGGCGCTGCATCCTCCAACTTCTTGTTGCACGTCACTTCGTTGTCCAGACGCAATTTAATGCAATTGTCAGGTTCCAACGTGTCGCCAAAACGAACAGAGGCACAGCGGAGGATCTTGCACAGTACTGAGACACCCTCCCCATCTTTTTCCTCATTTAGTCGCTGTAATTGAATAAATCGGATAACTTTTACCCTCACACATGAGCTGGGTATGTGTGGAAAGGTAGCTCAGTTAGCGTTTTCTTAGAGGATTAAAAATAACAGAAAGATTTGTTATTTATCATCCTCTACTGGGCGCCGGGTCCAATGGTGACCATGCAGGTTATAACGTTAGTTTGTAAAGGAACAAGTGAGACACATAGATTGACCATGGACTGTTTTGACAATAAAAAAACTAGGATATAAAAATTGCCGGGATTGGAATCCCCAAATACCTTAAGGTCGTCCAATCGGCTGTCGCTGTGGCCGTTACCGTCCAGAATGATGATATGTAGCCGGGCGAGGGGGTTTGCGGCAGGACCGGGCCAGAGCGGTAGTTCATCAGTGTTGCCATTATTTTGTTGAGAAATAATGGCTTGTCGTAAGGAGCAGGCCTGGGCCACTGCCGCGGGAAGAACGGAAAAGTCACGAGACCACTGTATAGAGGCTTGGTAGATTGGTAACAATGAGTTCGAGCGTTGAGCGTTAACGATTCTGTCTACAAGGGTAGTGCCAAGCGCGGAGTCGATCTCCGTCGCGAGACCAGGTAGGATGGGGCCGAGGCAGAGCCGAAGAACATGGGTGATGAGAAGGAAAGTGTGTTGAACGGCGCTACGGTCAACGCTGTCAACGGCATCACAGTACAGCCTAAGTGAAACGATAGGTGGAAATGAGTACGGTTTTAGAACAATTTCCGCTACATTGCAGTGTTGTAGATGAAGATCACATAAGACGGTGATAATTACAATAAAAGTATTCCGAAACATAATCTATTAGGATAAGGGACGGGAATGAGTAATCGGTTACGATTTAACAAGTGCAGGAGAGTAGGACAAAGGCGTGGAAGTTCGTGGGTTCTTGAAACGAATTGAAGTCCAGATGAGGCAATCTACGTCTTTTGGCGGGTACTGATATAGGTCGTTGATTAAATAAAAGTAATCGACACGAGAACTCTCTAGAGCAAATCTCTCTGTACTACAAAACGCAAGTTGGGAAATGAGACTATCCTTAATGCTGCAGGCAATAGAACAAGGTGCAATAGCCTTAAATTTACTTAAAAAGTTCAAAGAGAGGATATCATGCACCAAACGAGGTGCTACCGCGAACAACTGAGTAGGGCTCCAGTCACTAGAAGTGATAATTCGTAGAATGTATTGGAGGTGAGTTTAAGTGACTTCAATGAGAAGGGCGAGGAGGATGAAAGCAGTCAACAAGGTGGGAGTGAAGTCGAGTAGAATTTGGCGACAAAAAAACGCATATTATTTTAATTTAGGTTAGATTCATTTTAAGGCGAGACGTGGTGGCGTGATTCTCCCCAAAAAGGTAAACTAGAGGAAACCATAATGGAAATGTATGATGATAGAACTGCTCTCTGTCGTCAGTCAATTCTATCCAAATCTCAAATACAAACTTCACCTAGATAGTGCAATTTTGTTTTATCCACTCGTCAGGAAAAGAGGAGGAATGTCATCCTAGTGATGGTCAGACATGGGTAGGTGGATTCTTAATGTAATAGGGTCAGAGATATCGTTGTAGACATAGTGCATAGTAAACAACAAAGTACGGCACATAACAAGGAACAGGCACCTTGCGAAGGCGTTGAGGAGGAGCGACGATTTAGAAATAGTGAGGTAATGACAGTAGGAGTGAGGTGTTCACAAAATGACCAAATAAAAAGTTATAGCTTTCATCATAATACCACCTCAATGGAAACAAATTGAAAAGGCATCTATTTATTGCATGAATGACGCAAGGAACGAAGGAACAATTATGCGCTCTGTATGAATAGCTAGCCACACAAAAATATAGCATATGAAGTTAGTTTAATAAGATTGCAAGAAGTCCCGACAACTACCGACTACAACACTATCGTCGGACATTGCTGAAGGGGGTTAGACGAGTACGTGTTCACTTATTTCCACCAGGAGAAGGAATAGATTAGGCTTCACTTTCCCAGAGATGTTTCACCGCACTTAGTAAGACTGAATCTCCTCCGAAGGCTGTACGATAAGCCAAAAGTGATAACTCCTGAAGATTAACAATAACCCTGCTCATTAATGCTTTTAGGTAAATATAAGGCAAAAGTTCTCCTCTCCGTTTAGACTACAACAAGCCATTTCGGCATGTAATTTCCAGTCATCTAATATCTTTAAATGATCGGTAGTGATTCTCCTTACCGTAGGCCCAAATCGAGCAGAGAACAAGATTTGGAGCTCAAATGGACGAAAAAAAACAACAACATTTGCACTGATCGGTTAGAAGGTAGACGAGAAGTTCACACCTGCCTTACAGGCATTAAGGCAGAGGTGAATACTCAATGGGTGCACATCACCGAAGGGATGATTTGAGCTAAGTACTTCTCAACTCACACATCTTTCACTGCATTGAAGTACGTATTTGAGATTCGAGATACAAGGTGATCGCAAGACGCAATGAGGCTCTCGTAACGATGTTGCGGATAGTAGACATCAAGACATTGGAGACAGAAGTCCCCCACCAGACAGAGACACCACTTGTCCAGCAGAGAGAAGGTTGTCAAATCGACCTTTGAGGGAGGAACTAAGTGCCTCTCGGAGACCACGAGGTCGTGCATGTTGCCCAACATGAAACGGAACATATTGCGCAGCTGTTAAGGAAAGAGAGAAGGAAGGTGGTCTTAAACTCTCATTAGATTGATCTTGAAAATAAGCAAAATTGACAAAATAGGAAGTTCACTACATGCAGAATAACATTGTTTTAACATTTCACGTCCAAATATCCGGAAATAGGATATAGTTTAAACCCGAAATGAGGTCCAGGAAATCAGTTAATAAGGCGCTTTAGTTGAGTAAAACAAGGGCATTCAACAGCGTCAGATTCTGTGCATTAACTTATTTCCTTCTCATTTCATATCGTCTTACTGGATGGAGAAAGGAAGCCAGCAACACGTTGCAATGAACAATTTAGCTAGTCTAATAAGTCACCAGTCTGGATTAGGAAAGCAACGTTTACAGCCCTTTGCATTCAGCATCAGAACCGCTTTCACAGCAATGATGAAAAAAGTTTGTTTCGTATAATGAGCAATCACCGCGAAAAGAGTAAAGCACCGACTGGACCGAAATAGAGATGGGTTAGCTGCGGAACTAATCTTGGAAGTGCGCGCCTAACTGAAGTCTTATTTCGTAGAGTTGACATAACCTCTACTTGGGATGATTATCATTTAGGGATTAGCAACATGAAAATTGTCTCCTCTAGACAGAGCCGATCGCAAAATTAACAAACGAGGCAATATAAAAAGCAAAATTTAGTATTTGACCACCGACTTTCTCACTGTCATACTTTAATTTGTCTTCACGGGCCGTTTCAGGGTTTACTTCACATTGTAGAACGAACATAACAAAATAACTTGGAAGCCGCAAGCACTCAAGTTACGGTATTGTGACGAGAGATTACGAGACTGTTTTGGTCGACCTCACGACAAAACATACCATTCACATATCTGAGGGGCGAACTGCAAATCTGCACCAAACTTAATGGGTGAAGAGGTTGAGACAATGAACGTAAACGAAATGTAGTCTATCTTATCACTATTAATGCGAAAACGTTCAAAATGCTCTTGGAAAGCAGATTTCTAATCATAATCCTAATAGTGAGTAGGTGCATTGATTCACTAAGAAAGGATGAGGCAAAAAAGTAAGCCAAATGAAATTATTAACAAGAGAAAGGGGGAAATGGAACGCGTATTGAACGATGGAACATTCACCACGCCAAACGTAGTCGGGTAACCTCAAGGAATAGAAGAGGAGGACGCAAAGACCGGAAGGATTTACCTTCTTATAGGCGATAGTGTGTGCATTGAAGGCCTTAATGCTGACAACGGATTTGCTGGCGAGGCCGGAAAGCGGCGACCCAACGGCGCAGAACGTCCGTACACCCTCCGGCAGTTGTAAGAACCTCCCGTGGTGAGAGGACATTGCCTAAAGATTTGGACATCTTTCTACCCTCCGAGTCTGTCGTGAAGCCGTGCACCACCAAATTTCTGACAATATGCAGGAAAGAAACTTTTTTTTCATTGGAATCAACTCATTTTAAGGCAGTCTACACTACCCAAAATCTAACGCATACTGGTAAATGAGGATGGCGTAGCCACACAAACTTAGGTCATAGAATAAGGAGTGGGAGTCATTCACGGATAACATCATTCCTACTTAACATTTTAATTAAAATCGAGACTATACAATGCGTTCAAGGACAAACAAAGCGGGGTGGAGGGGGGGGGAGACGGGTGGATAAAGAGAATGCCATAATTCATAAGTCCGCCTGATATAGTCGTACGAGAGTGAAATCGCTCGGGTTAAGTGATCTTTGTGTGCGGAAAGCTAAGCCAATAAATTTACTAATATTCTTGAGCGGATGACCGGTGGAAAAGCCGGAGTAATACACGATACCACGGTAAATCAAATAGCATGAATTTATATTTATGAGGCGTTCAAATTCCTATTTTAGGGACGTCTTTCATATCCATTTAATGGCCTCGACCGTAAAAAACTCCTAAGCAAAGAATTCTAACGGGGTCTCCAAGGTCTTTACAGTTGGGAAGAGGAACACTAGATGACTTGTATTGCACGTTATCTGCTTACTTCGACATTACGAAACTCACCTGAACGGTGCTCTCCCAGCAAGTGCCACGGAGAGAAGGAGGGAGGAGGAGAACCAACCTCGAAACTGATCCAAACCCTCAACGCAGACATCGGCAACGCCTGTAAACAAAGTGGATAAGTCAACCTATGCATCACTGACATCAAAAAGGGTGGTAGAATAGTCAAGTAACTCACGGTCCTGTGGCAACACAGCTCGCCAGGAGAGACCCGATTCAAACCACACATCAAAAATGTCTTTTCCTCTAATCAATTCGGTATCAGCGATAAGAGGAGTTAAATTCCACTAGAATGAAAAAAAAGGCAAACTATACTGCTGGCGTGAGATATGTCGCAATTAAATTGCTACCTTTTAAAAAGGTCTAGTGTTGAAAAACCGATTGGCCCATATAAATGAAAAATGCTTTAACATCCACACGACGAAGCAGTAGGTGGCAAGAAGACCGAAATAACGTTAGGATTTCTTAATTTCCATCGAACGAGGAACACCTTTCAAAAAAATTGTCGGCCTATCTCAGCGGTGCTAATAAGGCATGGAGCGCTGGTCACAAAACGCCTCGATGACACGTTGTCAGGGGGTTTGGTTTCTAGACGTCGTACACAAGTTACTTCGCTCCCTCGCCCTGATGTGTGAAGGATATCATTCACTTACCAATTGTAAAAATTGAGCAAGTGCGCAAGTTAAATGATGATAGAAGCGAGGAGGAAAATAAATCATGAAAACCTAAATTTGCGAATCAATTCGGCATGTCTTCGTATTATAGCAAACAACAGAGAGGATGCGAGATACCTTTGGAGAATATGGAAGACAGTGACAAACGGTGCGTTTTTTATTCTCTGCCATCATGTTTTATCAACACATCCTAATTTCAGACGCAAAGCCAGGAAGTGTCAACAGTGAAGCACGGCCACTAAAATTCCAATTCCTAGAGCATAGATTCATCTTCAAAGGCGCATATCAATTCAGCGGAAAATCACAGTCGGCAAACGAAAGAAGGCAAAGGAATTCACTAACTTAAGCATCACAAAGGAGGAGAACGAATATACCTTTTCCAAACAAGCAGGTGGAATGAGCTGAGAATTAGGTATGTCTGTATTCCACCAGAAATCGCTTCCCTCCTTCGAGGTACGCGTTGCTATGGCCTCAATGAAGTCCCTAAAAGGGTGAATGTTGTAAAGAGATGTTGCACGTGGTGTGAAAGTCTTACCCATCCACAATAACTTCGGTGTTTTGACGATGTTTACGGAAGAGGACAGGAATGGGCACGCCCCAATTGCGTTGACGAGAAATGCACCAAAAGGGGCGCCGCTCAATAAAGGCATCCATCAAGTGCTTGCGCTCCGGAGGAAAAACATTCACACTAGCGTAGGCTTCCTGTGAAAAAAATGCGGAAAACACAGATAATTTACTGTACTCACTAAAGAAAACCCATTGTTTCCAATGTCATATAATTAGCCTAATTAATAAGGAGTATACCACTCCAGCAATCCACCACCAGAGGCCGCTTCGGTGTTTACTTTGTCGCCACGAAGCCAGACTTAAAACGTATGACTGCAGACATTCACAAAAATAGACTTTTTGGAAATATCATTTCAACAAGAATGACCGATGTGATAACAAATAACAAGATTCGGTTTGCATACTACGTATAGTTAACATTTTGATACATTGACTTAGTATGCGCACAAGGGTTTCCGACAGTCAAATACGCATTTATCCAGTTTGGTAATGGTGATGGTTGTGCTAGGAAAGTGGGTGTATTGAAGGCTATGGCATTCCGCACGGCTTGGAAAAGAGAAAGGACCTTAGCCACATCCTTCAGCTTGTCCGTGTCAATGAACCACTGTTCGGAGAGACGAGTGATGACTGGCTGTTTGGTGCGCCACTCGCAAGGAAAGCTGTGTCGAATGGTGGACAGAGCCAGAACCCGATGGTCCAGGAGACGTATGACTACAAAACCGAACGACAGAGCCCACTTCAGTGTGGCTTAGAGGGAGGGAGGAGGACATTGGCAAAAATGAAGACGGAAGCGGAATCAGATGAGCGTCCTATAATCGCCTAAAATGTGTGTACAGCATCCAGTCCATCCTGTCGCATTGTCGCAAAGGATGAATTGAATCACTTTCTGTAGGAGTGTGGGCGCTGCGATGTGAAAGGAGAGGCATCCAAAGGTGGTGCTAAAGAGGCGTCTGTTCCGTTGTTCCGCTACGACTCCAATACCTTCATCGTCAGCGTGACGAATTTATTTCCTTTGAACTGAAGCTCGGTGCTTTCAAGAACAGAATTTTATCTGGTAGTGCGTACAAATACTTACAGTGTGCTGACGAGCAAAATTGACAATGAATAAACGCAATAAGGCTAGGTAAAAGTCCAATCTACCAAATTTTACGCCTCTAAACCTTATAACATATTTTTTCGCTGAATTGCTATAAAAGCAAAAACCTAAGGTGTCTATTACTAAGAGGCCGTGTTAAGTGTTGATGTGAAATAAGAAAAAACGGGAATGTCGGAACATTAAATCTACTTCTCACTTGCCCTTTGAGTTGCCCTCTTCCTGTACAAATAGTCCCGCAAGATCATCACCAGCCTCTTTGGTAAACTTTGTCTCCTCATCCACTAGAACTCTCTATAAGACAAAAACATGGGTCTCAAAAAGGAACATGTATTCCATGTCAATCCACTACGGGATATCTGTTGATTACATTAGACAAAGATATGTAAGTACTAAACCAAGTATTAGAGATATTAATTAAATCACCGGATGAAATATAATTGTTCATCAGTGAAAGCTGCCGAATAATTCAGGGGGAAAACCTTATCAGTTGAACCTGCGGACTAATAGGTGCTGCCGGCGGTTGAGTGCTCAAGTTCGTATTAACTGACCTTATTACCAGGGCACTCATTTCACAATAGAAATAAAGCACATTCGAGTTGAACAGAGAAGAATGAACAGAATTCAAAAAGAAATCGAATAGATGGGTGGGTGCAACGTTGAGTGTACACCATTAAATCAACGGAACCAACAAAACCAAAGAAGACGAAGCGGCTTTGTTTACTAAATGCGCCAAGGGAACCCATTTTATTAACCGTCAAGGCTTCAAAGTTAAGCAAAATGTCAGAACCAAGTATGTTTCTTAAGAGTTTAAAAGCAAAATGAATTTCAAACCTCCGTGAGGGTTCCAGCACCGCGTTGTTTAATAACAAACAAAAGGTAACAAAGAAACCTACGAGAGGAAGACCGTGACGTCTAGCAAAATCAAAGTCCGCCCTGCCATGAGCCGGTGCACAATGAACAAAGCCCGTCCCCTTGTCGTGTTCCACTAAATCACCCGGCATAAGACGATAGCAACGTTGGGTGTCACATGCATGAGGATGATGATGCGGGCAGCAAAACTGCTGCCTACCTAGAGGGGCCTCGTATGCATAATTTTCGAAGCAGTCTAAGAAATTGGAAAAGGGGAAACAAAACGCATTACGCCTTCATATTTCTAGAGAGCAGTTATCAAATTGAACATTTATGTTGATACCTCATCCCCTTAGCCTCCTTTTTACCCCCCATTCTTATTCTTATGCCTAATGTATGAATTGGAAACCGAGTATACATATCAACATAAGTGTCGAATACGTTATTTGAGAAGAATGGAGTTGGACTATGTTAAACCACTCAACGTACAGACAGTATAAAATCAACAGTCACAGAGTAAAAAATCGGCAAAGAATATCTTATTACAGTAAGTGAACTTTAAAACGATTCCTATTATTATTAAAAGGCAGGTTATAACACTATCCTGTTAGTTTTTCAAAAGGGAGAGGATTAGCCACACAACAACAGGCTAAAATCTCCAAATAAATAAAAAATAAACTTAACAACGTGGTATACAGGCAATAATATATCGGTCTCCTTTGATAATACCAAGTAGTGGAGAAATGGAACAGGATTCCGGCAACTACATCAAAATGGTGGATTGCTATCGGTAAGAGGAATGTATTGCGAAATTAGGGAAACTAAATCACTTCAAGAAAGGACTAGAGCCAGAAAAGAGTTTTGTCTATGAAAAGAAACAATACCTCCTCGTAATGACACAATAGGCTCAAATCGACTCGGAGCACAGTCCAGCAGCTTGTACAGCGAGGGTACAAAGTGACTCGCCACCAATAAAATCCTGTTAGCTTCCGTGTCTAAAAGAACAGAGTACCTAAAAAGAGTGAAAATAGAATATCACACGATTCTTACTCTTCACAAGGACTGAAAATGACTGCTTCATTAGCGGCGATTGTCCAAGGAGTGGTAGTCCAAACCAATGCATTAGTGGAGTAGGTTCGGTACCGAGCTACGAAAAGGATCAACCAATGTCAAGTTTGTACTTGGAAGCCATGAAGGCTGAGTTTTCAGCTCCACTAGAAAATATAGCGAAGGGTCTTCATGCTCTGGGTCATACTCAAGCTCTGAATCGGAGATAGCAGATCTAATGTGTTACATGAAACTAGTAGAAATTGCAAACCGTGTAATTCTAGACCAATATACAGGCTTGTGGTCACGGACAATGAGACCTCTTGCGTATAAATCATAAAATGCGCAAATCACGGTGGCTTGGTAGTGAGGGTCCAAGGTGGAATAGCATTGACTCCAATCGGCAGAAATTTTTAATTCTTTGAAGGCGGTTAGTTGGTCAGACATATATTGAGAGGCACGGCGGAACGCTAAGTAGGAGATACAGATGAAGGGAAAGAAAAAATTACAGGCCTCTCTAATATCCACGGCAGATAAAGAAATGTCAGTCCCGACGGCTTTTAATTCGATTGGAAGACCATGGCAGTCCCAACCTGGTACAAAGGAAGTTTGTGATCCCTTTGACCTTTGGAAGTTGACAATGAAATCTTTTAAGATTTTATTAAATGCATGTCCAAAGTGGATGGGGCCGTTTGCATAAGGAGGCCCATCATGAAGAATAAAGTCGGCATCAACAAGGTCATTTTGTGTATCTAAATTGTAATTAACAAAAAAAACTATCAACATACTAGAGGGTGGATAATTAGTACTTCCGCCAATTTCAATTGGAAAAGGGAAAACGGGAGTGTTCAGAGTAGCTTTGTAACTTGCAGGACGGCAATATAGTGGTGGAAGAGATATTCTGGACCTTTGCAATAAGTAATAGAGGAGACCAGCTGTTGTATTCATCACTGCACAGAAGCAAAGAGCACTATATAAGAAGTATTTAAGGATACACAGTAACTCAGTCCTCAGAATAGTAGAAATAAAAGCAGACAACTTAAGAATACTAAATACAGGGACAATATAAATCGTAGAATTGTGGCCTTCATAACACCAAGGGTTGGCGCTGAATGAAGGAATAAAGCATACGATAGAGGAGAAAATCAATCAATTAATCTAACAAAATTATCAGATCGCAGCGCAATTCATTGCAGCCAATAGGAGAAAGCAACCTTGTATCTTTAAATTGTGCAAATATTTACACAAAATCAAAACAACATTTACATAATAAATATTTTATAAATTTTTGCTTTAAAAAAAATCATATTTTTTATTTAATAATATACATGTTTGTTTTAATTAGCTATTATGTCGGCACTGTTTTAGCGCCTTGAATTAGCAATTCTGATTCGACGATCCGGCATCGGTTTCTTTGGCTTCGAGTTCGGCTTTTCTAACCGGTAAGGCAGATGTCCCTGTTTTTGTCATCTATGGTTACCTCAAAAATTTTCCGTGCGCCGTTTCCTTGAAGGTTTTTTTGTGTAATGTTTTATGTGCAAATGCACCTTCGTCCGTATGATTTCAAGATGTTCGCTTGGCTGAAAATTGTCTTCGCGTCCCACTTTAATCGTTAAAAGAGAGTCTTCCGTGACCAATCTTATAGCTCTTGACTCTGCGAACTATGCCTCGGTTGTTAATCCTCTTCGTGCTGATGGTCTCCCTATATATTCTCACTTATCTAAGTTTCTTTATTTTCACACCTTAAATTCTTCCTTACGCGGCCCCACTCAGCCTCTGCCGTTATTTTTCATGTTGGCTCTAATTCAAGGACTGTGTGTGCTTTTAGTCACATTTCCGAATGGTCGAAATACTCTCTTGGAACTCTTCATAATTTTCCGTAATTCAACTTTTAGAGCTTCTCATCCAAGGTTCTTTCTTAATGCATTTTTAGATTTGGCGTTTGATCCTAGTTTTGTCTCTTTCCGAATGAGGGTGATTCTACGATCTCTGCCCTGTCTGGAAGCCATATAATTGTCGGCTTTTCTCTTATTTTCTTGTCCCATAAAGCGCTGTGATGTCAGCCGGTATGACTCTACCTCCTATGAATGAGAAGTTCTCCAATACTGTGAGCAATCATTATATATGTTTTTGTTCTGGCTGTTAATTGTAACTATTTTGAAAAAAGCCTGACGTCAGTAGGCCAACTCACTTTCTTACATGGGTTTCCTTGCCCCACAGCCAGAACCGGAGACGGTTGTAGCCACGGTTTCGTCAACTTCTGCTCAGACTCCTACCGCGCCACCCTCCACTACGACGGCGGAGACATCCACTACCGCCACGACCAGCAATAGCAACAGTCGCTATGCCAATAGCACAAGCAAGTCCTCAGGTCACTCGCGATCTTCTGCTAGTCGCGCAGCCAGCGATTCTTTCGCCCCCCGTCCTTCCGGTGCTTCTGTCACCACAGTCATCCCTTCTCAGATCACTTGTACAGGCGATCAGCCGCAGATTGGGAAATATAAATTCATCCGCACCATTGGAAAAGGCAATTTTGCCAAAGTGAAACTGGCTTGCCATGTGATCACGGGAAAAGAGGTGGCAATCAAGATTATCGACAAAACTCAGCTTTCTCCCTCCAGTCGACAAAAGCTATTTCGTGAAGTGCGAATTATGAAGATGCTTGATCACCCGAACATTGTAAAACTGTTCGAGATTATTGCTAATGAGAAGGTTCTTTACCTCGTCATGGAATACGCCAGTGGTGGTGAGTTGACTTTGCCTTACCTTACATTTTTCACTCCGAACCTGTCCAGGGTTTTTATCATCCCATAATTTCACTTGATTCATTTACGAATTGCTTGCCAATGCACCTATTATCCTTTGAAGTTCCTCATCTTTGTCACTTTATGGATCCGAATAGTATAAACAATATACTTATCGTGCTATTTGACTGATCATCGTGTTCATGAACGGACAGTTTCCTGTCATCCTCCACTACTTTTTCTTTGAATTTGAAATTTCTCGAAATTTATGTCCAGAGAGGTGGCTATATCAGGCTTTTTTAGGGTCATTTTTGTTGCTAATTTCTCGCTCCGCTACTGCTTCTGAATCGATCTCGAGTGCAACTACAGACCTATTTTCAGGGTCCAATAGCATATGTACTTAATTCGACATGGGTCACTTGAACACCCATTTGTTGATCTAGCTTTTGCATTCTAAATGCGGCATTGAAACGAAAATCCTTAAACATTCCAGTTATAGGCGATGCGATACTTAGTGGCATTCGGCTATCATTTCCCTAGACTGCCTCAATGTTCTTTCAAGTCAAGTAGTGAATTATTTTCAATTTTACTTGCACTATTTGGTGTTTAAGTGGAACTGACGTCCCTCCTATTGGCGTGAATAAAATATACATACCTTCACTTAATTATCTTTTCATTGTTCATCTGTCGAGTGAATGGAAATTTTTCGCTTAGTTTTAACTATTTCGAGGTGCTGGGTGTCATTCTACTTAGCTTAGCAGTACCATTTCAATGATCTTAAATTATAATTCACTCATTGACAACTTGTCATATAGCATATTCTTGTGCGGAGTACTCGTTAAATATACTCGCCAGTTTAAAAAGGCAATACTGTCTAATACATCTCTTCCTCACTTATTTTTTACCTTAAATTCCTTTCGTTAACTCCGCGCTTCCGTGCGGCTATAAACTGTCTTCAGTTTCGCAGGATTACTCTATCACGAAATAACCTAGATACTTTGAAATATTCGTGAAAGTGCAGGGATTTCATCAAAGTTCGAAAATCCTGCATAAACTGAAAATTAGACTGACTTCGAAAATTTGATGTTGCCCAACAAAAAATGGTAGTGTCATTTAAACTGTAGTATGGTAATCTGACTGAGGTTAAGTGGTTAAAAAAATACGACTAGGTAATTCTGGGTAGGGGAATATCGGACAATTTAGTCAACTGTGTACATATCGGTGAACTAAACTCTTTTCTTTACAGGTGAGGTCTTTGACTTTCTGGTGACTCATGGCAAAATGGCGGAACGGGAGGCACGAGCCAAGTTCCGACAGATCGTCTCTGCTGTCCAGTATTGTCACCAAAAGAAGGTTGTTCACCGCGATTTAAAGGCTGAAAATCTGCTCTTGGATGCACAGATGAACGTCAAAATTGCCGACTTTGGTTTCTCCAATGAGTTTAGTCCAGAGAAGAAGTTGGACACCTTTTGTGGTAGTCCGCCTTATGCTGCTCCTGAACTCTTCGAGGTGGGCCATTTGTGTATTTTCCATGTCTTGGGAACGATGGACTTAGGAATTCTAGCGTGTGCATACTTCACGTATAAACTGCGTGATTATGTGACCTGTAAACTCGTCTTTTACTTTTGTGTCAATCGGTGTTTGTTTTGATTGGCATGAAGCGTCGCCTAATGACGCTGCGTTGTGTGCGTGGCCAGTCAATTGCATCGTTATTCTATCCCAGACATGACATCAACAGGAGGTGCAAGTCTGTTCGTGTTTGCGCGTGAGGTGGGTTAATAAAAAGGCGTTTCATTCTGCCAGACTGCGGAGTGTGGCTAAGGCAGGATCCGATAGGAAGGATGGAAGGGGCGGTGCAAGGTACATGAAGAGGGTCAATGTCAACTGTTTTTGGTGGTGGAAAACTAAAAAACATCGCGACTCACGTTAAAAACTGTCTAGTTTCACAGATATCGTCCCTTATTTGTCATTTAGTCGCTCATGATTTTGTTGCTTGTTTAGGTATTTGTCCTTTTCATCAGTGGCTTGCAGTCGGACTTTTTTATTGACCTTGTCGTTTGCTTTCTTCCTGATATAGTTATACTGAGTATTTCGGATCACCGAATGCGATAACGTGTTTTGTCCATATTCGTTCTTTCTCTTAAGTTACTTATGAGTTGCATCGGGACTTCATTTCCTCGATAGAAACTTTGTACGATTGCTTTTTTTACTGTTCCGTTAGATCATCCATACGTGCACGCATTCGCAACCACTTCCAAATTTGATTAGCTCATGTTGCTAGACTGAACTTTTTACCTGGTTCTACCAATGCCAATTAGATTGGTTCACCATGAGCCATGAAATCTCATGAGAAAGGACTAATTTCGAGCCACAAGTCAAGCAAACAACGTGAATATCTGTCTGTTAGTCCTGTTTGGCATATTCACTTCGTAGGGACTTTTGTTCTTTTCGTATGTAACCTTGGTGATTTTTTTATTTTAAAGTCAGCATTATGTCAGTTATTTTTTATCACCTATAACTTATTTGAAATTCTGCTACAACATAAATTTTGTTTGTCTGGTTTCTTTTCTGATCACTCCCATTTCCGAAAAGTGAGACAACCAAAATCCGGCTTAACGCGTTCGCAGCCGTTGGAAAGCCTATCTAAGTTTTTTTTAAACTCTCTTTAAATATTATCCTTTCTTGTAATTTCCATATGATTTTGTTTTGGGACGTACACAAAATAGTCGTGGCTATGCTGGTAAAGCTCTGGGTGAATACTAGTTTTTTCAAATACCAGCACTGTCATGTTATTGCTTCTTTGTGCTTTATTATCAGGATTCAAATCGCTAGACCCAAATGTCTCAAACTATTGACTTATCTTCAGGCAGAAATCACTGCCTCCGTTAGCTTCTCGAGTCTCTATGCTTAACTCAGATCATTAGTGGTTTGATTCTAATTTCCACTACTTTTTCCAAAGTTTGTTTTAAGTCCTAATATACATGTTCGGATATTGGCGCTTTTAGAGTAGATTTATGGTCGTTGAGGTATGAATACTTTCTTTTTTTCTTTATTTAACTGTAATTTCATCCTTTATATCTCCGATTAAAATATGAAAGACAATGACTAGGTTTCTCTGGGAAACAAGAGAATTTGGCAGTTTTCTCTCAATAATACTTCGGCCAAATCTATGTACTGCTGAGCAAACTCGAAAAAAAGGGTATTTCATTTGGGGCCAGAGTATAACCAGCAGTTTTTTATGTGATTTCTTTGTTTAATATATGGATTGTCAATCCACACCCGATATATTTTTCTTCGCATTTTCTTTCAAATTGCCGAAATACGAACCTAACATCGGACCGCTTTTATGACGTCCGTGGCACAAGTAGTCCTTACACCAATCAATTACTGACTTTCGTGTGAGGTATGGAATACCAAGATTGGACTTCTTAGTGGTTCATCTGAGGGCTTTTTTCTAGTGTCAGTTCCACTTTCCAGTCAGATCGTGTTTCGATGCTTTAATATCGAAATAAATTGCTACTCTGCTAACATTTTATTTCCCAACGCTCACGTTGTCTGTATACTTTACCCTTTACCGAAAGCCCCAAAATTAGTGTACTTCCTTTAGGGAGATTCTAAAATATTGCAACCCATTACTGCTATAGGGTCGGAAATACGACGGCCCGGAGGTTGACGTGTGGTCATTGGGTGTGATCCTGTATACTCTAGTATCCGGAGCCTTGCCCTTCGACGGACAGAATCTGCGAGAGCTACGCGAGCGTGTACTCACGGGCAAGTATCGCGTACCCTTCTACATGTCTACCGACTGTGAGGCTCTGTTGCGCAAAATGCTCCACCTTAACCCTGCCAAAAGGCACACGCTTGAGGTATGGTTTTGACTTTTATTAGAAATTACCCAAAAGCCTTCCTATAAAATAAATTGCTTTTAATTCGTTGGTTGCTAACCTAGGATAAAACAATTTGGGTGAGCTTGTAGAATTTTGCCATCTGCAAAGATAAGGAAGAGGTATTCGAAACCTTTTTGTAAGGTTTGCCTCTTAGTCGCCGTCAATGCACAGATTTCACTTGGAATAATGCGGCGCCAAGGATAACACTGTCGAATTGATCGTTAAAGAGCAAATTAAATCTTCAAAAAGATATTTTCACATACGTCCATATACGATACTGCAACCTATCCTCCCTTCTCGTCCCCGTCCTCCATACAGCTCCTGTAAACTCTACCCCTTTACATTTATGCCCTATGAAATGGTGTGAGCGAAAATAGGATCGGGCTGATGAGAGAAACACGCCACCCGTTGATGACGTGGAGGCTTCGTAAGAACGGTCTTGGTAATGGTGATGGTTGTGCTAGGAAAGTGGGTGTATTGAAGGCTATGGCATTCCGCACGGCTTGGAAAAGAGAAAGGACCTTAGCCACATCCTTCAGCTTGTCCGTGTCAATGAACCACTGTTCGGAGAGACGAGTGATGACTGGCTGTTTGGTGCGCCACTCGCAAGGAAAGCTGTGTCGAATGGTGGACAGAGCCAGAACCCGATGGTCCAGGAGACGTATGACTACAAAACCGAACGACAGAGCCCACTTCAGTGTGGCTTAGAGGGAGGGAGGAGGACATTGGCAAAAATGAAGACGGAAGCGGAATCAGATGAGCGTCCTATAATCGCCTAAAATGTGTGTACAGCATCCAGTCCATCCTGTCGCATTGTCGCAAAGGATGAATTGAATCACTTTCTGTAGGAGTGTGGGCGCTGCGATGTGAAAGGAGAGGCATGCAAAGGTGGTGCTAAAGAGGCGTCTGTTCCGTTGTTCCGCTACGACTCCAATACTTTCATCGTCAGTGGGACGAATTAATTTTCCTTAGCTTGTGGCTCAGTACTACACGTTTTTAACTGCGTCTATGATGCACAACGGAGTCAACCCTTGTGATTCTTTAATATTTGCCATTTGCACTTATTCTTGAGGTGATAACGGAGTTCACACCCTTTCACTAGCCTACCGCGTTTCTAAAATTTCCACCTACGCCTCTCAGTAAGTCTTCTACTTTAAAAGCCCTTAATGTCTTCCCTTTTTTAATTGGACGTAATGGCGTTCACATGTTCAGTTGTAATTACTGTTGACCTTTTTTTCTCGATCTGGTTTTTGGATGGGTATTTCTAACCATCTGGAAATTTTATTTTGCACATTGCATTCACGTTTTTATATTCGTGTGAAGTGTGTGGACTACGCCGGTGGCCGCGACTTCGTCATTGCAATAAATAATAGCCACCTTAAGAACACAAAACTGGCAATAGCGTTTAATTATAGTGTTTCTGCTTCATTACGTTGGCTGATACTGATTCGATACCCCTAAAACCTTTTTTAACGATTGGCTTCGTTGTTCCGAACGGTAACACAAATGGAATTTTGTTTCTCGAATCTTTTTGGATGTCTGTGATGTGTTCTAGTTCCTCGTTATCATACGGTTGATAACCTTCAGGAATTTTGCCGACGACAGTCAAAATCTTGCTATAAATGTCGTTTCGAGTATTACCTTTCTCAGGCAAATCATGTGATTTTTTCGTTAGTTTATATTGCTGAAGTTATAACGGTGTCTCCGCTCTCATGCTTACTCGCCTAAAACCTTATTAATTAAGTCGATGCACATGGGATCACGTTTTGAAAGACCACTTTCTCCCCAGGTCTTTTTTTAATAGCTTTAATCTTTCTTGCCTGAAAAATACTTTCACTTATCTTTAGATACCTTGGGAAAACCTGATTGTTTATGTCGCCAGGTAAAATGTTGATTGCGACGTTAATCCAGCACATTTGTGTTTCCCCTCCCAAATTCAGTAAATGTTCATAGATTTTAAAATTCCTAAACAAGATAATGTTTTTCGTGAAAATTCACGTTTACTGGACTTTTTAATTATCCTCACGAATTAATTCAAAACTATTAACCCTGATATTCTCTTATTTTTCTTTATTTTCCTAGACTGATTGTTTTTGTTGTTGATCCATAGGGGACTTGAAACAAAGTAGAATATCAATTCGGTCTTGGAACAGCTTTCGGCTTTGGTCCTCCTGTGACCGATAGCTAGCAATAACCTAACCCATTTTCAACGCCACCGCGCCTTACGGCTTTCACACTTTAGTGGTCATGTTTCATAAACAATTTCCCCAAAATTTTTCAGGATTTCTGCATTTTGTCATTGAATTAAGACAGTGCTCAAATTGCAAATGCGTTGCATTCCTCCTGCTAATATGGGTGTAATCAACAGGATTTAAGTTCATCCCCTTCTTCATGAGTATACGCATGCCCCCATTTTCGTCAAATTATTAAATTAACACCCCCTATGGGCATACTCCGTACCCAGCGTTAGAACGACGCTTATAGCTTTATTTGTAGGGAGCTGGCATTGGTTGCATTCTTTTGACGCAGAACTCCTCGCTGACCTAATCACTTTCGTGCGGTCGAAGCTTCTCCCCCTATTCTTGGCTATTTGATGTTCATTAGGGGAAAGATAATTAATGTCCAGGCGACCGTACTAAAACCTACTCGCCTCCATCCTGAGTCTTGAATTTTATTCTCCCCACCCCACTAAGGACAAAAAATTATTGAAACCTAGATTTTGGTACTTTTTCACACAAATTCCCCATCGTGAAGCGAAAACTTCGCGTCTTAAGGTGCACCCTCGTAAACAACCCTCTTGAATTTTTCGTATTCTCCCACTGTCGCCATTACTGTTTCCACTCTACACATGTAGGCGTTTTACGTATAGTTTTAAACAGAATATCTGCACTTTTTGCTCGGGTTCGTACTATTAAGGTCTTTTGGGGAAGGATATTATCCCATTACAAGGAAAAGTGGTGTTAAACAAAGTTAAAGTTCTTCTTATTCGGCTGAATGCCACTACGGTAAGAAATGGAAACTAGGAAAGAAGTTTTACTGCCCACTTTGAGTTGAGACTTAGTTTTTAGGTTCAAGGTCGTTTCCAGGCGACGAAGAGCTTCACACTACGGTATGACTCGGTGTAATCACTTGTTACTACTCGTAGGAACTTGTAGATGTGGTTATTTCCGTGTATGAAAATGCATACTCATATTGCGTGATGCTGTGGGTGTTGCCATTTTCTCTTTTTAACTCAACCAGACTTAATCTTTTGCGGGACTCGTGAGTTTATTTTCATTTGCTCATGGGTCTCATAAATTTGTGATGGTATTTGGAGAGTTGTGATTGGCGACAAGTTGGCTAATTTTAGGCAAGACAGATTTTCTGTTACCAGTGCCAGTGACCACTTCAAGACGTTATCAGTAGGAGACGAAGTCACCATTACATGCGTCAGCATTAAAACTTGCGACTATTCGCAAACTACCTTTTTCACAAAAAAATCCTGTTTGTATTTAACCCGGGGGACAACAATTTTTTTTGCTTCATCTTCATTCTTCATACTCTATTTACCCAAATCCACACACTACTTTTGTTGCACTGTTCGTCTTGACACAATTGATAGTGCCTGGCCTGTGATGTGGATACCGTAAAGTGTTTAAGTGGACTCAACTCAGGCTATAACCAATGATTATTTCATTTGTGAATGAGGTCAGTCAGAAACACCGAGAAAAGGTCAGAGTATAAGCGGTGAAATCTCTTCTATGGCTCAGATCCAACTAAAACCTCGTACCTTTTTTTGAAGGGGAATGTAACACTTCCCACTCCCAGCATTTTCGCGACAAGTAGACTCTTCTAGACTAGTAGTTTTAATCAAAAGGTTTTTGTTGATTAAACTATTCACCGACCCTTTGTCTTTTTCAGATCTTTTTATTAATTTGTTAAGACAAATCACTTTAAGTGATGCGGTTGTTTCATAGTACCTCGAAACATTCGTTTGGTGCTTTTTTCGCTTCTATTTAAATTAAGTTTCTGTTATTTACCTTTAACTTGCTCAATGTAAGTGAGACACTTGTGTCAACACCATGGTTTCCCATTGTTAACTACCCTTATCTCACCCTTATAAACACCTTGTCCACGTCGGATAACCTAGTACTCATGTTTACCTGTACTATAAAAGATCATTATTATTCTCGTATTCTTCTCCAGATTATTGACTAGTGATATTGAAATACTGGTGCTCCAGGTGAAATTTGAAAGATTTCGCTAGACGCCATATATTTTGTTCGTGATAGGAGATTGGTTTTTCCTAAAGCCTTAAAGTGAGACGGTTAGTCAAATTTGCAAATTATGCCCAACGGGGGAGAAAGATCCCCTCTAACTTTATTTAGCGGATAGAATGGTCGGAAACGCAAATTCACTTCTCTCGGCATCAATGTGCATGACATGGGGGGAAATTGATTAGTGGTGAATGCGAAAGAGTCGACAGGAAGTGTGATTGCTTTAAATCTTGTTGTATTATCGCTTTTGATGTCCTGAATCCTCACTATTTTGACCAGAGCACATAAATATGCCGATGGGATGCGTAACTCTTGTAGTTCCTCATTGGCAATGTCCACGCCTTTGTGGTAAAACCCCATCGACTAAGTTGTCAACTACGCGATGACTCACTTCACTGTCATATTATGGTGTTTAGGTCTAGCACACGCCTAGATACCCTTGCATTGCATATATCATCCCCCTAACTTTCGTTTCCCTTCTCAGTCTGTGATGAATGACAAGTGGATAAACGCGGGTTACGAAGATTGCCCCCTGACGCCCTATGTTGAACCGGAACCCGACCTCAACGACCCAGTACGCATCGAAATCATGGTGAATATGGGGTTCTCGCGCTCCGACATTATCAAATCTCTGGAGTCGGGCAGTTTCGACACCATTGCTGCAACCTACTTTCTCCTCGGTCATCCCACCCCTTCCAATCTGGAGTCGGACTCGGGGCGCGGTTCTGATCTCTCGCTTCGGTCAGTGATTTCTTTTGCTACCTCATACCTACTTGCCCGCTCCCAGTCACTTCCTCCTCTTGAGCGGTAAAAAGAATAGGTATGTTAAACAGGAGGAGGAAGCTTGTAGTTAAATGCCTCCATGTGAACTATTCTTTCATACAGGAAACGCTTGTTGGGGCCGAAAATATACCTTAATATATGAAGAAGCCACATCCTCTTTTATTTGTTTTGGTTTGTCTCCGATATTTATTTGTTAGAAACTTCCAGTTGGACTTGATCAAAAGACCCCAATTTCTCCATGTTTTTGTATACTGGGGAGATAGGTTTTTCTGTTGCTACACCATGTAATTCCATTTCCTCAACTAAGCTTTTTAGGTACATACTAGTGCCGATAGTTGTTTAAGTACCTTCTTTACGACCGATGAAAGCACAACTGTTAGGGAGTGAAACTAGTCAACGATGCGCGATATTACGAGGAATGATGAAGAAATTTCGTTGACTTAGTGTGATTATGGAAGCTGAGCGCTTTTTCATTTTCGCCACGATTTTGTGACAATTTTAGTTTAGTATTGGTCCGTCTATTACTTGTTTTTGGGTAATCAAGTGGACAGGTAAATGTCTCAACTTGAGCAACAATGTTCTGACTGGATTCCATTATCGTATATTTTTCATTTCATGCCGATATCGCTTAAACACGCCAAAAATGTGAGTGGTTTCCAACTGGACCAATCAAAGGGTGACCTTGAAACTTACAAAAGTGAACGTCGAAAGAAGAGATAATTGCTGTGTCGTCGACACTTTTTATTTACTCATACATCATTTGGAGTCGTGTCGTCGGTAGCAAATTAGTCTGCTCCAGTCATGAGTAGCAGAGTAATTGAATTCTTAGTTGAGCAGTTGTTACTATAATCAGAAAGTTACCAGCTAACTCTCTAGTGATATTCTGTAATAACTTGGATAAAATGAAGGTAAATGTACATGTGTGCTTGTGTTTAAATTCCGACCCTCATTGTTAAACAGTAATAACTGCTTTGCTAATCTCTTGTTAGAAATTGTCCCATTATTTTTTCGCGACTCTGCCCTCTTTGCTCTTTTTTCGCCAATTTTACCCTCTACCACTATCAATGTTGAGCTTTCCACGGAGTATCTGTTTTTTTCGGTCCTCATTTTACTAATTTTACTCGATTTACTTTGTACTGTGATTTTTTGTTTCTACCTTGTTTATCGGCCATTATTCTTGTCAGCAAATATAACATCGCCCTTCATCATCCATTTCAACCATCTTCGCCTTTTGACTACACCGTTGTCTATGTGTAGCGCCGTTTCTCTTTGATTTCACGCTTATCTCAATTATCACCGACATTCACCTTAGATGTTCATAGACTTTTTGGCGTTAAGTTGTTGAATTTCAGTGGTTATTTATGGGTACCTAAACGTTCCCACTTAATCAATGCGTGTATGGAATGCGAGAACTCCCGCCAAGCCTTTTGCTCTTAATGTTCCAGCTTACTACCTGGGAAAATGCTGCATTTATTATGTTAATCGTGGTACCACCTAACGGTGGTGATTAGAATAGTTTCATCCACGTTACTTCCTTTCTTCTTTTTAATGGTCCTTATATAGCTAATTCAAATTTCGATTGAAAGTTGGAAATTACATTTACAGTGGTGGATATCACAGTATGGCTCTCCTATTGCATTGGAGAGAAAGTGGGGTGTCGAGTATTTTTTGCTTTTAACCACAGTGGGTTTTTGTACCACCTTGACATGTTTTCTCACCTTTTCTTTCAGGATGGCTTGATTCCCTGCAGGCTGAACACTTTTTTTTGTAATTCTAGGGTTTTATTTCGAGATTCTGTACACTTAGTTCTTCCAACTATTTCCTTTAAATGCTCTATAACTGTGGCGTTTATGTCTGAGGCTACGATTTTTCTCGTTTTTTTTCCTAATGTTATTTTGGACCTTTTTGCGGTTTATTTGTAACCGACGCCACATTCTCCCATTTCCACGAGGCTGTTTTAACATGGCCCACCTATTGCAATCTGCTCTCATCTATTTATAGACCTCGGCGCGTGGATAATTGAGCCGTTGCGTTATTTACCGAAACCAACTGATGTTCATTCCGCGTTTTTTCCAACGCTCTGTTGTTAACCCTCGAAGTAGACAACAATAACAACTCATGCTTTTTAAGCACTATTGTCTAAACTGGTAACATCTAGCGAATTCGTAAATTAATTTGTGCCTTGTAAACAATGCCATATTTTAAAATTAGATTAGTCAGTTGCTATTTCACCGGCACTTTTTTTTGATGATTGACTTGATTTTGTGACATTTCCATTACTAACGTTGGTGGAGTACTCATGTTATCTACCTTGGTGTAAAACCTTTGTTATTAAAGTATCCTTTCGAGTGGTTGAAACATTACTACGAGGGTTTTCGGGGTAGTTTAAAACAGCCAACTACTATTGTACTATCCGTCTAAATATCTCCTCTTCACCATTCAGACGCTATTTGGTAAATGCAAAATTATTTTTCTATTTTCTTCCAGACAAAACACTCTGACGACGGCAACGCCAGCTTCCACAGTCACGGGTCGCCAGTTGGCGGTAGGCAATTCAACCGGGGCACACCACCATCATCACTCCCAGTCACAGACACCAAATTTCAATGCGACCAACGCCGCCTTGACTTCCTCATCGAAGTCAGCTACCGCCAGATCGGGTAGTGGTCGTCGTCAGGACACCGGCGAGAATGAAAAAGAGAGGTCGGGCGTTACGAAATCCTCGGGTATGCCCTCACTCGGTTATAGTGATCAATGCGAATAAGTGGAAAGTAAACATGAAAGAGTTTAGTTACAATCCGCCCGATTCATGAGAGGACAAGTTTTTATCATTGTACGTGTAAACAGTGCTTAATTGCGAGACCTTGAGTGCCTTAACCTTAACCTTAGCCTTCGGCTTATGGCCTGATATTGCACAGGGCAATAATTTTTTACATAACTTTTCCCCCTGTCCTAAAGTAATTGGACTGCGGGATTGATCACCAACAGAATAATTATTGTCTTTTCATCTCAACCCTTTATCACGCCTGGTTTATCCAGGCCATTGACTCCGTGAAATGCGACATTTTGTGGCTTCTATTTACCGCTTTGCACGAGTTCTTATAACCGCAACATGACTTGTCACAGATCTTCTCTTTAATACGCTCTATTTGTCAATTCTACCGCATGCCAATTCTTCACTTTATCATATTCCTCTTCCTGGCCAATTTCTCTGTCAGTTTAAGTTAGCGTGGGTGGAAATGAGTGTTGTAACGAAGACTTTTTGCCTCAATTTCTGCCACCACATTTTTCAAGTGATGTATTATTTATTCAACTCAGTCGCTCACACGAGGAATCATTTATTTCGTGAGCGATGAATTCATCTGTAGACAAAATATAAATCAAAATAAATATTAGAACTAGAAGGTACAGAGGAGTTTTAAAAGATTTGATTGCGCTTCTAAATTTATTCACCGCAAATAATATTAAAGAGGAGCCTTTTTAATCGCTCTTCCACAGACAACGAAGCGGCACAGGAGGCACCCTCGAACTCCACTACTACTGATGTAACTAGCCAGAAGACTCCTGTTATGCGCAACAGTCAGGAACATTCTAATACGCGCCTCTCTACTGTCTCGACCACCGGCGCAGGCGGCGACTACACCGCCGCGTCCCACCAGCGCGCCAGTGTGGACGTAACCATGCTTGCAGGACGTTCGAATGCTTCCGGCCGACGCAGGGGTATAGACCTTTTCAGTGGCACCGGTGTGACCGCGTCGGGTGTACAGCGTGCTATCGGATCGAATGCGACGGGAACTCCGGGTGTTGTTGGTGGGTTGCTTTCGTCGTACTTCTGCTTGTTTTATCCGAGATGGCTTATATCGCGATCGACCGCGGTTCTTTTTCACAATTTCTTTGCTGCTGGAGTTGAAATAGCATTTCCGCTTCCACGTTGGTATGTTCGCACAGCTGATTCAATTTGTTTATATATAAGGTTGTTGGAAATTTTTATCTATAGGAAGGCTAATTACACCAATGGGCTTGTCCACTTGCCCCGACTTCCGTCAATTTCATTGCCCTAATTATCACCCGAAAAAGTTGATGTTGTGCCTTGCCAAATCCAGAAATTATAGTGCTGTGTGCACTTCTGCTATGCGACCTCATGTTGCTTTTTCGCTGAAATCGGGGGCCCATTTTCTATTTGCCTCCATATGTGTGAGGCTTGTTTGTGTGTGGTTAAATGAGAATGATTAATTCTCTTGTCCGTCGCACCACAAATTTTTCAGTGCAGTCCATCTCAATGATCTCGAGCGCGATTGGTGTGCCGTGGTTTACCTCACCATTTTGTTGTAACTCAAAGATACGAGGGCCGCTTTGACAAGGTCAGGAAAAAGACGAAAAGTGTATATCAGTTATATCTACGGTTTATTATCCGCAATTTCAGGAAAAATAAGCTCGTTTGATTCTGAAAATTTACTCTACTTGTTCCAATTTAGCATTTTGGAGATTGATCAAATAATATAATGGATAATTACGTCATGGCCACCTCTGTCTCCGCGGCATGATTCTCTGCCGTTAATTTGCGCGTCACTAGTCTGCGTAGTTTTGTCTGGTCACGCACGAACAAGCAGTTGGTAGTGTGATAACCAAATGTCAGGTGGCTGAATTCGGCATTCGTCTCCTTTTTTGATATAATTACATCCTTCCGTTTCCTGATTACGCGACTTGGCGACTTCTCATCGAAGCTGAGGTTGAGGAGGAGAAGTAGAAGAAGTAGACGTGACGTAGCCCTTATATCAATTAGTCCCACAACGTGATGCGGTTGAGGTCAAAACTACCTAGTCTTGGCGTTGCAGCTTATTTAGTCATCGTCTTTACGTGTTGCAAGAGTACAAAATACAAATGTGGTATTTGCTTTGTGCTGCTATCCTGCTAAATTTGCCTTATTCATATGAGCGCGAAAATTTTTTCAAACGTCGACTAAACATCACAACTGAATACCCCAAAATCGAATATACACTTAATCTCTATAACTGGCTACATAAGTATTTCTCAATGAAGTTTCCACTCCGCTTACCTTAACCACACCTCATCATTTTATCATGTCCCATTTTTTTCTACTTTGTATATTCCCGTCACTCCATAGTCTTCTATTTTTAAGCCTATTCAAACCCTAGAAAACGTTCCTCTTTAGAGATTGTGGTGGTAGTTCGGTTGCCCAACTCGGCTCATAGCGCTATGGGGGGATGTTTGGTTTTCTCTTATTCTAGGCTTTCATTATTTTTACGCTTGCGAAATGAACGAAACTCATAATATTTGAACAAAAAAACACTATAGAAACAAGTTTTCTTTTCGGAACTTTGAGGGAAGGTAGCCTTGAGGGCTACGGTTTCCTTGACACATGTAGTTGACTTGGAGTTTTAATGAACTTTTGAGCAACTTGTCCATCTACGATAATTCGCGAACAGGATTGATCTCACTATAACAAAAGATTTCTTTTTGTTCTTTTTTCAGACTAAAATGGTTTTCTGCTTCCTCATACTAATGGATTTGGGTTTGGTTGTGTAAAAAAATGGGCTGGACTTCTATTTTATTTAGTAAGTAGACCAGGTTGTTTCCAATAGCAACGGTCCCAGAAATGCTGCTAATAGCTGTGGTAATCTGTTTTCAAATTAAATCCAACATTTTTATCTAGCAATTAATATATCCTTGATATCAGGTACCCACTAATCTAATGATTCCGGATTTACTGCACAGCCTTTTTTTGTTTGTGCTTAAACTTATTCGTTTCTTTTTTAACCATATTACAAAGATACATTACATTTCATTGCTTGGAAGTAGAAGTTCGCATTTCTTCCTTCTGGTCCCATGTACCTCATGTTCCCATTAATTTCTTGGATTTTGAATGATCCTCATTTGTGGTGCTAATGCCACGGCCCCTAGAATGTGTTTTGCTTATATTTGAGACATTTGGATTTTCACTGTCCCTGTGCATTTTATGTTTGTTCCCTGCTCATCACTTCCCTTTAAGTGAAACTTTTAACATCTTCGGATACTGGTTGAAAATTCTCTCTTCTCCCACCTTTCGTGTACTCACTTTAAAATCCTTCTTTAAATTTTACCCTAAAGCAGCTAATTGCCTTAAAAGTTTCATGATGTAATGCATGAACAATCATGCCCAAACTCGACCCTTCGGTGTCAGACGGCTGTTCTTGATTCTGGAGACTAGTCTACTTAGTCGCTATTATGGCAGAGTTTAATTTAACTGCCTTATAATTACTTGTCATTTGTCAACTGATTAACTCTTCACATTTCGTAAACTCTAGTAAGTTACTGACTTATTCGTCATCTTTAGACAGCATAGTCGTGCCCTTTAGCTCAAGAATTGATAACTTATCCCCCTCTTCAGTTTGTACAGATTTCAATAGACACCAGGAAAATAAAATTCAATTCAATAATGTGTATTCCCCTTTTGTTATGTGCTACTATGTGTGTTATATTAGTCAACACCCACTCAGACGCACTTGTTTGGCTCACTTCTTTCTTGGTTTTTTTGGTGTTAGTTTAGTTTACTAGTCAAGGAATAATAGCTTGCTTTTGTCCTTTTTTACTGTCTTCTATGACGTCGACGCCTGTCGGGAGCAAATGTTGAGTTTTCAGGCGACTAAATTCATCTGCACCGCTCTCCTGTTTTGTCAAAATTTCTCCTCGAAGTTAATGCCTTGTGGATAGAGGCTGTCCTTTAACCTTTCCTTAAAGGTTGCGTATGTAGGACGAGAGTTTTCTTTGCTCCTCCGATTTAACATCTTTTGCGTTGACATTTCTGAAATATCGGTGACTATTGTGAAGAATCCCTCTACTGACACTTTTCCGACTGACAGCCGTCATGTGCTTGCTTTTTATTGTTTTCTGTCTACTTAGAATCAGGGTATTAAATTAAACGGACACATGGAGGAAAGCGGTTCACTAAGAGTTTCGATAGAACGTGAAACATCTGGCCGAAATGCGTAGCATGTCTTAGGAACCCTTCATAAGTTAATTGCAACCTCGTCTAGTTTCTAAGTTAAAAAATTTGGGCAACAGCCTCACATTTGGTGGAGAGTTGGTACATTTCATCACATACCACTTTGGCCTTGGAACTTATCTCACATTATACTTGCTTCCGTTTCAACACAGATCGGCGGAACGTGATTGGTACCACCTCAGGGGACCACCACCACCATCACCACACCGGCCTTGCGACCTCCACTACCGGCCGGCGATCGGTAACAGCTTCCGGAACATCCGCCTATAAATCACCTTCTGCAGCAGCTGCTCCCATTGCCAGCGTCGTTGCTTCTACTGCCGCTGGAACTGTCAGCGCTGCCGCGACCGCCGCTGTCGCATCACCTCAGTCGTCCTCATCCACGAGTCCCGGCGGTTTTACAAAAATGGACAAGGGCGGCACCACAAGTCAGGCTGGTGGCCGACTTCCTGTTCATGAAATGCGCAGGTAAGCTCATTTGACAATTTTTGGTGTTCTGTTGATTAGGGATATGAGTATTGTTTGATTTGAGGTTTTTTGTATAAAAGTTGTTAAATGTATTTGTTTTTGTCTCGGCTGCTGTTAGTATTCCGATTTAATGTAACGCATTTAAACAGCCTTTCGTCTTGCCTTCAAGAAAGTCGGGATAATGTCCTACTCCTACAAACTTTAATTATATTTTGTGTTTTTGTCGTTGCGTTGATTTCTTTTCCCGTTTTTTTGCTCCACCTTTCTAAGCTGTCCCTGTGTACAGTGTAAGGCCGAAATGGAAGTGGTCATTGTAGCGCAAGCTTCTAACATTCACTAATTTCATTGAAAACCATGAAAACCTGAGTAACTGATGGTGTTCTTTTGGACCATCTGACTTATTAATTAAATGTTAACTCTTCCACTCCGTTCATCAAGATTTGGTTAAGACTACTCAAACTGACCAAATATTTTTGAGTTTTTTTACACGAAAAAAACGTGCAAATTTAACTTTATTAACCCAGGTCCACTTGTCCCTTTTTATCCTGGTCTGGTTACAGTCGAATATTCTTAGTAGGTCATAGGTAAAGGAAGAAAGGGCCGAGGAGGATTTACTCGTTTCCGATTTTTGAGGGCAAGACGATGGTTTACGATGCGCTCATTTCACACGCCATTTTGTGTTGATAAGCAATTGAAGACAACTTCAGACATCTCTGATTCTTTTTCACTGTTACCAACTTGTCTGCTTTGATTGTGTCTCGCTGTTTGGAGCGTGTTGGAAGTGTCACTCGTTCACTCGCTTGGCATACTTTCGTGTATCACCTTGACAATGAAATCAATCGAGTCAGGTGACATGTATACTGTTATCACTGTTGCAGAAGGTTTTCTCATTTCCTCTTATTAAACGAGTATCCGTAGACTCAATCAACGGAGCATCTTCCTTGGTAACTGTCTTCCAGGCATTCGTATTTAGTCATAGAATGTGTCATTTTTACCTAAAGGGGCCCAACATGGCCCCAGGTCATTCTAGATGTAAATTGTCGAGTTTCAGAATAGCCTACTAGCTGACACTTCTCTCCAAATGCTATTATTTCTTGGAGATGACGATCGAGATCTGAAAGGTTTGAAAACCCCCTTTAGTTATTCCAAACGGGAATGATCGTGCGCTTTCATGCCACGCAAATTGCACGAAAAATTATTCTTTGGTGGTAAGGATTTTTGGGCAATGTTTCATTTGCACATTTGCTATATTTCATTCTGGACTGCAATATTTCACCATCAGGAAATGTTTCTATCCCAAGCAATCACTATTTCATACCATCCGTTAAACGGCCAATTCTTGTCTAAGGCCTTGTGTTTCTATTCTTGTTTTTAAAAGCAAATGTGAGGCAGTTTGAAGTTAATTGCACCTAACTTGGGCTTTCGGCTTTTTGGTATCCTCTCATTGGGACTAATCTTTCCCAGTAAGAATTGCTCCCACACTGGCATCGGGCGAATATTTGCGGTTTATAAACTGCAGTGGTTTTAGGAATGGTGAATAAGACACTCCTAGTTGGACGATTGTAGATGTTCTATTCTCGTCCCTTAGTCATAAATCCCTCGCAAAGAAGATAAATTGACCAGAATCTCACTTTTTTATTATTTAATCCAGAATAATTCTTAAGTGCTGGTACCTTTCGCCCTCATTTCACCCATGTCAGAATTTTTTAACATGCCATGTTGAACCCAGCTTATCAATTCATCAGAGGCGGGGTTTCGGCCAAACCTTTAGATTTCACTGTCCCACTTTCATAGCTTCCACCAAAATCTTTTCATTCCTCCCGTGTGTGTACCTGTTGTTGCTTTTTGCTTGCTCATTGAAAGAACAAATATAGTTTGTGTATGGAAATAGCTCTACTGTTAACATCGAGTCGGGGTGGCGACAAGGCCAGGTTAGTTGATACTGAAAGAATCTTGCTTAATCCACTGACTGACTGGTATTCTAGGGCGTCGGTAAGTCGGTTTTTCAATGAAATTCCGCAAATCGAAGTTAATTCGTTGACAACTACTGATGACCTAGTTTGGCAAGACGAGTGAGCTCCTTTTTTACTCTTAGCCAAGTGACACCAGCCCCCGTTCCCATGACCAATCGACCTTCTAAAGGTCATCATAACCTCCTGACTGGCACCAGCCTCGTCGGTGCTGCAAATTGCCATCACAACGAGCACTCTCTCTTAACACGCGACCTACCCTCGGTAAATGAGCAGCATACGTTGCCCTCCGGCTTTCAGCCTCGTTCCGCGTAAGTGGGAAATTTTTGTCTCTAACTTGGTACCGACTTATTTGCCACTCCGTCAAGTCCTCAAATGAGGCATAAGAAAAGAAACTGACAAATTTATTTCGATGGCAGATTTAGCTAATGAGCCAAAATTCATGTTGCTTCGTGAATACTCACTGCAAACTGCTCATGACGCTATAACTTCTAAGTTGCCAATCTAAAAAGGTGAATCTTTGGCCTGAACCCACCTTGGTTGATCGAATGGTAGCATCGGGTACAAGCTTCCACAGCATAAGCCCCAGTCATCGAGATGCGTTTTTGTTAATATTAATATCCTTTGCTTAAATTGTTTCTGATGTAAACGTCAGACTTCTGTCTAATGAACTCCTTCATAGGAATTTAAGGCCTGGGACTTCATCTTGAAATAACTGAGACGTGTTTGTGCAGTAATTATAACTTCCAAAATATATTTTAAATACGTCTTTATTCTCATATTGTCTATCAATCACAATAATATCCCCTATTTCATTTTTTAATGTGTTATGAGTTATTTCGCGTGTATTTGCAATTCGCTGCATTGCCTTGACTAAGTCTCCCTTCTTGGCTGTAAACGCATGTTCGGCCACTTAAATCCCTCAACATGCCTCTGTTTCAGCTTAAAAGGCACCGTATCTCCGACCTTCAATCGACGCAAACTTGAGTATACCTCACTTAGGTATTTTTCTCAATCACAGCCACAAGCATTCGGAGGAATATTCCCACACTCTCCCATTCACACCTCGTCCCTATTTTTGTTTCGCCTGGCTGTCGTGTCTTCGTTTGCTTGCCTAATATCTGTCACACACTTCCTCCCCCCCCCCTTCCCATCTCACTCGCACGCTTGTCTAAGCTTTCGATGTTCCTCATCCCTCACTTTTTAAGACACTGCCAGCGGAGTCCTCTCGTAAAGCACTCAACTGATCGGTGTTTTCATCAGGCCAAGGGACTTGTCGTCCTAGATGTTGTAACAGTGCAGAGGTGGAGGGATGAAACCTCCAAATTATCAACTGAGGAGTTTCTATTACGCGAATCATTAATTTCCGCATGATTAATAACGCACCTTCAACCAATGCTCACCATATATAACCAATACGAGCACATAGCAATCACCAAGTTTTGAATATAACGGGCTTTTCCTTTCCCTTTAAGGATTGGTGGTAACGTGATGTCTCCTGGAGGCCCATTGGTGAGTGTTGCGGGTCGAAACAACCTGGCAACATCTGGGACATCCTCGGCCACTACTAATACCAGCGGTGGTGGTGGACCCCTGACGGGCGGTACAAACTTCTCGCGTCTTACAGCGGAGCGCAGGACTATCCACGCGGCTCCTCACCCGCTGCCATCTTCCTTGGAGGAATATGACAATGGTGCCAGTGGGGCCAGTGTTGCGGCTCGCAATGTAGGCCTTTCCGAGGTCTCTAATCCTGCCACTGCTGGCACGGGGGCTAACTCTGGTGGCGGAGCTGTCAACTTCTTCAAGAGTCTAACGCAGAAAATTGGGCGGAAGTAGGTTTTTTTTTGAAATATCATAGAGTATTTCAAAGTTGCTCCTCACTCAAAGAAACCTGTCTTATAGTCCGGAGCTACTTTCAGTATGTTGCGCGAGTGGCAAGCTTCCTGCTGCACACTATCAGCAGTGTGTGGGGTTTATTTATTGGAGAGGCTAGAATTAATCCATGACTAGGTCAGACCTTATAATGAAAAACACTTTTTTACTAATTGTAATGAAGACACATCCAAATCACTATCGCCTTATTGCGCGGTAAAAGCAATAGAACGAGTGTTAGCGTATATCTATCCTCTGAGTGGATGTTACTTGCTTGCTCGGCCGTATCACCTTATTTCAATCTGCATAGTGAGGACGACAATGCATGATAGGAGCATCTCTCTGTAAAAAGAGATACGGACATCTACAGTTTGACAAGTTGGCGTACTCGCCAGATGGGGAAAAGCATGCGAAGCAATGTTGTCTTGAGGTCTTCCTTAAACCCAATAACCTCAATCTGTTTGCTTCAATAACCTCAATCTGTTTGCTTCTCTTGGCCCTTTCCCATACATCGAAATTGAATGCATTTAGTCGCCCCGGTATGAATCCCTCGACGTCAGTGACTTCGCCGCAGTCAAACTTAATGACCACCTCTACGATTGCTCCGAACGTGTCTGTCGGTGGCGCCGCAGAAAAGTCGGATTCAGCGAGCAGTTCCAACACATCTGAAAATCGCATCGTTGTTGGGTCTAATACCGAAGGTGGTTGTGATGACGGGACAGTTGGCAACACAATTACTGGCGTGGTGGAGCAAACAAAACCACGCAGTCTCCGATTTACATGGACAATGAAGACGACTTCCACAAAGGACCCAACGGTGATGGTGAACGAGATCAAGAAGGTGCTGGCTGAACAGAACTGTGAGTATGAGCAGCCCGAGACGTACCTCCTTATCTGTCGCCATGGTGATCCGGAAGCAGATACCTGTGTTCAGTGGGAGATGGAGGTGTGCAAGCTCCCGCGGCTCTCTTTGAATGGGGTACGCTTCAAACGGATCTCAGGCACAACAATCGGATTTCGTAACATTGCCACACGGGTCTCGGACGCGTTACAGTTCTAAGCGATGATCTCAAATGTTCCCCCCCCCCCCCTATTTCCTTTCACCCTTCCCCCACTGCTCTCCTTTCTCTCCCCCCTCTTCTCATTTTGCATTTCCACTCGCCTCTCCTTTTACCACGACAACCACCACTGTTGCCACCTAAGTTACGAAAGTCATCGCGTTTTTCTATGCACCATCGTCACCATCACTAACAAGTTATGTAAATACACGCTAGCGATGTGAACGCAGTCGCGACTCATGACCCCGCCCACTGCTGCTTAGTTGTCGGGAGCGTTACCCTCTGGTTCTTGTGTACCTTCTGCCTCCGTGTTGCCCTATCCACCTTACCGAGTGTTCCCGGTCTTCTCTGTGAAATTGCGCACCTGTCTCCATCATGCGACCATCTCGTCGCTTACCCAATTACTCCTTCCGTGATGCGCTATAACGCGAGAGCCGAGTGTATTTCGCACATCTGACAACTCTTTCTCACATCCTACCCACTCCCTCACCTTCCTTTCACGCAATGCATTATACATAAATAATAAATTGCCGGATGACGCTCTTGCCTCCGGGCGTTTGGATGGGGGCAAATTATCTCCGCAGTCGTAAAACATTTATGTAAAAGGCGATTTTCATGTTGATGGCTAATGCATTAACCAGTTGGAGATGGAATGTCGCAAATCGGTGGCCCTTATGGATGACCGTTTCCCTTAAATTGGATGAAATCTGCCACGAGAAGGGCCCTGCAACGCCCGACTCAGCCCAATTGGGCGCCCTGAAACGGAAGCTTCTGTTTGGGGTGACACCACGGGCAGGTATATGCTACAACCTAGAAGAGCATACACATTCAAGCATTCCGTAGGCTGTGCGCGTTTCATTCCCCACGAACTTAATGTCTTCACTGAGCCAAGTAGATTTTTCAAGACGATACCAGATCGACGGGACGAATGTAGCACTACCGGTATTGAGATTGGCGAGTTACATTTCGTGCATGCTCACAACATGAGAAAACAACTGCGAAGCGGATGCTTATGTACACTCTATTTCCAAACTGCCAGGCTCTATTGATTCTTCGCACCCGTACCATCCGGACCGGGTAAGCGTTCGAAAAAATCGTTTTCTGATATTTTGAACACGCGTTGGTAGCGTTCAGATTCGGTCTTAAATCTCTCTGCTCTGTCGCGTTCCCGACGTTCGCGGATCCCTTTTTCACGCTCAGCACGGAGACAGCGTATCGTCCACTCCGACCACATATCGTCCTCTGTATTTTCGGCTGTCTGAGGCTCCAGGTGTTCTTCAGTTAGCCGACGAACGGGACGACCAAGTTTGTCTACACCGTCTACCACCTCTGGGCCCACCCATTTACCACGTTCCAATTCGCATATGGCTCTGTCACGCTCCTCAATCACTTGGAGAATGTTTTCCATGCTCTCTTCAACCTACACAACGTATAAATTTCTCACATTAGTCATACTTTTTCAAAGCGCTCCGGGTTAGGCATCTGTTCAAGAAGGCGCCAGTGTTCTTCTTCCATTGTCATCAACATATTCCGCTCTTTGAGGAGTATATACCACAAGCTATGAAGGTCAGTAGAGCTCTTGCGACGCAGTTCTTCCAGCCGCCACGGCCTGCCGGCTTTAACGCTGATTTCGCCCCAGTTCTTGGGGTCATCAAAGAATTCGCTAAGGTCGCGTTTGCGGGACGAGAGGGAGATCCTTCTAAAAACGCATCTCTGGAGCACGCAGAATTTGCGCGTTAGCTGCGCATTCATGCTACGCGCACCTGCGAAGAAATCCTCTCACATCGGGCGCGTTTCCCAATGGTAGATTCAAATGTCGCGCTAAATACAATATGTAGGAATATATTTTGGCTGTATAAATAGATGCATAATGTACTTTTGTCCCAAGCCCAAATTAGAAATTAAATATTATTCGTGGTTTACTATATCTCTCATTGCGTGTATAACTTGGGTGACCATCTATCGTCCCCAGGTGTGACTCCTCTTTAAAGGTTTCAACTTTACGCGGCATCAACATGTCAAACTTCCTAAACGGCCTCTTTATTCATCAAATGTCTATATAGACTTAGTTCTGTATGTTCTAGGGCCGACAATGTGGAAAAAACTTCGAAGCCGCATCGTGGAGTGCACAGGCAATCTGGACATAGTTTATTTGACATATAAAACAAACAATTAGAAATTACATCAATAGGTCCCTCAAATCATCACGAATGAAGCATTTAGAACATCGGACAAATGTAAAATAAAATAATGGCCAGATTACGTGATGGGGGCTGGGATTCACACTTTCTGTAGTCAAACATTTTTTGGGTTATTGCAGGGCTAACTTTGCTCGCGTTGGTAATATCTTTTGCCCAGAAAAAATCTGTATATATGACAGGGTCCAGAAATGAGGCCCTGATAGCCAATTTAAAATTTTTAGACCACCTTCCGTTTACGGCAAGTGAAAATTAATTGGAATGTAAAAAGGAGAGAGTTGTGTTAACACACTAGGAGGTTTACGCTTATCGATATTGTTGGGTGAGTTCACAAATGCGCGAAAAGATAGGCAGGTATGTGGTCGACTAAAATTGTCTTATACAAGAAATAACCCTTAACCTTGGCAGAAATTTATCGCTCTCTTCTCCACGTTTTCAGAATTAGATTAACACGACCGGGTGAAACAAAGTTCTACTACCCGCACCGCAATGCAAAGTGAGCGTTTAAAACAAACTGTACAAAAAAAGAGAAAGAAAATTAAAACACTTTTGTTGTATCGTTAAAATATCGTTCTACATTGTTTACATTGTTCAACTTTGACCTTTCTGCGTACTTGCTACCTCGCCGCCGATTTAACCGGTTATAATGGCACTAAACGGCAAAGTTTGTATTGTTGTGGGCGCCAGCTCAGGCATTGGGAGAGCCATTGCTCTGCGACTTGGAAAGGAGGGAGCAAAAGTTATCGTTTGCGCTCGACGACTCCATTTATTAGAATCCCTTGTAAAGGAAATTGGATGTAATTCCGTTGCACGACATTTGGACGTCACCAACTATACCGAGGTAGATTAAAAATATCAATTACCATTGTAGGTGGAGGACACCATAAATTATATATTTGACGAATTTGGAGGAATTGATGTTCTTGTTTATGCTTCTGCAGTCGCGACTTGCTCTCCAATCATAAGTAAGTCTATTGACGACTGGCACAAGATGATCGCCACTAATTGCCAGGTAATCAGCAGCAACATTACGAACTATAAATAACCCTCAGGGTTTAGTCAATGTCGTTGGATTGGTGTTTGCGGAAATGCGCAACAAAAACCTTTCAGGCAACATCATCGTAATAAATTCGGATGCGAGTCGTATTCCTTTCCCCGGTCTCGCTGTATTTTGTGGAACCAAATTCTTTGTTGAGGGATTTCTTCGTTCGTTACGGTTGGAAAACAAATCTAATGAAATCGTTATCACTTCAGTCCAACCCGGCGATGTTGCCACACCTTCACAACAATGGACAACCGACAATGAGGTTCACATTTTTCACTTCAAAGTCTTTCATTATCTATATCTTAAATTTATTCAACTTTATAAGCGATGACTATTCGTTTATCCAAATTCTTTTAATGGCTCATCGTCTGGCTGTTTTTTTCCTGATTCGAAAACACCTACTGCAAATCCACTCCTATGTTTCTCATTTTTAGGCAACTCACTTATTTACACCCCATCATCAGCCGCTTGAGCTATGTCAGAAGGCTTGGGAGACGTTGCTAAAACCTGGGCAGGTTGCAGACGCAGTGTTATTTGCCATTTCACAGCCGAAGGGCACTGCGATTAATGAGGTGCTCATAGAGCCAAATCACGGGTCCCGTCTGATACTTTTTCTGTCACTTCTTTCATGGTTACCATTCTAATTATCTATTTTTCCATATTCCATTGAAGGCCTCCTGTATTTCTATTGTAAGACTAGTCTCAGTTTAAGACACTTGGTAACGAGCCAATTTTTTCAGAATTTTTGAAATTGACATTGCTTGAATACTCATGGTGACCACTTTCTACTTTTCTTTTCTCACTTTGCCTAAATGCTACGAAGCTCTGTAGCCGTGCGTGTACAAATAAAGGTTCCTCTGAACTTCATTTATAGATTTATACTCTGTGGTGGACTAAAATTGAAGTTTCCGTTTGATTAAGTCGGCGCTCATCTCCAATAAATACAATCTGTTTGCCAAAATTTGCCCAATAATTAGTAAATACCACAGAAGCTATGAAGGACGGAAAATTTCCAGAATTCGAGTTCCACATCTCCCACTTGGTAAAAACATAGTGGTCTATTTAATGTTCGTGCCACTTTAACATTTTAGTGCAGTTGGACAGTGTCACACGTCGGAGTGCTTACTTTTGCCAATCGCGCATCTTAAGCTCAGTGGCGCAATAGAAATCTGGCGCTGCCTATGACTTCATCTGACAACGTATTTAAACACAAGCCTGATGAGCAATAGAGTTATGTTTTTAGTTGCATGAGCTCTCGTAGAATGGTCGACACAGGCTGAACATGGATGGCGTGAGGAGGCCGCCACCAAAACTGACGAACTCAGTGCAGTGAAGTGTTAAGATAGAAAGCGTTCTACTGTATATTTCGTAAATTAGTATTGAGGAAGCCACTGCCGAATCGACTGAGAAGAATATGAGGCCTCATTTTCCCGACAGAATGGATGCCTGTACGCAGGATTACTCTCTAAGCGGATTTTGCTTGAACAGAACTTTGGTAAAAGCTAAGGAATTGGGTAGACATCCTCAGCGTGGAACGGTATCACCATCCTTACTGGGAATACTCAATGAAACCTGCTTCAAACGGCAATTGTTAATCGTTGCCATTTACAGAACATGCCGTATTTTGATATGTCGGTTGATTTCATTACCTTCCCATCAGTTCCCCTCATATATGAAAGTGTTAGCATTGCTTATCGACGTCCGGACATGAACCTAATGTCTAAACACTAAAAACACATCCGTCTGTTTAACTGTCCAACTTTGCCGTTATGGTCGTGAGCGGTTCCACCTCAGTTCGTTGTTCATTCAACGAGTCTCAGACAGAAAATCCACTTTCCTCCTGCGCAACAATCACTCCTCTCCCTTCACCATGCCGAAGGAGGGGAGCAGGGACTACCTGCCGACGAAAAATCGGTATCAAAGCCCGTCTCTCACGTCGACCACCATCATGCAGATAAGTTCGGGGGTAGGAGCGGTTTGTATACCTCAAATGCGCCTAGTGTGCTTCCATTGTCACTCCGCACTCCACTGCATTGAGATGGTGCTGCATCTCGACTGCTCATCTCACGATAAACGGTTCGGGGCGCGCAACGCTGTCGCATATTGGTGAAATACGCGAGACGACTAAAGCCGACCGACAAGCTCAAATGTTTTCCCAACTCGTCCAAGCGAGGGGTGGCATGGTGGACATGCGTGCGAGGGCGATGGGAGAAGACAGCTTCATTCGCGGTGTGTCAGGGATTTTTAAGTGCTGTCGTCAGTGTGAGGCACTGATTCGCCTGCATATGACACCAGTTCAGACGCCGGGCTTTCAAAATACTTCGGCTATTATTAGTTCCTCGGTGTATGCGGCGGGCGCGAGGCGCCCCCACCGTTCGTCGCGATGCCGCGGCTGATGAGGACTGTCTACGACCCACCAATTCGCTACGGCGGCTGACGGCGTGGAATTAAAAAATTATATATATATATATTTATATCTGGTGGGAATGGTATGAAAGACCGCGCAGCAACAAATGAAATTGGTCTTCCAATAACGCTTGACGTGAATTGTGTGTCTGTGTGGTAGACTGCACAGATTTAAGCTGGTTTGTCCATCCACTGTCCGACCACCAACTCATTCCTCACTTCCCTATTCAAGCTGATGTATTTATTATTCCATTCTGGGGCCGACCATTTACCATGCATTCACCAATCTATTCACTCATCTTCCATTCGGTCTAATGCCATGTCTCCTTGAACAATTAGGAAATTGGACTCTCCCCTCAATTTCAGTAATCTTAACCACTTTTCTTCCCCATTTGAAATATTACAACTCGTGAGAGGCAAGACACGAAAGGGGATGACACCTACTTCTCAAAGGAAGAGCAGAAGACATGGTAGAGCAGAATGCAAGTGAGCATCGGTGGGACGTCTGGCGGCTAAGATGCGGTTCCTATTAGAGAAGCCGTCAATCTGACTTTGCCGCTTCGACAACCGGTTTCTTTTGGAAACTGCACTCAGCGAAGCGGTGGGAAGGAGAGACCAACCGACGGCTACGCAGAGATACGACCGTTCAGAACAATTCTTTCACTTTTCGAATTTGTAATCAACTAATGTGAGGAAAATTTTGTTTTCTCACAGTTTTCGTTTGGTCCTTTGTTTAAGTGAATACCGGGTGTTTGCTCGAGTAACGTTTTTTTGCACTTAGTGTGAGCATACCGCGAACGAGTACACAGTTCACCGACCTGCACGGTGGTCGGAAAGCCAGCGGAGTGCGATTCGAGCAAGTTGTGGCTGGCGGTGCAAAAATTTTCGCCTCAAGCAGCACCTAAAGCAAGTTCTTGAAGCCTGAGAATGCGTGACGATATGCTCCTGCGTGGAGCCCTTCGGTGGACCATTTAGCCCTCGCATTGCAGCTGCTGACCGGTCACCAGAGCTGGAGTTGCGAACGACCTGCATTCTGCTCCAATCTAGACCCTCACGTTGCCACAGGTAACCTGGCAGACTAGGGGCCTCGTTGATTCAGTTAGGTGACGAGCGAATGTCTCAAGCGCCACCGAAGGGTCGGAGGCTTGGTGAGCTCCAGACACCATTTAGTGTTTACTCATCCGCTTCGTCAAGGGCATAGGCGGGCTCCGGAAGGTCGGAATTAGAGCAAATCGTGGGAAAGAGTCACTCCACTTACAAATCGACGTGATTTCCACCGAGTCAGAAGAATATGCGGTCGTTACACCCTTCTATTCGTTTTCGAAAGTAAACAAGATCCATTCTGCGCCAAGTGTGCGTGTAGGGGATGCCAAGGAGTCGCACTCCAACAAGATGAGTTGTGGGGAAATTTGTGCTCTCAGCCGAGGCGAGTTGGAGGTGCTGGACGTGGGCTGGAATAGCGAGTCCCATCTCCGACTTACATCGGATCCGCAAAGTGTCTTGAACGGGAGGGCAATGCTGAATTCTGCGCCAAAGCGGAACCAAAGTGGAACAATTCAACTTTTATGACACAAATACTTCGGGATTCCAACTTTATTGCCGTACCGAAAGGGAGACAAACTGACTTGTTCGTAACTGCCTGGGAAATAACGATTTAAGTAAAACTCATGGTTGTCAATCAAATAGTGGCAAAGCAGAATATCTAAACGTGTCTCTACGTTCCAATCCGATGTCATGGAGATTTGCGATCCAAAGTAGCCCCATTCGCGTCCGCCTATCCACCCTACTACCACAGGAGGATTACGATGCGGCCAACAACTTAGTGGCAAACTGGGACGTCTACGGAAAGTTATTAAAGTCAACCTGACCTTCATGTTGGTTTGACACGCCTCTTTGAATCTGTCGTCACGATGTTTTTTCCAGCCACCTTTGCAAGAGGCAGATTGAACCACAGGCATTTGTGGCTCAGGTGAGACAAGAGAAACCTGAAAAATTGCAATACTCCAACCCGTCGAGGTAAGTGTCCATAATAAGAGAAAAGGGAATTTGAATAACAATTTCTACTTAGTGTAGAGCCGCAGCCAACGGAGGAGCCGCGTAATGGGGCAGACTTGCGAGTTGCAGTTAGCCGTCGGTGCGATGGGGGGGAGGGGCGCAGGAAGGGGGCTGCTTGGAGAAATGTGCGAGCTGAACGAGCTAGAACTTTTGACGGCAGATTTAATGTTCAACCTCGGCAGCCTTCATGTCTGCAAAGTTCACTTGCTTAGCCTTCTGCAATCAGGAGGGCCACCGTCTCAGTTAAACATTCACCCACAGCGACAAGGTCAGTAGCGTGCTGTGATATGTCGCCCAACTTACCAGAGTTGGTCTCGGACGGCCTAGTAACGTGCAAGGAGCACATGTTTGAGAGTGTTTCTAACACACCCAGGCAGAAACAAGGCAGGTGGGAGAATAACTCTGACGTGGTCCGGCAATACCACGCCCGACACGCTACGCGACTCCGCACACACCTTTCACACGTCCTCCACCGGCTCGCCCATCGGTGAACGATCTCACCGAGATGAGGACCGCCTCCCGTCGGAGATTCCACTTAGGCTGGGGCCGCGGCACCCTGCCTGTGGGACGCACACACGCCCAAATCATACCAAAATGTGAAAAGGAGGACAGAAGGGACAAGGAGAGGGGCTTGCGAAGAGACTCCGTTTAATCATGCGTGCACTCACGGACTGTGGCAATCAGCGGCGATTTTGCATAATCACTGCTGGGCCTAATTGCAGTCACTTCTGCCTGTGTCTGGCCTGAGGCAACAGGAAGTCGTTTGGTGGCTTGTGCAGCAGTAGGCGAGGATAAAACTATCGGCACAGAGCACTGCCCCATTCTGCTCCAACTTTGTTTAACTTCCCGCCTCATTTTTTGTATCGCTTCGCCTTACACATTCGGCTGTCAGGGAGGCACTGACGAGTGGGTCTAACACGCCTGCCAATGGGATGGTGGACCGTAAGTGAAAATCGTGAGGCCTAAAATCCCCTATCCCGGTCTCAAGTGGAGATGGACGGTGGCGGGAAAGCTGATGAGGGGATGGAGGAGGGAGAATGCAGTTGGAGAGTGTTACTCGGAGAGAAAAAAAATGTCTACTGACCGACACTCAGGGGCAGTCTTGTCAGCATACCATTAACGCCGTGAAAGGCAACACAGTCGTCGACATCGTGTTTCGTCGGGTCTGAAGGAGGGGTGCCCGAATATGAACTTAATCTCACAGAATCCTTAACGTCAACTGACTGGATATAGGAAAAGAGAATAATTCAGCTGCCATGAGGGCAGCGGAGGCAGTCAAGCTATAGCGTCAACGTGAAGACGTTCAGCTGCGTGGAAAAGGCGAGTTGCGGTCGCGGACGGAACCTTGGAGGGCCTTGACTGGTGGTCTAACCAGACAGCATCTATCACTAGAGGGCCTTATTTTTCCTGCCCAAGCAGGGAGAGGACGACTTTCCCTGCAGGAGGATAAACTCGAAAATGTGGAAAATCGAGTCATGAGAAGGCACTGATGGACGTAAATTCGCGGAGTAAATATGAAACCTCGACTCCTGAAGGAGACAATCACCGAAAGGTGATGAAGAGGAGGTCTTCTCTCGAAGCAGACAGACACTGCGTTGATTCAATAATGTGCGACATCTTGTCTGCGTTATCACCAACCGTCTTACTGTTTGACCGAAGCCATTGGGGCGTGAGTTGCGGTCAAAGACGACTGGCGGGGAATATGTGACAAGGGAGGCAGTGGGTAAGTAGTTGAGAACAGGGGTACTCGTTAAGGGGAGTCGGTGTGAGCAGCCACAGACACAAGTGGGAATTAGAGCTATCATCTTGCGTTTTCTAAGCCTTGTCAGATCCACTTGAAGCCATCACCGGACCTGCAGTAGGCCTCCAACAGCACCGCTTGAACGGCCTCACTTGTGCGCTAGTTGAACAGGACAAAGGATGACTGATACAGACTCGTCTGAATCCGGGTTGGGAGGAGGTTTGTAAGGGATGAGGAGACAGTGGTGGTATCGAGTTGAACGGAGAGGAACAACGGAAATTAGAGGCAACATAACCGTAGAGCGCGAGGGCCATAATGGGGCTTCCAGGGTGACACGTGTGTGCGTAGGGGGAAAGAACGAAAGAGAGGCTAATACTTAAACGAACTTAACATGGTCACGTTAATTCTGGGCCTAATTAAGGCAGAGCAGTTCTTGAAACAAGGGTTGCTGTACCCCCCCCCCCCCCCAGCTAATCGCCGCCCTGGAAACCATCGAACTTCGCCCAATTTAGGGGGGAAAGTCGAGGAAACACTCAGTTACACATCGCCAAGGCATCGAGTGGAACGCCCCTCGATGGTGCCCTGGAAGCTGGTGAGAGCGGAGATAGCGGAAGTGCGGACACTTGGGGATTGGCGGGGGGCGATTCAGGCCAACAAAGCCTCGAACTGCTCGTCACGTCTTCACGAAACGCATCCGGAGCGGGATGAGGCGAGGGTCTGCGGCTCAAGCCAATTCGCGGCGCGTGACAAGCGTTAAAGCCACAAAGCAGAGCGGCATCAAAGAAGGCGTTGTACTCGTCCACAGCGTATTCAAAGTGATGCAGTGGAACTTGTACTTCCAGTCGCCCCACATTGGCATGCCAAATTACGTCCCTGGGGACGATTTAAAGCCCACCTTATGGCGGTGGGGGAAAATGAGAAAATAATGGCACAAAATCACTAAAAATTTCACTTAACTGTACTTAGAAGGAGAGAATTGAGCCAAACGGGCCAATCACAGGGACTCCACTGCCATTTGGTGGACACCACCGTCCCAATAAACATGGCGAGGTAACCTTCTGAGTCAAATCACTTGAAGGCATAAGGCAACAAAGAGAGTCCCTACGAACCCCCAACAAACTCACGAGGGCTCACATTTCAGACAGAATCTGAGTTCGCCAAGAAGTAAAAAGTTGTGAGGCAGGATAATAACACATCAAAGCCCATCTCCTGAAGCAACCCTCTCCAGGGCTGCGATTCTTGTACTTAGACCACATAGAAGGAGGACAGAAGATTCCTGTATCCGCGTCTTTGGCTCATGGCGAGGGCAGAGGCAAGAAAAGTCATCATTCGAACCAACGGCACCATCCGAGGTGAGGCGCAGCATCACAAGGGTGGGAGTCAGTAGAAGAGCATTCGGGGAACAGTCACGATGCTTTTATGCACAAAGTAGGTTCATTCGAGTGTGTCGCGACTCGAGTAACGTGTAGTACAAACTGGAGAGAAACTGGGGAAAAGAATGAGATGACAACAAAGTGCGCTGACTGATTGACACGGATGCTGCCAATATGTCAAATAAGAAGGCAATGTTTGCTAGTTTTGGAACAAGATTAGAATTTTTTAACAGTGAATAAGGTAGAAAAAGTGGAAGAATGTACTAGCAAAAGAGTTGCAGCACTCATCTATTCACAGTGCAGAGTGAATACTAAAACAGTGGATGAGAAGAATGGAATGAGAAATGGACGGCGAAAAGTTTATCTTAACGAGTTGAATAAGAAACATTGACGCTGGTATGGGGCGGGAAAGACGTCAAAAGGGGTGGCCAATAGAGGCGGTAAGGTGGACAGTGTCACGGAGAACATGGTGGAGAGATTGGCCCCGAATCTGAGTCTTCAGGATTTGAGGAAAGGCCAATGATAGCGGCCGGAGGCAAGAAGAGCTGGGGGCAGGAAATTGAGGGTCAGAAAGACGAGGTAGGCGAGTGGGTAGCCAAGGGATTCGGTGAGAGTGGCAGCGCCGAAGGCGGCGAAGATGAGTTTGCCGAGCATTTCGACGGTGGAGAGGACAGTGTGTGGGTGGCCCGAGCGCCCTCACTCACCTCGTGCCGTGTGCATTCCATCATGAGGGTGAAGACTGTCGTGGTTATGGCTCCGCTCACAATCAAAGTGGCATTCATCAGCACCACGCCTACAAAATTAAAAATTACAAAGTGATAATAACCGAACCCGTCCGTGCAACAACAGCGGTACGCTGTCTTACGCTCCAAATGTCACTTGATTTTTTCAGATCTTGCAGGAATAGGCTGCAACAATGACAGTAGGATGCCCTCACCACACTAACATGGGGCGGTAATTTTCACACTTACCCTGACCAAATTTAGTGGCGAGAGGTTTATACGCACATTAATCTTAACCTTGGACAGTAACTTCCCCTCTGTACTGGGACGTGGTCCACTACGAATTGGGCAGAGTCCCGGGAGAGTGCAACGAGTCTGTCGGAGGATATGGATGATTCGCACCTTCGGCTCTGCACTAACAGTGATGTGTCTAAACCACCTCGAAGATTGTTATTTTGACAGGAAAAAGTTCTCCACGACAGAGGAATACATTGCCAATTGTTTGAAAGCACGTCCACCCGGCCAGGTCAGGTCCCGAAGAGGCATTGCCCACGCCCCCGAACACCAGTTACTCAGGTGTAACTCCACGAAAGGACACCATAGCCGGGAAGAGACACGACTGCCGATTATTAATTACGAGCTGTATAACAAAAATGGAGCTTCAATTACACTCCACTGTGAACGGATGCCTGTTTAGAGGCGAGATAGCTCGTGAGAACGGCATTCTTTTATGAGTACACTACGCAAGCCTGGGAAACTCCTTCTCTGTTCCAGCTCTTCCGCACTAAACATACAAAGCCCAATGGAGAAGGCGACCCAACAACTCAAGGAGCCGAAAGCGCTGCAACAAAAATACAAGTATGCACGACGCCCCGGCTTTCTTATTTGAGTTCACAGGCTACATAAGGCGTGTGTGAACTAGGATGGGGCTGGCGGATGGCGCAGACAATGCCTTGATTAGTTCACCCTAACCAAACGCGACTTTGCCAAAACACATGGGAGGAGCTGACGGCAAAAGCAGTGTCATGGAAATGTGGACCTGGGAGCGGCGCGCGTCACTCGCAAACAGCTGAGGCAGTACAACATAGGCTCATAGAAGTAGAAAAGGAGTGGTTGAGTTTTATCATGAAGATAATGACGATACGTGGGCGAACGATGCCAGACGCAAAAATTACCGCTCCTCCCGAGTGGGGCAACTTGTAACGTGTTAACTCACACGTTCATCATCGGTGAGGAGGCAGGCTAAACCGGGTGGTCGACCTTTTCTGCTTTCTCCCTGAGCAGCACATTAAATAGGGGTTCAAATCCCAATGTCATTGGTTAAATTTATCAGAAGGAAGTTTGTTGAGGGGAGATGATCCATCAGGGCACCCGAAAGCAAGAACATATCATAAGGAAAACAACGAAGTCTGAGAAGAAAAACGGGGCAAAATAAACAAAAATCAAAAGTAATACTCTGCATTGAATTAAAAAGTCCCCTGATTAGCCCTTTGTACTAATCAAACGAGTAGGAAGGACGCCGAGTTTGTCTGTAAGCGTCAGAATTACATAAGACCATGTTCTCCGAAGGCATGCAACATGTGCACTTCAAGGGATAACAAATAAGGCATTAGCGCCAAGAAAGACAAGGGTTAAATAGACTCTCGAGGAAATTCGCCTAAAGCGTTTTGCTCCTGCGTTTGGTAACAGGCCTTCGTGAGCCTAGGGGGGTTTAACACTAAATGCCAAATTGTGGGAATTTTGCGGAAAGATGGTGTGTCCCACATAGGATAAATAGTGAATAATTAGCTTGATTTCGAATGCATCAGTTAAAAGAGCAATCTGCTTTATCCCACAAATCATTAAACTAAATAGCAGTAAATGATGGCCTATCAGCGAGGCAGAGGACTCTGTTCACTAACAAACGCGTGGAAGGACGAGTTTGTACGCAGAGATTGGCGAAGAGCAGTGGTTTTAAGAGGAAAGACGAATCGTATAAGAGGGCGCTACAGAAGTTAACGTGTGTCGAAGAGGCGGCAAGCAGAGCTGAACCGGGAAACAATCCCCGGGGTATTGAAGGTCACAAAAGGGGAGGCATAAAAGTTCTGAGCCTTTCTCACCCGATTGCTACGCTCCTAATGGGGGATGCAATAAACTCATCCCACTGCCCTCAAAGTGCAACGATAATCGTGGGTGATATCGCAGGAATTAAACTGACGACCAATTTAAGTGGAATTTTCAGCGGAACGGGAGGGATGCGCTTACATAATTTGAAGTTGAAAGGGAAGAAAGCATACTAAGTCGAGGGAGAGAGGAGGGGGAGGGGGAGGTGGGCGATATTACTGGCCACGCGACCTGTTTTTGTCCTTTAAGGCAAACTGAGAGTAATTAAACGCACAGGAAGTGGTAGAAATAGGGGAATCAAGATGAGGACATGCGAAAGCAACACAGTGAACTGCTCGGGTCTTGAGGTAGCCACAGTACTGGAGCTTCTGCCCCGGGAGAAGACCTGAAGACTGTTAGGACAGTTTACGGTTCAGCAATAAATAACCTCTGGTGGGCGGAGCGTTACGAAGGCAGGGCACTTTATGGAATGCTTAAGATGAGGGCCTCCCAGACAGGACCGTGTCTCCTCCCCCAGCCAAGGGGGAAGGGGATGGAGGAAGTGGGGCTGAAGAGCAGTCATTCTCCACCACAAAATACTGGGCACCCAAAGAAGAGGACCACAAGAAACATTTTTCGCCTACGTAGTGTGGAGAATGAGTACTTTTCTCCCTTTTTAAGCCTTCCTCAAGCTATTAACGTGTCTGTTAAATCCTCGAGATTTAAATTTTTACTTCAGAAGGAGTAAAACGGGAACCGCAGATACAAAGAAGAGTATATGTGAAAGTCACAATGATTTTTAAGGAAACTTGGGGAACAAACATGGCATCTGTTCGTTTCAGCATAAATAAGCCATAAAAGCGTTTTCCTTAGAGGAATTGGGAGAAGGAAAAGATGAAAGGAGTGGGACGCTAGTTAATAGAGAAAACTATGCCAAAAGGAGGAGTTGCGAGGCAAAATTGCAGCGCAAGCTTTAACCAAGATTCTGGGGGGGGGGGGGAAAGCGATTAAAAAATGGGAGAAGGGACAGCCTAAAAAAACAAAAGGCAAAACGATTGCTTCTGGACAGGACCAAAAAAGAGTGCCTTAAAACACTATTTGATTGACTCAAAACATGGCTTAGACTGACAATAGGACCCATGACTCCGTTTTCTTCGGAGGTTCCACGAAACCCCACCGATGCTCCATATGCACCCGCCTACTGTGAGGGAGGAAAGTCGGGACCAGCGATGGGGCCGGGAAATAGGGGCGCACGTCACGTCAATCTCACCTCCGGCGCCATCTACCCCAACGCCGGTGATACTTGGAAGAATAAACTTGAACGGAGGTCAAAGGCCTGTTGCGTGTAAACGGCTGGCAGCTAATACATATAAGGAGATTCAACCTACTTCGGTTGGGCGGATTCCACAAAATCTAGCCCTCCTTCCACTGCTCTACCCTCTCGCTTATTGCAGATGTAACCGAAACTGAAAGGTGGTGCTACTTTTCTTAAGGGGAAAGATTAGGGAGAGCGAGTCATTAGTGTCACGAGATGATCAGAATAATGAGATGGTTGTTTGCTACATAAGGAGTCTTTGTGTGCGAATATAACCGAAAATTGAGGGGACACTGACACAAATTCTCCAACCGTCTATCGGAGAGTCGGCGGATAAGAGGAAAAAGTGACTGAAAAAGACGTTGAAGTGCAGGTCAAGGCCTGAACGCCTTTTCAAAACATCAGAAGCCTTTCAGAATCTTAGAGGTGGATGACGATCGCAAGAGTTGTACAGGGTGGTAAGATATTTCAAACGGACGGGAAGGAGACTCACCAAGCCAATGACTGACAAAGTTTATGTAGAACACAAAGGCGGTGAGGAGAGAGAGTATTCCAATGCGGAGGAGGAAAAGCGGCTGGAGGACGTCCACCGGCCTCCTAAAATGGTCATAACAAAAAATTTTGAGTATTCCATCCGATTTGAGGAAGACTAATGGGAAGGTAGCATGCGTCAAGATGATTAAACACCTTTTTCCAGACTCAATCACTCGGTCAATTTAGAGGATGCACTCGGATGAGTTGACGGGTGAGACGATGCTACTGCGTTATCATGAGGAGGAAAGTGAAACGAAGTAGTGATGAGATAGTCTCACAATGGAGTCTGTTCTCACACGTTCAAAACAAGGGAAAAAAAGAACAAATAAAGTTAACTACAAAGGGGGATAAAAGGAACAAAATGAAGTAGATCCATACCCCGGTAAAAGACCACCAAATAACTCCGTTTGTCCGCGAAGAGTGAATCACTTTAGTGCTGAGAATCAGAGTAACCTTCAGTTCGGTAATAATGAAAGAAGAGAGGCGGTAACTGCAACCGACTTCTTATTTAATATATTTAAAATACACAGTTAATCAGGCATATCACTTGATACGACTGTTGACCTCTAGGTCAAGTGGCGCAAAAAAAATCAACAAACCCCGAATTTCTGACGCTGTTTGTGATTCCTCGACTGTCAGAACGCAAAATCATTTGCTTGCTAAAATAATTTAGGACTCAATAGAGACGATAACGCAGAAAGGGATGTCTTTAAGGGTGAATGCAAGACAACTTGTAATTACCACTCCAAGAAGTTTTTCTCCAGAAAAGAAAATGTGAGCACTTTGAGGAGGATAAGCCTGTTAGATGGTAATTTGGTTTTACCAAGGAAAGGGACAGACGATGCCTAGAAATATGATGATCTTCAAAAAAAGACGATGCAATCACTATTTAGTCAATGCACCTCAAACAAGATTGCGCTGCAGAATACGGAGAATAACCAAAAGAACTGTCAGCAGTCACCCTTGTAAGTGTACTTAGGTCATGCGTTCCTTCGACTTCATCTGAACAGAGCGGTCCTCGTCTTCCGTCTCAGTTTGTGGGCAGACGCGTTGAGGATTCATAAGGAAAAGAGGACATCGTCACCTAGTAGGCCACTAGCCGACAACCACAAATCACTGACCTCAGGGCGCCGAAATCAAAAGACCATATATTAGCATAGTGCGCAATTTACACGCAAAATCCGTTGACCAGAGGCTCTCCTCCCACGACACTAACGATAGGCGTTCGAAAAGCGCCTTCGCGTAAATCAAGAAAGCTAGTTGGCAGGTGAAAACAGGGAGTACAAGAGTAAATTTACCTAATTGCGCTAATTACATCAACCCTTACTGCTGTCGAGCTCTTGGTTATTCCTTCAACCGGAAATTTTCATTTTTTTTCAAAATTCGAGAGAAAGAGTAAATCCCCATGTCCCTTTAGGCAGCAGAGCTTTTCAGGGTTCACCATAAAGCATACCATGCCATTTTTAAGGATTAGGAACAACCACCGCTTAACATTGTAAGTTAACGGCGATTCTTACCCAAAGTACCCCATTATGGCGGCGGCGGAAGAGGAGCCGACAATGGAGGATACTTGGCCCACCACGCCAGTCCAAAAAACCACGACAGAAAACGGCATGCCGTGGTCGAGGAGCATCAGCGGCAGCATATTCATAGCGCCCATCTCGCCTAGTTTGTAGACTAGCAAGAGGAAGACTAGTGACGGTGTGGAGGGCGAGGTGAAGATGGCTTTCAGTAAAACCTCGAAGTAGTTCCGAACCTCTTCTCCCTCACAAACTGAACAATTTGGATAAAAATAGTGTCTCGTTACTGAAACGTTTCGAGTAAAATGTGTATACTTTGAAAGCACGTGACATCGAGGAAGGAAAATGGAAAGTCACGAAAGTGGCACACAAACTCGAGAGCAAAATACAAACTGATAGATTCTGATAAATGGCAAATTTGCTCTATTTTTTTGCGGTTACTGAGCTAGTGGACACAGAAACCCGAAAGTAAAATGGGATAATGAATTTTGAATAAAATTTTAAAAGCACTCACAAAAAACACGTAACCATGCAAAAATTGACTCTTACGAAGTGAATAATGAATTAATTAAGGGTTTTCAAATTTTCCACACTGTCAGCTAAAATAGGATGTTTTTGGTGGAAGTGTATAAAACACTAGCTAGAAAAATAGCTGAACCCACCATCGAATTATACCAGAAAAAATTGGAGTGGCCTCTAAGAACCCTCCATAATTTAAAATTTACATAAGTCAAAAGAAATGTGACCTCAGATTGTTGGAGCAGCATTCGAGTTTATAAATACTGTATGAGGTAAGCCTATCAACCGCATCAAGTACCAACACCGCTAATAAAAGATGGAGGATAATAAGGGCATTCAACGTGATTGACGTCTTAACTCCTTTCAATCTATTGACAAAGGGGCAATAATTCGAGAAAAATTTTAAAAAGATATTGCATGATTATAGAAATCATAATGCAATCGCCGTCATCTAACGTTGAACAACCACCTTCTGCGATTAAGGCTGAAGCCAACTATATGAACCCGATTTGTCTCGCGAGTGGAGCGAACTAAAAAATTCTAGCTAAAGATTTGTTACGAAAGACATAAGTCCCCTGAAATTCATATTCCTTACTCGTACTCTGTTGAAAGTCTTTCATCTTCTCACACACATCGAACCCTTCATAGGTGCTGGCGACAAAAAGGCCAAAAGTATAGAACCCACATAGAATAATAAATAGAAAAGAAAGGGAGAAGGATGTAAACCAGGAAAGTAATCCGCCGCCTATCACCGCGCCAAATTTGTAACCCACGACTTGAGCTGTGTTGCCATAGCCGAGCTCGGAATCACTGAGCATATCTGTAGAGATCAAAAAAGGAGTATATTGTAATTGCCTGTTTGCCTTAGCGCACATCGCAAAATTCTCGTCTATACACATACCACACCGTCTCTTTGTTTCATTACCGAAAAATGCCAGGTGGCTAATCTAAAATAAGACATACCAATGGCTATGGAGTCTACTGCAATGTCAAGAGTGGCCGCACATCCATTAAAAATGAAAAGACAAAGTGGTAGAGAGACCACAGAGGTCGCCAATTGAGTTTCTGAAATCGTAGAGAGGAAAGCGGTGCATGAAACGAGGCCTATGATGCTAGCTTTAAGCCACCAGCGTCGCGACCCATAGCTGTCGACGAGGGGGGCGTAGGCACTTTTAAATATCCATGGGAGGTAAAGAAGCTTATATAAACCGAGGGAGGAGAGAGAAGAACCGGATTCTCGGAGAACTAGCGGTAAAAAGCGCGATTGAAGACCGTACGGAACTCCCTCAAGCGAGTAGAGGAAGAATAACACAATAAGGCGGAATGAAGGCTAAAAACAATAGAGAGGTTGAAGGTAAATCACGGATGGTAATCGTGAAGCCAAACTATTAGCTTTATTTGTGGTCGGACTAAGAGAAATACAGTTGGAGCTTGACATAGATTATGTGCAAATAGGAGGCGTGCGCGCATACCACGGACATTCGCCAGCTGGCAATCAAAACTGCGGTGAAGAGGTGGTTTATTCGAATCCTACAATATTATTAATAAATTATAAAGTAGATACTTAGTTCTTTAAAATGAACCCAAGTTTGTATTTAGAAGAGGTTAGTGTGTAGGCCGACTGTTTTGTTAGATTATCGACATGAACATGTGGGATGATTATTTGTTGAAGAGTGGCAACACAACAACTTAAAATCTATACGTGTAGTAAATCGGGCATTCGTACGATAAATATTAATAACCGATTACCAGAGCCATTAGACCACGTTTCTTCCAACCTTACATATATTAGGAAATTGAATAATACAAACGCCAGAACATACGCTTACAGGTTTGTCTGAAAAAAGATTTCCCTTGCGATCTGGATATTACATGTCTTGGAAGGTGAGCGACTCTACAAAATCGAAAGATTTCTTATAAAACTATTTTCCCACTTAATGTAAGTTTTAGTATATTGAAAGGTCACCTGGAGGCTATTTCTGTCGCTCTTTCGACGGTATTCGCTATATTACTTTTCAAAACCCTTTATATTCGTGAGACTCACTTGTAAAATTAAATCAGTGTGCGTGTAGAACATAACATACGCAACTCATGCTACTGGATATTACACAGTTGAGTGTAACATCTAGATATCTCGCGATCTGTATCGATCCGCAGGAGGATCATGGATGTTTACGTGACCCGGATGTCAGGTTGCACAACTTTAAATCTAGAAATCCGAAGATCGCTGTTCAAGAAAGCTAATTCACACGCAATGAAGATCGTGTTGATTAAAATTCCCCCAAGGATAGTATCATAAAACAACATTCTAGAAGGGATGAAGGACACTTGAAGCGCCCAGAATTCATGCTAGAATTGTTTTGCTTAACAATCTGTCTGAGCTGCCTTTTTAATTATAAAATGGAGACGACGCTTTGTGCATATTTTGTTGAGATTGCAGATAAGCACTTCACATGCAGGGATAATTAGTGAAGTCGGTGGCAAGGCGTATTAGGAGGAGCCTTTGCGAAAACGAAGTAAGTTATACTTAAAGGAGAGGGGAGGAAAAAACTCCTCATATATACAATCTCAAAAACATACACTTCCACCAATGGCTAAACACCTCTCTACCGAATTTTGAGAACAAAGGACGACGTGTTTGATGATAATGTTTTCTCAATGCTACTAACGTGCTCACCTATTTGCGCAGAACTCCATTTCTCTATCCATTAATAAAAGATTTACCCTGCGATTTCCGATGAACTGAATTACGCCATCCCGATAAATTGGATCATCTTTTCTCTTCAGAAGCAGAATCTCGATATCCGAGCAGGCGAATGCACGGACTCGCACCACATTATAATTCAACGAAGCCAGCACGTAGAGCAAAGCCCATCTGCCATTTTTCCTTCCTTCATTGCCTCCTTAGCTTTCTAACTCACCTGATCTGGCCACATTCACGTCACACTTTATGGAAGCTCTGTGACCTCCCCTTCCCAATCACCACTGACGCGTCAATCGGAGTCACTCAACTGAATACGTTTCTTCCAATTGTCCATAAGCCTACTCTTCCACCACCTCAACCAACAATTCGCCTCATTTGCACCTCCAATACTCCCCTCTATTCCATTGGGGGCGTAGAAAAACCTTCATCTTTTAATCCCAATTCAGTTAACTTTGGCTCCAACTCCTTTCGTCGGGCTGAGCTCCCCAACGGCACCACCTTTTCCTCATCTAAATTCGTCGGTTAACACACACTCCTCCATCACAGTTTCCTGGCCTTTTTTATCCTCGTCGGTCCTCCCACAGGAGACAATAGGTCATGGGGATAGCCTACTGCCTTGCCACTCGAATGTCGGCCACTTCCAACAGGGTCCACGCCAATTTCGCTCCACGTCATTTCAGAGAAGGGAAGCCTGGTGCCTCCACAGCACTGGTTACGTCGGGCACAATTATCTTATCCCAACCCACTCAATCTCCTCACGCCTCTCCTCTCCTTGCCTTTCCTGTCCTTATCTCTTCCGACTGCCCTCACTTCATGTAATTTCACTTCACCTCACTCGAGTGTGTAGTGAAATGCAATGATGGAGAGGAGAGGTTGAGTGGCGGATGAATGGTGAATGGAGGATGAGTGCGGACACTTTAGTGCCCGTGTTATCCACACTGGCCTGTCAACGGACTAAATTTAAACAACCGTTTCTCCACAACGCCCCGCCTTCACGTATGACCATCGTAATGCGGACTCGGTATCATTACAACTCTTCGAAACACCGAAGGTGATAGACGCGCCCACAACTTCCATCTGCACTGCTCGAGTAGAGCATTCGCGGTTGACATCTGACCCATTTGGCGCCAATGTTCGAATCGCCCTCGGGACTGACGAGAACGCTGCAACCACCTCGAGCCTGGCGTCATCATCCCAAACCAAAGCACAAAGGGGCCGATTGGGCTCCAATGAATGTCCTCTCTAAAGTATTCTATCTTTTCGCCGTCGTCTTCTTTCCACCCCCGAACAGCTGCACATCATTCACATACGAGTGTCCTTTGAAACATTGCATTATTGTAACACTTGCAGCAAGTTGTCTTAAGGTCATGTTAGCCGCACTTCTCTTTGACAACTGCCTTATTGCGGGTTGCCCTCTTTTAAAATCGTCATCTTATATCGATGGGATTTTGCACCAAACGTTGTTTGAGTGTTAGTAGTTTCCTCTGGTAACATTTGCCCGAGGGTGGTTGCCAGAGGCAGATATTATCTTTTAGGGATATGCGTTGAAACAATAGGATGGGAGTGAAAAATCACTCTCATCCTAGCGGGGCATTCTGGAATGTTTTTGGAAACATTGAACTGTGACGTACATCCCAGCGCACTCAAAAATGCTTCGAACAAACTGTCTTTCTACAGAGTTTTCCCGCAGCACCGATTCAATGGGGTTTAGAATATTCCGCGCCTCGTCGGCTCGGTCTGCGACTGTTAAGCTCGCACGCCTCCTCAAACTTGCGGTGGTGGAAGAGTGCAACCAATGTAGCATAAGTGTAGCAAAAGATGTCGAATGAATAAGGTGAGGGTAGGACGTCTGCGGTGGACTGGACTCCTTACAAAGGGCTCGAAGCGCTGGAAGTTGGAGGAAAGGCGACCACCTCGAATTTTGTGAACTACCACCCTAGAACAAGGCAAGCATTGTTATTATTTTTCACGATGGTGGAAAAAGTCAACATTTGAAGAAGTGACCTTAGTTAACCCAATTAATGCAGCAACCGTATCTTATTTTTGATGCTACCAAGGGCAGGAAGATGTTTTCTCCCTCGATCAGCGACGTTTCTCACTTACCTCGTCGAATTACAGCTAACGCCTTGACATCTTGTCCCCAAACTTGTACAGAACAGAGGAATCCCTTCAAGTGTGACCATTTGAACTCAGTCGACGAAGAAATAGAGTGGTGAAGGTGAATAGGACTGCCCTCGTCGCTGACAGCAGACGTGATGGAGTTCTGTCCGCCTGAGTCTCGGAATCACTTGAGGTTGATCAAAGAGCTGGCTCCTTTGAAGGCTTTTTCACCACCCAAGTGACCGACTTACAGTCGCCAAAGCAGGGAAGCAAAGAGATGAAAGGACTCGGGGCGTGGAAGCTTGCCTTGAATCAAAACAGAAATGGACAGGCTTCTCAAATAAGAAATAAATAGCCTATCATATGACCGAATGAGGACGTAAAAAATGCACGCGACCGCAATCTGATGTGTAAATGATATCGCTGGGGGAAAGTGGAATCAAAGGCGGACGCGATTCCGTCTCTTCAAGGGCCGCCCCTCGGCCAGACAGAGTGACGACGGAGGAGTGTGAATTTTGGCAACTTGGTCGAGTAGCATAAACTCTTAAAACATACAATCCAAGAGGAATGTAGATGAGATGTGATGTGAGATGCCGGCTTTTTAAGCCCTCGTGCTCCAGTTATTCAGGATACACACCCTCTAAAGCCCACCAGTTCTCACCTCCTAGCGGGGTTCCGGGCGCGCGGAGCATCTGCCTCGCCACCGGAGGTAATTCCTCCAAAGACGACTGTTTTGGGGCTGCGAAGCGAATCTCACGTTTGTGTGCACCAAGTCGTATGGTTAAGGAGAATTAAATAGCTTAAGCAGTCTTGGTTGGAGACGACGAAAGACACCGATTTTAGTCTGTTTTGGGGTGCTCCGCAGGGGGATTTGTCTGAGTGTCGCCCAAGCGAGCCAACCGCATGACCGCCGACTAATCTGACTGGAAGGAATCAGAGGTTGTGCAAGTCACCCCGTCGAGTGCGTCTAACGATTCTTGTGTGTAGAGGCGGCAGTTGAAAGTCAGTTGGGACATTATTTCAGCTTTCCTTTGGTACAGGTGGCTCGATGGGGCACCGCGGTGAAGGAAATTTGCATTTTTTGATCGATGTGAGACAACCAACGTCCAGACAAACGGAGCACTTTCCCACACCAAGTGGCAAAATAGGATGAGACAGTTCAGACCATTAAAAAAAGGCAGTGGAATTTGTGCCTGACGGCTGCGAAAGGGATGAAATTCGATTAAGGTGAGATGAGATGAAAGATAATTCGCAGTATTTATGCGTGGTGGAAAACCTCGTATAAAAGGAATGCTGTTGCCAAATCACCAGAACAGATAACTGGGGACTATTCGCCTCACTTGCTCAAGAAGATCCCACCTTCTGTAAACCGTCCTTATCAGTTACGATAGAAAAAAAGAGTGACGTGTAACCAATTTAATTTCACTTCATTGTTGGTGGGAGCAAGGACGGTGAGTTGACCGAAAGAGGAGGGTGAATGCTTCGGTCAACGGGGAAAAGTGTGATGGGGTCATACTTCAAGTCGACATTCGTTGGTGTCGCCGCTCCCACGCTCCCGAGGCGCATTTATCCCACTCTCGTCCCCACAAATCACACAGAACACAACAGTACGCCTCGATCGCCCACTCCCTCACTCCCTCATCCGATCCTCCACTCGGCTGTCAACACACCACCACACAACGAGTCTGCGGCTGAAACTCAGCACACTCCGACTCGTCGAGTGAGGCGGCGAAGGAAGGACGATGGGAGGGAGGGACGAGGGGACGAAGGGACGAAGGGACGAAGGGACGAGGGAGTCTGGTTCACACTGCGCACGATGCAGTAGTGGCAGACTTGAGGACTGATGGGACTCTTAAACACCACCTAACCACACCCTCCTTCTCTTTTCCTCACGGGAGGTTCACGCGCCTCACCCCACCGCATCCGTCCGCTCTCGAGCGAAGAGAAGTGGTCTGGTGAATCGGGTGGTGACGTTGAGGTCGGAGGCGGAGAGAATAGGCGGAGGGAAGGCGAACACAATGGGGACTGAAAAAGTGTGGAGGGGAGGGGCGAGGAGGATGTGTGGGAGGATGGATGCAGGTAAAGTACATGCGTCTAGAGGCCACTTTCATTGATATTCTCTTCCCTCGTTTGTGCCTCCGATCGGCATTCTTGCCTCGTTACTGGTCGGCACAACTTCCTCCTCGAGTGATATCCGAATGGTGTAACAAGCATTTGCCACATTCGCCGGCGAAATTTCGGCCAAGTGGCTAAGTAAATGAAGCAGTTCAATGTTGAAATAAGCAAGGTTCCAACGAATGCCATGGCAGCTGTGATATATCTAGCCAGATAGACGAGACATCCGTCATTCCCGAAGGCAATAATCATGCGGAGAATGCCGTTGGGCAGGAAAGGGACTGTGAGGATGGTGAAAGAGACGAGGACAACAATCATAATAGTTCCGTGGACACGTTTATTTATCCGATGACAGGCCATTTTCCGTGCGGTTTCATTCATTTGGTGGGTTCCTCGCAATTGCTTCAACTGACGTGTCCGAACCTGGATACGAATGGTGAAGGTGATCAGGAGGATCAGAGGGAGTATTGTGAACAACACGTCAGCGAATGCGTCAATGGAAAAAGATATGGTGGCTGCCTTACAGAGCTTCAAATTCACAAGAATTATGGTGGTTACGGTGGGAATGCGAACAATGATGGTGCCAATGGACGATCCGATGATGGCCCACAGGACCCACTTGTTGGACACTTTGGCCTTAAACATGAGAGGGTGGCAAATGAGCATGAACCTCTCGAAGGCGATAAGTACGGTGGTCCAGTTTCGAAAGAGTCCGAGGAAATTGCTAATCCCATCGAATATGCGGAAATGGTTGGCCTTGTAGTCATTCACGGGGATGAGATGACCCACCAGACGTGAAATGGCCAGCACAACTAGATAACCGGTATCTGCTACTGAATTGGTAATGAGTAGAAGGCGGGTAGATTTCTGAGTGAGGGAGTAGCAAAGGAAGAGGATGCTACAGAGTAGGCTGGTGATAATTCCGATGAGGATAATGGGTATGACAAAGAAAAGGGTGCTTATATTGTCGATCTCTCGAGTTGTTTGGTAGAGGGACTTCGTTGCATCCCAGGGCACGGTGTAGTTGGGGAGGAGGCACACTGGGGCAGGGAGGGTATTGTTGCAGACCCCCTTTAGCATGTGGTGTCAATATTACTCCCCTTCATGGGGTTTTGTTTAAACTAACCACTTTGACCAATGGGCGAGGGGAGGAGTCGGAGACTGCCGTAATTGGCCGCCGACGAAATCGCCAGCTCTCCTGCCCACTTAAATTACCGCGTTAATTGAAGTTTAAGGGTATGAAGCAGACAAACACATGAAGTGGGGATGGAGGAAGTGAACAGGAAAATGCCCAGAAAACTTTGACTTATAAAACTACCCTCAGTCATGTGAACAGACTGGTTTTGTTGCGCATCACGGGATCTGAAAATTCGTCGACAATGTGACCTAGCAAAAAAATACCTTGCTCTAATGTTAAGTCGAATCTTCTCGCAAATAAGACTAGCTCTGCCACATCTACTGTTTATTGCATAATTGGGGAGATTTCAATTGTGATTCAGGCAGCAAACACCACAGAAATATGATGAGATCTGAATAAATGAAAAGGAAATGTAGGCAACCACTAGCCCGATCGGTCAAGATACTGCGGAAAATGAATGAAGAGGTGGAGGCTCCCACCGGAACAATATAATGGTTGGAGAAGAGTGGCATTAGGAGGGACAAATGAGGGCAGAGGATTTAGATGGTGACACGTAGACGTCTGTCCTTTACTCCTATCCATTTTCCCATTCACACTCACTTCCCTCCACTTCAGCCTTTCCCTTATCCACCTATTCCTTTCGCCTCCGACCTCAACGTCACCACCTGATTCACCAGAGGTTGAGGCGCGTGAACCTCCCGTGAGGAAAAGAGAAGGAGGGTGTGGTTAGGTGGTGTTTAAGAGTCCCATCAGTCCTCAAGTCTGCCACTACTGCATCGTGCGCAGTGTAAACCAGACTCCCTCGTCCCTTCGTCCCTTCGTCCCCTCGTCCCTCCCTCCCATCGTCCTTCCTTCGCCGCCTCACTCGACGAGTCGGAGTGTGCTGAGTTTCAGCCGCAGACTCGTTGTGTGGTGGTGTGTTGACAGCCGAGTGGAGGATCGGATGAGGGAGTGAGGGAGTGGGCGATCGAGGCGTACTGTTGTGTTCTGTGTGATTTGTGGGGACGAGAGTGGGATAAATGCGCCTCGGGAAGCGTGGGAGCGGCGACACCTACAATTGTAGGCTTGAGATGGTGCCTTCCGTCACAATTCTCTGTCGTTGATCGAAACACTCCACTCGTCATTTCCCCCTAAATCTTGACAACCTTCACTCCCGTTCTTATTCGTAGTTCCAGTCGTTAGTCCCACTAAATCTGTCTCGTTTGAATCAATTACTCTGCTCTTTTACCCACGTGGGCCATTTTACGTCATGATACGGCTGGACTTGTCACCCTCAAAGATCGCCTTATCGCCACTCATGCCGTATGGTCGTGGCGACCGGAAACTCAGCTCTGCTCTCCTACTCCCCATCCCGTCCCGTCCCGTCCAGTCCCGTCCCCCCTCCTCCTGTTCAAATCTGCACTCTCGTGTCATAGAGTTCGACTGCCGAACTCAGATTCTATCATCCTCCTGTGCGAAAATCATGTGTCACTGACACGCGCCTCCTCAACATCGCGGGTGTGCCACCTGAAGTAATATTTCAAGTCCTCGGTTAAGGAAATGAGACAACTTTCCGTTTCTTCTACACCACAGTTTTGTTTTTCATTGGAGGATGTGGATGATAGAATAATTTCTGCTCCGTACTCGCTACTCTATGGGTATGGAGGGTCACTTTCACTGTAATGAAGCATCGACTGCCCTAATTGGAAACGTCGCCCTTCCTCCCTCGTCATATCATCTGCTTAGGAAGCGGAAATAGAGTGCACTTAGTTAATGCGATGGGAGATGACATTTGACGGAAATACGACAGGACAGGGCTACAAAGACGAGGCGGGGTGTGGGCAATGCTCTTTGGTTTGGGCCGAGAAAGAGGAAGCGGAGGAAGTAGTGGTGAGGGTGGAGGAAGATAAGGAGGAGACAGTAAGACAGACAGATCATTATACTTTGACTAAACAACTTCTACTTTGTTGGTGTGCTGTTTTAAGACGTAGCAACCGAAAGTACTCACGGAAGCGGCCAATGTTAAATCAGGAAAGGACGATGAAGTCGAGGAAAGAGTGCACCATACAAGTCAACTGTTTGCCAATAAGGACTTGTCCCCACTGCCCATTCATCTCCCTCCCCCGCTTGATAGACAGCTACCTTCTTCAACTGGTAGATCACTTGTCTTCCGAGGCAATCACCGGGGCGTTGCCCCTTGCCCTGCGATTTTTTTTGCCTTCCGTGTAATGAAAGCAGAAGGGCTGTTCTCGTCCCCATATGATGACCTCCGTGATAGGCGGAGAAAAAACGCCCTCAGCGCGGAGGGGAGGGTAAAATCTCCTCTTGCAGAAATATAAAATACATTCCTTGTCGGGGCTTACTTCGTCGGTAATAACATTGCCGCCCATTAATGGACAAAACTTCCCCACCGCGGCGAAATCGAGCAATAGGGAATTTTGTGTGCATGGCAGGGGAAGAAGGAATAGCTCTTCCTAAAACTCACCTCACTACTCGCCTCGTTGTGTAGCTTCTCCCCACCCCCCTCCACCCGCCTTCGACCTCGCCGGCAACATTTGTCCTGATAAGTTTACCGCAAGTAGGACACAGAAGGCGGTGAGAGCGAGGGAAAGGCGACGAGGATGGGAGAGGGAGCAGAATATTCACGGCCTTAATTTGAGTGTCCTCTGGATGGGGAAACCGCTGGAATGCCTTTTTCGTTGGTGTGAGCATCAGCCAACTCCACGCCTTGCCTTCCATGCTCAGAAGAGTTGCGTTGACAAAGTTTACACCCACGAATTCGTTGCGGCCGCATTAATCACCCACTTACCATTTAACCACCACTAAATCTCAACTCTCCATTTGTGAATTCCATTTTATTTCACCCGAGCGAAGTGAAATGATGTGACGTGACTTGACTTAACGTAAAATCAGGCAAGAGAGGTGAGGCAAAGAAAGACGAGAAAAGGCGCGAAGAAGAAGCGAGGTGAAGCGTGGGAAGGTTAAGTGGATTGAGATGGTGTGGGGTGGCGGAGCGACCTGCTGCCACGGCCCGTCTGGTGTGGCCATGCTGTGGAAGCACCAGGAGCATTCGCTCTCCGATTTGTTCTGGAGCCTGTGGGTGTCGGGCGATACACGATATGCCTATTTTCTTCCGAGAAAAGTGGGGAAGGAAGAGAGAGTGCTAAATGACGTCTTGTTGACGTCTAAATGGAAGAGGTTGTGGGACGGTGAGGTGAAAGGCGGTGTAGGAAGGTGACACAGAGACGGCGAGGGGTAAATTCGGTGGTGGATATGGTAGTGGATGAGGTTTTGGTTGCGGGAGCGAGAGAATGCTTCTTTTTCATCAGTGTGAGGTTATTTGGCTTCATCCCGCCATAAATGCCATTCTCCTCGCTTGCCGTTTACACCTCGGGCGCACGTTGCGCTCGTTGATGTGAACGCGGTCTCATTCCTGCGGTGGAATAGGCGAGTTTTGAATTTGTGATTGAGGTGGTGGAGGCGTGGGAGGCGTAGGAGGCGTGGGAGGAGTAGGTGCTCTATCAACCTCTTTATTCCCTTTTTTGAGACGAAACTACCACGTTTGGCCTAAACGTCCTTCATAAATATGAATTGGCCTTCCCAGGTTACGACCTGGTCAAGCTGATAGATGCTCTGGAAACACCGAAGCGACAGCCAACAGCTCGTCTACCTGCTCCAGGTCACATAGCACGAAAAACGTTTCAACCCCTGGGTTCTTCATTTTAGCTTATAAAATCACATTTTTTAGCGAAAACGTTACTCTACGATGAGGCTTTTAGCCCAGAATTCCTTGCTTCCCGGATTCCCGAAGCCCGAGGCTGTTTCGCCGACGAAGGCACCCATTTTAGTAACATCTCGGAAATAGTTTGCGCCATCAACGGCCGAGAGGGGTAAGGCGGCGATGCCTCCTCAGTGGTGACGATGAAAGTGGGGAGACGTCTCTAATTCCCGCCGGTCACACCTGTTAGGTCACTGGAGTAACCGCGCCCTCGACTCCCCTGCCGTCTCATTCCACTAAGTGAGGCGAAGTGGTCCCTCGAGGCAAGGATGTTTTGCTCACCCAAGCCGATGTGCAATTAACTATTGCAAAATAGGGATGTTCCTATCAAATTAAGTGGAGGTGAAAATCCCCTTTTTGTGTAACACTTTGTATAAACTTCACATTTTGGACTGTCCGGCCTCCTCCTCCTCTTCCTCCCACTGCGCAAAAACAAGATATTTCAAAACAAGTTCTCCAATCTACTCAAAATTGCGTGATAATGAGTGGATTAGGCAAAAGAGCGAGACACAACAGGATGGTTTTCCGGGCGATATTGCGGATGATTACACTGAGTAGAGATATGCCTGGATGAGTTAGGATGACTAAATTAAAATCCTAATGCCTATTTTATTACAGTCCTACGAGTCATTCCCGAAGATTTGTTAACTGACGTCCGAAAAGCTGTGGACATGGACACCAGCCAATGACACCGGAGGAGTTCACATAAAGAAGTACCACTTATGAAAAGACATTGCCTGTGCCACATAACCACAATCCTCGTTTCGCAGTCCCATTTAATGGCCTCGGTGGTCGTTTCCGTGCTCCTATTCAGTCATTCGCATTTAGCCATTAGAAGATTTAACACCGTTGTGGGGATGATGTCTCGTCCATTAGGGTCTTCGTATACCATGGCAAAAGTCATTTTTCCAGAAGATAACGTTGGCGGATGAAACCAGACTACGGAGTTAATTCAGAGAGAATGAATTGAAAAAATCTAGTCTTCTTTAAATAGGCAGTGGGGTACGACGAAAAGAAAAAAGGAATTACAGTGGAGCGAAAGGGCTTTAGAAATGGGTTTGAGTTAAGAGTGCAAGATATGATTTAAACAGGAATGAGAATGCATAATAGTAAAATAGTGCCCGTTGTAATGCTAGCCCTGAATGGCTATCACTCATACGTTCGAACAAACATTCTCCACTTCTAATTATCTGTCCAAATTTTGACGATTAGGCAATATCAAGTGGCATCAGTGGAAGGACTGAAATTATGGAAGAAAGTCCATTCACGACTGAGAACATTCAAGCAGGGGCGAACGTGTTTCTTTATCAGACTAAACGCCAAGCGGTTATCCCTTATCTGAAAGGATAGTTTCTTTTTTAATATCATTGAGATAAGTGTGCACTCGACAATTCATCCAAAGAACAGTGTCGTCCCGTTAGGAAGTTGTGGCAAGCCAAATCCTAGATTCGTTGTCCCCAACATCAATGTGCTAGAAAGAGAAAAGGGAATAGGATTTTAATCTGTTAAATATTACCAAACATTCACATATATGATAGCTGTATAAAGTTAATGATAAATGCACAGTGTCGGACAATATAATTTGTGTATTTCATTGACACACGGCGAGGCTCAAAATTTTTATGTTCATTCTGATTTGAATGGTGCCGCCCTACCCAATTGTTAATGATGTGGACTATGGAATATTTAACAAACTCTTTTCCCATTAGATTGGCTTGTTGGAAAGAGGAGGAACAACCAATGTGAAGGACAGTTAATGGCTACTTACAAAATACAGTAAATGTTTGATGGCTTTGGTGCCGGCCAATGGTTTACAAGATGCATGCATAACGTTCATTGCGAGAAAGCATCCGCTACAAGCCCCTCCACAGAAATACGGGAAAAATATAATAATGTTGGTGCGAATATAATTACTGAGAAAGGCAAATGAAAAATAAAACATGACTGTCTGTAGAATTGCGTGATTTTTTGCTCTGCTTATAAAGTAAATATTAATTATTATCGTGGTACGGCTATTCAGTAGTGCGTGTGGTAAGTCGCGAATGCCAGGCAAATTGGATACTTTCCACAAAAGGCCAACTTGAAGACACAAGTAGAAACCGACCCAGAATATGGGATTCGTGGTAAGATATGAAATACTGTTAAGTTTAACACGTCTTAGATAGCAATATTCAGTGTCGATCTTCGTGAAAAAGATACAAGACACCAGAAACAATTAATACAACTTAAGGTATCCAAATGTCTATTAAAATATATTGTACCAAATGTAGCTTTAAATAATGTTTGAACAAACGTAATGTTGTAATAAATTTTTTCTCCTATGTCTGTCCCCTTGTTTCAATTTTCAAATGTCGACGCGGCTTCTTTATCAGCATTGTTTGGAAGAATGTGCGTCAATGCGGGACGTCGTATCTGCCATTTTAAATGTAAAAGACGAGAAAATTGGCCATGCTGAGAAACGCGAGCGTTTTAACACTCTTCAGTCTGATGCCCGAAAGCATTTATCGAACTTAAAAATTTTTATCGAGAAATTAGGCCAGATGTTGCAACTAAACAGATCACCCGAACACTTCAAAAAACTTGAAGCCATCGAGGACCAGTACAAATCATTCTTGGTTAGTGACTATTGACATTTTGAATATCGCTTCGTTCTCATCGCACCTTCGTCTTGTGAGACCTCCCTGAATTTTGGGTATTTTCCATTTAGTTTTAAGTGGTTAAATCTGACTTCTCTGTTTGGTTTTTGGAATGTCACCTCGAATTCCATTATTAGGTACTTATAACCTCTGGTTTTTAGCATTGCATGTCGTCACTGCTAAGTTTCAACGTATTTTTATCGGAAATCTACCACACATCTTCACGTTTATAATGAATAACATACATCCATTGAGGAAGTTGCTTCATCTTTGCAGGGTACTATGCTGTTTTATGCTTTTACTTTTTCAACTCATTTCGCATGTTTATTATGGGTAAGGTTTTTATGAAGCGACTGACTGCTCAATTTCTCACTTTTTTTCAGGAGTCCTTTCGAAAGGCTGTTTATACTACCACTAGGAGTCTCGAGATCTCTGAACGTAGCGCTCTCCTGTCCAGGTCCACTTACGGTCCAAATTTTGAAGGTGATAGTGATTTTCGACATCAACTCCAAGCCTCTCTACAGCTTACAGCAGATATGCACTTCATGCTCGCCGTCTGGCCCAGGAAGTAGCTCGTGGTAACACTAATGCTGAATTGGTAGACGACTCATCCACGCAAATTGAGACGAATTTGCATGGCTTAAGAGAAATGGGCGGCCAGTTGAAGGTCGCAGGACGACTCGGCGGCAAGCTGTCGCGACGCCGTATCATCGATTGCTTCGTTTTCATCCTCGTATTCGGTTTCTTTTATCTAACATGTGCACATATTGTGTTAAAGAGACTATATCTGTATCGTCTAGTTGGAATGTGATTAAGACTCTTCTGTTTTCCAGCTCTAAATCTGACAACTTTGCCTCGACTGATTTTTTTTTCTGTCTCTATCCTCTCGACTCTATCCAGTGGCGTTGCCCTCATAAAGCCCACCTTGATAGTTGACAAATAAATCCTCTTTGGCTCTCTCTTCCTCCGTCTACTTGCTCCGCTCTCTCACTCCTTTCTGTTTGACAGGGCGAGCATTACGAAGGACACCGGACACCCGCATAGTTCATTAAGTCGACTGAACTTCTGTGCCCTGCCATAATCATCACCTTCCCCACCAGCATTGTTTGTATAAGTTCAAAGTTTCGTGATTTTATTTAAAAAAGTGGGAATTAAACGTCAGTTTATAATGTCGATGATGTCGTGCAATAAACAGACGCGGACCTCGGAAAAAGACACTTTTGACCGGGACGCTCTGTTCCATGTTCTTTAATCTTCGTAAGTTTCGTGAAAGGTAGCCGGTGAAGGAGCGAAAGTGGCGACTTTAGGACGAAAAAACATAGTGGCAGATGAACTACAACTCGTGTCACTTTGAGCTACCAGGGTAAATTCACCTGACCGATTGAAGGTAAGATTGAGAGGGGGAGGCGGAAACATTGGTCTCCCCACTGGAGAGTAGGGACGGACGTTGAAAGTTGGGACAGATGACCTACTCTCCGTGGTTGAGATTGACGAGGTGAGTCGCCACGGCAACCCATTCGGTCGCAGTAAGACGCGCCATCCACACTCCGATGTCGCTTCACTGCCCATGGCAAGCGAGTCTTGAGGCGGGAGAATAGCTGACTGGGGTGAGGGAGGAAGGAGCGACAGCCCTGGTCAAAGCTTTAGTTCCTTTTTCGCCCAAGCTTTCGGCGAGGCAAATTCCATCGGGAGAGCTACGTGATCAAAATCACCCTGAGTGGGAGGTGCCTCATCCCTCGTTCGTGTCACGGATTTACCGTCAGTCGAGGTAATTTCCGCACCCATGGGGTCTTTCGTGGCAGAAATAGCACATCTCAGCTTTAGCCACTAATAACTGCCCTCCTCGAGTATAAAAGAGTTGACCGGCGTCAGTTACAAAATAAATCAAGCAACGATGAACCGATCCAGAACTGGGAAGGCCTGGTGAGTCCTTTTTGTCGACATCGTTCCTCGACCTCCATTGGGGCCTCCGAAGGTCGTGACTGCGGCGGTTAAAGCTACAGGCGACGCAACTAACGCACCCACCTCGGTTAGACCGCCGCCACAGAAAGAGGGTAAAGCTGAGATCAGTCCCAGCCGATTTTGTCAGCAAGTCGAGTGACAGACCACGTCAATTTTTGCACCTCCAACGCAAATTTGCAGTGGTTGACGAAGACCCAATTGGAGGGGGGGGGGGGGGAAGTTCGGAAGCCACTGAACTGGTAACATGAAGTAACATGAAGGGGCTCAGATTGTGGAAATTGTGCTCTTCTCAATCGCTTGACCATTCGTTTGGCGTAGGAACGTCGACCCGCAAAGGGAGCATTTTCAAATGCAATGCATGCAGAAACATTGCCGTAAAAAATTTCCCCTCCCAATGAAGAAAGGCAAGCCTTAGAGTCTACTCTAAGGGATAAAAGAATTTTGGGTGGCAAATAAGTCTTGGTAGTTTTCGATCATTGCCAGGATCTCCAAACTTCCGTGCCCCAAGAAAGCTAGTCAAAGTGTCATTCGGAAAGAGTGAAAATCCCGAATTTTATTGGGGGACAGCGGAATGAAGGTACATAGGTACATTAGACAGCAATTAAAAATAGCAATCAAAGTGGCGGGAAGCCCAATTCAATTGGGCCCCGTATTTACAAATCTGGTTTATCATTTTTACTTTGAAGAGAGGATGGCGCCGGTGGGGGTGAAGGATGGGAGGTGGATGAGGAGCTGGCGGGGGGGCTTTGCGGGCGGGAAGGTGCAGTTTTTGGGCTCATCCAAGCTATTTTACAGGAAAGATGGAGATCTTAAAGAAGCAACACAAAAATACACCATTCATGGTCTGAGAAGATTTACTCCGACAATTGAAGCTTTATTTTAGCTCATCAGTGCAACTCACGAACATAACCACCCGCTTCTTCGTCATCTGTCAGTGGCTACGGCCTAAAAGGAAAGGCAAAAAAATTATTTTGACTAGTCAGCGTGAAAAGCATAAAGAGAGGATCCCCGGAACTTTTCACTCAGCGAAGTACCTTTCGTGCAAGAATTTATTAAGTGTCAAGAAAAATCCAGCACATTTGTCTCAGGACGTCGCCCAATCAACTCAACGGAAGGCAAATGGGGGGCGGACTGAGAAACAATTGAGGGGGGGGGGAGGAGGGAAAGGGAGGCTTGAAGGATGGTGTTGCTAAATTTTAAGGATGGTGTTGAATATAAAAGAGCGGCTGTGACGTTGACATCAACTAAAAATTCCATAAACAGTGTTGAACTTCGATTGCACACTTACCACCCCGAGTGAGGAGCTCTTTCCCTCGCTGGGGAGTGAAAAGTACGATAAAATTATAATGAAAAGGGCAAGAACTAGCCTGCCAATATACATACCTTTTTGTATATGCTTTGTCTGAGGTGTCTTAACTTCTTTTACAAGCTGAAATGGAAAAAAAGTAATAAATAAAGAAATTCTCATGCATAAAGTAATGGCTCTTTGTCCTTCTACATTCCCATATTCACACATGGACGGGATAATTTAAAAATTCTCAAAGTCCTGTTTTTGTCGGCGTGGTCGTCCACTTTGTCCGCACACAATTTGCGAGGAAGGTGTGAATGGTGTCTACACACCTCATACAACGTTTGCATAAAGCAATAAAAAATGTGCATATTTTTGGCTATTTCGAGTTCATACGATGTTGGCTCTTGGAGCCAACAAACTCAGTAAATTTGGCCGAGGACGCGAGCCGAAATCGAGGGCAAAATCGTTTATTAGCGGATTTGAAAGCGAAGTGATTACGTGGACGGTCCAATGGGTACTCCAGACAATGAAACCATTAATTAATTTATTAATTATTTACAGATGGCTGCACCTTTATAGTTTTGACTGGGTCAGTTTGCGAAACAGGAGGAGCGACAGACCGTGTGCCCGGCTGTCGATATCCTGGGATCACGATGTCCTGAAGGGCGCGCAACTTGTACCAGTGCGGCTGACCGTCCAAAGTCTCCTTCACTATAAATTAAGGAAGTCAATGTTCTATCAAGTCGCCTTTCAACTCTAAGCAGTAGCATTTGTAGGGCTTGAAAGGGTTCAGGCCTCAGGCTGCCTCTTCACTGCGCCTCTAGCGGAACGCCAAAATTATCAACTTGCCTTAAAAATACCATTTACTTAAATTTTTATAGAGAATACCTAAGTCGGAGTGTGGTGTTGGCCAAGTGTTCAACTGCAGTTAGAACTTTGCTAAGGGGTGAAGGCCATCGTTGAGGCAGCGCAGGATACGAAATTTAACAAATGGCAAGATAATGCAATTGAAGAAAATATAAATAGGACGATTGGATTTGGCTGTTTTAGAATCAATCAAAGTACAGTTTTTTTATTACTGCCAATAAACTTTAATAAATGATATAGTTGCCACTATTATTAATGACTTCTTGCAAGTGTGGTGGCAATTTGTGTGGCCCATTCTTGAAAAGTGTGGCATCTTTCAGTGCCAAAAAGTCAACCTGTGCCTGTTTGATATATCCTTTATTTCTGATTACTTTTCTCGGCAAAATATTGTGGGAGGATGAAAACAAATAATATTGTAAAGGTATTGAGGCTGGGAATATGATGGAAGCGACGAAATTTCCCAGCCTACCTCTGCCATTAGGCAGTTTGATGTCCTTCCGTCCCTTTAAACATTGTCGGCCTCTTCCCTTCGAATGAGATTCTTAACTTATTCACTTGTTGACACCGCTTCTTCGAAGTGAGTTTTCGGTCGGTTTTACCGACCCTCAATGCATTTCTCCTCGCAACACAACATGCGCCTATTCACAATCACATTTGCTTTAGGGGTGAAAGACAGATTCGCCGGATTCACAGTATGCCCCCTTTTCCTTACGAATTTTGGTAATTAATCCGCTTTTCATCCCCGGCTAACATCATCCGCTTGAAGCAGGGCTCGATTTTGTTCCGAGCAAGCATAGATTTGGACATGGTGATTGGATTATCCAAAACTCTTTGAGTTAATTAATGTGACATCCACTTCGAGTATTCCCACGACAGTCTCCTCTTTCGCATATACCCCAAAATGCTTTGTCGAGATGAAGTGAGCCTTCCTACGATCCGCGACGTTGTCAGAAAAGGATCTTGCTCCAACATGGCGCCAGCAACGTCGTCGTCGATCCAAGACGGTCGCCCAAAACGTTGCTTCTCAGAAGGATCGAAGGCACCAGGTTTAATTCCTTCGAACCATCTTTTGCATGTTGTACCACAAACTGCACCTTCACCTAACACTTTCCAGCAATTTCTACATGAGTCTGTAGCTTTTCTTCCCCTTCGAAATTTCTATCGACGTACAGTTAGCCTAAAAGAGCTTCATCAGTACACCATCACCTCACACGTAAGAAGAACGTGAATAAACATTATTCCGGTTGACTACTTACGTCAGAATGGATGCATTAAGGGATTAAAAATAGACAGTCAAACATACGCCAAATAAACACTTTCTACATGTCAAAAATTGTTGCCATAGAAACGAAGAGAACTTTCCGACTCATGTCGTAAAAATGGGGTTTTTGCAGTCGAGACTGTTCAAAAATCTTGGTTAATTATCGCAACAATTTCTTGCCAGTGTGTTAAAAACTGGCTCAGCACCCAGTCGTCGTAATTTACGCATTTACAAGCATTGACACCTCATCAACTAGCCAAAGAGAGCACATTTACATTCCACTAATTTTTACGTGGGAACGAGTACAGAAGGACCGCCACTTTCAACAAACAAACTAAGGTGTATAATTTTCAATTTTTCAGGGATTCATGTATTTTCTTTAGCTTTCATTTCCGGATTAACACCCACATGAAGTAAACAAAGTCAGAGATCCCATTATCTGATCAATCAGCTTAAAAAAACTCCAACGAAGATTTCCAGGTTAATAAATTGAGGATCTAGGATGATAAGTAAAACCTGATTAACTTTTATTTCGTTTCTCATTCAAGAGATGCCCTTTCGACTGCGGCATTCATGCCTTTATGACATTAGTGCTTTTTAAACTGATTTAGGAAGTGAAGAAAAAAGGGTTCCCGGTGTTTTTATTTTAGAGGGAACTTACATCCCAAATGAATGATTGCTTGTCCCATGAAGTCATTCATCTTGAGTCTGTCGAAATCCCATACGGTGACTTCGAGAACACGCTTTTTCAGCGTCCTCTTGAGGCAGTTCATGAAAACCACCGTCTGCTGCCATTCGGGTTCCAGTGTGTTTGATATGTACTTCGTCTGTCGATTCAAATCCATGCTAAGTGGAGCAGAAAGGAAAGTGAATGAGAACAGAAAACATGCCCTTCTTGGTCCCCGGCGGATAATGCAATGACGACGGTTAAATGTGTCAGTAAATCGGTTATGACATCCGTAACTCTGCTGCCTTTTTGGGCTCAAGAAGGAAGGACTCCGTACTGAATGGAGTAAGCGTTGGGTGACCTGATTTAGGATGCCATCAAGGCGGCGTGGCCATTAACCAAGAAAGTACGGCTTGTAAAAGCATATTTTTAGGAAAAATAAACATCCTGACGTATAAGACACACAGCGAAATGTTAATCTTAACACTTTGGCTTTTCCTGAACTTATTTTTAGTGACACGGTTATGAGAATTCTTCTCTCGTCTATCTAAGACGAGCTAAGGTCAAAATGCGGAAAAAAAGGCTACGTAAACTGAAGTGGATCCGCCGTAATATGGTGCGATTCATGAGCAATGAGCTCGTATGCATCCTCTTTAAGTAATCTGTCACCACGGAAATAGCTTGATTTGTAAGCAATGTTAACTTTCAAAGTCACCTGACCTGTTGTCGGCGAGGCGTTAAGCAATGACATTCCAGAGGAAACTGGTGAAAGATGACAGTCACCGAGAGAGAGGGAAGAGTAGTAAACGGACAATGTGAGGCAACAAAACCTACTCTTCCGTTGGATCCGGGTGCAGTCGCAACTTGACGAACGGATCAGCCAGACCGTTAAGATCCATCGGGCGAAGACCCCTAGCTCTTGCCACATGGACTGTCAGGCTTTGGTCGTAGTCGTCAAAGGTTAAAATCAGCTTAAAAAAGGTGAAAATGAATAAAGGTAAATGGCAATGCGCAGACGCATTTGCCGGGAACATCATTAACAGGTTGTAGAAGTATAAAAAATAACCTCTCGACTCAATAACTGGCCCATGAAGCAAATTTTAACTAAAAAATCTACTCTTAATGTGGCCTTTAATTCTTACATCCAAGAGTGTATTATCCGTTTGGCCGGGCACACGACGTACCTCAATTTCACCATAGACAGGCGCCTCCTCCTTCTCACCAACGAAATTTCCCTCAGTGTTCTGTAAGGCAGAGGAAAATAATAAGGGTAGGAGATTTTTGAGTAGTCTTGTGGCCATCGAATGGTGAAATGTGGAGCGGGAGATGCCATTCACTTTACGTAGATCACACGGGCAGCCAAATGGATGGTGTGGATGACGGAGCGCCGAAATGGCCACTTTGATGAGGGAAATGTCAGCCAAAAAGGTGCAACCACACGCGAAAAACAACTAATGTGACAGTTAAACCCAGTCCATTTAAAATTAAACAGCCTCAACCCGTGGGGAACTGAATTTTTTTGTCCACAGATCCAAATTCAAACCTCGGCCATCTCGTCCATGGTACAGAGATGTTTTCACTTCAACCTTCTGACCAAAAATAAATAACTCAGCTTTGAGGAACACTTGGAATTTTTATGAGTCTCGAAAACTGGGAGATTCAGCCAACTTAGGGACTAAAGTGTTGTATTTTGGAAGGCAAAATACTTCAAAAATCCTTGAAAAGCAAACTAGCTGTGTAAAGGCCATTGGTTAAGAGGCGATTCCGAAAAAAGGCATCGTGTTTGCTGAGATGATGGGCATCTTCACAGGCTTCTTCATCACTAATGCCATTTCCCCGCCATTAGAAGCTGCTTACTGCAGTTGATTTTATGCGTTTACAGAAAGTCACAGCCACATGCACCACTCAGAGCTTCTCCCTCCCTTTTTGTCACTTAAATCACACATATTCTGAGTATGATTCAGGGAATTTCAGGCTAGTTTTTTGTCTACGGACAATGAAGTTAGTTATTTTAACCGGGAAGGAAGGTTTCTGGTTGCTCTTCTCGTTCGGACCAAGAAATGGAGGTAGATTATGCCGAAATGAGCATGTTTGAGCAAAGGGACTATATTTTATGGTTCGAGAAAGTAAATTCAACCGTTGAATTGCACCAAAATAAGAACAGGCGTGTGAGTAGCTGCACACATTTACTCTCGGATGTCGGTGTCTTTTTTCTGTGGTGAGAGTATTTAGAGGGGTGCATTCAGTTGGCAGTATGCGGGCCAAAGGGAGCCAAAATTCAGAGATGCCAAATTGCTTTGGCAGCTTGGCATTGGGCTTTCGAAAAAATGTCTAAAATTGAAAGTGAGTAGTTTGTACACTCGCTTGTCTATTAATTATTCCGGTGAAAAGATGATGATGAGCTTATGGTGAATGTCGGACAGTACGGACTTTCTTCTGAACCGTGCAAAGCCGTTAGGGAAGAGGTAGGGTGGAGTAGAATCGGTCAAATGACGCCCTTCATGTTGCTTTTTAAAGATGCCGCCTAACCAACGATCCCCAAAGTAAGAAAAGTTACATGCACACCTCAATTTCCGCAAAAAAAAGGAAATAAATAAGTTGATCGCAATAGGGTGTGAATACCACCCGAATTTACAGTCTGGCCGCCATCAGTGTAGATCACGGCGTCCGTCGTTTCCCGTCCACCGACGTCGTACTCCGCGACATTCACGGTGGGCACCACCTGGCGCTGCTGACGATGAATGCTTCCAGTCCGTGTGGGAGGACTGCCCGGCGCCTCACCAGTGTTCTGCTCTATTTTGGGTGAGCTCGGTTGAGGCTGTTCTACCGCTGCACGATGCTGGTAGACACTGCGGCTCTCCGTTGACCAGTCCCCGGAACGACACATGTGCTGTTGTTGTTGTTGATGCTTATGGATACAGGAAGGACCCATGGGATGGACATCGCAAGTGTGGATTGGAAGCCCTCGAGACGTTGGTTGAGCCTGTTGACAGGTGTGTTGTTGGTGAACACAACTGCCGCCTCCGCCACCACTCCCGCCACCACCGTGGAGGCCTTCGTGGAGATGGGGGTTGGGATTGTGCGAGGGACACAGTTTGGAAGGATACCGATGAGCATCAGCAGCTTTGTTAATTAAAAAAAGAAAAAGTCTTGCCATTTTATTGTGCACTCTACTGCTCGTTTTCAATGGGGAAGGACAGCTGTGCCCTGATACCTACTTCTTGTATGATTCGTGGCCTTCGCCCCACTTTAATCGTGTAACAAGGCAACAAACCTAAAGGCTCCATAAGCTTCACTGTTCTTGTCGCATTTTGTCATTTTACTTTCGTTTAACCAGTACGAAGGACAAACTCTGTTACTATATTTACTTTGATGTGTGAACATTAATGAAAAAGGCCTCTCACATAGTACTGAAAGGCTAATTTCAGGGTGTAAACGGTAGCTTGCGACCTCTTCCATTTTGAGAAGACATCAGATCTAAGATTTTGTTCAAATGCGTGATATCACCCGTCTACCGCACACCGACAGTCTGACTGTTGTCCTGGAAGACAAAACTCAGATCATTTCGCGGTAAAAGGAAACTGCGAGTTTTCATTGCATCTTTACTTTGACAATCGGCTGCCTGGTCTACAAACAGCTCCCGAACGACAAGCAAGTTAAGATAAGCACTCTAATGCCACAACAATCCTCTAACTACTTACGAAAATGCAGACTATAAGTAATTTCAAAATGCAGTTTAACAAAAATAGCCGCCTTCAACCCTACGAGAAGAAACATGAACAAGGGTGAAGAGTTCTTCGTTTGCGTCCATTCAGTTAGTCGAATATCCGTAAGAAAGTCTAATTGTTTCGTGTAGAGTGAAAAAAGAACAATCATTACAAAGGCAAGTTGGTAAACAGGTAAATACGTACAACAGTATTTTTGGAAGGCATTTTCTCTAGGCTGAGTCTATAACTTTCGTAGGCTCCGGAGCTGCAAATTTCAGGCTTCGGAATGCTACACTGGTAGGCGGAGGGTAAAAATAGGATCAAAAGTAAGCAGCACCTCGACACCATCTGCACGGTACGAAACGCGCCCCCCCCCCGGGAAGGGTGGAAAATAGCTTCCATCCTCGCCAAATCCCAAAAAAAGGAGCTTCATAGAGCCACTGCTAATGGGTTCTAATCAGGCTCGGTGAGCATGGATAATAAAGAGGGATTCTGCCCACATTCCCCAAAAGGTTAAATTAGATCATACTTGTGCAAACTAATGGGAGAAGCGAATAATATATGCTTGTTATCCGAACTGTAAAACACAGATTAGAATTAGCCTCATTTTCCATAAAGATTTCGTCGAAATCTTGAGATTGTCTGGAAGGTGGCACGATGCTCCAGCACCTCAAACAACTCTTCTCGGTTGCTAACTCCCCTTCGAGCGACTGAGTGGCAGTGAGAAGCTTCGGGGAGACAATTAAGGGGCGTAATGGAATACATGAATACTCGACTTGTTTCATTCCAGCACTCCGATCTGCACTCTCATTTGACCCTTGGCAATGACCGACCAGGAATGCACTAACTTTTATTCTACTTCTATTTATTAAGACATTCCTAGTCGCTTGGGACATTTAACTGAGTTGGGAAAGTGTTAAAGTCCTCTTGTTCTCTTCTTGCTATTCATAAAGGAGATAAACGGCAGAAGCATACTTACTGCAGGGACTTCGACGAGAGCAGGTGTGTTGAGGAAATTCCGGTTGAAAGAGGTGTGAAGCCGAGGTATCGAAAGGATTTCTGTGTAATGAACATATCGGCGAGATGACATTTATAAAACGCCGAGAAATAGCATTACTGGTGGAGGAAAAGGGATGCAAGGTCAAAGAGTACTAATGGCTTTGAAATTCCACTGCTGATAAATGATGTAAGACAGTTTATAATTTACAGGAGAAGGAGTAAAAATTATGAGGGAGAGGAGGGAACATATTAATTGAGATGATTTAAAGGACTTTCAATGTGTGTTGAAATTAGCTCAAAATAGTCGGATCACACACGTTAATTTTACCCTTTCACCAGAACCACCTAAAATATTGCATGGGCAAGTGAAAAGTGTGAAGGCAACAATAAGCTGTGCTATTCTGAGGCCCGAGGGATAAAGTGTCCCCTCCGCTGGCGCACCTACGGAAATGCAGAAATTCGAAAAAGAAATAATAATTTTTCACCAGCTAAACACCTTTGCGGTTGGCAAAAAGCAGAAATGCACTCGCCTCGAGTCACAAAGTTAGCTTGTAAATGGTTTAAAAATAGACGCTTAAGAGGGCAAAACCACGGATGGCCGACTTTTCGGTTAAATCTAATAAACTAGCAGGAGGAAAAATGGTTTAAAATCGGCAGACGGAGGAGCTGAGAGCTCGGCGGGGACAAAATTCGACACTACAAGAGGCGAAGAGTGTACCTAGGGCAAAACAAACGTCCAAGCGCTACGATGTGAAGGTCGATGGCCATAACAACCAAGAGGCCGAGGAAATGCCTCGGAAAGTGTTTTCCGGATGCTTTTAGCCAATGCTAATTTTATGAAGTTTAATTTCCTGATAGCTTGTTGACAAAAAACGCTTCAATTCAGATTATTTGCCCGGCAACTTTAGAGTGATTATTACAAATCTAATTCATTTAATATAATCATATTCGTGGTTAAAACACTCTGGCTGTATGCGGTGCGGAAGGCCGCAGAAATCAGTTTAAACAAATGATAAAGTGGCTTACTTTCTGCACAGCAGATTTCACATACGAGGGCAGGAAGCATCGGTGCATTCTTCCTGATTTGTCCATACTAATCTCGCTCTAACCGACTTTAATTATACTTTCCTCTGTTCTTATATGTCGTATTAAGGCATTCCGCGCGTCGAACCAAAGAATTGTGCTCAAATCGGAAGAAATAAAACTTACATTCTTACTAAGAGCTCAACTTCATCGGCGGGGGTGTCGACGATCGCTTGAACTTCGGCCGCATCCTTCCCAATTAACGGGATTCCATTCCATTCAATCACTTCGTCCCCTAGTAAGGCAAGGTACTCATATTTGAGGTTCTTCCCACGAAATTAATTACCGAAATGCTCCAAAACTCCAACATAAGTGACGAAACTATATTAAAAACACTTTAACCTATACGACTCAGACGCCACGGCTCGTCTAGTTCTTAATAACATCCCAACATGTAGTGTTTGCGGGAGCATTTCGGAAAAAAATAATTAAGAAAGTGGCTAATTTGTTATGAAATGTAGAATTTTTACAGTGTGTACACCTTTTGGTTGCAAAATTTACAAAGTTGCATCGCCCACTAATAAACGTGCAGATTGCCGAGTTGTCATGGCTATGAATTTGATTAAGGTCGTCCTTTTATTGGCCAGACTGATGTCCATTCCCAATCGAATCCTGCATTTACTTATACCCCATTGGTTATCATCGTTAATGATAAATTGAGCTTAAGGAAAGATAGTTTTTAATTGATAAAGACATGTTCTTGGATGTCATACCTTCGGAAATCTCCCCGTGAAGGTAGCCCAACGTTTCACCTGAGTGAATTTGTTCAACATAACTTCCTAATCGGCCGTCAGATCGTTGCCTTCCACAGGCAATTTTCAGCCCGAATCCATTACCTTACCAAAATAAATAAACGTAAATTTTTGTTTCCTATGACCTTATCACTTAGGGCGAAAAGTCACGTAATTTTAAAAAGGACTTGGCATCTCACCTCCTGCGGTTCGCACCTTTGAACTACGCATTAAAAGTAGTCGTTTCGTCGGAAAATCGTAGGTTCTTCGAAGCATCTTTGCAGGAGTTGAATCAGGGTTCTACTCGAAAATGTTAAATTATGGAGATCTTACCTTGTTCACTTTCCGAATTCGAGATGTTGCCTCGTTTGGTTGGATATTAGCAACCATTTGTCGTCCTGAGGGCACTAAATATAATGAGAAATATATATATATATATATATAACATAAATTAATATCAGTGGTTATAAAGTCATCATGACACCATGATGTGGGAATCAATTAAACCATTACCTACACTTTCTGCGATTCTAACATTACTGCCACAAAAATAGGAATATTTGAACTTTGGGATTTCCTCAGTTGTCGGTGAAGATGAGCAATTATTCCTAATTACAAGGGGAAAATGAACCGTTGGCTTAGAGGGAATATTATGTTCCATCGCTTTGGGGATTAAGTGGTTGCAGATCAGGCCTCCTTGCGCCACCATTTACAATTTTTTCCTTGTTCTTTTGAGTCAGGGGAAAGTACCAAATTGAGACATTTATTTATTTATTATTATTATTGTTATTAGGGCCTGGAAATGAATAGCATGGGAGGGAGGGGCACCAAGGAAATTTACTATTAGGGCGTAGTGAAGGAGCCTATATACGCAGTAGCCCGGTTTATCCTCCTCCACCATCGCTACGAGGTGTCATTCCCGGTGCACACACATCTGAGTATTTCCTACTTAATGCTATCTCCAGCTTGGAATGGTCTTGAACACGCTGTCCGATTAAACTGGCGATTTTTCTCTGACTAGAAGGGGAGAGAAGCCATTTACTCGCTTTCCAACTGTCCAGTCACCAGCGCTTCAGACGGACTTTCGGGAAAGGAGCCTATGGGAGTCGGAGAAAACCTCGTTGCCAACATATTTCACGATTATTAGACGTCATGTTTGCTCCCACGATTCTGTGTCGTGCTTTCCCAGGCTCCAGATTCTTCCAGCTCCAACTTCTTTTACTCAGCCCAGAGTACTTGTTTAATCGTGAAGCTTTTATTATTTCAAGGTCATGCATAAGTAATTTCCCTGGTGTATGTGTGTGTGTGCGTGTTTGAGTGCATTGTTTATAAGTTCATTGGGGCAAAAGTCATAATTCAAGTCACATTAAAAAGTGCCTTGACTCCGAGCGACAAAATTGTATGCTGCATCTCTGTTCACTCAGGCGCAACGATGAGAATGAAATTTCCCGTCTATTTTAAAATAGAACTCCTGTCAGTTTCTTGGGGTGGCTTCTTTACTAGAGGCGATCTTTCGGTCTCCATCACCGAACAAGTTCCCTCAGCGAAATAAACCCACTCAGTAGGAAGCGCAGGAGGACACTTTTTTATCCACCTTTCTCACTGTCATTTACCTGACAGTGTGGACTTAGTAGCCATTAAGAGTGTCTCCTAACTGTCAAATCCTGAGTGGGACTGACACTCATTCTGTTGGCCTACACTAGTGTGGGGACTGAAAAAGTCTCGGGGCTTACACTCACCACAGGCACGTCTTTCCGTGGTGGGTTAATCGGGAAACCAAACTTAAGACTGTCTACTTCCACTGTTGACAGGTGACCAGAGCAATTGGTGGCGATAGACGCTACGAAAAGGGGTAAGAAGCAATTTTCGTAGTCTGCCACCCTAGGATATGTGGTTAATAGACGAAAAAAAGTAATCTAAACCTAACTGGTTGCCTCCTTCTCCATGCCCGATTTTCGGGAAACGTCCTCCAATACAATAGCCGATTGGTTTCCCCCACCGTCCTTGTAAGGCGTTCCGCTGTTGGATGTTACCATTACAGCATCCAACGATGACGCGGTCTTGGACGCTGTGGTTATTGCCACGGTTCCAGCAGTCACCTTTCCACTGCTGCCGCCTTCACTGGCCGACAACTTCTCCGACAACTGTTCCCGGTAGTGAACCAGGGTCGCCGCTAGCTCCGGTGAAAGTTGTTCCAAGAAGGCTTTCTCTCCACCACTGGCCTCGGCCAGGGCCGTGTAAGCCGCCATCAGGGTCTCCGGGTCGTTCCAGTCATACTCATCGCCAGCTGAAGTCGTCTGGATGGGAGGGTTGGGATGCGAGGGTTGCTCGGTATTGGGATTTGTGAAATTGGCCATTGCGGTTGCTGCCGCCGCCCCTGCCACCGCCGCTAGGGTCACTTGATCCGCCAAACTACTTTGATCTGCCGCCTGATGAGTCTGAGGTGCCTGATTCGCGAGCAACTGCATCAAGGAGGGGTTTCTTAAAAGTTTTTCCAAGTTCGGGTTCGTTAAAGGGTTGGTTGTACGAGGAGCGGTCAGAAGTGTGGCCTCCTGAACCGGAAGAACAACTTGCGCCTGATTAAAATACTGTTGTGTGGGATTTTGCTGTCGATCTATTCCTTTCTCCCAGCTGTCCGACATTAAACTCTTCAGAAGACGGCGATGTTCGCGTTCACACTGCCGCCGAAGCTGTTCCGCCGTGGCGTCTCGGCCGTACAGACGATCGGCTGAGGCTTGTCTCCGAAATCCCGACGTCTGCATTGATGCAGCATCGAGTTTGGCCCTCAAGGTGTTGAAGGAGGTCTCTATTCCCCTGTAATTGTCCAAAAATCCCGTTGACAACTGTTCTGTCGATTTGGTCAACTCGCGAAGATGTTTGCTGTGGAGACTTTGGGATCGGAGGCTTCGGGTTTCTGATGAAATTGGCGGAGGAGGAGGACCAATTTCGTGATTACTCTCCAGAGCCAGACGTTCTGGACTAAAACTGCGCCAACGCGATCTACTCCAGAGATTGCGGGAATTACTCCAGTCGAGGGTAGAGAAATTTAACTCTCGATCAACATGCCAGCTACCCCGTCGTTTGTAGGGGAGGGTGGAGGACCTGTTGGCCAAGGAGGCATCGTAGTCCGATCGCAGTATCGACACGTCCCCGGACATCCGCGTCGAACTGGGCGTTTTTACGGACTTTCTTTGCTCCATGAAGCGTTTGCGGTAGCTGCTATTCGACCCGCCCGAGTCACCACTGGTGTACTCGTCTAGCATACTGCCAGAATACCGGTTCACACGTTGGTAGCTGCCGTTCGGGACACTTTGACGCAGAACGAAGCCCGATGAAGACAAAGTGGAGTTGTCCTTACTGAGGTAGGAGCGTGTGTTGTACGGATTCAACTTAATTCTCGCGTGTTTGGGGGACAGACCGGCGGAGATGGATCTATCCGGCGGTAGACTCCATATGGAGGGAAAGCCTGTGTCATTTTCACCGACTCTCTGCGCGACGGAGATATTTCGAGGCACAGAGGAGAGGGTAAAACTCCTGTGTTTCGTGTAGACGGCCGAATTTCCATGCGGCGGTACGTCCGGGAGACGCGAATGCGCGTGGTTTTGTTGCTGTCGTCCATAGGACGTGTCGAAATCACTCGGTGCAATATACGATTGACTTCGTTTAGTTCGCAAAGCCGAAGTCATACCGACGAGTAGGGGATTTTCGTGAGGCAGAGCGGATATTACACTTGCAGCTGATGTGACTTGAGGATCTCTTTCTCCCTCAGCGGAGGCCTGTTCTCCGAGTTCTTCTAATGTACCACCACAAATCTGGGAAGGGCGCAGGTTCCGAGTCTTCTGGTCCACTTTGCGCTGTGCTGCTGTCAGTTCTGTTTTCGACTGAAGCAGCGATAGAAGGGCATCCGTCGACTCCAGGAACGATGCGGAACTTTTCCCACCCAAGGTAAGGGTTCGAATTGCCCTGTCAAACTGTCTGGATTTGCTTCGGCAAAGCGCACTCCACAGGCAATTGCCAATGACTCGTGAACGGGTGTTGTCCGGGGAGGAGGGACTATCCAATAGCAAAGGGGATAAATGATCCGCAGATTGTGCACGCAGAGGGTCGGTGAAGAGGCTGAGCGGCTCCTCCTCGCCCTGTACTGTAAGTGTCTCTGCCTGCTGCCGCGGCTGCTGCTGCTGCTGCTGCTGTTGCGACTGTTGTGGAAGACGCGAGGAGTGGTGGACTACGGGGTTTGGCAACACGAGAACGTTACATCCCTCCCCCACTGGGGACAGGGTGGCAGAAGGGGGCGTTTGGGGGGAAAGCGGTGGTGGTGGTGGAGGAGGAGGAGGTGGAGGTGGAGGCGGAGACGCGACCTTGGATCGATGAGTGAGTTTTGCATGTTCACCCCCGCCACAGCCGCTGCTCAAATCGCCCGCGTCCCCCTCCGTCGCGTGAGTTTGCTGCCACGCCATTGGCTGCGCCCGCCCACCATCCGCCAATCGATGGCCTGTCTCTCTCGCTGTGTCCGCCCCACCATCGGCCAGTGTGTCCGAACGCTCGGGTGTGTCTGTCGCACCACTTTCGCCCGATACGGTCGACTGCCGGATCTGTGTGTGCCCCGGAGAGCTGTGAGCAGTGTCACCACCGAGATCCTCAGCGTTTTTACCCATCAACGCAATTGCGCCGAGATTTATTGCCTCTTCACAAATCTGACGTCTCGACAAGGATGGCAGAACCCTTCTGCCCTGCATCTCCCAGCTTTCGGGCGACCCGGGAGGCAGACGGAACCTTAACTGATGACAGGGCCCTTCATTGACTGCGGCGACCGTCGGAGCAGCCTAATAATGGGGAGGAAATAGTTAGATTAAAGGCAACAACTAGTTCACAGTAGGGCGTTGGTACCGTGTGTCATGCTTCTGCCGGGTACCATAGAAGCCCATTTTTGTGTCTGTTGCAGCGGCGCGTCTGGAAGGAAAAATCTCACAGGTCCGTCAAATGTACTGCTTTGTTGCCTCCGTGTCGTTACCACCCGTCGGAGGCATCCGGAGTTGACTATTCATGCCCAAGTTTGCCTAGTCGGGAGTTTAACTAACAGTCTAAAGTTGGCTTGAAGCCACTGCGTTTCCGTGGTGGGCCACAACTGAGTCTGATGCCCGACTTTCACCCAAGCCGTCAATTAACGACTCTGTACGCGGCACCCACGCCTGACTACGCGGCCTCCCTGTGGAGCGTCCGAAACACAGGCCACGCACACTCCCCACCTCACCTCCTTCAGCGCCAGGCCTACCCGTCAACCTGGTCGCCTCCGCCCTCGCAACGAAATCAACTTATCACTGCTGGGAGTACAAATGACAAACACCAGGAGATTTTTTTTCCTTTCTTTATATTCGGAACCTCACGTATCCCATGGCAATGTCAATGGAAGGGGAAGGAAACCGCGGTCTAAGTAGCTTGCTTTTACATTCTAGGATGTCATATACCCGCCTTTCGAGGGAGAAACTTGTTCACTTAGCTTTTTAGTCGGATTGTCATTTGGAGCGATCGAGAACAGTCTCTCACTGACGTAAAAGTTAGGAATAAGCTTTCACCCCACAGTGATTATTAAGCGGATAGGTGAGAGGAAAATAAGTGTCACGAGGGCATTGAGCTCGGAGATGTTTGCTCTGAGCATGATAATTTCAACCTGGCAGGGTGAAGAAGTATGCTGAAAGAGAGGAGAAGCAGAATTTGTTGATGGTGATTGTGTTACATGGCGTTGGTCCACTCCTCCGCCTATTCTCTCTTCCGATGTCGCGTAGGTAGTAGGGGAAAATTTCACTTCCAGTACGAAGGTGGGCCACTTTGAGCTGACACTGCTAATGGTCACTTTGAATTAGAGACGTTTTAGCTTGGAGAAAATGTTTTTTCTTGAAACGGACTAGAAAAACTTTTTCTTTTGGCAAATCGGTACTAACTGGCATACCAAAAGTTACTTCGGCAGTGTATCAGCCGATTAAGGTGTCATCCTGGAAATATCTGGAAGAAACTTTACTTGTAATGTAGGCAGAGCGGAAGGGCAGAAGAAAAAACAGAGGAAGAAGAGCATTCATTCCTCGAAAATGACACATGAAGGAGTTATTTTGAGACAGCGCAAGTGCCAACCCGTCCCGTCGGGGAGATGTGGTGAACAGGTTACCTCAATTATCGAATAGCAGGACTTTCCGAAAGATGGAGGAAGGAAAGAGAACTGAGCGTGAAGTGGAATTCGCAGGTGGCCTTTGGGAGACGCGCATTCACAGATCCTCTCGGAATCTCCGACGTGGCCTGCTTCCGCCCTCTGCGAAGGGTCTCTCAAATCTATTATCAACTTAATTCGTTCGCTCACCTCAAGCACTTCGATGGTTGTTTGGTCCTGAATAAGGCGAATCCAGAGACCGACCAGGGTAAACTGCCCTGGGGCAACAGTCTGGCGAAGGGGCGAGACTCCTCGCGGAGCAATTTGACCGGAAAGACGTGATTAGATGAGGTACCTTTTTTACGGCAATATTATCCCGCCCCTTTGAAGAGTTTCTCTCCTCCCCGCGGGGGACTGAGGAGTGACCACATTCGTCTGCGTGATCTCCCGTCTCCGACTGCTTGTTTACCCACTATGGCCTTTTGAGCACTGGTTGGGGGCTTTGGATAGGGCAATATTTAACGGAACTGCACATACAAACGGGCGAAGGAAGAGAGGGAGAGCGGGAAAGGCAGAGGAGACACAGAATTCGCCGATTTATCTCAATGAAGGGGGAAGTTTGACTTGTCACCCCAGGAAAATGGCCTCCTTGTACACACGCAAAAAGCATCACAAAGGGAGGAAAGGATATTTCTCAACCCTCACAGGCTATGAAGACGGGAAATGTGTAGTTGCCATAACATTAAAACCGCCTCAGTGCTGGTGCTGCTACTAGACAGTGGGCGATTAGAACGAAAAAGAAGAAGAGGAAGAAGAAAGGGCTACTTGGGGAGAGTTGACCCACGGATTTCATGGCAAATTGGGGAGCATCGTTGCTGTGTGAAGTTAATAATTCAAGGGTCTGCGTGTTGCGCCACCAGAAGCCTCGCAACTCGCTGCTTCTCTCCGCATTAGCAAAGGCGATCGTCTTGTTCTATGCTTTCCACTTTACCACAATTTGGCTCGCCAATTTCTTTATGGACCACCGCCTCGGGTGAAAGGTGTGGGCGTCTCTCCATTCCAGGTGGGACTAACTTCGATAGACATTCATCCACCGCGCTGGCGTCGGAGGCTCACGTCTTGTCGGAAAATGACGAGGATGATGGAATCAGGTCAACCAACTGAAGCATACACCGTTCCTGAGACCTCCAGTCGGTAGTAATGACAAAGTCGTCCACAGCGGTCGAGCCTAGACAAGGTGCCGGTGGACGAGTGGCGGTGAGACGCCGCGTCGTCGCCACGCCCGAGTGTCTGGTACCACAGGATTTGTGTCATCCCGAGACCCAGTTAGCAAAATTTGGACAGGGCCATGCTTCTTGTAACCGTTTCGCCACAGGACTCGCTCGACTTGCCCTCCGGGCGACAGAAAGCGCGTCCTCTCAGCCCCCAAAGTGGACAAGTGACCCCGAGAAGTCCCGGTTTGATATGAACAGAGTCGGTGACGCCGCCTCTTCTGCCACCCACCTCATTTGGCTGTTCGCCCTTTCACTTCCTCCCCCTGACTTATGACATTTTGGAGATGCCGCCCCCTTTTAATTAACTTGCCAAAAAGTTCACACTTTTTGGTGCCGCTCAAATGAGGCCTCAGCAGTTGCACACGACAGGCGACGACGACGACGATCTCGGGGGCAAAAGGGGAGACACGAGGGCAACAGACAAACAACCCTCATCCATATTTTCTCCTAATTTAATAATTCTATCGTTAAAAGGAAGAAATCTCTGCAAAAATGCCCTTTGAAGTGGTGCAGGTTAAACTCTAATTTAGCAGGATTTTTTGACTAAAAGGGAAAAAGAGAGGCGAACGAACTTCTCCGAATCACGTGGGAATCACAAAAAAACGGGCAAAAGGGGGAGGCACGAGGGGGAGGAGGAGATTATGGACCGAGGCGTACCGAGGCTGCTTGCAATTAGTTGCATTTCCTCTGTTTCGAAGCTATCAAAGTTATTAATAACGGCATATTTTTTTCCTTTCTTTCTCAAGGCTAGGCAGATCAGGCTGTAATTGAGAGTCCGCCGTGGTTGATGGGACGGAAGGACCATTTTGGCCGAGGAGACAGGGTGAAGGGCACAAATTATAAAGTGGGCAGAGCAGCTATCGAGGTGGCCGACGGGGTTTCAGTGTCATTAGACTTTAAGGCTTCTCCGTGCACTGGTGCCCGAGAGAAACTCCCCGCAAGTACTGCATAAAGAAACTGTCTTCTGCAAAATGCATGGGTCATTTTGCCTCGAAAAACACCTTCTGCCTCTCCGACCACACCTCTGCCCCTCGTACCTGGCGGAGAGCATCAGCTCGGGTGGCAGAAACAGGAGAGCAGCCGGGGAAGGAAGTCGCCCCTCCCGGCCTCTCGGCCATTTCAACAGGCATCTCTTAATTTGTTATGACCACTACGGCCGGTTTGTTTTGGCGCTTTGCTAGGATGAGAGCAGATTACTACTTTTTTGTCTGGCGCATAAAATGTTTGCAAAGTAACTTCGACTCCAATTAGAAACGCCCTTTCCCCTTTTAACTACCAGTCATTCCTCATCTTACCTCACTTTTTACCAAAATATGGTCCATTAAAGAGCGGAATTTGGTGTGCTCAGTGAATGCCCACGTTGGCATGATGAGGAGCAGTTGGGCGGGCAGGTGTTCTGCGAGGTGATTCACGGGGCAACGGGGAGGGATGAGGCGAGACACCTCCCACTCCCGCCTCGGACTATAAACCTGTCCTCCCTCGGTCGCACTACCAGAGACCCTTTTCCGCGTCTATCACAATGCGCGAGAGCATGAACTCCACCGGGAAAGGTCCTAACAGCCTTGCCATTTTTAATCTGCGCCGGAGTATTCACTTGCCTAGTCAAACGACTTGGAGACAAGTGAGGGAATAAACAAAGACGAGCTGATGGCTTACACTTTCACAGGGTTGCCACTGTTAAATTTCAATGGGATTTAGACAGTATATTTGCAGCCTCCTCCTTGAGGCGGTGGTTTTCCCCTTCAAGGAGTCCGTATCATCCATGAAAAGGCGTTAACGTCTAAGAGGGTTGAAGTGTGGGAGGTTGAGGCGAATCGAAGAGAGGCGGTGAGGAGCGTGGGCAAAGCCTTGTCTTCGCGAGACACCCGGGTTCACCACGTAGTGAGCGAAGTGTGTGGAGTACGGAGAAAAGATGATGTGCAGACAATAAAGACTGACTGTAGCCTACATTTTCACCTGGTTGCTACTGGTGAATTTCAACTTTGCAGCCTCCTCCTTGAGACGGTGGTTTTCCCCTTCAAGGAGTCCGTGTCAACCATGAGAAGGCGTTGACGTCTAAGAGGGTTCTCTGGTAGCCGCATCCCATTACATAGTGTGACGACTCGCCGTGATGTTCGAGTTCGCTGTCCCCGTGGTGACAAGAGGCGGCATAGTCGTGTGGAAGGAGTACGACATTTAGAGCGGCTTTCATATCTTAGAGCTTGAAGGGGTGCATAACCAGGCAGAGCAGGAAATCGGCGAAACCCCGCGAAGGGGATTCACGAAACTGGTACCTCCGGCTTAAGACACCTTTAGGGCAAATATTACGTCGTTACCGGAAAGTGGTCGACTTAAAGCCCATGCCCTAAAAGACTCGTCTGCCACCAGATTCCCTTCGAGAAGACCTACTTCTTGCTGATAGAGGTCACGCTTTTCTCGAGTAAAACTAAAGACGCTAAGCACCGGGGAACTCGAAGGAGGACATGAAGGTCTGTCTCAGAGACAAGGGGGAGCTGAAAGTAAGGGACAGGATTTACACTACTGCACTTTGTACTTTACCCTCAATCATAACTAAATTCCGTCGTTATGACATCTATGCTCTTCGGGAAATAGAAGGAGCTCTCAAAAGGAGTTATTATATGTTTTAGGATGAGGAATGAGAGCGAACAGTTTTTCTACGTCTCCCTAAGAGGCAGATGCCCTAATGTGAACTCTCGGGCCTAGGGATAAATAGCAAACGGGTGGGATTATAATGACCTGAACAGCGTACCGGTGAGGTGGGTGGCACAGACCACCCAACAAGTTGTCTTGCTTCACATTTCACCAATGCGGCTGTTGCCAGAGTCTTCGTCCACCAAAGGACAGGGACAAATGCAACCTTCGCAATATTAATAGCCGTGCCGCTCTCAATACCACTTTTTCAGGAAAGCAAAGTAGTCAAAATTTGGTTGCAGGTGGTCTGTCTCACACACGTCGTCTACGCGTTTAGCTACCTTCAGTACCTTTATTAAGGTCTGGGGAATAATGAAGGCAATGCGGTTGTAGACCAAACGCATCGACCCGGAGTGGTCCAGAAAATTAAAGAACTGTGGTAATTCCTCAGAGGCCCACTTGAATAAGCCTCATTTTCAGAGAATTTCCCTTTGACCGACCATGGTGTTTAATAACTTGCCGTTTGAGGAGGTCGTTGGAGATTAATTAAGTGCGGGAAAAACTCAACCACACGTAGTTTGAATGACTGAGTGAGGAATGGACCAAACGGTAGAAAAAGGAGAAGAAAATAACCAAAATTATGACACAAACGCTAGTACATCAGTGAAGGACAGAAAGTAGGTTTCTACGCCTCGAGGCAGTACTTCGGAGTTTCCTCGAGGATTATTCTAATTACTTCAGTCGTAGCACAAAATTTGGTGGAAAATCTTTGTCTGAGTTTTGCCGTCTTCGTAACTTAGCTAAAAGTACTTATCTTCTGCTCCCCACCGCTATCTAATGAGTTAGTATTTATTTGACCAACGATTTCCATAACAAACGTTGGACACTAGTGGTTTAAAACAAGACTTAGGTTTATTTTCACCTTCTCAATTGGTGAAATGCTATGAAATCACAAGGCGTACTACTTAATCCAATGACATAATTTTCTAAAAATTAATCAGGATCATAATACAATAAGTTGAGAATTTTTGCATAACGGAAGTGCCTATTTCGACAGCAAAAAATAAATGGATTACTGGGTTTATTACAGGCTGAAGAATAACGTTTTTGTGAAGTTTAGTTTGTACGTCGGAAGATAATTTATAAGACATTTTTCATTCTATTACATGCTGGTTGTGCACGTACGTTTACCCAATGTGGTTTCCCAAACTCACATTAATAAATGGGAATTTTTCTCTCTACCTAAAAGATATATTGTTTATCAAACGACGAATTTAATTTAACCGCCTCTTTTTGCTCGAAACTTCGCTGTACGGGTCTGTGAACTGATGTTACTGTCTTTTTCCCTCCCCTCTTCGTGCTTTTGATCGGATGGCGGCAGGATTCTCCTTTATCTGCTGCCTGCGAGACACAAACAAATGGGTCGTAAAATGCACCAAGTTAGTGACTAGCTCGTTCTCCATTAGTCTCAATTTTGCTCCCAATTCTGATGGGGTGTAACCTCGGTGTATTCACGTTCTCCTTTTATTTTGTGGCCTTAAGGGTGGTTGCGTGAATTTCATACAGTTCGTGCGACAGCTCCGCTTTTCTATGGTAACGCTTTATCCCAACTCACATAATGTGTGACAAGTGCGGAGAGTGCACTGACCCTCTAGTGGTAGGGAAAGTAAAATCCACGAAGCGGCGGGAATACACAGCAAGTGAATTGAATTGCGAAAATGAAGTGAAGAAAGGGTATCAAGTTTTCAGCCGCTAATGAGCGGAAAGGTGGGAGAGGGATGAGCAGTGGAGAGGTGGGAAGAGGCGGTGATGTTGAAACGTCGCCTACTACTTACTGCGTGATCATCTCTCTTTCCTCCGCGGCTCTGCGAGGAAGAAACACAATCTAATACTTACTTTGTTGCCATAAAAATCAACTCTTACAAACGCATAAAATAAACAGTTATTTTGACGTGATTCTTCAAGAAAATTTTTAATTTGCTGCAAACTGGTAAATAGAGGGATTATAAGTATCTTATTAAATCATGAATTTTGGTTGTTTTTAATATAGTAAACACCCTCATTCCCACAATCATTTTAGTTATATCTTTTAAGCAAATGGCAATTTAATGAGTGGGCTTTCACACGATAATTTCGTGCCATTTGTTTTGAGTGCACTATTTTTTCCCTTAACACTACTTAAATCGCGTTTGCCCGCCTAATATGTTATTAGATAGACGAAACACACGCAAACACATTTAATTTATGGAATGGAACCTTTTAGAATCGGCCACCATTCCACTGACGAAGTGTTATGAAAGTCAAACCTTGAAAAGTTCGCCTTCTAGCACTCGATGGAGATGTCAATCATTTATGAGTCTGTCTCACATGTGCACACTTATTTATCCTGCCTACTTAATAAAGTATAAGTAAAATTTTCATTTTTGATTCAAAAACCTCTCACAGTAACCCGGACGTCGCCGAATTCGAAAGTTGCTTAAGAATGACAGCAAAGAGGATGTTCTCGAGCAGAGAGGTGGATTTTGCAAGACTTCCCTTGTTCTCCCCTGAATGTTGCAAAATTAATCATATCCGAGTAGATTAAACAACTTGAGCAGGTCGGACTCTGTGAATTCGCCAGTAATCAGCCGATTTTCCCACTCCACTTGTCATTTTGGTCTCGTGCCAATCCTCTTTAGGTTCGGGAATTTCTTAAAAACTTTGCAATGAAGTGCTCTGCCCCACGGAATTAAGAGAGAATGGCTGAGTCAATGAGATTAAATTACACAGGTAAGAATATTATCAAGTTAATACCATCTGAAAGAGTGGGTCTGCCCCCCACCCTCATCAGCAAAGGTAAGAATTTGGAGAAGATTAATGCTCTACGTCAACGCCTTCCCTGTGTTAAAATTCAACCTTGAATTGGTTGCACGATGGGGGAAATCACCTTGTTAAGCACATGAAATTCGAGGATTACAACTGTGGCCTGCGCCTGGTTGAATAACTTCTGTTTCTACGACAAATGATTCCCTTTTTATATTTTCTCAGAAAGAACTTGTCAATTTATTCATCTACCAATTAGGTAACTTTTCTTCTCATGATGGTGTGTATTTTTGCGTAGTTTTTTAGGGTGGTTGTGAAGCAGCCATTATTTCGCCCATTTTTAATTCGTTACCGTTAAATTCGACAAATTCCGCGCTCTCGAATTGTGGATAAAGCAGTATCGTGTGTATTCTCCACGTCCCCACTTTTAGCCGTCTCATTTTAACTATAGAAAATTCATATCTATAAGCGGCTTTAAACGTAGGAGAGCAAAGCAAAGCAAAGAGGATTTATTTGGAGTTTGCCGTGGGAGAAACCCGCCCCCAAACACCCTTTTGAGACGCACTTCTGTGACTGACCTTCGCGGATACTCAAACTTCATCTTATCAGACCAAACAGTTGCCAGTCTCCTGCCTCGCTGGTTTCTCGGACCATTTCTTCCACATTGTATCAAATTTGGCCAGAGTGGAGGGAGCGCCTACATGTGCTAATGTCCGAATGAGTGTGGCGGCCACGGACGAACCTCGGATGTCGCGCCATTAAGTTAAAAGCACTAAGTCGGGGCGGCTGGAGAAGGCGGATAAGGGCAAATAACGGCGGAAGAACCAACAAAATACGTCCTACTTTGGCAGCAAATTCTTCCACGAGGTCCTTCTCGTCAAGCGGCCAGTCGGAAGCCGGCACTGCGTTCGTCTCATTGCAAAGCCCCAGCACACAGAGGCAGCTAGTTTCGTGTGGTGAAGTTACACAATCCATTTTCTCATTTTCCACCCAAAAAGTGCAAATTCTCTCCTCACCTCTCCGTTCATGCCTCGGTTGGGTGGCAGGCGCCTTCATCCTCGCCTCCCATCTACCATCGTTCTCAGTGTTATTTTAAGGTAAGTGAAATCCTTGTACTCCAAAGGATAAAATTTTCTACCTGGCATAGATTCCCTTCAATCTTCAAGATTTTTTATCAGGCGGGGTTAGGGGCACTTAGTTAAGACGAAGTTTAGAAGTTGATTTAGGAGTGGGATTCTGTGTTTCAAGTCTGCCTTCTGGACTAGAAAGATGGTGATTTCTGGACGATCAAATTTTACCGAGTTTAAAGACCACAAAACTTGGAAAACTGGCCTGGCAGTATCGGGGAGAGATTGCCCATTTTAGGAGGAAAGAAAGGGGGATAAATCGCGGTTTGGCCAAAATAGGCAGCCTCATTGTGGCAGGAAAATCGTGTCACTTCACTTGAAAGGTAAATTGGCCCGCATTCGCCTCATCCACTTAACACTAGTGAAACGCAATAGTGTAATTTTACTGTCTCAATTAGTCTATCTTCATCCAACGAAACACACTCTTCGGATCAACCGTGTAGAGTTCAAGACTGTGTAGAGTTCAAGACCAGGCGATTTTCACAATGAGATTCTTCATAACGCCACCTGATGCATGACTGTGTGGTTGAGATAGTTATAAAGGACGAAGATTGAGTTGTTACGGAAAGGACAACTAAATGCAGTGATGGTAGTAGACGAAAAAAGGTAATGCCTTACACTATCGGGACTAACTTCATTCGCGGATGTGACATCGCCAGTTTGTACCTCATCATGACTTTCTTGAACTGTACCCGCAAGAGGCGCTTCTTGCGCAGTCTCCTTGGTGGCCTCCTCCGCCGAATGGCTCATCTCCCGCAACTGGGCCGTGAATCCCTTGGCCGACTCAACGACCGCGCTTTCTGAGGGGGCGAAAAGACTAGCCCACATCTGTTCTTCCTGTTTGATCAGCACCTGATCCTGTGCGAACGGCGTCAGGTCGAGGGTTGTTGATGCAGGCGTGAGGGAATAAAGCGCCTGTGTGACAGGTTGATAAAAGGGGACACGTGATGTTTTATAGTGAAATATTTTTGCTACTGAAATATTTCAGTAGACTAATCCAATAAAGCAGCTGCGAGGTGCAGTAAAAGGGGGAATTTTGTTGGTGTTACTTTGGCTATTGTACTTGTTCTTACGAAATTTCAGATAAGGACTCGTTGGGCTTAGAATGCATTAGTTTACTTGCTTATGCCGAAGGAAAGTTTTAAATGTAAAATTTCTGCGTTGAAAATCAGTGAAACTCCCGCTCTCCAGAGCCTCACCACGGGAACACCATAATAAATCCCTGTAGGAGAGGTACAAGCGGGGTTGGACGCAATCTTTACCAGCATCCCAACAACTTGTTTGATACGTCTCGGAAACAATGAGCTTTATACGCAATTAAGACTAAATGCAAACAGTATTGTCGGCCACAAGCTTTTTCTACGCCCTGAGGGACAAATTGCATAAAAATTAGTCGTAAATCACTGAAAGTGAAGCCATAAGACTGCTAAGATGTTTCGAGAAAGCGTTAGTTATGCTTTCGACGTTCGCAAAATAGAATCAAAACGATTGTCTTCGTTGAAGCACACCAATTTCCCAAGAGACAACTATTCTCGACTCCATGTGTGTCGATTTAGATAAAATTCTTAGGTCATACTTACGAATTTGAGGCGTTTGGGAAGCCAGACGTGGCGGCATTTTAATTGTTATCATGGAAAGTTGGAGGTGTAGAAGAGGGGAGGTAAGTGCAAAATGCAGACGACTCACGGTTTGTGGAACCTCGCGTCCCCACCGGTGAACCGTCTGGCCGTTGGAGGTGCCTGTCGTACTTAAAAAACTGTCACTTTCAGCGCCATTCTCCTCTTCTATCACCGGATAGAGGGGAATTCCCGCGGCGATTAGTTGGTTGATATTCTCGAAGTGCTGACATCGGCGTATCTGCGGAAGTATTGCATGCCTATCATCCATCTCAACATCCTCCCTCTCCTCCACTTCTTCGTCATCTGCATCCTCGTCATCACTGCCCGCTAGAATCCGCATTTCTCCCGCCTCCAGGGGGCTGCTCTGGTCCCAGTTCGCCACCGCATAGGCCTGCAGATCAACGTCGGCTGGAAATAGAACGCTATCCACGACGATGTCCGGCGGATTGCCTACGTGAGCTCGAAAGGGAGCGTTGTCTTGACGACAGACGGATGGTTCAAGATAGAGACATGCTTCATGTGGACTCAAGGTTTCACAGCGTGTGAAATTCGTCGCCTCCCGAGGCACTTGTGACAATAGAGCGTATGTACTGAAGTCCTTGACAATTAAGTTCGGATAGGAGAGGCTGTGTTCTAACAATTTGCGGATTTTCACCTCACCTTCCAGAGAGAGATGACGGGAAATAGGCTTGGGAGACGGTTTCACAGCCTCAAGGTCGGAGGAGGTCGTGGACGAGGCGATCGAGGGGCTGGAAAAGTTATGACGCATTTCGGCCAGCTCCTCCTCACCCTCCTCATAAATCGGGCCAAAGGGCGGATCATCGAGTTGGAAGGACTTTCCCTCCTCCTCCATTTGAGCCTCCACACTGTCTCCATCCACCATCTCCTGCCCATAATAGCTCCACGGATCACAATAATAGACTGCCATCATGTTGTCAGCGTAGGGATGACAACTGTGAGTCTCGAAATCCGACGTGGAAAACTCCCGAAAAGAATTCGACGGTGACGGACATATGCGATTGGGGAGGAAGAGAGATTTGACGCCCTCCGTGTCGGGGCACTCGCTGTCGGTGGAGGGGGGATCATCCTCCACCTCGTAGTCCCTCAGACTGTGCTGCGAACTGGGCGGATTCGGAGGCTCCTGGATTGTCATGATGTCGGGGAATTGGGAGTTCTTGGGACTCTCTACTGTGATCGTCGGAAGAGGGACATCCTGAACTGGAGGTGTGGTCTCTGAAGACAACAATACCCCATTGAAAGCCACGAAAATACTCCGCCAGAGGGAACTCTTTTGGCCTCAAGCCAGTCTCTCTCCACTCTCACAAAAAAACTCAAATCATTGTTCTAATTCAGTGTCCTTTATAAACTCCCCAAGCTCGAGTACTTTTCCCCACTTCCCTGATGTGCCATTTGTCACTGGCAAGCGTTCATTCAGTAGTTAAGCAATGACACGAGCGGAATTACTTAACCGTGGGGAAAAGTACTTTCCTGTTTCACCACGCCCCACCTCCGCCCCAGTGCGAGACATGTTTCAGCGTACTTGCACTCCAAAATGAAAGTGAGTTGCGAGTGGGGTTTTCTCCCCGTCCCGAGGAGCTTCTTCGGACTCTGCGTTGCCAGTCTCCGCCTCGTCCTCACCCTCGAATGCGCTTTCATCTCCACCCTTTCCGAGGTGGTCTCCGCCCCGACATTCTGTCCTCTGTTAATTCCGACATTCACCACCCACGTTTGAGCACTAATGGAGAGGCCTGACGTGGACACGACCACAAGGTCGCTGCATAAAATCCCTGCTAACAACTTGTGTCGCTGTCTACAGCTACTGGCGGTGTCTGCCGACGCGTCTGAGAACATGGATTGCGCCCTGCACGGAAAGAAAGAACCCCCTCCCCCCGGGGGGAGCGGAGTGGGTTGAGGAACCAGGCCCGAGTTGTGGTTAGCGGGGACTTACGGACGAAGAGAGTTGTAGAAAAGGAAAGAAATGGAGGCGGCAGAGAGGCTTCCTCTCTATGGACCCACGTTTGACGAGCCGATGCCTCTTCTGTTCCTCGTCACTCAACACGCCTCGGCGACTTGGTTGAATTTTTGCTGAATGTCAATTAAAACTACCGGAAATTTGCATGGATCGCCACTCCCCAAGAGAGAAAATTTCCGTACAACCCAAAGAAGACTTGACTAAGTTCAAAATGGGCTGGTGGGAAAAGGAAGTCGGTCCTCCCAGCGGTGCGGTGCGGTGACAGGCTCCCAGGTTGCTGCGAAATGGACGTCCAAAGACAGTGGCCTCGTATGTCTTCCACCCGTCAGGAGGACGCTCCTCGCCGTTAGCCAACTCGTCGCCTCGAATTGCCGCCCCACAGAACGGACTGGGATCCCTCCAGGCCACTTTACGCCCGGTGATGGGCGCAAGACCTCAACGGGAGGAATTTCTTAGCGTGGCAGAATTTACAAAGGAGAACATTATGGCGTTACTTTTTTCGGTCCCTAGACTACCACGGTTTCGGTGTGCCCCACTGAGTTACCCCCCAGCCCAAAAAGCCTTCCATACGGGGATTTTGGGGTTGTCCCCTCCCGCCAGTAAAACTACACTGCGCTTAAAGATGAAGAAGGTGAAGAAGAAGTATTTTCCACCACTCTTCACTCCTGTGACTGTGGAAGTCGACTCATCGACGCGGAGGTCAAAGAGTGTCTCCACCCGCCTAACCTTCCAAGTGAAACCCGCAGCTGAGACGAACCCGAGAAGGCGGCTGGTACAACCATTGCTGCTGGGAGAGAAATTCCTTCAAACCCGTCGTAGAGCTCCTCCCGGCAACTGTGTCATATGCGGTGGAAAGCTCATTTAAACCCTTTAAAACTGCAATTAACTCACCCGAGGAGTTGGGAAAGTTGGTAATGGTGATTTTCGGAGTTGAAAGACGTTTATTCGGCGCCATCCACCGATGGTGGGTCGACGGGGTGTTGAAGAGGTCATCGTAGCTGCCGTAGCTGTGAGTCCGCTGGAGCGTCGGTGGAGGAGAGGGCGGCCGCGGAGGCAGATGCAGTAGAGGACATAATTTTAGCGGTTTAAGCAAAATGGACGATTGTCGCCTCCCAGTTTAAGCAGTCTGTGCTCAAGGTCTTCGAATCCCCAGTTCTTCTCCCCCAATTTTCTTCTTCAAGCGGCCCTTCGCCCCGCTCCGCTCCAGCCAATGACCGAACTCGATGTGAGACCGCAAAAAAAAACTAAAATGTGCTAACCACGTAATTTGTGAGCTATATTTTTTTTCTCTTTAACTTGAAACAATCAATTCCGAATCTTTCTACTCGGACCTCGCACTTTGTGGTAGGAAAGTGGCGAAGTGAATTGCTTTAAAGTCGTGGAGCGGAAATTGACAACAACACTCAACTTAACCCAGGAGACTCGCTACAAAAATACAACAATTTTAGACCGGTATTTTATTCCTTCCCTCGGTCCGCCTATCGCCTCGGCGCATACTCGCCAGCGCATTGAAACCGCAGTTTGGTGCTGTGGTGGACACTTTCGGGGCCACGGATAAAATAAACCCGACACCGGCGGCTTGAGACAGCAGGGGGAAGACACGGTCCGCTTCCATTTGCAGTTTACGGCGAAAGAGACGGTTTTTGCGTCGTTCAATTTGCAAACCACCGTGAAGCGCACTCGACAGGTAGACTGAGATGCCAAGTGATGGTATCGCTGTCAGACCGCTGGGAGGCGAGGGGGAGCCGCGACCCAGAAGGTCGGCGGCCGGAGGGCGCGGGGTGGGAGAAAAATTAGTGTCACTGGAAAGACGGGCGCAGGGTGGGAGGAAAAGGCGAACTTTTCAATCCCCAAGGCGCATTTACTTCGCCTCAGAGAAGGGCGTAAGCAGCATGGCTGTTGACAGAACTGCCTTTCTCGGAGGCAAGTAGTTCATTTTTCGGGCGTGGAGGAGCAGCCACCACCCATCACCTCCAAGTCTACCTTGTGCTAACTTCGGTGGTTTCGTTACCGCCCCGCTCAGTTCACAGCATCTTCTCTCAAAATGACACACATGCCATAGAAGGCACCTCGTTCATCAAGTGGACTCGAATATTCTCAAAATAGTGGACCGTCGGGACCACTAAGGTGCCTTAATCAACGGGGAGGGCTGAGACTTTACAACAACTTCATTTCCCGACGTCTCAATGGAAACGAAAGGGAGAAAGTGCAACTGGCGTTTGTTTAATCAGACCTACGTCGATTTCGGGTTTGGCTTTAGATTAAATAAACCACACCTTTCTGGTGGGCGTGTTCCACTAAATGGGTTTTTTTTGTCATAAGCCGCTCATTTTTGTCAGTCCTAGGGAGGAGAAAAACAAACCATTTCTGTTGGGACTCAGTGCCATCGACAATGCTGCAGTCTAGGAAGTCAGAGCTCATTACTTTTTACCAGCCAGGCAATAATCCAGATACCATCTAATCCTCATCGTCTGCTGCGTTACTCCGCCGCTGCTTTTAATTAAGACACAAGAGGGCTGAGTGAAGAGAAATTGAAGGACCAGCGCGTCCTGGCGCGTGAGAAATACCTGCGCTTATGCGGTGAGAGCTAAAGAAACTCCTCAAAATGGGTTCGGCCTTTCGTGCAAGACACGTCGTTGGGTCCTCCGAACGAGTCTGCCCAACTGCGCCACACGACGGGGTCGACACCGCCCTCGACGTGTTCCACAGTCGGCTTGCAAATCCCTCAATCACTCGACGCAATGGCGCCGGATTTCTTTGGAACGGAGATGGCATTTCAGTTTTATAAATAATTGAAATGTGGGTATTTCATGGAGGAAGTGGGTAATTTGTTAGTCTTGACTTATTTTCCCTGTTGATGTGGCTGCATGCCTCGGCTGGGCTTTCGCAGCGTTTTGGCCACCCAAGACATGCGTGGTGGAAAAAGCGATGCTCTTCTTTTCTGCCAAATTTTTATAAGGTAAAAGGAGACTGCAACGTTCTCAAAAGCATGTTTTATATCAACATATTGCATCTTTAAAAAAGGATTGTGCTGTGGCACAGTTGACTTTTTGGGTTGTTGTCGATAAAGGCTCCTGCAACTCAGAGAGTGTTTACAGTGTAAAAATTTATTATCTGTTCCATTTTGCTTGTCACTCTTTGCTCGACTTGCCTGCGGAGTTTCAAATGACAAAACCTTCGCTGTTCTACCGACGTACCGCTACAAAATGATCGGCCACCTAGACATTTTTTCCATTAAGCGTTTACGACTTTTTCTCAGCACAAATATGTGGCGGAGCGCTCGTTAGAAATCGTCAAAATGATTATGAGATAATTTATTTTTTTTTCAATATGTTTAATTAAAAGTGGGGGGCGTTCACCGCACGCACTAAATGGACTATATCGACACTTCTATCCAACCTAATGGCTCATAGTCGACAAGAAATATCTTAAATGTTTGGTGGAACAGAATTACTTCCACAACTACCAAACGTTTACCACTTTGTAAAAAGTTGGCGTAATTGAATTGTGCAAAAACCACACCTAACTGGAAATGCAGAAAAACTAATCCTCCAGTCTGAAAATTTCGTCATCGCGGAAAAAGCTTTCAAGATGATTAACCAATCTTTCTTGAATCCTCAGAATAACTGCAACATATCGCCTCAACTGACGTTCACATCCAAAATCAAAATTCGCAATCGGACGCCAACGAATTATAAAATATTCATTAGAGCTTTCATTATTTTGAAAATCGGCGGATTATCCGAGTTACTTCGGCTGGTAGACAAATAATGCATTAAAAGCGCAGAGTATATTAGGCACCCAGCTGCTGATTCGTGTTATAACCTAAAATTTATTGAAATCTACTGCATAAATTTTTAATTTAAAAGAAATTCATGAATTTTTAGAAAATACCTCATTGAATTCGATTGAATTTCGGTGGATCCAAGCGCCAGAACGGGCCATTAATTTTCGCTTTTTCTGGCACAAACTGCAGATGACCCTTGGATTCTGTGATGAGAACAAAAAAGACCATTCTATGCGACATTTGTAGAAGTTCAAGTCTTAGTAGCTACGCGTTGTGTAATAGTTTCAATAAAATGAAATTTTGCGCAAGAGAAAATCTATGTTTTTGTGCATAATCATACTAAATTTGGCGGGAACTGTGTTAAATTTTTTATAAGGAATAGACAATCCCTTGCGTTGGAAAAAGTTTATCGACATAAAACCGTTCTAAATGTAAAGATCTGCCTGGTGAGAACCCTAGAAATTGGCCCTCTGTGCCGAGTCCATTAGTATTTTCACATGATAAGTGATGTAACAGGATATCGTGAGAATCGCTTTGATTTTTCACGAGTGATGTAGTAAGTTAAATCTCTCAAATTCGGAATGCAAATTGTTTAATTTTTACCCAATAGCGTACATCACTTTCACGTCTAAAACTCACCCGATTGTTCCTGTCTCCTAAAGTATACCGAATGCGTTTTAAATTATGGTTCATTCAGTGGTGATGCTTCCATGCCTTAATGTGATGACGGCTTTTCGGTGTTTGAAATTCTCGCCGAAGATTTAAACCCCTCCCTGATTTTCGTAATGAGGATCACAAAAGGTGATATATGAGCCCCGTGAAAAGGGCAACATCCCTGCCACGTAAAATTACTGTAGGCCAGCGCAGTGCCCGCGATGCCCTCACTGCGATTTCCCGTCCTCGCGGTCTCCGTCGCTGAACCAGCGTCACTTTCTTCGTTCTCCATTCTCCCCACCACAAAAACTGACGGTAGTCAAATCAAATTAGAGCTCTCAATTTTTTGCGCTTTTAAGACCTGGTCACTTTGTTAACAAGAACTGCACGAAATTACCAAATGTAATTCTTTACTCTAGGGAATTCACATCGGCTTTCGTTATTCGCTGGGCCAAGGAATATGCGCACTTTTGGAATGAGGCAGTCAGTGTTCGACGAGGCACTTGACTCCGCCCTAATAAAACACGTGGGTAATGAAGAGCGACTTGAGGGACATGAAAGGCTTCCGGGACATCAAAGGCGCGCATCCATCAGTGATTGTGTGGTGCGCAATGGTAGTCAGGTAGGAGCTTAGACGCGACTTTCTGGAGGTAGTCTTCGTGTCCCCACTGGTCAATTTGAGGTAATAGACCAGAGGATAAAATTTCTCCTGGATTTCACGCAATTTTCGCTAGTGGCCGCGCAGACTTTAATATGGGGCAGACGTGAAATTCAGACCAAAGGAGTGCTCTTCCGTTTGTTGTCCCTCCTTGCCCACCGACTCCACAACTGATGTACTTTTTAATGCGAAGAGCAATTGTTCCCCTTTATTTAAAAAAAAATCAACCCCTCTGTTTCCCCTTAACTCCCGGCGGAAATATATCAAGTCACGGGGAACAAAGTCCACTCTCTCCGCTCTCATCCGTGGACTAATCCAGATGGGCAAGCAATGTCATCATCTGACCTTTGTTAAAATGCTTTGAGTGAGACAGTGAAAGGTTTGGCCGAACATCCACCATCGTCCTCATTAACAAGTGCATCTCCCGTTCCCATGGCAATGACCTTTTCACCAAGTCCGTCCGAATCAACCTGACGTCTTTCTGACCCAAAAAGTCTGCGGCTTGTTGATGGTGCAGAAAGTCGAGGCAAGGAAGGAGAGGGAGGAGGTACCCAACGCAAACTGGTTGTGTATCTTCCTTCCTTGCGGCACATCTGTTTACCGTAAACTAAAAGTGTCACCCATTTTTATCACCTGAGACACAGCCGTTTTAAATACTCTCCACTGGCACCACCATTTGCGATGAGGGGAACATCCATCTTGTTACAAATTTGACAGCAATTCTTCAATTCGAAATGTCTATTTTTCTTTTTCGCTGGGAAATGTCACTAGAGGAACACAGAAGAAAATTCCCGCATCTGTTCGAGATGGACTTTAAATAGATAATTCGCAAAAGTTGTCGAAATTTAATGCTCGGATGGGAAATCCTCCCCTCCTTCACTCCTCGCTCATTAAGACCTCCACCTATGAGGCTTCGGGGACTATGATAACGAACTTGATATAAATCCTTAATGGCTAATATGTTGGCAAACACATCAACGCCTGCATTCTTACGTCACTTTTCCCATATTAAATGTTTCGCAGATGAACTTCGATGTGGAATGTTCCATCCAGTGATCTTAACAGCTACTCTTACTCAAGGCAGACGAAAGACGAGAGAGATATGTCGAGCTTCTGATCTGGACTAGCGTGATTCAACTGGGGAGAGGAGTCAAGTATTATGAGAGAAAGCGTTTCTCCTCCCAAAATGTGGTAAACAAAATGATGATAAATTTGCTGATTTTCACGAAGAAGTACATCAAGCAGCAGTGGCGCAGGATTTTGACTCTTACGGCCATTCGCTAATTGTTCTTCTCACCTTTCTGTTGACAAACGAGTTTTTCGTACAAAAATTAGACACAGCGACCATGGAAGAGAGTTTTTGGTTTGACAACGAATAAGTCTACGATTTACACGTAGCGTTAGCAGAGGAGAATCACTTAAAATTATAACAATTCGACCTTATTGAAAGAATAACACAGAGTATACAGGTAAAAGCCCCGAATTTTGACATTGTCAAGAGACAAAAATATTTGCGATGGCACGAAATAAGTACTGATCCCGTAAATATGTTCCGAAAAGTTTATAAAGCCTCAACCAGCACCTTTCACCGGTCCTTACACGTGAAAGCGGCAAATTTTCGCTAACGAATTCCAGCCTTCTCCTGCGAACTGTAATTCGCCTGCTATTTCATGTTAAACTCCAGTGATGGGCATGTTGTCTCTCCTAACACAGAATATAAGACAAGATTGACTGTCTGAAGGGAAGTTGTGTTCCTAGATATGTGTTACGTGGTCTCCCGCTAAAAATAGGTTACATTTTAGATAATCTCTTACTTACACAAAGAAGAAAATGGTAGAGTTGTTTTAAACTTTTTTTCGCGCACGAGATTGGATATCCCGGCATAATTTGATTGAGGTAGGCCGAAGTAATTGGTTTTCACTTACACAGATTAGTTTTTTGCATTGACAAGAAAAATGGCATCTTTAAGCAGCAGCAGGCACCATTAAAAATGGGCGCTATAAATTACAGAATAAATATGCACCTTCTTCTTAATCATTAAAACGCATCCATGGGCAAACTTAATCTAAAACAGAGAAAGTGTTTCTTGCAAAATTTTTACCTTTCAATAATACAGCTAAATATTTTAGTGATTCCGCGACACAAAATTTGTTAGTACCGTTATATTAGACGTGTTAATTATTGCATTTCGATGCCCAAGTACCTTAGCCCAGATCCCATTATTCGTGATTGTATATGATGAATTTGACGAAATATAAAAGGTTATTCCATGACTCGGCAAGCAGAAATGCTATGTGTCGCCTCTTGGCAGACGGATATATCACGGTCAGAAGCACTGTTGTCTTCGGTCGAAGGCAGCTGGCACTCTAAATACTTGGTCATACACCTCAGTGAACGACGGCCGTACATGTCACATTAACAATTCTGGCCAAGCTTTGCGGTACTGGTAAAGGTCATCAAGCACCTTAAACACCCATTTATACATTTTGGTCCCCTGGAAACGCAAGCCGAAGTTGTCCAGTCTGGGAAACTCGTCCACTAGGGTAAATAGTGACCGGGCTTGGGATATTTTGGAGTGCGTAATCCCTAATTAATTTGAGGATTGAGGATTTCTAGCGACTGCCTTTAAAGCATGCTAATCGTCTTGTTGACTAGAAAAATGGAGTGAGAAAAGCCAAGTGAGCAGCTTCGACCATTCTCGTCTTTTTTATGGATCTTAAAGCAATATTTAGGTGTAACCTCAATTTCACGAGAACTCGCAATTTGCCACATCGTTGAAACCTGCGCAAAATTCTCGGTCACAAATGCAATTGGAATTTAATTTATGTTCTGACCTCCATTTGCAAATAAATTCTTGTTGTTTAGGCAGTAGAGCTAATTTCCCAACAGTAAAATATATAGCATTCTACATAACTTACTTTACCTTATGATATTACCAATTAAAGGGACTTTTAAGTATAATGAACCTTATTGTGTTTCATAACTTCAGGCCATCACGAAAGACGCCCTCTCGAAGACATTCCTCTCACCTATGTATTCTCATTTAAGACAAACAATTGTTCCACCGGTTATTGTTCTGCCCTAACAAAAGAGCCATTAGTGAAGATATTTTTTGTTTTGACAAGATCACTTCGAAGACCGCCTCTGTGAACTTGGTGTGCAGCCCGAGCCGAAGTGCCCTACCGGGTGGTGTCTCGTCTCTTTCGTGTTCTAATGAGATGAGATTACTTCGACTCGGCAGGTGAATTACCTGCGCCTCGTAACCCACTCCCCAGCCAATCAGGTCTCCAGAGGCGAATACTCTCGGGTTCTGTCAGTCACAGGTGAGAAATCGAGGCGACGTGTCTGTAAGCCCTTTCTGTTCCATCCAAAGTGCCGCGGGAGGGGGGGGGGTGGGGGGAGAAGCTGTGAATACCAAATGTTGACACATTTTTATCTAACTGTGCATCCGCCATCTTCATTCTCGCCTATAGTCTCGGTGTTCTTATGACATTAGATTTGAACTCCTACTTTTTTTAAAGTGAATCCTTTCTCAACTGAACTTGCACATCGACTTGGGAGTTGTACGCGCTACGCAGAGCAGGTTTGCATTATTTACGGGGATCTGGACTAAAATGTCTCTGGTGCATCATATCACTACTGAAAGTACGACTTGTGCAAGTAGGCGAATTTCAATAACAGTGACATTTAAGCGTTTTCCTTGAGCCCATCTCCAGTTAACAAAGATTCGTGAACTCGTCAATGTCCCTCTTCTACGACCCGCCTCAAAACATCCGAGCATCAGTTCGCCCCAAGTGAAGACCTTGCATGGAGCGCGCTACGTCGTGCTGTGGTATTGTGAAGTACACTTCTATTCGCCTATCATTAATTATTCACCATTTTGGAGGCAGGCAAATTTCTCCAACATTCATGGTTGAAAACCGCAGTCAAATCGGCACCATCTAACTGTTTGAAATGTGAGAAAAGACAGCCACAAGCCCTGATGGGGGTGCTTCCTCCCCCTCGTAGCTAATGTAAAGGTGGGGTGAATCAGTTGAGTTGAATTGTTCAACAGGAAGGAGAATGGGCGTTCTGCAGCTCCTTAATTATTAACTAATAAGAAGGTGAAAGTGCTTATGTTTATTGTGACGATGAGGCGGAGTCCCTTTCATGAGGCCTAATATTGTGCTTTAGGAGGCGTCAAAAAAAAACAAAACATCTCGGTTAGGACAGCCTTCCAGGGTGAACGTTTAAGGTGGAACTAGAGCTTCAAATCCCTGACTAGACATCGCCTGGGGATATTGGACGTTCCCTTTTAAATTGAAGAGAATTGAGGGGAACTCACATTTGAGTCACTTTGGTCGATGGCGAATGAGCAGTTGGAGCAGGTGCGACGTTCACAATCACTGCATTGCCAGTACTCGGGACTCGGTCTTCCCGCATCCTCGAAGGCAGTGCGTGCGTCGCAGAAATCGCAACCACCGACACTTCTGTAGATGTCCTGCGCCGAGCTGACAACGCGTCGCGACACCTCCGCCTCGCGATGTCGCAGTTCCAGCTCCAGGTTACTAGGGTGAAAGGCGAGAAATTGAATACAAAATGACTTTTCGGCTAACGGTGGTAATCGCACTCGGACGGAGTAGAAGTACCCGCTGTGTGTACAAAGTGCGACTTCCCCACTTTTCCCCCTTCCCGATGGTCCAAATAGCGCTTAGGTTCGTGGGGGAAATGTGAAATCACTTGCCACTTTAGTCTGTTCCAGTGGGGAACGATAACACGTGCGAATGGAATAGATTTTGTGGCCATATTGGGCGAATGGCCACGGGGAAGGGGTTAAAGTACAATGCCTCAACTCGTGAATAAACAAACAGACTGCTGAGCATCTTGTAATTCGGAACGCCTCATTCGGGGAGATGAATTGCCAGTTGATCAAATGAGCATCGGTGGCTTAGAAAATAGCGAAAGCTAAGACAGACAGATGATAAGTGTGGCAACACATTCAGTTATTAATTACTGGGAACCGACTAGTCAACTTGATTAGTTCGACAGAATTTGGCTGTATTTTTATATGAAGGGAGACTCTTAAAGTAAACTAACGTCAAACGTCTATTAAATGATTTAGGATCTTAAGAAGCTCATTTTAGCTAAAATGGGTGAGGCCGTAAGTGAAAAAGGGAAAAGCAGGAAAGAAAAAATAATCTGATGTTAAATTGTTGGATTAAAAGATAAATTCTTCTGGTTTTTAATCAGTCAAAGGAAAACGGGGTTTTGTTGTTCAATGACTTTACAAACGAAAATTTTGCACAGGCATTGAAGCATTTAATGTCGAAGAAAGGAGGCCTTTACAAAGGCTTATTTATCTGGTTCGAAATTCGTGCACACCGACATATATATATCCCTTCTTTGGAACCGATCATTGGTGAAGGCAAAATTAAAGTCAAAAGGACCCTTTTGCAATTGTTTGCCTTATTAGTTATTTCTACCTGACATTCCATCTCCACCCGAGTCCTCACAAAATGTCCCATATTTGCGTGTTTTATTGCAAGTCGCGAGTGAACTCGGCCGAAACAAACAGCTAAATGACTTGACGAACTAGAATATTAGAGGAGTAGCGTGGAACCGGAGGACAGGCAAATTATTCGAAGGGTTAATAGCGCTTCGGCCAGTCAACCGACTCACAACCTTTTCATTCAAACCACATAACACAACGTCCTCTAATTATTGCACATGATCTACTAAAAAGTACGCTTATAATTTTCCTGCTTTGTGAAGTAATTACGCTTTATTATGCTACCTGTGTACTTACAATAGCTAAATAGTTTCATATTCAAGGCTTTCTCCTACACTTTAAAAAAACATAAGTTAATTGTCAAAAGTACATCTAGTAGAACGTAATATACGTTTCATTAACTATAATTGTGACATTTAGTTTGTTTAAACTGTATTTCGGTGTATGTGATGGGTCTCGCCGCGGATTGGAACCGTGCAATTCTTTTCCCATAAAAACCAAAACACTAATGCATTTGCCAAAAAAATTTATAAGAAGGCTCGTCCACCCAAGATCTGATTTTTGCACTTCAATAACCTTAAGAGAGCTAGTCAGTCAGCATTATTATTCTAAACTATGCTTAATTATTATTTCATGTCTGCAGTAAAACTAGAAGTATCATTGAATCTTGTTCTTTTTAACGTGTTAAGTTAAACCCTTTAGTGTCTTTTATTATAATGTCTTCGGTGACCCGTGCTCATTTACGTCCCGAGGCGCACTTATCATTGCTACTTCGCTCCGTATATTTCTTTGCACTTGCGATTTGCAAATTCCGTTGATCAAGCTTGGTATTAGTCCTTGTTGAATTTCGCTAAGTAAATGTTAACATTTCACGTTCGCAAGCGGAATATGTAGCATAGTTCAAATAGAGGAGGTAGAACTTCGCCTCTCTTCCTACCCATCAAATTTTACAGATTAGTATAACGTTGGTTTGAATCGCTATTTGATGATCCTCGAAAAAAACATAGTTTATTTCTGTTGCATTTTCGTCGAATCGTCGCTAATTGAACATGGTTAATCACTTTAGTTAAGAATCCGCTCTAGATTCAAATCGCAAACTGCCACTTTATGGAAGCTTTAATGCTTAAATGGTTGTGGCTTGCAGACAAACAAATCTCCCTGATGCATCATTTAAAACTTACTGAGAATAATGTGAACAAAATGCGGTTTGTAATGGGAATGGGAATGGATAATATCTCAAATATCCGCGCTGCGAACTTAAATTCGTAACAGGAGGCGTGTTTCGTAAAGGTGGAGGAATGTTCATTTTTTCACTCCCACTCCCTGGCCCATGTGTAGTTGTCTGTCCTGGTACACACGAGGAGTGTTTGTCCCGCACAAACAATGGGCATGACGTGTTGATTGTGAGTGAATTTGCTACTGGTGGATCATTCATGGCGCAAAGAGTAACGATGGTCCTTTTTCTCCGCCCAGACAATAGAATCTTTTGCAGCTCCTCAGTCTACTCCCTGAAGAAAAACTTTACTCGATTCAAAAGCCAAAAAGTAGCCATGTGCTTACAAAATGTCTACCCAACCTCTTCATTATGTCATGATGTCACTACAATGTGGAAAACTCTGGTGTTGATGTGTACTGGGGATCCAATTAGCTTGCTCAATCAATTTTCGTTTCCCCTCGCTCAAATCTTCATTTTACGAAAACTCTTGTTAAGGAGTGTCTGCGCCTATCTGTAGACAGACCTCGGTGGTCGGACGAAGAGTCGGAGGGCGCAATGGTAACAACCGTAGTCGTTTTGCTTTTCCATTGTAGGTCTCTTGAAAGTTTAGGTTTATTCCTCGAATCACTGTAAGTGCTTTACGTTTTGCCGGCAGAGATGAAAATTCATTCACGAAAGCGATTTAGAAAACGACAGAAATTTTGCGATTTAAAAATGTAAGCTTTTTCGTGGATAAATAGCTTAAGGAATGAGGAGTTGAGAGTCGTGATAACAAACCTAATCCACCCACCCTCACTCTCCCTTTTTCTCTCGCCTAACACGGCGGCAATGAAACGCCACTATCGATTTTAACATAATTTAAAAACGGTGCCCTGAATTGATAAATGAACAAAAAAAGGAAGAGAATAATCGCTTTTTGTTTAAAATCCTTCAAATTATTAGGGGTTGCCATGACTACACGAATCAGATAAAAGCGGTCGACATCGAGCCGTAGCATCTCCCTTGAATCAACATTCTCCGCGATAGAGTGGCAAAAGAAGTGAAAAGGCATGGCGGGAGAGCAAAGGAGGCAGAAGCGTGAAGTCGGCATGTACATGTCACGGGTTTGAACTGTTCAGCGGAGGGGTGCTCGATCAAGGCCACCGTACTGAAATGCTATAACTTGGAGCTGACAAAATGCGAATATTCGGCAATTGTCAGCATTCGTTCGTCTATTCACATCCACACTAAGGAAGTGGAACGGTGGGATGATCGAGAATGGGTCTGCTACTCCTTTTCCTCGACCCTAAGTGTGAATCTTTACGAGGACAATGAACGGCCATATGTTCTCTCTCCAATTGTATTGTTTACAACTAGCACGATCGTCACGTGCTGGTGATAAAAGGGAATTAAGAGAGATGTTCAGTTAGAAGGGCGACTTTTTGCATTGTAACGGAAATGGGAGGTTGTGGAGTCCTCTTCCTTCCGTGCCCCTATCTGAAACCTCCTCCGTTTAACGCAAACAATCGGCCAGAGTTGGCATGCCGCTTAACTAGCACCGCGTTGTAATTAACATATGAGGAATTTCGTCTTCCAGCCTGATGCATTTTGGGAAAAGTGTGTGATGTATTGAAAGTGCACCTAAGAAGCAAATGAATGTCATAACATGATGGGGCTCACTGGTCCTGAAGGGAGCATCTCGAGGGGAGTTTAACCCCCCGACGCCAGCACAAGTTGTCTAAGCTAACGAGGCAAATTCCTTCGTCATGTCAGGCCGGTAGGTATATTTGCTCGTAAGCCGGTAGTGAGAGGACTGGTTGTTAGGCCTCCTATCTTGGGCAGGTGCCCATCTCCACACTGTCATAATCTTTGTCCGACATGCCAGTCTTAACGGCTTTATGCGTTCGCCACGAAGTGCGCTATGATCGAAACGAAGTTCTACTCTGAATTAAACAACAATTAGAATGAAAAAATGAACAACACACTCAATTGTGCGTATCAAACATTTTAACTCTGCTGGTAACATGTGCAGCGGTCCGAGCTGTAGAGGGAGGACCACAAATACACCCAGATTGGAACAGTGAAAGCAAGTGGTGCCAATGTTATTATGTGTGAGCACTCCTGGAGAAGTCATGGAACCCAAATCTCCGGAGGAAAAGTTTTCCCCTCGGTGAAGACAATGCTGATACCACTCACACACGACAAATGTTAATTCGAAGGTGGCACGTCTAATTAAGCTGTATACCTAGAAGAGAACATTGAAATGTTGAAAGGCACTACCACCCAGACAATTATAGAGTGAAAAACTCTCGACGCGTATACAATTATCATAACTATCCACCACCGAATAACCTCGTGCATTTCAATTCCACTAGCTTTACCTGGTAATGCACTATTTGATAAAATTGGAACATGTTAAATAATGTCTTTACATATTTTAAGCAGTGGAAATAGGTTTACCGCATTGAAACATTATGTAATTGCGTTATCGTTCTGTGTATTTTTCCCACATTGGGCAAAATTAAGTAACAATTAAACAAATTTGACGCAGAAAATATATATAACGATTGCGGACAGAACGTATGTCTAAATATTTTTTTGGCATCTTAAGTAAAATGAATCTTCCAACAAAAGGTATTAATAACACCAAGTGGCATACTTTTGAGCAACTTACTCTTCTGTCCAAATGAACATGACGAATATTTCTATCTCTGGCGCATTTTGCAACACTAATATTCATCTTTTCAACCGTGCGCTGCAATATTTACTTTCTGCAAACAAAACGCTGGTAATCAATCACATTTTATAGTTCTCACAGACCACGTTAGTCTCCCCTGTAGCGATACCTACATGACTACTACAAAGCGCTACAAAGTACTGATTCCATCTGCCTTTGTTCTCTCCGAATCCTCACCGCACTGTTTTATTTTCTGCATATTTAAATAAATATACTGTCATGAATTGTATACACATACCTTAGAAAGGGCATTTGGAGTGTTATTTGAAAGTCTGTTATTGTCAAATTACGCACATCATTAAGAAGGACATCGGAGGTCTAATGGAGATGTTGTTGGTAAGTAATTTACCCACCACAAAGTAATACTGTGGTGTGGATAATTTCTGGGCAAAGTAGATTGCCTCTTGGCCCATGCTACACTCATGAACCACAATTTCGCCCTGCATTTGACGCCTTAAAAGCATTTTCATTCAACTCCTTGCCTTTTCTATACATACACGAGAGTGGATCGTTCTGTCTAACTTGTTGAGTCTATAGAATTCCACGAATACTGCTACACTCCTCAGGTCCTTTTTACTCCCTCCTATTTTGTGTAAATCACGCCAATCCAGTTTAACAAGACGCTTGACTGGAATGCCCTATTTCTCCGTATCATCTTGGATAGTTGGCCTCGTAATTAAGAAAAAACTTGCGTATTTGTACAATCTTAGGGATTTTATCAACTACTCTTAAGGATTTCTCGCTGATATCACACGTTGAAGAGCCTCTACATTATTTAATGCTAGCAACGAAGTTTCAAGAATGTATATAGTATACATTTGCTCGGTAGCGCTATAAATGCTAGGTCTAATTCATCATTGAAAAGACAGGAAAAGTCAAATCGGATTATTCGCACGTTTTTCAACTCACAAACATTATAGCACAGCTCAGTAATTAGACTCCTTACTGACCTGCGAGGACGTGAAGTGGTCGTTCATCAACATCTACCTAAATTTTAATAAGTCTAAGTTAGTTAGTGACTCAGTTTCAGATAATCATGCTGTGAGGTGGAGCAAAAAGGGAGACTTTGCGTGCTATCGTGTTTGCAAGAGCCAGACTGGTAAGGTGGAAGATTGATTCATACATTTCTGACGTTTACATTAAAGGCAGAACAAAAAGTTTCTCGTTCCGTCTAGAAAAGTTTATCGAAAGAGAATATTGCCAGTCGGAGCCGTCAGCCCTACAGGTGGTGTGTAGTGTCTTATTTCACAGGGAACATCTCCCTACCTTTCGTCCGCCTCACTCAACCACGTCCTCCTCTCCAGGTTTTATTGATCCATGTAAATACCCAAGAAAAAAGTACTGACAAAAACGACTTGTTAAATAAAAACAGAACGCAAGCTTAGGTGATTAAGGGGTTGTTTGCTCTTATGGCCAAGGGCTTCACAAGAAGCGTGATATTGTATGAGACTAACAGTTCGTCTAATAGATTGTGGGGTTAATTTAAGTAAGCCTTCGAAGATATGAAACGCCCCACCTCCGTCTCTTTGATTTTAAGAACAGGATATGAACAATTTGGGTTTTGTCAAGCTCTGTATATGTTTGTTCCTAACGTACACACTCCAAATCATATCCTTTCAATCGCATATTAGGACATATTCGACGTATTTTTACAGTAATGAAAAGGTAAACAAAGTTCTACATGTAACACCATGTTATTAGTCGCAAATTACTTAAACAAATTTATTTTAGTCTAAAATGTGACGATGCACGCCTACACCTACAAAAAGGTGATTTAGTGTGACAATTAGGCCCGTTGTTGGAATTTCAAGACAGGGCTCTTGCAATTAACCATGGTAAAAAGTAGCATTCTACCAAATTACGCAATAGTGTCTGTCGTGTCGGTTTGGCACACCACCTCCAGCTTTCAAACAGCCACAAACCATGAAATCCAATGCCGATCACGACAAAGGGTCATTGTTGTCTTGTTAAACGACTTCCACTTATCCGGTCTTTCGGCTTACTACGTCAATTTCATTTACTTTGTTGACGTTATTCTTCTAAGATTATTTACTGGAGAATTTTCGGAGGTTTCCTTGCGGACATTTCAATGCCGTTGTGTCATAAATATACTTCGTTTTGATCGATGCGCTTATTAAAGACAGGGACGTGAGGATGCGTCTATGATTCAACATTGAGTCTAGTTTTGCCCAAGGATTTTTATACCTTTTGCTTACTTAACGTCGTTACTTCCACCACCAACTCCGCATACCGTGTTGTTTGCCCTTCCCACCTGACATTGTCCGATTGATTCGGCCAGGGAAAGCCATGGTCCCATCATTACCGTTGCCTTCTTATCCTCCGAATAAATACGGGGCACTTAAAATGCTTGGTCCGTGCGATAAGTTATAAAATATGGTAATCTGTTTGTTCTTCTAGGGCGTTCAAAGGTTGTATGCGATTGGTAATTTGGTATTTGACTCACAGTTACAGACGACTTAAATAGGCTGGGTTATATCGCGTAAAGATTATGTATAAGGAAGAAGATGCATGAAACGGAACTTACGAGATGCGTTGCGCCTCGCGATTCTCGACTTGCCTTACCCTGTCAAGCACATTTTTAATTTGAGCCTTTTCTTCTTCCGTCAGCTGCTGTGAGGACTCCAAGAATTCACTGGCAGAGTCTTGAAGACTAGCCCCTGAAGAAAAGTCCCTCGTCCCACCAGTCTGATCATCGTCAGACGAAGAGGTCTGGTTCTGGGTACTACTGCCCCTTCGTCTCACCCAGAACTTCCAAAAGAGAGCCCTTATCACTCGATGGAGTCCCACTAGATCCCGGAACCGTTCGAAGCCAAGATAAGGCGCTATAGTTGCCAGCATTCCTAGGGCATTGGCGTCTTTTCGAAGTGACCGAATTTTCTGAACTGTCCGTAAAGTCAGCCTCGGAGGGAAGAGACTCCTGACGTCGGATGAAGCCCTCTTGTTGTACACAGAATGGAAGCGAGTCGGGCAACGACACTACGGTGGGCGAATGTCTGGGCGGTGCTTCGAACGCTAGCACTGGGTAGTGGTGGCCCTGATGGCTCGTTTCATTGCCCATTAGTGAGTGGCGAGGCAAGACGGGCTGAGGATAATGATTAGAGCATAATCAAGGCCGGAGATTTATAGAGTGGCGGAGTGTTGGCGCAAGCCTGGACTCGAGAACCAGACACTGCCTTTGTTCATGACGTGAACGCAATCGCGAAAACACGTACGTACGCACGAACAGTGCGACTTCCTTCTGCCTCAGAACACGTGGACACTGAGTGGTGAGTGAGTGTGTGAGTGTGTGGGCGTGTGGGTGTGTGGCTCAGTCGGCCAATCGCCACTCGGCTATGCGGGCTGAGCACCGATCGATGAGCGCGCTTGTACAAACGCACAAATTCGTAGCCTGCGCGTGTGCGCACGTGCGTGCGCGCGTGTACTTTTGCGCGCTTCTTTGGGTAATAAGCGCGCACCACCGAAAAAGCATCAGATTTTTGTGCTCAATTTTGCTATAATTACGCCAATTTTAGTGGAATGGAAGGATATACGAAACGGGGGCAGCATAAATGGCCTTACCCTCTTCTACCTCCGATCCCTTATCGGCGCTACCGTTCTCCTTTTCCACCTTCTCGCCCTCTCCACTGCTAACCGTAGCACCACAAGGTCCTCATTCAATTTAAGCTCACATAATTGCGGATGAGCCGCAATTAGAGGTCTTTGAGCCCTACGTCAGGCGATAATGCCGCACACCAGTAGGAAGGAAATGTAGACTCGAGTAAACATTCTAAAAATGTTCTACCACAGTATAAGAAAAAGTGACAGTATTGTATTGTTAATTTGTTAAAACCGTTCTTTTTTGGACAATACAGCGAATAAGATGCGACTGAGGACGTAATCGTGGTAATCTGCTGGGGAAAATAAAAATAACCATTTTTGCGAAACAGACTTCCACGCAGATGCGTGGGCGGAGGAAGGTGCACGCTCTCTATTATCATTTAGCAACTTATTTACCCGCCTTTCGGGTAGGCGAAGCTACCACGTCGGTAATTTAACACGGCCAGTTGTTTCTCCGCCCTGTGTGTTTTCTGCCTTCCAGTTGGTCGGACGATTGTCTTGAAGGTGGATTTTTATGGGATCCTTAGGCGCGATGCCCCCGGTCCCCCTCCCCCTCCTCCTCCGCTCCACCTCCGCCTCCGCCTCCGCCCTGCCCTTGTCAGGCTCCCTCTCCCCACCCCCTCGGCCCTTGCCATCCCCTAGGCTCTTCCATGTGGAAATGATGTGTAGGCTGAATCGCGCAAAATTAAGCGAAATGTCGACTCGGAGGAGACGAGCATCACTTCTGAAAAGCCGGTGGCAAAAGGGCGAGAAAAGAAGTCTCAAATCCCGTGTTTTGCGTCGTGGAGACAGGAGGGGGACGGGCCGCCTGTCCTGGACACTCCCCAGTAGACCGTGGGACGTAAAAACACACCTACATATTGGGAGAGTGTCATGATTGCGCCTCCGTCCTCGTCAGTCCCAGGAGTCAAAACTCTGACCATCTACTTGTGGCTATTTTAAGCCTTGTTTATAAAGTGTCAACTGGTGTCAGGCTAAGTGGAATGGGACGTTAGTTTTAGGTGTCCATCCTTGAGGGGAAAAGACAGACGGTCGTCGCGTGGATCCACTCGCCTCCTGCCCTCACGGACACCCTTTTCGAGGGACTGTGGGGAATCCTGGGGTGAATGCGCCCCCCGAGAGCCGAATGAAAAGGATACGACCAACTGGGTGACACACCGGAATTGAGGGAGGGCAGAAGCGAATGGGACGGCGCACCGATGTGTCCCTGGGGATTACAACTGTTATTATACCTCATAATCCTTCTCCGTTAAAGAGCCACAAATTTCCCCTGGAACATGACTAGCCCAGACACCTCGGCGCTTTTCGGTACGTTGGAAAATTAAGTTTGAAGTCGTTAGAATCGAGGAGTGAGAGGGAGAAGCGGCATCAGGGGCGTCTCAAAAGAAGGCGAGGAGAATGCATTAAAAGTGAGCCCGCCCTTCCGTGGGAGGGGACAGTCAAATTCCGCCACTCGCTGCCAACCTTATCAGGGTAATGACAACAAAATTTGGCCGAGCATGTTTTGCCAGCCACAATCAACGCGATCTGACGGCGTCTCCTTATTGCAAATTTTCATGTAGTTAGCGTATAGCGGAATCTGAGGGTACAGGTGACAGAAAGTTACTCAAGTAATCCTCCAACTTTGTCGCCAATTGTAACAAGGCTTAACCGTCTACTGAAATTCGAAAATCATTTAAGTAGCATATTTTATTCGCATATATTCGAAGGAAACTATAAGGTCGATTTCATCGCTGTGGAAGTGTTTTACAGTCCTGCCATTGAGGTCGCCTCGGACAGTCAGGCAGACGTAGCCGAGACCACGTTATTTCCGCATGTCCCATGCCCCCCACTCCCTCGCCACGGCTCCCCGCCTCAAGCACCCACTCTGCTTCCCCGGGCACGTGACAATTCGGCTTCGTAATCCCCGGTGTCGTCTAAATGCCAAGCCGCTAACACGCCGCTTCCCCTAGTTACGGGCGCTCCTATCGCCAGACTAATGCGTCCGGCTGCAGACCCGGCGATAATCTGAGATTTCGCATTGGTCATTTCGCCGTCCTCAGTAGACCACAAGTCTCAGCCACTTGGCAGAACAAGTGGCCGATTAAAACAGTCAGAGATGTGTAAATCCCGTGGGGATTTGAAATTTCTCCTCCTCCTCCTCCGTGCAATAGTTGAGGGTGACAGGCCTGCGAGACAAAGTTCATCACGAGAATCGCTTCTCCACCACTTCAAAGGTGGCGTTTTGTAAAGGGCGATGTGGGGACTTGCGGAACGACTGGAGTGCGTCGTGGTGTCTCCCTTCAAAGTTCACATTACCCAATCGGCTGGAGTCTCCCAAACCAGGTGTGGTTGGTTAACGGAGGATTTCGGAACGACTGCCGTACGCCATTGCTAGGCACCTTGGAGGCCTGGCCAATGGCCTTCACTTGCTAATTAATGGCGGTGGGGAAGGGGAAGCGATGACGAGGCGTGACGCATCTGGTCACAGGAAAATCACCGGCCAACTCGGTGATAGAAACGCCGGTTATCTTAAACAAACGGCGCGTGTACTTTTTGTTACTGTGATGCAATAGAAGGAACTACTTGGCTTCTTGCGGGTCAAATGACCGTCGCACTGTCTATACCTTTTTCGTCTTATCGCCTTTTTCGTTCCAGGGCAAACAGAAAACGGAGTCCTAGTCGTAAGCGCATTTGCATCACAATAAAACCTTCACCGATAAGAATTCCTCCTAACCTAAAATTGGCGTTTCGTATCTCCTGGCGGATATCCGTTATTAAAACGAACTCCCAGGAGAACAAAGCACCGCGGGGCTATCAGGTAGCATTAATTGCATCTGGGTTAGGCGCGAACCTTAAGTAATTATCTTATCTCGTCGATTTTGGGGCGCAATAAACCTAGTAGGTAGTCAATTCCGTCAGGGCCGTAGACTATTGCGATTTAATAAACCTACTGTTCAATTTCAGTAGAAAGTTTTTTGCATTACCACCTCCCTGAAGTCCAATAATTAGACAAATTCGAATAGCGCGAGGTGCGGATAAATTATAAGAATTTACTACGAAATTATACTAACTGTCCTTTTTCATTCAAAGTATTGTGACTTACCTGATTTGGCATGCGACTAATTACCGGTTTAATGGGGCCAAGTCGGATTTATAGACTGCGCCCATCCACCCTCAAGTGTCAAGGGCCACCGTTTTACGCCCCATATCACGTTGCAAATACAGTTCTCGTCTGCTCCGCCTCGGTCCAGCCTTCCTCCCTTCCTAAATGGCAATGGGCATTCACTGCGCAACAGCTCGGTTAGTCGTCAACGCTAATCACTGTGCCGCTATGCGATCTGACTGTTTCTTCCCTTTCTCCCTCCGTGTTTGACACCGCAACTCGAGATTGAAGTGTCAGCGTGGAAAGCAGTCTTTCTCCCCTGTGTATTCATTCCCCCCTGCCCTGCTCGTCACTCACTTCCCAAGCAACATCGATGCAAATCGCGGGATTTAAAGTAGATTATGGAGCAATTGCGAGAGGGAGAAGAAATCCCTACGTCCTCCCACTCGACTATGCATTCCACCCTGATGGGGTGAGGGTGAGAAGGCCTGGCGGGTAGGTGTGATGCCCACGGCCAATTCAAGGGAGACGACACTTTGGCATGGGACGCAGGCATAAGACGACTTGCTAAAACTGCATCTTATTTACCTGCGTCACAGTCACATGTCCACTGCCCCAAGTCGTATTTCAGTCTCAAAAAGGAGAGTGTACTTCTCCTCTGCGACGTGCCTCGAAGTTCTACGGAGGACTGCGTTTCCTCGCGACGCGGTCGCATCGCGGCTACTTTGGCCAATCAACCGTCTGTGATAAACTGTGATTCTTAAAATAGCACAAACACCACTGCGGACAGAGGCGGGGAGAGAGTGGGGCGTTTGGGCGTGGGGGGCGAAATGACAACTGTTATTCACTGTATACGGTGTGCAGCGCAAAGTAAAGATTCAGGTTGATTAGGTGGACTCCACCGAATGTTCCCTCCGCTCCGACCGTGTGCGCAGAGTACAGCTTTGCCAAGCCAGTTGGTGACGATAGCTGACTTCCTTCCCAATCATTCACCTCCCTCTAAAGTGGTTTCTAAGCCAGATCGCCTCTCTTGTCGGGTCATTTAGGGCCAGTGGATCTCCAGCTTCCCACCCAAACCCACTTTCATTTGCCCCATTCCCCCTAAGTCGCACTCAGGCCTGGAAAAGAGAAGAGAGGATGGACAGGAGCTCTGCAGATTGGAGTGCCGGACGGGGAAGGGGAGGGGACAGGTGCTGACTGGTGTCTAGACGCCGTGACGGGCATATGTACAGGGGAGAGGGAGAGGGTGAGGAGGAGGAGGGGCTGGGGAAGGAGTCGAGTTAAACTTGACTTTGCGAGCACCCCATGCAGACGCGAGTGACGGTGGTTGACGAGGCAGCTTAGAGTTGGTGAGATGATGAAAATGCAATGCGAAACCGTGGAGTTTTAAACTTCCTCCTCGATTGTGAAGGCCGAGTAGGTGTACCGTCTGCAAGAAAGTGAACATGCGAGAGGGCAAGAAGACAAGACGGAGGTCAAAAGTCCACAGGGAGGAAAATTCATCGTGGGAATGGAGTGCGGGGATAAAAACCCAACGTCACACGTCGTGTTGGGGGAAGGGACGCGGGAACTAGTGGCGCTCGGGTGTCTCGCGCCGCCTCCCGGCTGGAAGGCGGCGCAGAGGTCGTGGCTTCTTGCTTTTTCCCAACGGAACCACTCACGCCGCGTCGGTGTTGTTTTGTAGAAGTGGCTGGACTTCGGGCGGAGAGGAATTTCCAAAATCAAGTATGCGTCCGATATGCCCCGGTAGCGACATAATCCACGGCGAGAACAGAGCACTGCGGCTCAAACTCCCATCTTCTAGGCCGGACAAGACGCCTCTCACCATCACCACGTCAACTGGGTCGGTAAAACTGGAGTGTGGTCCGATACTCGGTGCACAGGACTCTTTGGCGCTCGAATAACGTGGTTGAGGCAAGCATATTCTCCCCAATCCTAGCGGCTGCCGTCCAGTGACCCTGATCGTCAGCAGCAGACCGGGGCACCCTTTGGGAAGTCGAAGGAGGCCTCGGATAACGCTCTGGTCGCCTTGTAATCAGTCAACTTTCACTACAGCATGAAGACTAGATCTGCTTCTACGCTCCGCCTGATCGGGGAGAGACGTCCAAACGTCTGACCCCGTGTAGACGACTTGGGGTGAGGTGTTTGGCCAACCACCGCACCCTCGTTGGACGCAGTTAACCTCCGTGGGAGCTCTTAAGGCTTGCCTAAGTGGATCTCGGAGAAGTTAAGCAGCCCCGCTTCGCCGTGACGCAATCGGGCCACCGATCTTCGCTGACCAATCGCTCCAGCGCATCTATCACGTGACGCGCGGCCACAGCCAATGGGAGAAGCGGAATTGCCTTACTCATCACGCTTGAGGTCACGCCCCGTTTACACAATCTCAAGAAGCGGTATCATCTGCTGGGTAAGCACGTCCAAGAAAAAACTCATGCCAAGAGGGTGCCGAGCCACGAGGCACCCGGGCGAATGGGGTATCGCCTACGGGTTGGCATTCAACTCGGGGCGCCGAGTGACACAACGGCCGAAGGACTTACGCGGTGGCGTCGAGAACACTATACATGGTGGCAGAATCCTCGGGCCGAAGGACCTCGATGTCGACAGTGGTGGTGCGGAACTGGGAGAGGGTCGCCAACGTGATTGACAGGTCGTAGAGGTCACAGCGCAGGCCTGTGTAACCCGGCATACACCTGAAACACGACGTGAGAGAAGGCGAGTTAATGAAGGGAGGGGCAGCCGCTGGGGCGACTTGAGGTTAGCCCGCAGCGCCCTCCTTCCGCAATCCTCTCCTCTCCGATCGCGGCCCCTTTTCTTAACGCGTCTGACGATGAATTAGCTGAACCGAGAGGAAAGAGTTGCAGGGCGAGGAGTTGCCACACCTACAGTCGAACTAGTTCCCCTTCTGCACTCCCTGTGGGATCAAGTGTGTGTGACGACCGGTGGGTGGACTTTCGGTGTCCGACATCCCAGCCAGAAGGATTTCGTAGATAAAGAAGGTGGACGCGACACAGTCTCTCTTCAGGGTCACCCACTTTGCCCGCCTCCCCACTTTCATGCCTTTTCGGGAAACGAATCTCAGTGAGACGAGAGAGGACGTCAACTCGGACAGCAAAAGTGCGCCCCCACTCAGCCACCTTGTCAAGTCGGATGGTGATGCGAAGGCGTCACGTTCATTGCCCGCTGCCAACGGCATCTAAGTACCCACTTTGTGTATGTGTGTGGTGTGTGTGTATATACAGGACGTTTTCACGGTGTCGGAGGGGGTTTTTATATTGGCATAAAGGCCCCGAATTCCTTTCAAAGTTTATATCCCTTGCCCTGACTGCCAAAATTAGAAGCCTTTTGGCAGTCTCTCACCCTCTCACTCACATTCTCCTCCTTCCCTCCACCCACCCTCCCTCTCTTTCTCTCTCCCTCCCTCCCGCCTTCGCTCTCCCTCGCGCTCTCACCGAGAGGCATTCCACAGATGTCTGATGCGTTTCGCATTGTTGGCATTTATCGAAACCTTTTAGCATTGCTCTGTCGTCATTTCCGCTTTTTCAGTGGGTGCCACCGTCAAATGTCTGCGAACAGACAACTGCCTCGCTGCCCGACCGTCTCGAAGGAGAGTAGGAGTGTTACTAACAAATATCCAACGCATTGGGTTGGATGTGAAGTCAAAATAAGCCACTAATTTCAATCATCAACTGATGACCAGCCTATGCTACTTAATATCGCATATGAGTAGCACTTTCCGCTAAAAAATCGCGTCCTAATTAGGTCATTGTCTCGTGCCCCCTTGTCTGCCCGCTTGGCGTCCGGGCGAAGGGGCTCACTATTGCTGGGATCTCAGGCCTCAGAGGAAATGGAAGGTAGGCGCAGAAAGTGGCAATAATCCTCGCCAATTCCATTGTCCACAGGGAGGTTGGGGAGAAACTTTCCTTGGGCCCACGTGAAAAGGTTAATCATGTGAATGCGTTGAGGGGCGCATCCCACTCGCCTTGACCTTTCAGCTTGAAATCCCGTGAAAGTTTGGACTTATTGTAATCGGACTAAATGGAGACGGATTAGCATCCAACCAGTCCAACTGCCGCAAAGCCTCGTCTAACCGCGTGGCATCGTGCCACGCCGCCTTCTACCGTCCGTGGTTCTTCAATCGCCCCTGCTATCATCTCCATAAGGCGTGGGCGGTGGGGAAGCGGCTTGAATCGCCGAATGTTCACGCGTCCTTCACTTTATTGAGATGGGCCAAAAGAACCCTGCTTCCGGAGTACAATTAAAACGCCGTCAGACGGCGCCAATTTCACTCGACTTCCGGAATGTGTCGTACCTTCGCCCGGGAGTTCGCCAAAACAGCTTAAAAACGAGCGCTCCAAATTTGTCCAAGTCTGTGCTCTCAGCCGCCGCTCGTGGAATGGGAAAACTCCATTCCTACCCTCCAACCGCTCCTGAATCGCGCCTCCTTCAACTTCCCCACCCCGCCTCGAGGGCGGTGGTCGACCTTAACGGCGGAACAGTGGAAATAACTTCCACGCGAGTCTGTGGTCTCTGTCTCCGTTCGCACACCAGAGACACGTCTCCGTCAAAATACTCTTCTCTGGCTTCTCGCCAAATCCGTCCACTCAGCCACCCATTTAGTCTTCCTTCAGTGGTCGGGAGGCTAATTAGTTCGACGGAGGCACTGGATGCTCCCAACTGGAGGCAAATTTGCCTACTCTGGAGCCGAACTGAACAGCACTGCAGAATGTAGGGCGAATTCGCCTCGGTTCCTCCTCCCGCTCCCCCCTTCCCCAACGCAGGCTCACCAGACTGATGCTCGGGGCGACCTCGCGGGCCTCCTCGTCGCCCCGCGACGTTATCGCTCGGTCGGACCCGAGAAACCGGGCCGTGACGAGGTCGGAGCACGTGCAAAGGAAGGGCGGATTAACGAGACGTGACGCAGTTTACCGCGGTGACGAAGACGGGCCAGGCACAGGGGGGCCACGCTGTCACACTCGACGTTCACGTGGCAGGGGCCGTGCGTATTACCTCGGGCGGGTTAAACGACCGCGGTCACCTCTTCCTGTTGTGCCTCGCCGCGTAACTCCGTGTGCAAACACCCAGCCACAGACACACACACACACACAAGGTGAGGTTTTCAGGCACTTCAACGGTAGCGCAAGATTAAAATCTCATTTGATCCAGTCTCTGCGTCTGCCTCTTTCCCCCTCTCTCCTCCCCTCGCGCCGGTGTGCTAACTTGGTCTAATCCTTCTCCGTCCGGACTCACGGAGGCAGAGCCCGTTCGGACCGGATGACGACTTGGCCGGCTGTCACAGAGTTGAAACACTCCTCTTCGCCTAAACTACAGGCTCGGGGGTGAACGGGACCGGCCTGAATTGCCACGGCCTAAGAGGACACTTTGTTTACGGCCACAGGTCAATTTACCCGATGTGCTTTGGGGTAAATTGTTGTTCGTACCTGAGACCTAAACAAAGCCGGCTGCGCAGACCTCTGAGGCCAACCCACGCGCCGGTTTCGTGGCCTACTTTATCATCCGAGAGGGGCGGCGGAGTTTGCCCATCTTCTCGCCCCTTCGCCCACCGACTTGTCACCTCGAAATAGGCCTGATTTGTGCCGGTTCTACTAGCCCCGTGCCGCGGCCAGACTCCGTCTTAATTCAACCGCGTATCTACGCGAGACGGATAAATCTCACACGTCACAAATGTGTGACAAGGTGGGCAACTTGGTGAATATGACGGCCACAACTGGGAGACCTTGGAGGTGGTGAAGGTTGGACCGTGTGGAGACAATACACTCATAGGAACCTTTACGCTTCCGTTTATTTGAATGTAGCCATGGTTTTACCACCTTGTGTGCACACCGAGGCATGTCGAGCGGAGAGGTGGAGGTAGGAGGGCAAGCAGAAGTGACTTACGAGCAAGCTGCGCTCTCTAGGACACTGACGTAGATGCAGGAGATGGAATTGTAGCAGTAGTTGGCAAAGATGCCTGTGCAGTTGGTCACCGGAGCTTTACCCCCAGACACCAGCGAGGTGTACTCGGCTTCCGTTTCCAGTCCGTCTAAGCTGCGTCGACGTCGATTCAGAATATCGAAACCCTCGCGTATGCGTGCACGTTTTAACACCTCGCCGTACATAGAGAGGGAGAGAAAACTCTGGGAAAGGTAGCAGGGAATTTTGTAGATACACTCGGCTTCCCTGCACGCCTCCGATTCTCGACGTTTTTGTTCCTTCCGAATTTGAAAGAGGAGGGAGACGAACCACGTTTTGTCGTGTTTCAGCGTTTCCACGAATGTGTTAGTGATCTCTCGAATCTTATCCTCGATATCGGGACTCGGTAGATCCTCAACAAATACTCCATCGTTTATTTCAATGTAAGATGATTCTGTGTTACAGAGGGGATTGTTCCTGGGACCACGAGACTGAGTAAATGCTGCTGGCATGAGGGGATCACGAAGAAGGCCGGAGAAAGCGTTCGGCTTGTCCATAACCTCGAGAGGAGGAGGCCCAGGCTCGGAGGAGAACCTTGGAGAGATGGTAGAAGCACTGACAAACTCAACCACCACAAATATGGAGAAGAGAGGCGCAAAGGGCATCCGTTGCCTCATGATAATTGTTAATGAAAGAGCGAATGCCTTGATTGAGGCTTTAATAGTCAGTAGAAAACTCATCGGCGATTTGATTGGCTGTCAGCTCAGCCTACGGTTCGCTCTTGATTGGCTCAAATTAGATGCTTGTGTTTCGAATTTGGCAGTTTAGCCTTAGTGCAGCGGGATAGCGGAGAGCCGTCCCGAAGAATGCGGTGTCAATAAAGCCCATTTACCTTTCCTTTTAAAGTAAATGAGCATTTTTGCTTGCAATCACTATACGGCTGTTTCAACAATACTACTTTACAAATGATCACCCTCACTCTCTCCACCTACTACATACGAAGTTAACTACTTTGCACAATGACTTTAACTTCGGTGTAACCATGCGACGAAGTAAAGGCGTTGAATTGCCGAGTCAGAGGTAATCATTTCGCCGAAGTTTGATAGTCTGCAAGTAAGCCGCCTGCCTAGGTAAGAAAACGAATGTGACGTCGAGACGCCTCAGTTCATGCACATTTTTATACTTTGTAGCGTACGACAAAACATTTCAAAAGTTTGAAAGGAACTAAAATTGGCTTTATAAAATATAGGCCACAAAGTGACCAGTCGAGTAACCAGGTAAAAATTCTTCACGTGAGTGTTTTATAGGGTTGAAAAAAATGCATCAGCAGGGGGCTGAAAGCGGCCCCACTCACAAAGGACATTGCGACGAACACTTTGTGCAAGGCGCGAGATTACCTCAAGGACAGAAATTAAGTACCAGTGAAAACAATTTAAAAAATTTGATGATGGTCGGGCAACCTGCATTTAATCGAATTACCATAACCTAATGATTTAACTATATCGGTTTCTACATACGATAAAATTCGAGGAACCCTTTTTACAAACAGCTGAACGGAATGGAACAAAAGCAACCATTTAAATAAAACAAGTAAATTTTAATAATACTGAAACCACACGGTTATCTACCAATGTCCAGATAAGAATTTCGTGATGCAAAAAATTAGTTCACAAAGAGTGAGACATATTTTCTGTCAAAATTAACATTAGTTTCAACACATATAAGTGGTTTTGATTGGCAAAATTCAAAATTATTTGTTCAATATCACCGACGATTCTCTGTAGCAAAGTCCCGAACGGTATTTAATCAAGAGTACAAAGGAACAATAACTAGAAGTTCATCAAACACCAAATTGCCTAAGTGGATCGCTGCAATACAGGAAGAGCATAAATATTTAATGTACACCACTTAGAGCAATTGAGACGCCTTTGGCAAATGAACGACAAAACTGCTTTTTTGTGGTGTGCAAACACTCGACTCCGCTACATACGCATTAATGAGCTGCCCTACAACCACAAATAGATTACCATTCACTTTCTTCGAAAGACGCCGTGGGACTACTCCAATTGGATAAATAGAAGCAGGTTGCGAGTATTCGGAATGTCTATTGGCAACAGCATTCACATAAAAGTCAAATAATGTCATTCACCGAAAAATATTTTGCTGCAAATACCAAAGCAGGCAGGCTAATATATTATGATCAGTTATCTTGTGTTTAGACGCCCTCTAACATTTCTCCTCACCAAGGAATGCCTTTCCTAATGGCTCGGGGAGATTTCTTGGCCAGACATTATATTCCCCACGTGAACTAGCGTCTTTCACCTAATCGTTTAAAACGGACATCTCATAGCTTTGGGCCTGCGACAGAACAAATACGACCATTGTGGGAATCGTCTTAGTTGACAATCATAATTTTGTCGAGCCATTTTGTCGCCTGCGGAGTTTGTTTGTGCATCTTAATTTACTGCTTTGAGTAATATGTAGAATTAGACTTTCTGGTAGCCACATTCTGCGGATTTTCGCTTCCAGATGTTTGGCATGGTCGCACAGGACTCGCCACACATCATCATGTCCCCAGTCAAACCGCATTCTGATAAGACTGACTAAGAAAATGGGCAATCGTAAGAAGCCATTATTTATCGCAGCCCACGCACCCACTGATGTCACGCATGATCGCGTGTGGAAAACGAGATAAAACAGTCGCGCAGCAACATAAACATGCGATTATGCCTTGCGTAAACACTTGTGACTGCTAACTATTTTGAGGGGTTTTTATTAGCTTCATCAGTCATAACTGCTTTCCATACGTGCCAAACACCATGAGGGCGGGGGCGTCGAGGTAAGCCGGTAATCGAGCAATTTGGTTGTTATCCGAATACAGGGTAGGCTGTTAGGCATTCATTCGCACGAGTCGCGCAATACACCACCAGAGGGACAAAAACCGACTTTCGCCGACCAGTAGAAGCGACATCACCATACAACCTTTGTTGCCTCCACTCCACCATCTAAGGTCTTCTCTCATCACTCTTCCTCCCATCACAACACGCCTCACCCCATGTACTACATTCCTTCTCCTTCTCCGGTTTCCCTGTCCCCAGGGCATTTGGCAGCATGGCTGTGGAGAAAGTCCCACCGCTTGGCGATTGACGGGCTCTCACCACAGAAACCCTCCTCGTGGGGTTTCTCGAGCTCGCTTCACCAACGAACATAAGCGATCATCGGTTAATGAGGCTGTGCTCTGACTGAGAAAAGGAGTTCAGGGGCAGGGAAGCAGAGAAAGAAAGGGGGATGGAGGAAGGGAAAGGGAGGCTCCAGCCAACTAAACTGCTCCGACTGAGTTAGTGTGAGCTTCCTCCTCGTTCCCCCTTGACCAAGGGAGAAGAAATTATTGTGACGAAGAAATTGACGATTCACAGGTCACGAAGCTGGTCATCACTTCCTCTGTTTCGCCACTACCCTCAGAGGCCAGCGTGACTGGGCAGACACACGATCTCCTGCCTCTTTTCACAGAATCAAAGTGCACTGGCACGTAAAAAGACTGTCCTGTCTCGCGTTAGTTTACGCAATCTGATGACGCCAAAGGCCAACCATGACGCCAAACCAGAAAGAGACGCTTACCCCTCCCCAAATTCCACCTTATTTCTTTGCTTCCTTCTTCCCTCCACTTCGCTTTCTTCGTACCCCTCTCAACTCCGCCTTCTTTTCGTACTTCCGTCCTGCCTCCCTCTCTCCCTCCATCCCTCACCTTCCCCTTCGTCTTCTACTGCCACCTCAGCGGAAAAGTCGCCGTGCTTCACTTCCGCGCCGTTGAGTGCAAATGTTGCAACTCCACAGACCGAGTGGCGAGGCACTCACCTCCTCCCCCTTTCTTTCCATCCTGAGGCAAAAATCTGGCCTACAGCGACAGAGAAACAACCGCCCTCAACGACGCTGAATGCCTTCACCGACACAAGGCAACTTGCCCAGACGCTTGCTACTCTCATGCGTTTCATTCCGGAGCAAAAACAACACCCGCTCATTCTACCCCACCACCATCGCCCATCGGCCTCCTTGGCCCACGATCGCCTCCAAATGCCACGCAAAGGTGATAGCCACTCGGGTGGAGAACTGTCCGCAGCATGGGGTAAGAGGAAGAGGGGGGGGGAGAGAGACGAGGTTTTGTGTGGAGGGGAGGGAGGGGAAAGCAACTGTCACCGTCCACCGCCCACAGTCCATTCATTTCATGGCACGGATCATCCCGCGTCCACGACAACTCGCGGCATGACAGACAGCTCAGACTGTCCCGACTCGACCCGACCCGCCACACCTCAGTGCCCTTGGGGAAGCCCATCGTTCCGCCAACACATCTCCACGTCCACATTCCAACCTGACAGCTTTTGACACAACAGCCACATGATTGTCGTCAAACTCAATGAAATCTAAGAAAGCAAGGAAATCTCTCATCAGTGCACCCTCCTCTGACTCAATAAAGCCTATCTTCATATCCATGAAGAGGTGCCAACCGAATTTTTGTTTCTTTTACCAAAATGTGGAACAGTCGTCCCAGCCGTCCGTCGTTAATATGCGGAACAACGATTTGACTCCTCCACGCACTCAATGTGCCCTCACCGACGCTGAGCCGCTTAAGCAAGACAGGTCAAAACGCTATTTATGGTACCTATGCTCGGAGGCTCAAACGGAGTTGAAATCGGTGATTGCATTTTGGAAAAAGGAGCTTGGAATTAGCGGAATACTCGTCACCAATTCCACTAATATCCTGCCTGACACGGCCTCTGCCCTAAAAACCATCCTCTCCTCGGGTCCTGACGGTGAGTTGCCACACTTTAATGGGTCGCCGAAGACTCGATGAAAGCATTGAAGTCGACATTCCACGACTCCACATTCACCCGCATCACTGCGCTCACCTCTCCACAGACGCGAATGCCTTTGTGTGGTTCGCCGACGACCCCTCCGCCGACAAGCTGCTCACCGACAAACGCCTCTGCTACGTGGAGCTCATCAACAATCGAGCGCATCACCACCCGTACGGAGGATGTTGAGGCTCAACTCCACCCCAGTGAGTCTCTGTCCCACCCACATTCTCCAACTTTTCCAACCCCCAAAAAGAGCCTTGTCTGATGCCACAGCGTGGCTGGTTCTGTTAAACTTTCTCGTCTCGGCCGATTGATGGGATCTGGTCATTGTCGGGAGTTGGTTGGTCACCTGAAGAAGGGGGGCCGTTTTTAATGATCGTCAGCAGTTGTCATCGTGGCGGTAGGCGTCAAAGAAAAGGGAAAATATAGCCATTTTGGCGAACGAAAGTCCCCTCTGTGCGGTTGAGCCTTCTGGAACACCGCGATGAAGCGCAAGAGTAAGGCGAGAGTCGAAAAAATGTGTTACCAAGATGAAATTCTATGTTTGGAAGAGCTCTGTAGAATGCGGAAACATTTATTGGCGTAGGCCAAGTCTTGAATCCAGGGTATGAAAAACGTGGTCGCAAGGTAGGCCGCTTTTTTTGCGCAATCCTCGCAAAAATTTTGTTGCTAAAGATGCAAAATCGGAATAACTTTATTTTACCATGGCCACCGTCCACGAACCAAACTGTTATTCCAGAGAATTAGTCCCATGCTAGTGCGGAGGACGAAGGCTCAGGAGAGGATAAGTGCAAATTCGATAATGCTGATGATTGAAAAATAGAAAAGATTATGAACTTCATTTAGATGCATCCACGAGGAGGCCTGGAGACAAAAGATCATCAGGAAAGCTTGAAATGAAACGGTGTCCAAAGTCAGTGATAAGTGAATGGATAGGCCATACCTTAGAGTGTATGAAAAACCGATTTTCTGATTACCCACCTGCATTATCTTATCCACACGTTGCGTTGCATGGAAACATTCATTCATAATATGGTTTGGTATAATTTCCGCCAAGTCAAATCTAATGCTCGATTATTATATAAAAAACAACGTTTAGGGCTCAAAGGCCTTAAATCGCAACCGTCACGGAATTGCTGTAATAAATAAATATCCAATGAACACTTATCGCTTACTGGAATTATGTAATTCAGTTTTATAACATGGACTCTTTTGAGCATTTGTTTTAGTCGTCAGAGGATTTTGTGCCCTGCTGAGTTCTGAAGTCGGCGCTTTGAGGTAAGGTCTGGCCCGCCTATTTTGCTTGAAATTTCGGGTCTGACTTCATAATGAATGGGCAGTTTTAGACTTTTGAATTAGTTGTCTGGAATTGTTGATTTCGGGTCGACGTCCTCTAGAATGCATGCGGTTTTGGGGCCGTGTAACTACTTTTATACTCTTTTAAATTTGACACGCGCATTATTCCAATCAACTTCTTGCTAATCAGCCTCGTGAGTTACATGACATAATTTTGGTGTTTTGGGGTATGCTCAATTCTTATCACATGCCACCCTCGCCTTGTATTATTTCAAGTAATGTTCATGCTCACACAAGTAAAAGACATCGTGATGAAAGCGATTGTGATTTCAATCAAGTCATTATTACCTGAAATGTTTCCCTCCACTCTTTTTTGATATCCATTTCCTTCAAAATTTGTTTAATATCTGCGCAAGAAGCGTCGGACTTGTTACAGAATTATTTTTGCATGGTTGAAGTATGCAAAGACCGTGAATTGTTGTGTGGTGAGCGTGACATTTAGTTTCCCGTGTATATGCGTACGTTTTGATTCATTCAACGTTAGATAAACCGTGTTCTTATGTTTGTGATAGCATATCACGAGTAATAGTAAATACACGGCATCTCTCATTTCAGTTTTTGATCCACTCAGTAAATTGTAGAGGCAACGTCAGGGATGTAGACACATTTTTGATTTCAATGTAAGAAATCAGGACATTATTGTCCTCTTTTGTAGACACATTTGCATGCAGCCAGTGGAGCAATTTGGCACACCGGAAGCCTGTAGTTCGAAGTGCATTGCTCCTTCGCCGATGTACTGGAACAGCTACCAGGAGGCCACGGCGACTCCGTACGACGACGCCACCAAAATTCTTTATAGGGGCTGTTGCTGCCGCAGCCGCCGCTGGGTATTCGCGTGTTGCTGTATGTTAACCGTCTTTTATGCGCTGTGCTGAATTGGAAATCCCAATGTTTAAATGGTGTTTTCGTGCATGCGTCTTAGTTGGAATGAGTGCAATGAGCGGTGGAGATCATGATTTGATTTTTTAACGCTACTTGAGCCACTCGTTGGCGTATAGAGCAACTTGTACTCGCGGCAATGTATGAGATAGCCTGCACGTAAGCCCAATGTGTAGTGACATCGGATGTTTTTCAGTAATATGAAGGTTATTGGTATCCTGTCATTCGTTTGAACTGTATACACTCCATCCACTTTAATACTTCCCATTAATGTTTTAGCAAAAGCAAGGTGGTAGGACTTTTGCCCATGCCTGCACAACTTTTATCCCTCCTCCTTTAATCATTTGACTTGCGAAATATCTCGTGTGAATTGTCTCCCTCGTCGCGAAAGATGCCTTGTGAATTGGAGCTCACGAACTCCCTCCCGAAGTTGTGTGCGGACTGCAATTCGAAAGGTCTGAACAGTCGTGTTATTGGGGGTCAGAATGAGGTAATCGTGATGAATGAGTCGGTGGCGCTCGGTTCGAGTTTGGTTAATCAATTGAGCGCCGGTGAGGTCACATGGAGGGGGTGGAGAAGTTAAAGCGTCGGTCCTCATGCTCAACCTGGACATAGAAACTAATATTTCAAGCATTGACTCGGTAGACACGTTGTTGTTGTTAAGCAACACAGTGAATGATGTTGGTAATGGGTCAGTTCCGTCTTGCGGTGTACCATGACCGTTGGCAATAGTCCGTGCTGATGCCCCACCGATATTGAGTGAGAGGAGGGAGTATTGATGAGAGATTTCCTTGCTTTCTTAGAATCCATTGAGCTTGACGACAATGATGGGGTCGAGTAGCACAGAGGCGGCAGCGTACGCCAGTCGTTACCAGGCAGCTTGCCACGTTGCCTACCAAAATCAGTGTTGCGGATATCAACAGCACCAATACGCCGATTGTGCCAGTCTGCAGCGACATACCTCAGCTTTTCAGGCTCCTGTGGCCTACAATTGTAACCAGTATTCTCAGTGCCCCTCCACCTCGGAGATGGCGAAGCCTGCAACGTCAACTCCTCGGGTAGGGAAAGAAGCGGTTGTGCTGAATTAATTAATTAATCACTGATTCGCCGTGAATACGTGGTGTTGTAATTTGTTATGCAGACTCCGAGAGCGGGACACGGTGGTTCGGGGAGACGATCGAGAAAACGAGAGGCATCGGGAGACTTCGGCTAAGTCGGTCACGAGCGAGGCGAGGAGACGCGAGGACTTTGACCGGTTGGTTCGGGCGAGGACAGAGAAGCTAATGCATGACGGTCCTCTACTGGGTGTGAGTGTGTGGAGTGAGGAGAGGCATTGTCGTGGCTGCGTTTGCGGCGACATCTCGTGCATCTTTGCCATTTCAGCCACTGTCGGTGAAGGAGACGGGTGGGAACGCCTCTTCGACGTCGTCGTGTGGCTCCCTTGCCAATAGCACAGACGGTGCCTGCATCAACTCGCGTCTCCTTCGCGCTGTGGTGGACGAGAAGATTCGCGCCCTCATGTCGTCGCCTTTGGTGAGGGCGACACTGCGGTCGAGACAGGCGGCGGTGGGAGCGCAGAAGCGGAGCAGCGAACTCTTTGCGGTGCAGCTGCACTCGACGCGCAATTAGTTTTGGCCACGAGCGACTGTGTTATTTTTTATGTTCTTATTTTCATTGATGTATGAATGTTTTATTTGTTAGTAGAATCCTTGTCATCGAGGCGTGTAAGTGTGTAAATTTGCGCACGCAAACATTCCACTTTTTTACTTTTCTAATGCCCACTGTCCCACTTGGTGTGGTCCCCCTTGTGTATGCCTTTTGTGTGGACGCCTCTGAGATGTCATTTGACTGGTGGCCCCTTTGAGAGGGTTTAACTGCAGTGGAGCGAAATTGGTGTATTTGTAGAATTTGTGTAATGTTTTCTTATAATTGTTTTAAATGTTAAATGTGCTTTCTGTTACATGACTTTTCTCCTCTGTTGGCACTTTTCACGGGGATTTGATTTATTTCTTCGTTAACGCTGCCTCTTGTTTGATGAATTGCCTAAATTTAATCGCGAGAAGATTCGGTCGTTTGCCAAGGAAATCAGTGGCGTTTTTCCGGCCAATTTCTGTGCTGGCAATGTTCTGTAAATTCTCACGATGTTCATCTTGTGGGTATCACTCGATTGACAGTTAGTGTTTCTGGTGCTCTGAATACGAAACTTTTGAGAGGCCCCGCAGGAAATAGTTTCCTCTGTACATTGACATGGACTTTTGCTTTAGGCATTTTGACATTATAGCAACGAAGGGCGTTTTGCTGGACACTTCAGTTTGCGAGTAAGCTGTCTGTCAACGAAAGCATAGTGACTCTGTACTGAATGTAGTAATTTTTTGAGAAGTTGACTGAATAATAATGTCGTGAAATGTAGTTCGCAAAGTGCAAATCAAAACTTCGAGCAAACATTCTTCGTGTTTGCTATTTTATTTGTACATAACACAAATGAAGAAGTCTGAAAGTGAACCAGCAATGGCACGGTGTCGCACAACGGGCGCATATTTGTTTACAGCGCGAGCATAATTCAAGGACGGATATCAAATAATATTGAAAGCAATTAAAGCTGTCTTCCCCAAATTTTTGCGACACCCAGAGAGCGCTTTTGCATAATAAGTCGCACATGTTGGGAGATATAATATCATTATTAAATACAATTCAGATATTGATGCAGTAGAGTGTTTTATTATTTGTGCGCAAAAAAATTAAAATCGAACGTTAAAAATATTATATAGTTCAGCGTCCCGGAGGTGCATTAAGAGACTTAAATTGAGCACAAAATGAATGACAGTTTAGAAGCTTCACAAAGGTTAATTCTCGATTTAATATTGCAATAACAGAGTAAGAGGACTCATATAAATCTGCCAAGAGTGATTCAAGTACCTTTGATAATTAACAACAAAAACAGTTGTCTGTAGAATGTACACAGCCAAAAAGATTACCCGTTAATTTCTTCGAAAGACGCCGTGGGACTACTCCAATTGGATAAATAGAAGCAGGTTGCGAGTATTCGGAATGTCTATTGGCAACAGCATTCACATAAAAGTCAAATAATGTCATTCACCGAAAAATATTTTGCTGCAAATACCAAAGCAGGCAGGCTAATATTATTATGATCAGTTATCTTTGTGTTTAGACGCCCTCTAACATTTCTCCTCACCAAGGAATGCCTTTCCTAATGGCTCGGGGAGATTTCTTGGCCAGACATTATATTCCCCACGTGAACTAGCGTCTTTCACCTAATCGTTTAAAACGGACATCTCATAGCTTTGGGCCTGCGACAGAACAAATACGACCATTGTGGGAATCGTCTTAGTTGACAATCATAATTTGTCGAGCCATTTGTCGCCTGCGGAGTTTGTTTGTGCATCTTAATTTACTGCTTTGAGTAATATGTAGAATTAGACTTTCTGGTAGCCACATTCTGCGGATTTTCGCTTCCAGATGTTTGGCATGGTCGCACAGGACTCGCCACACATCATCATGTCCCCAGTCAAACCGCATTCTGATAAGACTGACTAAGAAAATGGGCAATCGTAAGAAGCCATTTATTTATCGCAGCCCACTGATGTCACGCATAATCGCGTATGGCAAACGAGATAAAACAGCCGCGCAACAACATAAACATGCGATTATGCCTTGCGTAAACACTTTGTGACTGCTAACTATTTTGAGGGTTTTTTATTAGCTTCATCAGTCTTAACTGCTTTCCATAAGTGCCAAACCCGCGAGGGCGGGGCGTCGAGGTCGGCCGGTAATCGGGCATTTTTGGCGGTTACCGAATACGAGGTGCTGTTGGGCATTCATTCGCACAAGCCGCACAATCCACCACCAGAGGACAAAAACCGCCTTTCGCCGACCAGTAGAAGCGACACCACCATTACAACTTTTGTTGCCGCCACTCCACCGCCTAAGGTCTTCTCTAGTCACTCTTCCTCCGTCACAACACGCCTCCCCTTATTTCTAACATTCCTTCTCCTTCTCCGGTTTCCCTGTCCCCAGGGCATTTGGCAGCATGGCTGTGGAGAAAGTCCCACCGCTTGGCGATTGACGGGCTCTCACCACAGAAACCCTCCTCGTGGGGTTTCTCGAGCTCGCTTCACCAACGAACATAAGCGATCAATCGGTTAATGAGGCTGTTCTCTGACTTGAGAAAAGGAGTTCAGGGGCAGGGAAGCAGAGAAAGAAAAGGGGATGGAGGAAGGGAAAGGGAGGCTCCAGCCAACTAAACTGCTCCGACTGAGTTAGTGTGAGCTTCCTCCTCGTTCCCCCTTGACCAAGGGAGAAGAAATTATTGTGACGAAGAAATTTGACGATTCACAGGTCACGAAAGCTGGTCATCACTTCCTCTGTTTCGCCACTTACCCTCAGAGGCCAGCGTGACTGGCAGACACACGATCTCCTGCCTCTTTTCACAGAATCAAAGTGCACTGGCACGTAAAAAGACTGTCCTGTCTCGCGTTAGTTTACGCAAATCTGATGACGCCAAAGGCCAACCATGACGCCAAACCAGAAAGAGACGCTTACCCCCTCCCCAAATTCCACCTATTTTCTTGCTTCCTTCTTCCCTCCACTTCGCTTTTTGCGTACCCCTCTCAACTCCGCCTTCTCGTACTTCCGTCCTGCCTCCCTCTCTCCCTCCATCCCTCACCTTCCCCTTCGTCTTCTACTGCCACCTCAGCGGAAAAGTCGCCGTGCTTCACTTCCGCGCCGTTGAGTGCAAATGTTGCAACTCCCACAGACCGAGTGGCGAGGCACTCACCTCCTCCCCCTTTTCTTTCCATCCTGAGGCAAAAATCTGGCCTACAGCGACAGAGAGAAACAACCGCCCTCAACGACGCTGAATGCCTTCACCGACACAAGGCAACTTGCCCAGACGCTTGCTACTCTCATGCGTTTCATTCCGGAGCAAAAAACAACACCCGCTCATTCTACCCCACCACCATCGCCCATCGGCCTCCTGGCCCACAATTGCCAACGGCGACGATATGAGGCGCGACTCTTCTCGTCCACCACAAGCGCGAAGGAGACGCGAGTTGGTGCAGGCACCGTCCAAAATGGAGAGGCACTGAGAATATTGGCTATTCTCAAGGTCTGAAATGTTGAATCATGTCGTGACAGGCTGGCATCATCGGCTTCTGATTCTAGTATATAACGACTGGCGTAACGCTGCCGCACTGTGCTACTCGACCCCATCATTGTCTTCAAACTTAATGGATCCTAAGAAAGCAAGGAAATTTCTCATCAATACTCCCTCCTCTCACTCAATATCGGGGCATCACACGGACTATTGCCAACGGTCATGGTACACCGCAAGACGGAACTGACCCATTACCAACATCATTCACTGTGTTGCTTAACAACAACAACGTGTCTACCGAGTCAAATGCTTGAAATATTAGTTTCCATGTCCAGGTGAGCATGAGGACCGACGCTTTAACTTCTCTCCGTGCATCAGCAAAGATGTGATCCCTCGAACCACAGGCTTCCTGCGTCACAAAATGTCTGCTGGCTGATGAAAATGTGCCTATAAAAACGAAGAAGGTAGTACTTTCTCACATACCATAAATGCCTACACCAATTAGATAGTCTCTGTAAGTGTACTGAGGCAGGATCTGAGTAGCAAATTTTTCGTTCTCTGCACGCGGTCGTGAGTATTTTGGTGTGCTTGAGATTTGTAAAGCCCTCTGCATAAAATTACGTAATTCTTTCGGAGACATGTTGGTTATAATATAGAGCAACAATTCTGGCAATATTTGTTTGATTGTCCGCACACGCACCTCGTATCGTGTTTTGACCTTATTTAAAATTTACATAATTAAAACAATGAAATTTGAATGGATGTAATTAAACATTGAATCGCTTTTTAATCGCGACACACAAGTATTTTGTAAAATTCGAAAAATCCTTTGCAGTCGGATGGGGAGTTATTTTTATGTGAAGTAGGCACGACGTCCCAAAGTCTGCGAATGTCCAATTTAACTGTCTTGACTTGATCATACAGCCAGACAATCTTTTAATCTTATGAGATTGTAAATCAGCGTTAAATATTTTTACACCGTCCTTGACAAACCTGGTTGGATGAAACGTTAGCTGCAAGATTCGTGGACGTTTCTGGCAATTTTTTGGAAAACGCTTAACCTTAAGCCAATTAAGCGTGTATTCACAAGCTACGCACCGGAAATGGAATCGTCAGCACGAGAACAAAAATTTTTACAACTACTTATTTGCAGTTTTTTAGTTAAAATATGATAATTGTTTATATTTTTTTTCATCGTTGTATCTGCTGGGTGTATATTTGTCTAGCAGAATATAGATCTGGATAATGACATTGATTTTTTCGTTTTTCTCTATTTCTATCGCCCGAACCTCTAATTTCAGTGGTTCAATACCATGGCTCAAAACTTCGTAAATCGTTAGAACAAAAAATTTCCTTTAATTAGAAATATCGTCAAAAAGGATGACATCTACACCCAAACTGAGGCGTAAATGATTGGTGTGCAGCAAAGCAGGCAGACGAGATTCTCTCCAAATTAAAGCAATCATAAAAACAGCATGTAAATATATTTCGAAATGAACAAAGTAATATATGTACACAAATACGACACAGTGGTAAGAGTTTCAGGAGAAAGTGATGAAGACATCATTGTTGACCACATAGGTCCAGTCGAGCTTAAGACGGTCGCCAGTGAAGTAGCCTCTTTTCTCGTAGACGAGGTCGACAAACGGGCTGCCATCCGGCACAGACACCACGTCGGCTAGATTGACGAATGCATTCAGGGCCTGGAAGCTCACCACGAAAGTGGCCTTGTACTGCACATTAGGCAGGTAGCCTCGCTCCACAACGAAGAGGTTCTCCGTCCGTGGTATTGACAGGATGCGCACGTCGTTGGTGTCCCATCCAGTGTTGAATATGGATCCGGACACTGCCACCGTCTGCTGCAGATAGCGCACCCACTGCTGTAGCCGATTCCTCGCCGTCTCCTCCGGCAGCACGTTGTCCGGCCAGTAGGTCGTGAAATCGGCCTGGTCGTCGTAGCGCCACGTGATGAGCTCTGTTGTTCCAGTCATCTGCAAGGAGGTCACAGCCTTACACTGCCAATTGGGAGAAACGCATGATGGGAGGCTTTTTGACCTCGTCTCATGACTCACCAGCTGAACCTCCTCGCCCGCCCTCAGCAGACTGAGCCCGGGTAGGAAAGACACGAATTGTTGCAACGAAAAGTAGTCAGTGAAGTCGGAGGAGCGCTGCACGAGGCGCCAGACGGGGGAACAGGAGCGCTGCTTGATCTCGGCGAGAACTAAATGCAACACCGTTTACTATGCACTTAGTGAGTTAGCAAAAAATATACTTGTGCTTCGAGGCAAATGTTGGGAGGGCGAGTGAGAAGGAGGTTGGAGTGCACGACAATGACGCTTGTCTCTTTTTAAAGTTGAACGTGATTGGTGCGGCTGTCATACTCGCCACGAGCGGCATAGACGTCGAGCTGTGAACGCTCCTATCTAAACCCATCAACTCCACGAGAGACGAGGCACCGAATCTCCCCCAGCCACTTCGCGACGTCAGAATCGCGTGTCAGTCCTGGTGGAGCGCGTGGAGTTGGGAAAAACTGTGACAAGAGTTGCATTGTAACGAGAGCCACGTTACCTCCACGCGAGTCGATGCGACCCGACTGCAACAGGCGCGTCACTCACCACGTGGTCGTCTACCGTCGCAGTTGGATGCTGGGAGACTGAACATCCCGAAGAGACGCACTTATTAAATTGGGCCCTCGAAATCGCCCGCCGCCGCCTACGCGTTGACCGACGGCTACAGGTTACAACACCACTTCGAAGTGGCAAAGTGTCGTGCCAACAAGACGTCAGTTTCTTCCTGTCCAGAGAAGTTTTCTCATTTCTTTGACGCCTACCGCCACGATGACAACTGCTGACGATCATTAAAACGGCCTCCCTTCTTCAGGTGACCAACCAACTCCCGACAATGACCAGATCCCATCAATCGGCCGAGACGAGAAAGTTTAACAGAACCAGCCACGCTGTGGCATCAGACAAGGCTTTTTTTGGGGTTGGAAAAAGTTGGAGAATGTGGGTGGGACAGAGACTCACTGGGGTGGAGTTGAGCCTCAACATCCTCCGTACGGGTGGTGATGCGCTCATTGTTGATGAGCTCCACGTAGCAGAGGCGTTTGTCGGTGAGCAGCTTGTCGGCGGAGGGGTGGTCGGCGAACCACGCAAAGGTATTCGCGTCTGTGGGGAGGTGAGCGCAGTGAGGCGGGTGAATGTGGAGTCGTGGAATGTCTACTTCAATGCTTTCATCGCGTCTTCGGAGACCCATTAAAGTGTGGTCACTCACCGTCAAGACCCGAGGAGAGGATGGTTTTTAGGGCAGAGGCCGTGTCAGGCAGAATATTAGTGGAATTGGTGACGAGTATTCCGCTAATTCCAAGCTCCTTTTTCCAAAACGCAATCACCGATTTCAATTCAGTTTTGAACCTTCAAGAGCACGTTAAATGTATTTGTTACTTATAACAAAACAGTAGCAATTTATTATACATATCTGAGCGAGTGTCACCTCTGTGTTGGACAGATTGAGCATTGGTGAGGCCGGATTCCCATGTATGTGGCGGTAATACTCATTCCTCACGCTGTTGAAGGCATAGTACCGCGCCTCAATTAGGTTCACGGGCTATTGGAGCAGAATAAGTGGGGAGAGGGTGAGGCAGGGCGCAGAAAAGCACGGAAATGTCTGGGGCATTGGAGAACGCTCCCAATTCAGCGAAGCGGAGTTCCCCGTTCCTACCTTCTCTTTCCTCCACAAGTAGAAGTTCGCGAACCTGGCCGGGTTCATGAGGACGCTTTGTGTGAACCACGGATGTCGTTCACTCGTCGCGTACAATGGTATCCCCAGCATTAGCGAGATCTTCTTCTCACTCGCCGCTGAATTGAGCCCCGCCAACAGACTCTCCACCGAGTCGCCCTCGCCGTTGATTTCCTGGCCGATGCCCTTCCAGTTTTGCACGCCATTCTTGTCAGCATCCAGCACGCCCGTCAGTACTGCCGCTGTTGCATGAAGCTGGGAAGAAAGGAAAGCTTTGTTTATCGGCGTCCCACGTGCTCCGGTTTGGGTCCTCCCACTGATCACAGCCAAAAATATGCGGCCTACCCGAAAGCCCCGTCCGTTTTGTGAAATGAAATGAGGTGCAATTTTTTTCTTACCGTCAATAAACTTTACGAAATAGTATAAGTTTCCTCAATTAGCTACGACTTCTTGCCATCTCGACAGCAATTTATGTATTTCATTCTTGAAAACTGTTTCATCTGTCGAGGACAAAAAGGGGACCTCTGCCTGTTTGATATCCTCTTCATTTTTTGATTCTTTTGGCCTTCAAAAAACTTTGTGAGGAGGAAAACGAGCGATATTTGCGCCAGAATTTGTCAACGAGTGCTCAAAGCAGCGCGTGGCCACGAGGCAGTCTGATGTCTGCCCTCCTTCCTCCCTTCCTTCCTCCCCCTTGAACATCGCCCGCCTCTTCCCTCCGTCTACTGTCTTTAACTTATTCATCTGCTGAAAACACTGGTCCGGAGTGAGCTTTTTCGCTCGCTTTTAAAGGTTCCCAATGCATTTTCTCCGCGAATGTCCCATCAGATACGCACGGCAGCACAACATGCTCCTGTTCCGAGTTGAATGTTGGCTTAGAGGTGGAAGGAGCAGGCTCGCCGGGTTCCCTTTTCCTCACGATTTTGTCGTTGCTCATCAACTTTTTCATGCCCAGTTATCATCATCCGCTTGAAGCAGGACTCGATTCTGTTCCGAGCAAGCAGCGATTTGGACCTGGCGACTGGATCGTCCAAACCCCTTTGAGTTACTTCACGTGACAAGCAGAGAAGTGCACCGGACAACTCGTCCGCCCAAATTCTTCCAAGTACATTTAGGTGACACCCAACATCGCGACAATTTCCTTGGGGGTTCTCTCTTCCACGTATGGTCCGAAATGCTTTGTTGAGTTGAACTGAGTCTTCCTGTCACCTCGGATGCTGTGAGAAGAGGACCTTGTGCCAACATGGTCTCAGCAAGAGAATCCAGGTCGGTCGCCCACAAGGCGGCTCCTCAGAAAGGTCGACCAAGAAGGGTCGGTTTTCGCCTCGAGTCTCCGTTTCGCGTACACCAGTTCGTGCAGACACGGCAGGACTCGATTCTGCTCCGAGCAAGCAGCGATGTGGACGTGGCGACTGGACCATCCAAATCCCTTTGAGTTAATTCATGTGGCATCCACCTCGAGGATGCCCACACCAGTCGTCTCTTCCGCATGCGCTCCGAAATGCTTTGTTGAGCTGAAGGGAGCCTTCCCACGATCCGCAACGTCGTCAGAAGAGGATCCTGCGCCAACACGGCGCCAGCAACATCGTCGTCGATCCAAGATGGTCGCCCGGAAAGCGGCTTCTCAGAAGGGTCGAAGGCGCCAATTTTAATTCCGTCGAAACATCTTTTGCATGTTGTACCACAAACTGCACTTTCACCTAACACTTTCCAGCAATTTCTACATGCGTGTGTAGCGTTTCTGCCTCGTCGAAATTCCTATCACCATACGGTTTGGCGTAAATGAACATCATCGAACGTGTGTCACACAAAGATGTGCTTCGTGTCGAAAAGGGTTGTCTGGAGAACCGACAAAACTCTCCAGTAGCCCTGATTTCGAGCTCCTTCGCCACCGCCTCCTCGGCCGCCCCCTGGAGGGAGGAGGGAGGGCGATGGGGGAGGGGACAGAGTCTGTGGAGGCGCTGGCAGGTCCCATCGCCCCCACAGACTCTGCCAGAAGACGTCGGTGAGCGCCCACCTTGTCAGCGATGTAGGCCATCCGCGGAGCGACGTCCTTGAGACGACCCAAGGAGCCGCCGACGTCGTTGGCGAAGGTCGGCACGTTGATCTGGTAGACGAGGCCGTGAGTCCACCACGGCGTGGCCTCGGGGAAGCGGAGGCTGGTCGCTTGACCGAAGAGCAGCCCCAGGGTGACCGCGACTGCGAGGACCGCCAGAATGGCCATTGCGAGGCCGCCGAGGGCCCAGTAGAACTGACGTTTGGTGCAGCCGCAGGGGGGTTTAAAGGATCTCGAGGAGAAAAAAGTAATAAAGGGAAAAGGGTGTTGGCACCTCAGCTGAGGTCGCGGTGACGAGGAGGGAGACGGCGGGCATTCACAGCGGCTTAACGAGGGCGACCGAGTTTCTCTCCCAAAAGCCTCTACCCGCGTCACATATACGTGACGGATGACCGCGGGGTTTTCATCCCATCCAGTTGGTCCAAACCGACGCTGTCCGTGGCCCAGGTGCCCACAATCCTTCGAGCTGCCATAGTGGGACCCGCACCGTCTTCCTCCATCGGATGAGATGGGATTTAGACGGTGGAGACCTGTCAAGGCTCCAGTGGACGCTGAGGGGTGGAATGCGAACGGAGGCGCCGATTCGGCCACCATCCGTCGCCGTACGGCCTGGCGGCTACTCTGGATGGGTCTCGCTAAGACCCAGAGGAGACCACCACCAACGGTAAGTGAACACGCCCGGAAGCACGTCGAAGAGGAACGAAAGGCGAAGTGATTGAACTTCCAACTTTCAAATGTTATCTCTCTCCTTGCCAACCGAGGAGAGGCTACAACTTCAACCGAGGTCGATTCATGCTGTGCACCGTCCACGAGGCTCTCCGCAAGCAGGCAACCCGTCAGACGAGAAGTGCTCGTTGGCTCCAGGGGTGTGATCCGGAGGAGGAGGAGCCGAGGAGGAGGAGGAGTGCCGAGGAGGAGCCGAGGAGGAGCCGGAGCCGAGGAGGAGCCGAGGAGGAGCCGAGGAGGAGCCGAGGAGGAGCCGAGGAGGAGGAGGAGCCGAGGAGGAGCCGAGGAGGAGCCGAGGAGGAGCCGAGGAGGAGCCGAGGAGGAGCCGAGGAGGAGGAGGAGCCGAGGAGGAGCCGAGGAGGAGGAGGAGGCTGAACCTCGAAAGAGGAGAATCGGGCTCCTGACCTGGTCACTTGTTCACTGCCACTGTTTTTTGGCTTGGCGGAGGCGGAAGTGCGACAACGCGGTGGATCTTTTTGCTCGAATTAACCGACAAAAACGATGACCACGTCGTCAGACGCCAAACTCGCAGGCCACCGACTTTGTGCCGGTGATGCGCCACGGAGGCGCCGACGGCAACGCAGAGCCAAAACAAACGACCTCTGTCTGGTCGGCAGGGAGAAAAACTGTTTGAAAAGGGCCTAAGGTTTGCCTCCTTCGCCTCCGCAACCGGTTCACCCACGCCCACCCACTCCGGGCTTCCACGACCGACACCGACGCCCTCGGGTTGTCTGGCACGCCCGTAATCCTTCCCCTCCTCGCTCCTTTCCTCCCTCACGCACGGCAGAAGGTTGACAAGTCAACCACCAGGGTTCCGATCCAGCGAAGGAACTATTCCCGAGCCATGCAATGTCCCTGGAAGAAGCCGCTTGCAGAGCTTGACGCAAGCTCCTCAAAGGGCCTAAACAAAGCGTCCTTCGTCCGCGTTCCCCAACTTCATCTCCATCTGTCGTTCGCTTCTGTCTCCAGCGGGGGTTTCCGGCGAGTCCTCTTGGCATAGAAGACGACAGCGTCTTCTCTAGTGCTGCGTTTGGGCACCGACACACAGAGCGGTTTGTTAACCCAGAGCCCGGACGTCTCAGCGTTCTCGTCGCATGCTCCCCATCGTCCACGCAGATGGCGGTGCCGGAGACGCGGAGATGGACGCCGACAGCCTCTCCCCAGAGGGCGGTCGGTCTTCCGGTCGGTGTGGAGGAAAAAGTGACCAGTACGACCACGACCGCCAGACCAATTCACTCTCCCGGTTATCGTCGAGGAGACGAAGAGTGACTGATGATGGACCGCTGTGCCACCGCGTTTCGACACGATGTGACTGAGGCAAAAGGCGACTACGAATGTGTCTACTCACTTAGTCTTGACAGCGGTCGTCTCTCCCACGGACATAGGGTGGATGACAGCCCCATCGTCCATGTTGACGTTGTGTTGGCTGACGAACTGAGCCAGCCGGGCATCCATTCCGCCCACGTACGGTGAGTAGACGTCCTTCTCGAAGTCATCGTCCGTCGGGGATGCGAAGAAGGCCTGTCTTTGTCCCCGCAACACCTCGTCATCCTCCTCTTCCTCCTCCATCTCCTCTTCCTCGTATGCATTAATGCCCGAGTCCACCTCCTCACCAACTCCGTAACCGTTGTAGACCTCCGTCGGTAGTGGCTGATGTCGAAAATTCTCTGAGAAACGATTGTACTCCCGATAATTCGGGTACATTTCACTTCTCACACGCACACGCTACTGTGTGTGTATGCCGTCGACTTGAGGCCTACTTCAGCCTCACTGTGGGCGTCATCGTCGTCATCATGGCAACGAGGTGATGAGACAATGAGCGCGCGGATGCTGATTGGTCGAAAAGCCCCAGCCAATAGGAAGCGAGCATTCAGTATTAACTGCGCGTATGTGTGTGCACGTGTTTATTTTTCCCAGGGTGAGTGAGGTATTTAACCCAATGCGAACATATCAGCGCTGTCGGGGAGGGTAGCCTTGTACCCTGATGGAGGAGAGGTGTTTGAGAGGCAGAGAAAGGCGGTTAACTGCCTCAATAGTGCAAGTAGTCGCGCACCTTCCTCGAGGGTTAGGCAAAAAACGCTCGCCACCTTCTGCGCTGGCGTATGCAAAATAGGCTACGATGTAAGACCAGCTAAATTCGGTGAGGCCTTATATATGGAATCCCGCCTTCACCGCCGGACTTTCCACATAGCGACAAAGTCGAAATGCGGGAAAAACAGAAGAATCTCGCGAAAGGGAATTTGGTGCACATAGAAGAGGAGGCGAATTGATCGGTTGTCTGGAGGACACTTGCCCTGTTGTAACGCTCACCCACCCTCCCATTTCATGTAACAGCTCTTTCTGGTGAACTTCAGCATTATTAGCCGCAATTCTGGCCTCACCAACTTGGCACACGCCTCACCCACGTGTTCGTGGAAGGCCTTCGAGTTGGGAAAATTCTTGTGGAAACGCGCTGTCGAAGTTAAGTCCTTTTTAATGGGACCTTCAATCTCTCCTTCATCCGACTAGAGAATAGAGAGGCGACGTCTCGCGACGTCTCTGAGCCCAGTCGAGCCAGCAGACGGTTGTTCTTGTGCCATATAATTTCACCTTCTGGGCACGTGGTCCCAAGGTCGTAGTCTGTTCTCAAAGTGGCTAATCTAAGACTACCGGGCATGGATGTGAGCGGTGCGCGGGATGCGGCGCCAACCACATCACTTCCTCGACGTCGTCCGGATTCACGTGCACGTGTGAAATTGTAGAAAGAAAAAATATAACGAAAGTTCAGCCTATGCTATTTTCCAGTCACCTCCATTTTCTGCCCGTCAGCAGCTTTAAGACTCCCATTTGTCATCTGGTTAGTGTCAGAGTGCCTTTTTGACCCGTGGGAGTGGACGCTGGATGGCACAGCCTACCGAGTTTACCGGAGAAGATTGGGAACGAGGAGAATGAAACCGCTCTCATTTCGTCAGTCTCATCACGACCGCGAACCACCGAGCTGAGCGGTCTCAAGCTCAATGAGTCATTTAAAATATAAAAATATGCTAGTGCGTTTCTGTGAAAAGTTCGGCGTGAGTGTGAATTTTGGTGACTTTATCAAAATGTTTGTGTGAATTTCTGCCAGTGTGAATACTAACTCCAGTCCCTCAAACATGACTTTACCACTAAGGAACAACGTTTGTAATAAACGCTAGGAAAATGGGCCAAATGATCCTGTGTAGTTTTCTGCATCCTCCGCATGCGGTCCCATCGTCGTAATGTACCTATGAAGTTACGGCCTTTGTGTTCCTGTAAAAAGCAGAAAATGTCGCCACTTTGATGAAAGCGTTTCTTAAGGCGTATCTTAAAATGTTTTCCCGTCTTTTTTATTTCTGACATCGAATTTCTGTAAGCACGCCATTAATACTAAAATCGACAAAAATGTGTACTTATGTACAGATAAGTAGCAATTTTATCAACCTTGCTACAACGTGAAAGCTGAAAATGTTTTTGCGGATGCAGCAACTCTCCAGCATGCTTCACTTTCTCATTTTAGAGAAAAAGACGTCTACTTCGCCTAGAAAGTCGCATGAAATTTTAAAATACCTCTGTCATTTCACCACTGACGGTCTGTGGAGCTCCTTAAGCCCTCTACTCTCTCCTCGTTCCCCTCTGCGTCTTCTGGAGTAACGACGAAATATAGACGTACTTCGGGTCCTAATGAAGAAACAGAACTCACACCCAACTGAGAAGTCATTCAGCATCCATGTGAAATGCCAGCGAGTCCTTCGAAGTGGCGGCGTCTGTGACTATTTGATCTCGACTGTTTTACTCGAGGGAAAATGAGTAGTTCAGGGAAACATATCTCATTGTGCCAAAGCTAAATTCCCTGGACAAATTATCCTTATCGCAGAGTGCCCAAAAGCATGTGGGGGTTTGTAGAAATTATGACTATGAAGATGGAAAAAAATGCTGCAAATACTGTGCCAACTTTATGCCCAGTACGTGGTCAAGGGGGCACTGAAAGACCGTAGAAACGAGTGACAGTGGAGGTAGAAGACGGTGAAGTGGCACGAAGTTAGGCTGAAAGGAAGTGCATGGCAGGTTGGAGATACACGAACCCATTCAAGAAGGTGTTTTGTCCGTTTTTAGAGTGAACTATTAGAAAAGGTTTATTTGCTTTCCTAGTTTTTTTGAGACGACTAGGATGGAATTAGGTCGAGCTTAGTTGGTTTTGATAAAAGGGAGCCGATTCCGCAGACTGCCATTGAAAACGATTAGATTCTGTTAATTTTAAATCCAAACTTTACCGTATGCATTGTCCTCTGCATCCGCCACTGGCAGACGGTGTTCGTAAATTAACCACTCGTAGAATCGGCGCTGGAATTTTGTTAACTTCAGCCAACTGCTACTTTCCAAGGGAGGAATGGTGCTCATGGAGACCCCCTTGACGCCTTTGTCCAGCTCGGCAAACACCACAATCTCCTTTCTGCGCCCACCCGCCCGCTCGTCGCGACTGTGGTTGAGACTGTGGTCCAAGGACAGGCTCGACCGACGTGTGGCGGAGGTCATGACGCCTCCCGGTGCCCGAGTCACCGTGCCTCAACGTGCCACCGTTTGTCTCTCTGCCTCCGTCGGGTGCATGCCTGTGTGCGTGGGTGTCACAGTGTGCACGACGTTGTGAGTTGCCAAGGTCGTGGGGTCGTGCGCACCCACGCACACACGCACAGGCGCACGCTTGGGTGCGTAGACGAGTGGCCGTCGCACGTGGTTGGTCCGCTCGCAGCGAGTGAAGTAGGCGTCCGGCAATGAGGCCAATTCACGCCACCTGCGATCGATAGGCCCAATGGGCGACGGCGAGGCAATTGGTGCTACGGGGGCGTGCGGGGGGGAGGGGGGGGGCGGAAGCCTAAGCGTCCTGTTGAGTGCCCCACTGCTCTCCTCGGCGAATGGGGGAACAGCGAATTCTGGTGCCAATGTGAAAATCTACGACTACGTGGGGAAAATACTTTCCTCGGAGAGGCAAGAGAAGAGTCCACCCGGTCGGCTAACGCATGCGCCGTAGGAAATAAAACATTGTTTCGCCCACTAATCGAGCCATCTGCGGAATCGCATGTAGAGGCTGCTCTCAAGAAGCCGCCACTTTGGATTGGGCGGAACTCGCCGAATGCGCCCTCCCGATTCACGCGGTTTTCGAGACAGAGGATGTTTCGGTTGCCTCAGACGTGTGCAAACCCTTCTTCATGCGCTTTACTTTCAATCACCATGGACAAAAATTAAATTTACGTGGACCTGGTATTGTTTAAGGTCAAAGAGTCCAAATATGCGGTTGCTCAGGTGCCAAGTGCGCATTTCTGTCACTAGCGGCCGTCAGCACCCAGACTGACCGAATCGCATTTTTTGTGTCAGCTTGAAATCATGTATGAAGGTAGAAGTTCTGTTTCCGAGAAAAAAAACACAAAAAGGAGAGGACAAAGGACATGAGTGTCTCCTGGTGCACTTGGATGCTGGCGGGCTCAAGTGAAGAAGGAAGTTTCGGCAACAGTCTTTTCTGAGCTACCCTAGTCAGCGCGATTTCGTTTTAAAAGTCGGTCACTAAGTCAAACTCGTGGAAACCGGATTGGATTTTAGACCAAATGCTCGTGAAATGTCATGCGTCCCTCCCCCCATTCAAGCGGAGTTCGGTCGCATTTTCAGCCCCTTTTATGGCCCAAAAGTCCTCTCAAACAGGCAAGAAAAGTACGAAGAAGAGTACGCGCTCGAGGCAGTGGAATGGGCGAAAACTGTCCCAATTTAGACAAATCACGGAGACGAGGCGGTTGAGAGGCGACAGAGTCGGAGCGGGGGAGGATGTTGTCGTCCAAACCGCCCACTGACCCTCGATTCTGCCGCCAATGCGAGGCAGAGAAGTCCCTTATTTCCACGTGAGGGCGATCGTCCGCGCCGCACACTGGCGGAGCGCAGCGCGGCGGTCGCCACCCCTGCTGCGCGCGCGCATAACGCTCGGGGGGGGGGGGGGATAGTGGTGAGTGCATCGATAATCGATACGACCCCGGTTGCTTTTCCAATGTCTGTGGTCACTTGACAACACCTGTTAAGAGGGTGGGGGAGCGACGCTTTAAAAAAATGCTCTCATCAGAAAGGAAATTTATCATAAATTACGATGAAGAGGTCTTTTCGAAAGCCACTTTACACACCCTTTTCAAACCCCTTGTTTTTACCATTTCCCCGGAAACCAATAACTTTACCAAACTGAGTATTAAAGTAGTACATTTGATACAAGCGATTACGTATCCCACAGTGGACTTGTTACGATTTCTCATGCGCAGTTTACCCTCATCGGCTTCCGTGAGTGCCTTTCGCAAAAAAACTACTCTTAGCACCGTCGCAAAATTTTCTCTAAAACAAAAATGCCTGCCACAGAAGGGACGATTTAGTCATTTCTAATAAGCATAAAGCATGATTGATTGAATAGAACAGCGTGAGCCAATAAACACAATCCTAAGCCTTACCGACCAATCAGAATCCAAGTGGGATCCGCAAAGAATTTCTCCTAAATAATTGAAATCGGAGATTCGGGAAGTAATCCCTTAAATTGTTGTAAAACACAAAGGGTCAAAAAGTACCGTCTGCTCCGTGGGGGAGTTAAAAGTTGATTATTTACAAAATTATTCACCTAGAATACATAACAAATGCCACAAGATGGCGCCACCTCTATGCGGAAGCGAATTATATTAATAAATTTTTATTGTTTCAAAGAATGAAATAAGTGGAGCCACAGCGACAAAATAGCAGAAAAATATACAGAATACGTAAGAGTATTAGAATTTGGTATGGTGCTCGATAAGACCGAATATCCTTGTTTGCATTTCAGCAGCATTAACAAGTCCGTTGCATAGGCGCTGATACTCGTAACACATTTTGCCTATGGCCGACTTTAACCGCTTCATATTCTGCTTTGGCCGCGTGTTGTTGCTCCGATTTCGTCGGTTGGCAAACCATGAGCCTACCTGAAGCACACACACACACACACACACACACATTGACAAGACTTTAAAAGCGTTTAATTCCCACTCATGCGCTAAAAATAGTAAGCGACATTGTTAAGCGCCCAATGACTCATACTTGGATTATTGACTTTTTATAAGAGTTGCGGGTGGGCGAAAAAAATCGATATTCCGCGTGAGGAAGTCGCCCTAATAGGCGCATAAATTTGCATTAAATGAAAATAAACGAATATAAAAGGAAGTAACATGCAACGACGATAAATAAAGTACATATATATATATATATATATTTACAGGAAAAAGTGGGATTCAGGGCATCATTTTACCTGAGTTTCTGTAATATTTCCGGCAAGTGCCATGCGCAGCTTTTCCTCCTTGTTGGGATAAGGTCGTTCCAAGTGCGCCCTGTACCAGTCGTCCATTATAGCTACTGCATTAGGATTGAGCTGAGTATTTGTGATATTTCGTGGCGTGGAAGAGTCATCTAGCACCACTAGGTCATCATTACTACCTTTACCGACTTCGGAGACGTCAACCTCGGCGTATTCCGGCTTTATAAAACCCGTCTCCTCAAAGTTATAGTAGCCCGCAGGATTTCCATTGCTCTGATCCAAAGTGGGCTGAGCCAGGGACGTGTAGGAGTATATAGTCGGACGACAATCTTGCATGAAGGGTTGAAAGCTCTGACTCTCGGGGTCGGGGAAATCTTCCTTCAAAACAGGGTTCATGGGATAAACACTGGACTGGAGGCAATTGTTATTTGCGGTTGGCGTCAAGTTGTACTCGTAGTGCGAAGTGGAGAGGGGGGGCAGCAGTTGATCTTCCAGTGAACTCGCGCCCAAGAAGTCGCTGCTGTTGTTAGGGTACTTGTGAGAAAAGGAGTCATTGGTTCTGACCTCGGAGTAGGTAGGCGTGTCGGTGGAGAGTTCATGGGACATCAGGAATCCCGGCGATTTCGAGTGTACGGTGGGGGGGAAGGAGGGCGCAGGGGGGGCTAGTGCAGTCCCGTAGACGTTTGGACCGCACTGCTGCTCGTACATCATATAAGTGTTCGTGTCTGGCTCGCACTTAAATCTGTCATCGCTGCGATAACATTAAAATCCACTTTAATTATAATCATAACCATCAAAATTCGTCCTCGGTTGAGAACGGAAACACGAATAAAAGGAAAGTAACTCGCTAAGATAGCAAGTAGTATCAAAGAAGTCATTTAAGCTAAAAGGTAAAGTGGTAAATTGACCTGGTCTCCGCCTTCCCCTGTTGACCCACGCCACCTCTCCCCAAACTCTTCGTGTCAACATAAAAAGTTATAATAAAAGGAAGCATAAAGACGAATGCGTTTGACAGAGGAGAGGGGAGAAGAAAGGTTTCAGTTCCAAAAGCACAGTTTACCTCATGCTGAGACGCTGACGACGTCGTGAACTGGGACCTCACCGAGTAGCCCCAAACAAACACGTGAGTGCTCAGCTGCGAGCAGTCGTGACCGCTGCTCGAGAGGTTTCGGGAGTTGTGCTCGTGGAGCCTCGCAAATCGATGGCTGTTGGCAGACTGGCCACTCGCATCTCAAGGACGAATTTGGCCCAAAATCGCACAAAAAACTTTTTAATTGCTAAATGCAATTTCTGCGGTGGGAAATGGTGGAATTGTAGATATTTCAGGAGAGAGAGAGAGAGAGGGAGTAGAGGAGAAGGGAAGACTCGAGGAGTAGGCAAAAAAGAAGGACGAAAAGCGAGTTGAGTCCCGATGATTTCATTATCAAGAGGTAGTGTCCAAAGATAACGAGATATTCCCGTCTTTAGTTAATGATAAGTTGGCATTAGAAGTAATTTTAACTATCAAACAGTTGTAAGGTTGAACCAACCTCAGGCCAGTGCACAGACGCCATCGGGAAGGCGAGTGCGAGAGTTTTTTCGTGGAAAGTGAGGCTTCAACGTGTGTAAGATCACATCGGTAGGGCAGAACATCGTCCTAGGTCAATTCACCAATTCGATCTCGCCTCCGAAACATAGGGCGAGAAGGAAAGGGAATAATAAGCAATCCAAAACAAGTTATGTTTGTAAAGGTACATGAGTTTTCAATGGAACGCAGAAATCACCGTCGGTTAATACCACAACGTAATGCGTACGAAAGAAGTACGCCGAGTTAACTGAGAAGACGAGGAGTAAGCTGTGAAACCTCTATATTAGAAAAGAGTGGTGACAGTCTTCCCGCAATTTCGTCCACCTCGACGTCTGACCGGGCTTAAAGGCAAATTTCTTTGAAAACGTACACCACCTGCGCCGAGATCCCCGACTGCCATGGCGACCGAGTTACAGTTCATGGGGGAATGGTCAGGCAGTGCATGAGTTGAGGAACGAATACTACGTAGCCAAGCAGCGGAATGTTTTCTACGACGGCCACGTAAAAACGCCGCGGTGCCCTGTGATCCACTTCCTTTTTCCCCAAAGGGGCTGAATGCAAAAGGCTTAACACTCGAAGCAGGAATCGAAACTTCATCTCCGGAGGCCAAGTTGATCTCCCCTCCAGGTTTAATTGATAAAATTCAAATGCGACGAAGATGCTACTTGAGACTAATTCAGTAGTAGTATTCCTAGCACACAGAGATCCGTGTGAGACAGGAGGTGATAATTGCATGCCAATAAAATAATTGCAACAAAAGTTACACCACCATTACGACACTATAAATAGCAGCATAAAAATACGAGGGACCCGCAAGAAATAAGCAAAATATAAACTCACTCCGGGATCGGAATAACATGGGGTCGCAAATTAGTGATGCAAAAATTAGCAAAAAGAGTCGTCATAAAAGGGCTCCAAACTTCCCAAAACTCAATGGAAGACAGGATCACTTGCCGGAGTTTATTCTCGATGATTTCGTCATGTTAGGTTTCATGTCACTGTTCGCAAAGTGAAAAAAGAGAGGGGGGAACAGCTCAAGGGAGAAAAACTCAAAAGAAACACTGTCGTTCCGGGGAGAGGAGGAGGAGGAGGAGGGGGGGAGGGGAAGGGAGGGCGTAAGAATGAGAAACTCAAAATAACAACAATAATCATGTGGACAAAAGGATAAGACGAGTTCCATGACAACTACGGTTTATGTGAAGTTGGAGAATTTCGTTTTCAACTTGATCGCGGTCCGCTGTTGTGGCCGTTGCGCTGCAGTGGACGCGGCCTGCGACCTCGTCGTCGACGCCGCCCCAGTGCCTGCGTGACCGGTGGCGGTGGTGGAGGCCTTTACCGCAGCCTCAATTCGCGGTTTCAGACTAGTTACCTTTGCCACCACATGTCGAAATTCGGCGGGATAGCACGAACCCACAGCCAGAAGGTTCTTTAACGCCAGACGATGGAGCATCTGGCGCACCGCGACCATTCCATCCTCGCCGCTGTCACTGCCGCCGCCAGAAGCATCGCTGTCATGGAGCAGGTCGCAGAAGAGAGGTAGCAGAATGACGAGAAGATTCTGACGTCCTGAAGCCTCGGCAATGTCCACAACGTTGAGAGAAAGCGCGATGGCAGCGGAAACGGCGTCCTCCAGACGGGCGAGGAAGAGTTGGCGAGCTTTCTGCTGCGACACCGGCGATTGCGCCTCACCGAAGACCTCCGTTGCCAATGCTGTTATCGGGAGACTGGCTCCCGAGGCCGTGGCGGTAGCCACCGAGAGCTCATACAGCCAGTGGAAAACCTGAACGGACACAAAGACGCACAACTCGCACTGTTTCGGGGGGAAAAGGTTGAAAGGTGACTTCAATGAGGCGACACGGGGAATGGGAGAAGGCAAAGTGTCTTGACTCTCAACACACGCGGACGCATCCCTGAGGATAGGCAAAGCGTAACCCGAAAGCTCATTGTTCCCAACTTTCTAAAAAGAGCAAATCGGCTATTAGTATGCCCGAACCGGTTGGACGGCCGACATTGTGGGGCTCCGCGAAAGGGGGTTTTCGGACAGACATTGCACGGGTTAAAACAAAGAAAAAGATGTGATCTGGCATTGGCAGCGGATGCGCGTATCGCAGAAGCAGAGTCCAGAAATCGTTGGAAATGAAATTTCGCAGTGAAGACCAGCAGAGGGGGACCCACGCGGTCCTCATCAGGAGCTCAGATGCCCGACCCGAACACGTCGAATCCGTTCTACGCGACGCAACGCTTCGAGGTCCTTTTCTGTTTCGTTCGCTCGAGCCGACAACTCGAGAACATCCCGACCAAATTTGAGAAGCATTTTACAAATACTTTAAAGTCATTTCTGCTCCAACAAAAGTGTAGGGATAATAAAAACTGGCAAATTTTTCTACTTTTACCCTGAAAACACCAATGTCCATAGATATTATACGCTGTGATTACTTTCTGGTGTGGTATTTCGCAAAAAACGATGCCAAAGATGCATCCTGGGCTTGATCAGGACACCCATCGAAGCAATACGCTGCTCCCCGCCTTCCTCCCTGCGTGTCACTGTCCGAGCAGGCGTCGCTGCTCCTTTTCGATTCCTCGTCCATTTAGTCGAAAACGTGTTGCGTGTTGAAATAGCTTTCAAATGAACTGTCTCTTGAAAAATGCATTCAAATAGGAAAGAGTGTGACGGAGGATATTCCCCCCCCCCCCCCCACCAATATATTCGAGGAGGACAGCAAAAAAATGTCCCAACATTCTGCGCGGTTCACATCACACCAGCCACGGCATAGCGAAAATTTGCGGACGGCGTCCTGCCTTCCAATTCTTGGTTTGCATATGCCCTTGGTGAAAAACACTTTAAAAAAAGTTCATTTGATGCTCAACATCAGAAATAATTCGAGGTGCTGTTGCGTAAAATCTGTGCATCCTCTGGAAAGTACGCATTTTCAGCTGCTTTCCCCTCTCGCAGTTCCACTTCCGCTCTTTACAATTTTGATTGTCCGTCGTCGTACACCTTTCACTTCCTCACCGTCTTCTCCGTCGGGGATCACCGCAATCGAAGCGTCTAAAGCGGCCAAATTGAATTCAGTCCAAGTCGAGCTGATCTCCTCGTGATACAGACTTTTAGGGGGGCAAAAAAAATTCTCAATTGCAACATTCGTCGCCAAGAATGTTTCGAACGAATGCTGCACTGAGACTCACTAAAGTGAACAAATATTTGACGAAAGTATTTCAGACAGAAATATCCTGTCGCACCTCGTAAACAAGCAAGTCGAGTTAGAAAAAAAAAGACATTAGCGCCGTAGCAGCCAGACACCGGTCGAGAGCAGAGAGCCACCTGGTCAGGTGTGGGACACTTCAGCAATTCACACGTTTTCAGGGCCGGCCAAAAATCTGTCTGTAAGAATCACACTCGTCTTGGCGACTGCCAATACCCATTGCAGGACGTCTGAAGCGCCCCCCGTTTTTCACTCCCCTTTGTAGTGGTGCCAGGGGGCGGACGATCCGCCAGAAGGCATGGCTGGCAAAAAGTGGTGACATTCTCACATTTCCTGGCCTCCCTGGCATCAAATAAACGGTGCGACGCACGAATGGCAAAGGGTTACTTTGACAAATAAATAAAATACAGCTCTAAGAAATTTTGCGTTAACTTTTAGCGCTCCACTGCTTCTGAAAGTGGGCGGACGTGGGACGAGGGGGAGGCTCAAAGGTGATTAGGAAGCGAGGTGAGAGGTGGTGTAGCCACTAACCAAGGGCATAAGAGTCTTGACGCAGCAGGAGCTGACATCGGCGTCGTGGTGATTGACGAGCAGTTCGATGGCGAAGAGACAGACGGCACGGGTTGAGGCGCCGTTCAGGGGGGCTTGCGACGACACCGGCGACGAGGCGTCGCGCCATGTTCTCGTCAACGCGTCGAAGACACCGAACTCAACGGCCCGGCAACGGAACACCACCAGCGGTGACGCGGCGATCACTCGAGCCGAGAGACAGGCCGCGGCCAAACAGCATTTCGAAGTGCGCTAAAATGAAAACACGTCAAGTCGTGTTTTCATTTGTTCAAAAGTGAACCTCTGAAGAGGAGTCTTCAACTGCCACGTTGCAAGTCTCTCCTAATTCCGAGAGCATATTTGTCTCATTCTCTGGGCCCCTTTGAAGATACTTTCATCGCTCTCTTCTCCTCCGTCTCCCGTCCCCACCGCAACAGACATTCGTTAAACGACCAACAAATCGGTTTAGGGTGGAGGATGAAACTACTGCGATAATTATAATGCGCCCCAGAAATATGGCTTTTAAGTTTAATAAAAAGAAAGAGGACAATTGGCGAGAGGCAGGATTCGAGTGAGTGTGGAGTGGAATTCTCAACAAAATGGCATAGAAAGTATCGGACAGGAAACAAAGCACCGAGTATGTCAAATCCATGAGTTGTAGAACCAGTGCCCTCTGAACGAGAAAGTAGTGTAAGGGTGAAGAAATTGGGAGAGGAGACAACGTTATGAGAATTAAGCCCTTGACATACAGACAACGCCTGGGAGACGTCATTTATTTCATATGTCAGTGTAGACTTTGACGCCTCCGAGGCAACAGAAACCGCCTTCGACGAACACTCTGCAGTAGGTTCTTTGACTGCCACAGTCGCGTCCTCATCCCCTTTTGTTTAGGCTTTCTTTTCCCTTTCAACGACGCCTGTAAACAAAGTCGCCTCGGCTGAAGCAGTCAACAACGAACGCCGGAGTTAAAAAAAAAGGAAGAGAAAAAGTGCTTCCCCAAGGTCTCAGGCGGATGTATTGTGTGAAAGTGGCGATGGAAGTTTATTAGGCTACTCTAGTGATAATAGTGAGATTGAAAATGACCGCCCAAGTGTTTACACTGTCAACTACTCAAGTGAAGCCTCAAATTAAAGTGGAACTACTTCTTTACGACTAAATGTGCGTAAATGCGCAAAGACCTATACTTCAAGCAGTGAGAAATCTGATGTACCGAAAGGCAAAATGGAGTTGGAAAGAAGAAAGGAAAATACTGACGGTATGAAGCAATTTACTGAAGCTGCAGGGAATAATTGCGCTGTCCAACAAAAATTTGGGATCCGGGTGTTTCCAAACAAGCTCTACTTGATAACTCTTTTGAAGTGATGGCCAGAGATATTCAGCGCACGTGGAAATGGAATAAAATGCGAAAATGGACCAGGACTGGCGTCCTCTGACACATGATAAAGGAAGAGCATTTTCCGCAATAGGTATGTTTTGGTCAAAGATAAAATGTAATAGACACAACCATATTTTCGAGAATTATGCCACGTAAACGTTTCTTAGCCACATCGCACTGCCTTCATTTTGAGAAAACAGAAAAAAAAAACTCAAATTTCGGCCTGTAGTGAAGGACTTGAATGCCAGATTTCAACAGGTGCATATTTCGGAAGAAAATATCGTGATAGACGCATCTCAAATGAACTTCAGAGGGCGGCTAAAGAGTACAAAATTGGCGGCATCCAAACGAGTGAGATTTGGAACTAACTCTTGTAAACTGTGTGAAGTCACAGCTTGTACTCGAGTGTCCACAATCAAGCGAAGCTAAATAGAATTCTTTGGTTAAAGGCACCACGTCTAGTGGCTACAAGAATGCGAAAATGGCGCAAACCTCATGCTCAGGCGCGACTCCATCCGTCTCCTGCAGTGCTGTCATTGACACCCACTCGGCGGTGTGGTCGTGCTGGATGAAGGTCAGGAGGCATGTGATGACAAGTTGATGCCACTCACAGGATGGCGTGTCTCCAGAGGCGGGGACAACGGTGGCGTTTCGAGGTTGGATGGCGGAAGGGAGTGTGCTGCTAGAAACCGCGTCTTCATCCGCCTCCGTGGAGACATCTGCGGAGCCGTTGGTGGTAGCGTTAGTGTCAACAGCACCGGCGGAGGTTGCGGCGGAGGGGAGCCTGCGGGTGGGTCTGCAGTGGTGCTGGGCCACTGCGGCGAGAAAGGCAACCACGGCGTCGGCTAAACACGCCTGCTCCTGACTCCATCCCAGCTTGGCATTGAGGCTGGCGCAGCCGCGTGCAGCAGTGCTGAATGCGGCTGTGTCTACCGCAGTGGCGGTGGTAGAATAGACAGCATCTACGCCGCCTGAAAGAAAGAACTACGCATTCAGCGTGCATCTATGCAACCCTTTTTCAACTTTCATTGTGCCGCTAAGCAATTTTAGGGATTCAATCGTCTCCATTTTCTTCGGGTTTGTATTGTCGTTAGATACTCTTTACAAAATTGGATTCTTTTGCCTATGAGTCTTTTACAGCCACGTAAACGGTCACTCATAATCACAGGAGGAATGTGGCATACCAGAACTCGTTGAAGTGATGTCCGTTTCGGCTGTGTTATTGTTCTTGAAAGCGTTGGCGGAGATTGTGCCGAGGTCAGGGGCGCCAGCGAACGATGTGGTGGCGGCAATAGTGGACACGGAAGAGGTGGAGCCGAGACTAGCCACGTCAACTGTCTTTCCCGCCTCCTCCACTGCTGTCGAGTTCGCTAATGATGGCGCTGTCGACTTCCGTGATGCAGTATGCGGAGGTCTCAGAAGCTCCAACTGGTGAAAAGAATTATGGTTTAGTTGACATAGAGTCGAAAAGAGGAAATAGAATTGAGTGAAATTCCGTTAAATCAACTTATCACGGCCGTGAATCATTTTTTCGCAGTACACAGCACCTCCCTGTGGCTCCGTCTGAGCGGATTTCACAGGAAGAGTAGTTTTGGCCAAACTGGAAGAGTAAAAACGGGAAGGAGGACGAGAAGGGACAGAAAGAGGAGAAAACCCACAAAGCCTTGCACGCTCCTCCCCCAGGCGCCACAATGTTCTGCCCTGCCATCACTAAAGTTAAATCCCTCGTCGCATTACTCCTCAAATGTCCTCTGTTCATAAGGTGGGGTGTGGGGGTTGGGGAAGGCAGTTACGGCTCAATTACGCGTGTCAATGTTGGGCCGGCCAAATCTAATACAAATTTCTAAATACAAGTCTACTGCCTGAAAAAACCGATGTAGACGAGTTGATAAATGAGTTAACAAAAAAGAATTTCCAAGGTAATGTATAAATTGGATAAAAAAGGAAAGAAAAAGGAACAGAAAATCTGACCTGCGCGACTCGTGAAACCAGTCGACACGTGACAGGCAGAACACCTGAGACCTGTCGATTTGGATTAGTCGAGAGGATTTCGGGTGAAGCGATTCGCAGTAAAGCGGTGAGAGCATGGATTGCGCTGGCTAGGATGAGTGGAGTTTTCCTGTGCCGAGCAGCTGTTGATTTGGGGAACGCTAGTGGAGATGGGAATATCCGCCACTCACAAATCACCGAGAACATTCAATTTGTTAAGTCAAATAAAAGGCACTAACGTTTGAGAGATGACTTCTCTGCTGCCGATGATTGGAGAACGGAGGGGTGATACCGAGCGAGGAGACAGACAATCACCCGCAGGGTGGCAAGGGTGAATCGACAGGCAGAATCGGGTGACTCGTCGAAACAGGATCTCACACCACCGTCGGCGAGTTCGAGGGCTTTCTGAATGGCTTCCATGTGCGAGGCGTGAGGACAATAGAGGACGGCTAGCAATTCGTCAAGACTCTGGCCGGTCTCTAGCCAAAGTGAAGAGACTTCTACACCGACTTCGTTGGTGCCACTCCCGGAAGGATCCAAATCGGCTAGAGAGGAAGAGCGGAGAGAGAGAGGGTCGGCGACCAGGCCAAAAGAGCAGGTAAACAAGAGGCACCTCGACGTAGGTGACACCTACCAGCAATAGCTGTACGCAGTCTGTCGTCGGCTGCGGCAAGAAGAAGGTGAAGAACACGCAGACAGGCGAGATGAAGGTAGATGGAGTCGCGAGTGAGGATTATGCGATGCAACACTGACATCAGTTCCACCGGGAGTTGTGGGGTTGAGGTGAAGAGATGAATTCGTGACTGGGGATTCATAAGGAGCAACTCTACGATACGTAGACACTTGGCGACCACGGATGTCGGTGGTTTGGAGATGACTTCGGACATGGCCTCCATCGCTATGCCTTAAAAGTGGGAATAAAGAGGCAGATTGTGGCGCTGCAGAACAGTAATCGGCATCCGGACCTACTGGCTACAGAGCAGGAAGAACATCTGACACGAAGACTAGATCTGACAGAGAGCGAAAGACCATCAATTCCTCCGCAACATATTAAAGAGAGAGAGAACTTTTGACAAAAAGAGAACGCACCGAAAATGAGAAAGAAAGAATCCCTTGTCATGGGAATGACAGTCTGTTTCTCTTTGGTCTCATAACTTGAGTAGGCTGATTCCGGTGTGTACTTCATTTCCGTGTTCAAGCACAGAGTCGCAGCCTCTAGGAGCGCGAGCCACGAACGCGCATAGAAGGGTCGGACCTGGTCTATTCCCGTTTGTGCATCGTAGAACGCGCCCGCGGTGGTGGGTCGCTGGAAGGCCAGCTCTTCGGGCAGGTTAATGAGCGCAAAATCGCGCAACGCCGCCAGCCAGTCGGACGCCAGCTCGACGAGGTCGGGACCGATGAGAAGGGAGAGAAGTTGGTAGGAATGACGCGACTCATTCACTGTGCGACGCGATCTTCGAATGAAGCGTTTCCGTTTGACTAAAGGTTAAAGAGGTTAAAGTAATATGACAAAATAATATGGGACGAGATTCACTTAACATATTAACAATTGAAAGGAGGGAGGCGTGGGCAGCGGAGCAGGTGAATGCGATCCAATATGGACAATGATGTCAGATCGACAAGCGATTGGCAAGTTTGTTCAGTGGCATGGGAATTTTTGATCACAGGTACGCGTGAATAGTAAGCAAATTCCGGGGTTCTCGGACAAAGTCAATCTCCGTATTAAAAATTGTGTTGGGGTGGTCAAGTTCTTGTAATCTTGTAGACGAGGATCGGAAAAACGATCCCAACAAGATATTCAAAACCCCAACGACTGAGTGTATAAATATCATAAACTTAGTAAGGAAAAGAGGGTGCAATGATTCTACACAACATTCGATTCGGCGATGTTGACCAGCCGGAGCAGCCGTAGCCCACCAGCGTCCTCGGAGGGGAAACACCAAAATCCACGTTTTGCAGGACGGCAAGTCGTATTGACAGAGATTGTTAGGCGAACCTATTCATGGAGCAGATAATACGGGAGACGACATGGAAATGCGTCACTTGAGATAGACTTTCCTAGTCCCGAGTCATTTAACGGTCCTCTTCTCACCCATCTTTATCGTTAAATGGAGAAACCATGGAACGCTCAGCGTTAATACCACGTCGAAAGTTGAATATTAACAGTCTAAAGTGGACTGAAGCCCATGGGGAACTAAGATAGTGCATAAGTTGACAGTTGACTCACAATCGACACTTCCACTGCATGGGCCCATCTCACCCTCCTCCTCTCCCTCCCGATTGTCGTCCTCCTCTTCAACGTCATCCGCATCGTCAACCTCATCCTCGCCATCCACCTCTTTCTCGAACACCTCCAAGAGCTTCGAGGCATCGTTGACGGAGGGTTGCACCCAACTGCCAGTTCCACCACAACCTCCGCCAGCCATCATGAGAAGGAACTGTCTTTGAACTAAGTCACCTAGAGGGTCGCCACAGGCATCACTGTCCTTTCCGTGGCTCTCTAGCATAGAAAGGAGTTGTAGAGTCTGCAGAGCCGTCTCTCGAAATCTTGCGGCTGCGATGAACACCTCAGCCCAAGCAGTGAGCACGGCCAACTTGAGTCGAGTGACACAGGCCTCCGAGAAGATGGCCGTGGAGGCGGAGACGGACATGGAGAAGGGAGGAGCACGCAGTATCTCCAGTGAGGCGGTAAGGAGGTCGTGAACGCGACGAAGATCGGCGGCTTCTCGGGGCACACCGGAGGTGAGCCAGCAGGCACACACCTCGCAGGCGGCTGCTGTAATGTCGGGAAGCGGTGCTGCGGCGGAGGACGAGGAGGCCGCATCGCTGCTGCCAGTGGTGGTGAACGCGGGAACGGAGTGCTGCGGAGATTTGTGCTTGGAACTGTTCCAGAAGGTAATTACCTTCGTCGAAAGACAAAGTAAAATCAGAATTACTGAAATACGTAAACTATATGGAAACACTTTAGCGGAATGTTTTTTTTTTAATTGAAGAATTCCCGAAGTGGGCAGAAATTGAGGCCATCCTGATGTAGATCATTCGGCTTCGAGAATTTGCAAGTATTTTAAAAAGTGGACTTAATCGGTGGATCTATTGAAATCAGTCGGTTTGACGACCATATTCTCATTGACGAGGTGACAAGGGAACATTTGAGTACTGCTGTTTAAAATTTCCAGCAACAGGACGAACTCTGCCTCGAGAGGGTCAAATACACTGGTAGCCTAACCGCTCAAGCGCCGAGATGCCGCGACATTTACGAACAGCGGCTGAAGACCAGATGCCACACCTCAGAATGGAAGTGAAATATGGCTGAGATTATGAGTTGCATCTGCGGACACGAGGCAATTAGGACTCCGTGGGCAGACATCCTCGCCATTCCATGTTGGCAAATGACAGTGAAGCGTACTTAAAGCAATTTAGGGCTTTTTAGACCGCTTACTCCCCAAAATCACCTCACGACTGATTTAGCAGGACAAAGGCGCGTGAACAATGTGAAAATGTGAAGGAGGGTGCGACAAAATGGACAAGAAAAGCTTCGCGTGCGAGTACGCTGTTACACGAGTCGTTGAACTGCCAGACTCCAAGCTAGAGACAAGGTGCTACAAGATTCTCAAACCTTCTGCAAAGTAGTGCTCAGGATGATCCCATTTTCGTCACTTTGAGGGCAAATAGATGGAATGTCGTGTTGCTGCTGTCACACATTCAACTCACCAGTCGAGTCGGGGTCCACCACCGGGGTGAAGTATTGAATAACCTGTTTCAAGGCGAACAGACCGAATCGACGCAGATGATCGCTGCTCGCAGTGGCGGCGATGAAAGTCACTCGCACCAGATCACCCAAATGCAGCACCAGCCAGGGCGCGTCGTTCACACCGCGGCGCAGTTTGCGTGCCAGGGCGAGGTCAAAGTGTGCGCGTTGTTGCAGTTGAAGCGGGGTGAGAGGGCCGTCGCGGCAGAGTTGAGGACTATGGAGGCCGATTTCGATGGTGGAGGTTGTGGCGGAGGGGGATGCAGCCGTGGCTAACTCGGCGGCTTGGTGGCACAGACAGATGAGTCGACGGAAGCAGGCGATCGCGAGAATGCGAGTTGACCATCTACGCAAAATTTCAGGTCAGTTAGTCCATTTTAGAAAGGGGCTGTTCACCCGACCTCCATTTAGTGATCGCCTGCCTTTGTCCTCCTTGTCAAAGCGTTTCACCAATAAAACCTCACTTTAATAGTCGTGATTAGTACACAACAAAATACTACCTCTATTTATCGTCGAAACTCCTCTTCTTCACTTCCTATGCTGATCAAATAGAATTTATGCGGTGAAAAGGCCAGAAATATTCCGGTATGTCAGTTCACTTCTTTGCCCCGATTAATGGGAAGAAAAAGAAAGGCATGTCAAAGAGTGTCATGGTCGCCATCATCAAGAGAGCTCGTTTAGCCACTTTCACGCCCTGTGGAAAACATCAGGCGAAAGTCTTTCCCTCTCCCTTGCTCTGCTATTAGGAGAGAAGGCAACTCAACCGTAAAATCAGGCTACATGCATACCATCATCAAGTGTAAGTGGTGTCAAAACAACATATTTTGTGGATCGGGCAAGCCTCACCTGATTGGCTAATCGGTTCTCAAATGTTCAATATAAAAAATACGACCAAATGACAGGTGATGGGGAGTTGGTGACTTCGAAGGAATGGTAATTTCCTGTGAACTGTGTACCCTTCCCTAATTACTCGGGAAGAAATGATGCTATGGCGCCAAAAGGCATGAGGAAACAGCGGTGAAATTAAGTAATTTCCACGGAGGTTCGTGTTCCATTACCTCGGGGGGAGGTTGAAGATTGCACCGCCGAGACGAAGACGTTCAGCGCGCGATTCCGCGATGGCACCGAAAGTTTTTTCATCGTCATCTTCGTCCGTCTCCTCCTCCTCCTCGCCGCCTTTTGTGATCTCATCAGTATCATCGGCGCCTGCGCGATGCTCTGATGAGCGCCAAAGCGTCGAATGACTTACCTCTTCTCTTCTCTCTCCGGTAAACTCAGAGTTGGTCAACTGGAGGAGAAAATGAAGGCAACAAATTAGATGTCTTTAATACTCTCCTCTCAGATCACACACAAAAAGACATGTAAGGGAAGTTACATTTACATCTTCATAAACTTTCTTTCACCCTTTCCCACACCTTTACCCACCTGACTCCATCGAAGTTCAGTCTCGCTGACGCCAAGATCAACATGGGTGTTAAACGTTCTATTTCGAGCGATAGCGGCATAAACCGAAATCTGGCCATTCGAGTAACTAACGGCAACACAGAAACTCTACTTTAACGTGAAGAAATAATATTAAACAGTGCGCCATAAATTGCTTACAATTGAATGTAGTATGGGCTACCCGCCGACAAAGTGAAAACGTACTCTTCATCAGAAAGCAAAAAAAAACATAAAAATTGAGACGAAAAAAGGGGAGGCTTGCAATTCACACAAGATTAAGGAAAAGTAAGGGATTAAGGCAGTGGAACGACATAAGGGGCATTTTAAATGGAAATAACAGAAGCTTGACAAGAGCAACTTCTTTCAGCACTCGTTTTCGCCATCAGATAACGAAATGCCCACGTGGAGGCTACACTTCAAAGAAGTGCCATGCACCAGGCCGCTGGCCTTTTGAAAATTATTCCATTAGCATTAATGAGATTTGAGATTGACGGTTAGAGGAAAAGTTGCCTGGATGTAGGGATGAGCAAACCCACCAGAAGTAACTGTTTAAGACTCCTCATCCACTCGGGGAAGTGGCTGAGACCTCGGGTCTGCAGAAGGCTCGAAATAGCCTCCTCCAGATGGCCTCTTAGTTTCGGATCTGTTTCCACATCCAGGAGGCTAAAGAGAACGGCCTCCAAGGGCACGCTAACAGTTTCAGACATTGTTGAGTCCTCGAACATTGCCAATTTTGCCAAATTTGTTGGTGTCTCGCCCGGCAGAACGCCAATAAAACCGGATGAAGTAGAGGAGACGGCAGGAGAAGCTGCTTTTAAAACTACTGCCGCTGTTGTCATGACTTCACAAAGGTTGTTCGCGTCTTTCTGACTGATTTGTCGAATGCAGGCGACTGCGGCGCGGCGTAAAGCAAAGTAAGGGCTGGTCATTGCGGCCTAGAGGGGAGAGAGACAAAAATACCAGCTAGGCGGTTAGACGAGAGGGATGCTCTACGCGTACCCCTTCGTCCACGAGGCTGTGGACCCAAATCTGTCGTTTTAATTTGTGGGACTGAATGACTGCTGATAGACACCCACAAACACACTTATCTGCCGGCTTCAAAATCACAGCTTTTAAAATCACAGCTTTTAAACGACATTGTTCGGGGTTTTTAGAAAATTTTTGCCCTATGGTTAAGGCGCTTTTAACCGATTCAGGTAAAGGCAAGCCATGAGCTGTCCAGACCTCGAGACAGGGAACCCGGTAGCTATCTCGCAACCTCCATGAAATTGGGCAAACTTCGTCGACTGAATCGATGCAATTTCGTCAACGAAGACATGGTGAAGCAATGTGTCGGATAAGGGAAATAGAGGCTTTCCGTTTTCTCGCTTCTCTGCCACACAACTTGCGCCACTCCACTCCTAACATATCATCAATTGCGTCGACTCACCGAGAGGAAGGGGGCAAACAACGAGAGATTGACGAGGTGAGGAGCGAAGACATGGATCCGTTGGAAGTTGGCAATGCCCTCAGCCTGCAGCAGAGGGTCCGGATGCTCCAACAAGATGGAACAGCAGAGGAGGCAGGAGAGACCCAGATTCGACTTGCCTCCGCTGCCACTGGATGCTGTCCAAAGGAAATTGGTGTGTTTTAAAATTGTCGGGTAGTGAGGCAACTTCACAACCTCAAACGGTTTCTGGGATGAACCACAAATCATACCATGACTAAAACTACATAACATCAAAGGCGGGTGAGGTTGGCGACACACCCGAGAGGCGGATAAATTCGGGATTTTTCATTACAAAAAACGACTGAAAGGTCGGAGCAAAGAGGAGGACTAACAAGTGACGTTAAAACTACCTGTTTTGTAGAATGCAAGGCTGCTGACAAGCATTGGTAAAGCAGAAGCAGCTCCTGGCCGCATAACTTTCGGGGTGCTATCAGTCCATGTCTTTCGACATCACACGTCTTGACGAGGTAAATTTCGAAATATCTCCGGACAAAACACTTTTTTATACTCTCCATAAAACAGAGGAACGTCTCGGAAGTAGACCATTTGTTAACAAGTTTTTCGCCATTTCTGGGAAGCCGCTGATGCTACCATCTTCAATTATCCAAGAGTCCAGAATCACACGAAGACAGAGTTAGGTTTTATAGAGACTCAAAATGTTTTCAGAAGAATAAGACGAGGAACGGAGTCACGGTTAACGAATATGGCCTCTCCTGGGACTATCGGGCTCTGCACTCGATCTTGGAATTAGCAGAAAAGTAGACGACTCGCTTTCAGGGGAATAATAATTCTACTCTCCCCGAAAAGCTTCATGTACATAGTTGAGTGATGATTAGGCTAAATGTCTGTCCCATTGGAGAATCCTCGTTTCTGGCGTGCATACATTCTCAAGATGCCGGAAAGCCTCTACGGTGGACAGTGAATAAGTAGCTGCTGAGACTCATTAACGGAATTGTGATCATGTAACAGGACAGTATTTATTCTGTTCTGACGTATTTACCCACATTACACACTGTCTAGAGTCCCTCCGCACCAGATTTCCTCCAAAACCTTCACAAACAGAAGGAGATGGGGGGAGGACGGATAAGGCAAACAATTTTGTTGTTTGGTGAACCGCAAACTGACTTACATTGTAGTTCCGGTCCCAAAGTAGTAATGAGAGCACCGAGGAGGTTAGCCAGACTTGCATGGATGTCGACGACAGTAGAAGGTGTCTTAAGAAGGAGACGAAGAACCAAATTAAGGCTGGGTTGCACAAACTCGCGGAACATTGGACCTCCCGACTCGGCGGTCAGTGCGAGAGCGTTCAACGCCCAGGTCTGAAAAGAAGAGGCAAAACAAACAATGAATTTCAACAAGTATTCAACTCTCTCCTCTGTGCTGATCCACGGACCGTCTGGGGAGTAAAATGCCATAACAACACAAAGGCAGTTGACTTTATATTCACCATTCACCATCCGCACCTTTGCTAGTCCCTCCAAACAATCGGAAGTGACGTCTCTCGTCCCAGTGCCGTGAATTAAGACGGTCAAATAAAGACAAGGGAAGTTGTTTGTCCCCTTTACTTGAAGGTGCCTGTTTCAGGCCAGAGGAGTGATTCACTGGAGGGAGATTAGATCCTATGGTCATGGGTGAGTTGACCGTAATCCAACATTCTTCTCTACTGCGATGGACGTTTATCAGACTTCGGGTGCATTTGCTCCCGAGGATTAGGGCATTTTCTGATAAATATTAAAATTTTGAGGATGAAGCATTGCTGTTGGACTTTTAATGCTAAGACACTCGATCCGTAGAACCGAGGTGACATTAGATTAGCCGAAAAGACGACACCTCAGGTGAATTAGGCTTCCAGATAAATAACCAGGCAAGTGCGGAAAGGGGCTGTGGCACCGTTGTGTCACCCCATAGGTCACCTCCCCATCCGAGTTTCTGCCACTTTAACGGGGGGATGTTGGGAGTTTTCTGTGCTTAAGAGGTTTTAAGCTTCTCCAGACCATAGTGCTCAAGAAACCAATTTTAGGGGAAGAACGAGATGTCGCTCTGGTGTACAAGGCCCAGAAGATGAGTCGCCGGTTGAGCATCTGTGACTTCCCTACCGTTGGCGATTGTAGCTCGAATTTAAATCCCCAAAATTTATTCAGGAGATAGAGAAAACTGTTCGTGCCATTCGACCAGTCCCGGTTATTTTTCGCAAAAAAGGATGTGTGAAGAAGTCTAGAAGGGCATCATGGTATCTTCCTGTACCGAAGAAAAAAATTTTTACAGCGAGCCTCAGGAGATGTAGGACTGGTCCAGAAGTGTCCAATCAATGGGGACATTCTTCGAAACCCAAACCACCAGGTTAGTTAATTAAGCCATGTCGAAAAAAGCAGCACCCAACGCAACGGGGGGGGGGGAAGTAGAGAAGGAACTATAGGAGGTGAAAAACAAAATTGAGAAACCAAGGCACCGGGTTAGCGTCACACCTGAACAGTGAGGGCGCTGGAATCCTGCGCAACAGCAAGGAGGACGGAGACGCTGGTGCTGAGGTGTTGCCCACATGCCAGACCGCCGACGAAACGATGCAGACACCCAATGGCGGCACAGAGACCGGCGGCGCGGGCCTGAGAATCACGAAGACAGCGAAGTTGGTCAAAGCACGTCTGTGCCACCTCCGCCAAAAACCCGCCTTCCCCCACGACTTGGGCCAGTCGGCCGACGCATTCGGCAGCGGCGAAGCGGAGCACCGGGTTGGAACTCGACAAGACACTCTAGAGGGAAGGGGGAAAAACGGTACTACTGTCAGTTAAAATCAGTAGAAACTGTTCTTGATAAGTAATAGGCATTTACCTATTTTGGAGGGGCTATTTAAACGATACCATTGAATGTTCAGCTAAAGTGGGAGGACATTGCAGTCTTGAAGTCTCAGGGATTTAGGCTGGGAAGGACTTTACACATGACAACGTATGGTAGATAGGACTTGGCACAACAATTGACTCTTTAAAATTCATGAGGTGGAAGGCTAAAGTGTCAAGCGTAAAATATACAAAAAAGATGCCACGTGTCATCAAAATGAGGGTGGGTGATAGGATTAGAGGTCAGCAGGAAAGCGACAAGAAAAGGTTAATCAAAGAAAACATATGAGCTGTAGAATGGCTTTAATCAAGTCAGTTCGGCTACCATAATAAGAGAAACAGCCGTGGCGCGCAAGTTCTTGTCCTCCCCAAAGGCGTATTTGGTCTCCGAGAGGTGGCGCCAAGCACACAGGAGGGCGGCGAAGATGTTTACTTGAATGGCCTCTTGCCGTGCTGCCTTGGAGACACGAATGCACTCCGCGAAGTGCTCCAACATTTGGACCTTGTGGCGCGCGGAGACGTAGGGGAAAACGAGGCCAAAGAGGTCTATCGACGCCTCGATGACCTGAGAGGCGAGGATGGGGGGGCCCTGACGGTGATGGTGGTGATTGTGCGAGTGACCGGAGGGGAGAGGGTCGTCAGTTGAGAGGCGGGGAGCGCTCTGCTTGCGGGGAGCTATTGACGAGAATTCGGGCTGACCCTCGAGGATAAACTTGAGGGAGTAGTCGATGGTAGAGGCGTCGGATGGCTTAAAAAATGTAAAAGCAATACAAGCGAATGATGAAAGATTCGGTAGATGGGAGATTAAAGCGAGTCTTACGTTACTTTCAGTGGGCACATGTTTTAACTTATCAAATGATTCGCCAGAATGCGAGGGAGGATGTCAGAAAAACTACGGGTTCCGCGAATGGCACACACGAGGAACCAAAAGTTCCACATCAATGTTTGGTGAACCTATAAACACTTGAGAGGGTGTTGAGAAAGACTGTGGTAAAGATTGACAAAAAATTTGCCAGAGAGCGGATTTCGATCGTGAACTAAAGGAAATACGACAGGGTGAAGAAAAGCCCGATGAGATGGGTCAAATGAGACACAAACCTTTTTCTCCATTGCTGTGTTAAACCAGACAGGAGGCCCTCAGTGTCGCGTTTCGGAGTCGCACAAAAGATATGGGGCAAAATGACTTTCTGCAGGGGCAAAATGACTTTCTGCAGGGGCAAAATGACTTTCTGCAGATCGCCAAAATGCATCACACCCGATGGAAGTCACACTACCCAAAATCACTTTGGCAACCCAGAAGTACACATCGGGTGAATTCTCAAGAGAAGGACATAAAAAGTAGCAGGGTTTACTAGAATCTCAACACACAACTACGTAGCGAGAAAAAAAGTAGTCCATGTGTTGGGTGGAAAAAGAAAAAGAGATGTCGACAGACACTGTCAAGGCTTGCAAACAATCTCTCCCATAATCCCGCTGCACCACAAAGTCTGGTCTGTCGAGGCAACATCTTGTCGCTAGAATCCCCTTTTCCTGCCATCCCCTCCCCTCCAATCCCTTTTCCCGCTATTCCCAAGTGCCCACTCCGCGTACGATGGCAACGAAATATCAAGGAAGGGGATAACGGCACGAAGGGACACCGATGGAACGTGGAAGAGGAGATAGGGCTTTATCTCTCCCCCATTATGGTACACCTAATCCCAGTAATAATAAATAGTTCCCAGGTTGCAAGGGTCTGATCTAATTCTTGCCTGGAGAAATAACAAAAATTGGGATATGGACTTTTCTATTGCCCACTTTCAGAGAGGAATTCGTGGCAAGCGCCTCTGTCCGCAAGACGAAGTGGTAGCCTACAGGTGGTAATGAGCCTGAACTGTCATATTCTGGTTAAAGTCAAATTACAAAAAACCCCACAAACAATTCGAGAATGGTGTAATTTTTATTACATCGTTCGTTCGCCAATTCAACTACCCCATGTCTTGACAATACTGTGACGCTTGAGGTGGTAAGTGGAGTGAACAACCAGGCAACTGCATGAGCTTCAAGGTAACACTCAATGACTAGTAAATATTGCCTGGGAAATGGTGAGGGAAAATACCACAAGGGATGCGAGGTAAGAGATTGGCACATACAAGTACACCATAAAAATATATCCGCGAGCCTGGACTCACGGCTGAGGGTGTGGCACTATACGAAGGGAGATAAAAATTGGCGAGATATCTCATGCCGACGCGTACTTTCGTTCGGCCCAAAGTCATGCGAAAAGGGTTGCAGGGGTGCCTACTGCTCAATTACTCGATTTACGCTAAGTAGCCGTCCCTCCATGTCCTCTCATCCCCGTCTGGTTCAGGAGAACACAAAGCGTTTGCGATTTTCTTCCTTTCATACGTCTAGTGGCATCCCTTCACCATTTTGGCTGTCTTCTCCAGCATACAAGAGGTACAAGCATGCAAAGGTAGGAGTTCCTCAATGTTGCCCTTTTTTGATTCAATAATCATTGGTAATTTTGACAGAGAGTGAGGAGCAGAAAAGCGATGGACCGCTAAACTAGACCCAGTGGAGCATCTCCCGGCGAAAGAAGCAGTGAGGAAAGTAATTTCCGACAAAATCTCGCTTTCCAAGTCCGTTGCTTTCGAACTTTCATTCCTCCCTCCGCCTTGATATCTGCACCCGAAGACGGATTGAGCACCTCCAACTTCTTTAAATACATGAATTCTAAGGTAACATGCGAAATTTCTTCAGGAACACAGCCCAAAAGTCTTTCGAAATGAGGGACTTTCAAAAAATCCTAATTCAGCACCAGCATAGGATGGTCGCATAACTTCCCTCACCGAACAATCCTGTGACGCGGCCTTTCTCAGACAAGGGTCAGTTTTCCTCATTTCACCAAAGATGGCGTTTGAGGGACTTCTGTTATGTGCCGAAACACCCAATATTAGTAAATGAGGCTCCTGTAAGATAAAATTATGCTGAAAGAGACAATGCCACTATTGATTGAGTGATATGCAACACAACATTACCTAGTCAATGAAAAACGATATTCTTCGGCTAACAGATTAAAAGACCACTTTTCCTGGACCCAAATCATTGTTGGCAGGGCAAATGTGATAAAGATAACCATGGACACATCTAACAACAGCCACGCACCAGTGGCCGATAAACAACAAATGTTTCCAACCGAAAGACCTTGAAACTATCCAATAGCGAGCGGGAGAGTAGAGCCATAAAGTGGTAGAGTTCAATAAACTCACCACAGCGGTGAGGAGTCCCTCCTGCAAGAAGAGGAATGCAGTGTCATTGCTCAGGGAACCGGGGCAACAGTAGTTATGTTGCTCAATCTAAAATGCGAGGGAAGAGGGAAGAAAATATTGCATGCAATCATCACAGAGAGGTGGTATAAATGTGCTCTTTTACCAGGTACTGCAAATGTAAGGAATGCGTAGGCATAGTTACTGAGGATAACTACGCGATTCCAGGACTTTGGGTGCACAAATCAAATCAAATCCCTTGTGAGAACAAAAGAAGAGAGGACAAGTGATCTTAAGGGAATCGGCGCTGATGGGAACAGTGAGCCACCCTACGATGGGCAACTTTTAGTCAAAATGGGAAGACTTTACAAGTGACTGCTACGCCTGATTCTACCGCAACCTCTCGCATTTTACATAAGCACTGCCAAACGTCTGCGTGATTTATGAACTTCACTAAACATACACCGAAAGACAGGCTAATGGAATAAGCGGACTTGAGAGAGTCGTAAGTAAAATAAAAGGTTAGCCAAAAAATAAGAACTTTTTCCGGATAGCAATTAACAGTTGCATTGAACAGAACTAACAGTGACGACGTAATTATTGTTAGCATCAATTAGCACGACATGTGGCTTATTAATGGCGGGAGGATTAAAGGTTCCCGTTGTAGAAGTTGTAGGAGATAAAGCTGAAATGGGCCAGTAGGGAGATGAGCATTCATTCAGAGAGGGAATTACACATTCGAGGACATTAGACAGTCGGTTATCACATGGCGATAACAATAAATACTCGGTATTTGGATAGTTGTCTGGATTCAGCTTTTCAAGTTAGGAGGAGGAAAAAATTATCAGTAGGTCAGTCCTTGAGAAAAAATGAAGGAGGAAAAAAAGAGTGAAATGTTCGAGTAAAGGTAAGGGAAGATCAGTCATCCAAATCAACAGGCTTCTCTTTGAACAAAGTGATTTTCATCAGTCTACTCAGGCGTGCGGGCCTACTGACCGCATCGAAGTTTCACCTGTGCGAATTTTGGGGCATGGGAAGAAAGGAGTTTGTAGGAGGATGAGAGGTGCTTATTAAAACTAAGAGAGGAGTTGTTTTCCACTCGAAAGCCCAACCGTGTGGGAACAGGTCTCCCGATTCCGAGTTTAGAATCGCCTCCGTTGGGTGCTGTATATGATTGCAGCCCCCATCGAGGTGGGTTACAATGCAAAGAAGCGCACAAAGTACCTCAATTTCTGCCAAAAGAAAGGCATTATGGGGTGGTGGAGTTACCAAATAACATGTGTGATTAGCGCGATGGTACAAATTGAAGTGTCCGAGAGCTGGATATGACAATATGCGTTTAAAAATCATCCGAATTCATGCCAAAGCTGCATTTCAAGATAGAACACTGTGTTGGGCGGAACGAAATGCTAACGAGTGAGGAGAGCCAATCAGATCAAAGTAAGGGAAGGGAGAGAAGATTCTTTTCTTTTTTTCATGATTGAGGGACTCGATTGCGACTGATAAGTCGTATAAAGAAGCTCAAGGTCGAAGATAAGAGTAGGATTGACAGCATCACTGTCGGCAAGTGTTAAGTGTTAAGATGGGAACGAAATAGCCTCAGATTCTTCAACTCTTTAGTGAGATGGAGGCATCTTCTAAGGGCATACACTTGAAGCTCGTTAACTCACTGAACAAACGGTCAACTTCCGTCCATTATCGTTAGACATTAGACAGGACTGAATAGGCCAAATAAAAGAAAAAAGAAGTAGCACCAAAGGACTCACAGCGTCTTCGAGGAGTTGTTCATCCGAGGCACGGCACCAGGAGTTGAGCACCACACTGTCCTCACTCTGGCCCAACATACCCGCCAAGCAGACGGCAGTGGTGGCCGAGGAGTCGGTCAACGTAAACTCCGCCACCAACTCGCGCAAGAGCACATTGAAACCACCTGGAGAGAGTGGAGAAATGAGAAGGGAGAAGGAGAATATGAGTAGCAGTAGTGGTGGCAGTAGTAGTAGTATTCCCAATCACTTCTTCCTCAGATGAATGATGATTTCGATTAAAGTCGAAACGAGAGGTCATGAAGGCCCGAGAGTTGGGGCTCAAGAACATTGTCAGTATGTCACGTCTCTGATGTCAATGCACAGTTTAAACCTCGAAGTGAAATTGGATGAAGAAATCCTCGTGAAGGGGAGAGGTTAGAGTGCAAAGATTAATAGGAGGAAAAAAAAGATTACCAACAAAAGAATTATAGCAGAATTGAGTGTTAACTGTAAGCGGACACAAGTCCTTTTCCTGTGTGCATTCGCGACACGTACAGGCTTCTGAGGGATAACAGCGAGCTCTAGGGAAACACGAATGTAAGACGAGCTTAAGATAAAAGACTTCGTGAACCGCCTCCTCCTTACCCCCAGGACTACTACATTTCGTCAAAAAAAAAACATTCAGCACAGAAGGTGACGGGAAAGTTAGGGAAGCTGAAGCAGCCAAAAGAAGTGTGCATCCATTAGTTGGGGAAAACAAAGACTTGAATGCAAGGAATTGTGCTAAGAATGGGGAGAAAAGAGGGAAACTGAGGCAATCACTTACCTCGAATCTATCAAGGGAACTCTGAAAGATCAAAAACTTTAGGCAATCGCCTCAATGCCTCCCAGAATTAAAAGTTTACAGTTTCCGAGGCCTGAGGACGTGCTAATGAGCCGCGTTTAGTGACACTAATGGAGCCAGCCTTGACAGCTGTCAAAGATCACATCAATGTCCGAAATTTTCACACACCTCAAAGGTCCAAATTACACTAGGTTGGGGGCCAAAAGGCCATAAGCGCAAATTGAGGTGTCCAAACACAGTTTTTTTTAAGTGAATATTCGGGGCTCTGACCTGAACATAATCAGTTGTTTTAGTAAAAGAACGAAAAGATAAAAATAGGGAGGTGGGGATGATAAGTAGTTGGTAATAAGAGACAATGGCAGGAAATGTTAAAAAAACCTGCTACTTCTCAAAGGCAAGGCGGCGAAATGCAAGTGGTTAGAGTAGAAAGACAAAGTCCACTGTTATTCAGGTGAGATTCACTACCAAAATATATCATGTCCCGCCCCCGCCCCCACCGCCTCCACACCCTCGTGACTAACCCGAGGTGAATGATGCATGTCCCGATGAAATCTGACCTCCAGTTTACGCCGACGAGGTGGGGAAGAAATGCCTCTTTGTCGTGAAGACCTCAGTTTTAACAGATAATGGGCTACGATTGTGTGAAGGAACAAATGTCATGAAAGCATCTTGATAAGGGAGAAATCTGCGCCTTCCTCCCCATTCACGTGGCAGCACTCGCTTGGTCCGCATGCAAAAAGAGAAAGTCCACGAGATGGACATAGAGGCCGAGGTTCTCATGACTTCCCGAATTGCTACAAAGTCAGGCGAAGGACAATAAAAGAGTTAACAATGCACCTGGGAAGGGAAAGCACAGACATACATAAAAGCCTAATCCACCTCTTCCTCCATAACTTGGATTATTCAAAAGTAAATTATCTGCAACTAACCCCAATTTGGCATGAAACAACTCAGATTTTTTTCTAAAATACCGTAGAACACCCTAACGAGAACTACTGTTGAAGCAGACAATCACTGAGATAATGAAGACCATTCTAATGACATGTTAATATTTATAAGTGGTTAATAAAATGTGCAAAAATTAATAAAGCAAAAGATGCAATGCTCCAAGTGCTTTTCCCCCTCCCGCCTCTCCTCCTGCCATTCGCATGCATGAATCAGGAAGGGTAAAAGCCAGGGCACAAAGGCCTGCCAGAACATTTCCCTTCCCACTGGACGACGAGGCGGGCAGCGTGGAGCGAGAAGCGAGGAGCGGGGACAGGGGAGCTGGATTAGTAGAGAAATCATCCAGTCATGCTGAAAACTTACGCTTATAAATGTCTTTCACCACACCTGAGAGGAGAAATGTTAGTGGAGAAGTTCATACAACTCCTGTGATAACCGCATCCAAGTGTGAGGCTTCCTGGGCAGTAAAACTTTAGTAAAAACGTGTAAACACACACCCCCAGCCACACACAGGGAGAGAGCGCTTTACATACATTGAAAGGTGCTGATGTGGAATATGTGCTGAAAGACCTGCAGCTGAGGTATATTATATTTCCGCCCACCTTTATTTAAAGGAGCAGAAAGTCTGTCAGGTGAACAATGTGTGGGCGAAAAAACATGTTTTACTAAGATTGTTCACTTCACTTATCAGTGGATCGGGTCGTGGGCGTTGATCCACTCTCACGGATATATAAGGGCGGAAAGGAGAGAATGAACGAGCCTCAGAAGGTCCAAGTTCAACAGTTTGGCGAGAAACAAGCTGGGAGGGTCTAGCTGATGGAGGCTTTCAATTACCCAACAGGACGGAAGTAAAGTTAAGGAGAGTTCCAGAATAAATGAGTAAATTTGGTTGGTTGTAAATGAATGGAGAAGGCGAACGACTGCAAACGTTCGAGAGTGGATTACTTTCACAGAGGCAGATATCTAAGTAGAAAACTCTACCATGACTTAGTTCACGATGCGTTAAAAAAGGGAGACTTGATTGTTGTCCGACTCAATTATTGTATCCGCCAACATGAAGAAATGCGAGATTCGCTTAAACGCACAATAGAAACCGAGAAAAGACGTGAGCACACATCCACAATCTCCCCGTTGAGCATGCACCTCGCTGACCACTGTTGAGGAAGAGGCGATAAGTTAAAGCCAAAAGTGTGTTCGCGCTGGGATATTCGAAGAACTTTAACAGAAGAATTTCATCAGACATGGCCACGCGAGGTCACTTGAGGGAATTAGCACTGAGAGTTGAGAGTCGGGACCTTGTGGAGGAGGGGGAAAGAATTCGAGACGCAGCACCAATAAATCGTGGAAATGTGTAGCAGAAAGCAAGTCCATAAATCAAAGCTGATGATGGGAGTATTAAGGCGCCCAGGAGAGGGGAGGAGGAGGAGGCCGTCGTGGCGGCGGACAGAAAGTGCCACACCTCGTCAGCCAGAGCATCATTTGGGACTCGTCAAGAATGGATGATCTACGTGGAGACCACGGCGGAACTCGGCCAAATGCCGACATGGAGACGGCACTGCCGATGAGGCGCGTGGCAAGAGGAATACAAAAGCGCCACGCAAATTATTTTCACTCGGTGGAGTGGGGTTGGAGACTGCGCAGAGGCAAGTCAACCAGCACCACTTCAAGGCTACAAATGCAGTGAAGAGAATGGAGGAGGAGGAGGAGGAGGGAATAATGTAGAAAAAAATGACTTACTAACCCCAAAGTGAAAGGGCACAGAATGGTCCAAGGAAGAGAGAATAAGACCTACTCTGATTTAATATTCCCACTTTCCTGTAATCACATTCCGTCCCTTGTAAAAAAATACGGGTAGGCGTGAAGAAAGCAGGGAAAGCAATGTGATTTCTCCCCAAAAAAATGCTTAAACGTTACTTAACAATTTGGAAACGGCCTTCAAGTCCAAAACTGAGCAGGTAATGGATAAAAATACGTATTCGGTGGATAAACATGGTGATTAAACGAGTTAACTATTTGTCTCAGGTAGGGCAAACGTCCGGATTATAAGCGAGCGTCAGGTGGACGTCAGAGTGAGGAAGAATTTGTACAATCGTGAATTATCATCTCATCTGAAGGAAGTTATTTAAAAGTGCATAACATAGGGAGTTAGTGGAAGTGGGGGGGAAACAACCACCCGTCTTGGGGAAGATGCTCCCCATGTGCGTGTGACGGAGGCAGAGACGACGGGAGGAAGGGAGAAAGAATTAGGATTTCAAAAAAAAGATTTAAACGCATTTCATTAGGCGAAAGGAAGCTCCACATACGGCAAATAAGGAGTTGCAGGAAGAGACCAAGCCTGTTTTAAGGGAAGGTGGTAAATATCGGTCCACTGGGAGTCGTCCACTCCCCTCGGCCACGTAAGCGCAACAGAAACGGGCCGTCCGGGTTGTGCTAAGGTCACTTATGCGTAGCAACAAGGTGAAAAGGGGGACATTCCTTTCAATTAGACTTTTAAGTTAAAGTACATAGACCCCGTGTGATCAGACATTCCCGACCGTCAATTTCGGTACAGACATCAAGTGTCACACACAATCCATGCATTGACTGGGCATCGTGAAATGAAACGAGGTTCCTTTACTTCGAGGAATAGGTTATGGGAACAAATGGTGATAAAGTGGATCTTGGCAAAGGTAGTTGACGTACCCAGATCATTTTTGCGCTCATATATCACTTCCTCTGGCCCTTAGGATTTGCAGCATTAGTCAAGTGAAAGGATGATCAAAGTCTCTAGGCGGAATCTCACACGCGGAGAAAAGAAGGGAAGGAAGGAAGGCCAAAAGAAACATCGCAATACGGGAAAGTAAGAGCGAATCATTCGGGTTTAAGGGGATCTACACGCTGATCAGAGAAGCAGACAAAGAGACCGATCAGGTGGCCGATAGAACGTGATGGATGGAATAAGGAGAGAGAAAGTAGTGTATTCTAAGCGAACACTGGCGGCTCTTAAGGGGGCGAGGGTCACTCGGTAGGCTTGTAAAAGTTATGACAACCAAGCGACCAGGAGCCCGGTCAACCAACTTTTCAAATGAACCCCCAGGCACACAAAAAATGTCCATCAGAAAGGGAAGAAAAATGAAAAGACAACTGACTGGAATAGGCATTTGGGGGGAGGAGAGCCAGGCAGCGGTAGAGTCGTAATCGCAGGAGAGCGGCAGGTGCTGCGAGATGATTGCCAAAGAGACGCACAATTTCAGTGATTTGTCCGAGGAGGTTGAGCGCACACTCCAGCGGTGGCAACAGACGTCGGATCACCTTCTCCCCGGCCATGGCAGGCGCGCAGTACTCAAGGAAGGCCTGCATTGAGCAGAGAGCTCCTGCTCGTGCCTCCAGAGTCACCTGTAACCAAGGCATGAGAAAAACACAAACGTCTCTGTAGTACCGGTGAGGGGAGGATTTTGACTTATACACATCGCACTGGTACTAGCTGGCTTGTGTCAGCGTCAGTGGCCAGTGGTTGATGATAAAGGGGCAAGATAAGGGGAGATGGGCATCAGTGCTTCATTATGATAAAGAAGACAATCGCTCAGAGAGTGAGGATAACCCAGACAGGCCACCGAAGCATCCAACCGACCATTCGTAATTAATGTAATTGGATGCAGAATGCTTTGCATCAAGCAGCTATACAACGAATTGGGCTTTTTTGCTGTCCATGAAATGCCACCGGACATTCCATCGAGTGTGCGAAAAACATAAAGTTCATTTGTAGCGCGGACTGTCAACGGGTTAGTAAGTCGGGCTTTGTGATTATGACCCCATCGCCATGCTGACGACCATGGGATCTCGAGAGATGACAAGTGACAGGAAAAGTAGATCATTTGGAAGATGAGCGAGACTTTCTACCGCCCGAAAAATCCTTCGCCTTCGAGGCTACTTTCTTACGTCGTAAATGACCTCGGGAAAACACCTTCTTCCACAGTCGATACAGATTCGGTGCACTCATTTTCAAGCCCAACTTGTCGGGAGAATTGAATGGTCGTTGTGTTTACAGCGGGGGATATACGATAGCCACTTTAGGTTTTATTCACAGCGTCTGAGGGCTACCCCTTTGCCCGGCACTCTTAGTGTTGTCAATGGAAGGATGCAGAAGAGCGTTTATAGACGCCACTAAGTTTTAGACCTGGCGAAAGAGCCAAGTGCGCAGCTCTGGACAACGAAAATCCCCCCTCTTCTCTCTACATTGCTTCTTCACCCGGCTACCGACGACAGGATCGTCGAGCAAGAGGCAGGTGAGCAGTTTTGCTCAAATCCGAAAAGGATAATGAGGTGGAGAAGGGACTAGTTATGTTCTCATCTCATTATTATTTCGCAACAATCATCAGTGTGGTAAACTTCCACATTTCTAAAGTATCGAGGCATCTTATGTGAAAAGCGGTAGAGTTTTGCGGTCAAGGAGATAAAAAATGCTTCACTAAACAAAAATTCCATAATAATTCGGTAAGGAGGAAGATTTTAGAACAGGTAAAAGGGAAATACGAACACCCTCGTCTGTGTTAACCGGGAGGAGAACTTAGAGGCAGGTGAGGAAATATTTTTGAAATGACAAGCAGTAAAGACGTGAAAAGAATGTTTTTTTTCAGGTGACAAAATACTAATTAAACTAAGTCGTTAGTTCGTAAAGGAGGGCTCAAAAGGAGAACAAAAGTTTGGAAAAAAACAAACCATTTCTCATAAGTTTTGTGAGGATACGCAGTGATTAACCAAAAGAGGAAAACATGAGAAAGAGAGAGGAGACCCACTCGCAAAAATATAGCAAATGTATACGAGTCGATTATACACCCCCCGGCGATAGTGTTTGCCTTCAGTCCACATTTTCGAGGATTACAACGAAATGGAAGAGGATCCAAAAAATGAAATCAAAGTTTCAACAATCGCCACCCCACCTGCCAGGTGAATGCATCGCCGCGTTGTTTCTCGGCCTCCAATTCACGGGGTGCTGCGAGGAAAGGCGTTACGCCAGAGAAGAATGAGGCGTGGAAGATGCGGACGCACCGCAGTAGGTCCGAGAGTCATGCAGGCTCCCAGCAGGTACCAACCCGCCTGCGTGCGTGCTGTTGTTAGGCGGCTATTTCGATTGGTTGCCCGGAGGAGGTCCTCGGCCACTGAGAACACCTCAAATTGAAAGGGAAATTGTACTTTCAAGTGGAGGTTGAAAGGTTGCAAGTGCAGTCACCAGCACAACTAAGCTACAATTTTCTAAAAACGTATAAAATAACAGAAGCTTTGATTAAGGTGGTCCAAGTCACAAGTACATGTATTTGAGATGAGGGACAAGCGAAGTTGCCGCTCAGGTCAGCTGCCTCCAAATATTTGCGACGGAGTGAACAACTTCGTCGGTTAGCCGCATCACCTGACAGCGGAACACAAGTCTCATGGGCTCGTGTAATTGACTCGGGGCCGAAACACACTGCAACTGCATCTCCGTTAGTTTTTTTTGGAGGGGGAGGGGGGGGCAGAGATGAACGACTATTAAGGGGATTAATTGACAATGTAAGTGTTATTTCAGAGGCGGAACGTGCACTTTGACCGACTCGGGAGAGGAAAGGAACAAACACAGGGTGCCCCCGCGTTACTCCAACTAGAATAAGCAATAAGTGAGGGGGAAGAGAGGCCAAAATGGGCCAAGAGGAGGGGCCGGGCATCAATCAAAGGGCCGACAAACCGGAGACGGAGATATCGAGGAGAAATACTGATTGCCACTAGCTCGGGAAAAAAGGGGTTTTTACTCTGCCATGGCAAATATGAAATGAACCGAAAGGAAAAATTTTTATCTTTTTTTACCAAAAAAACACTTAATTACTAAAGAATTCCTATATTTTAATAAAAAAAATAAATTCTACCCATTTTTAACGCCTTTTACCGGCGTATAGGCATTTGTTCAACTGTTTTTTTATTATTAAAAAATCCTTAGATTTTGGATTTAAAAAACTTTTCCAGGCGCACTGTCACCTCACCAGCTCTAACAACGCCGCGAATTCCGATGAATATGGTGGATGAGGCAAAAAAAAGAGGCTGAAATTCCCCAACTTTTCCCTGTATCATTTTTGCGGCATAGAATCTCGCATTATCGTGTTACAAGGTACAAAAAATACCGTTTTGTTAAGAATTCTTGCTTCATTTGCTAGAATGAGACCAGATCCCAGCCGATTTATAGCGTATGATCCCTGAAAACGAGCACCTTCTTTGCTCTTGCTGATGGTTCCGGTGGCGGAAAAGGTGTTTCTTTAAAATAAAGCCATCGTTTTTCGTGCAGAACCATTGCATAGCATCCACCTCTCATCTTCACTTGCATTTCGTCGCAAAAACAGAACGATTTCGTACCGAGACAAAAGAAAAGGCCAAATTCAACGCCGCTGATTGAGTGGCTCCTCTGTCAATTCATGGGGAAAACCAAATTTTTGCCTTTGCGATGAAGACGATCCTAAACGGTAGACCATGGACAGTCGGTCTTTAGTGCTACTTCCCGAATATTTCGACGAAAATTTGAATCCCCCATCACTCTCGGAATGTCATCATCAAGTCTTTGAGGTTGACTCTTTCGTTTAGCATCTTCGAGATTCCTATTTCGACGTGTCTACTTTTTAAACCGTCTATGACACTGGTTCAGTTTTGAAACATCGCCGAAAGTGTCGTTGCTTTTTTTGTTTTCACGGCCTTACTTGCCTTCAACGCTTGATCAAACAAAAAATAGCTCACAGTGACGTAAACGTCCTTCCGTTGTCGGCGATGAAATCTTCCGTAATTACTAGAACAAACTTTTGGTCTAGCTAGAAATTAGGGGAAAGGTTTTACTCGCCTTAGCCTAGAATTAAAAGCATCCACAACTTTGGAAGGATGATTATTCCCATAAAGCAATCACAGAAAAAAAGTAAAACGGTTCAATGCGGCTAGTGGAAATGCTTTTGAGCTATAACCTTCTTCTTCTCGACCTCAAGGGGAAGGCAAAAGCGTACGACACGTATTAAAATTAAAAATTGTGAACTCTCCAAGGAAATGGGGTTAACAAATAAGGGGAGAGAGGGAGAGAAGAGGAGCCACTTACTGCCTTGCCCTTAGCACAGGGTATTCCTAAATCGCCGAGTCGAGCACCCGCCACCAGCGCTCCCAGGGCCAGACTGTAACCGGAGATGCTGTCGGCAGAGGCGATGGTAGTTGCGGCGCTCAACGCACTGATGCAACGATCCATCAGCGGTACTCGTTGGCTGGGCAACGCGATGGCCAGTTGACGGACGACGGCGGCGGCGGCGACTCGGACACCCAGCGAAGGGTGGCACAAACAGGCATCAAAAAGGCTCTCCACCGGGTTGGACGGTGATGAAAGAATTGGCGCTGGGTGGTGTGAAAACAGGAATGTTCAGAGGGGGGAAAATTTTAACTCCTCTCTCATCATTCTTCCAAACACTGTGTTTAGTAGAAATGAGTGAACTGTTAATTACTTTTTGCCACATGAAGATATTTGAAAGTGTTATTTTGCGCAGACCTCTTGAAAATCGTGTTCAACAGGCCTCTTTCCTAGCGCTTCTGGAAGCGTATAATCAACCTCCCCTACCCCCGAGTAAACGAACGAATTCGAAGAATTCACGAAGAAGGGATAGATAAATTAGGAAATACTACCAGGTCCAACGCATGCGTCTCTGCGAGACTTGAAAAGCACGTAAATTTGCGCTAGGATCACAGGATCAACTCGTAGCTATTCAGTCAGCTCGATGGGAGGACAAATAATTTCAACGGTCCTCCCTCCCGCCCGGTCAGTAGTGCCTCATCCACGTTCGCCTTTAGTTTTGTTAGCTCGAGCCTGTGGGGCAAGTGGAGGCCCCGAATTTCGGGTCTTGTGGTGATCCTCCATGGTGTTGCAATGCTGTTGACGTCTTCGCGCATACGAGAGACACACAAAAAGACCCGTTTGACAGCATCGTTGAGTGTCCTCACCACAAAGGAATCGAATGTATAAGGCAGACACTTTGTTCGGACTGCTGGTAATCAGCTTTTGCATTTTACGCTGTGGATCAGCAACCGACTGGCAATTATGAATGAGGCAGCAGAATAAAGGGAGATGACGAGGTGGATCATCGGTGGATGACCAGTCTTGATAAAAAAAAAGATCATAAACACAACTAGTTCATTAATATAGCCTAACGAGCGAACAAATAGTCGGAAGGCACAGTGCAACTTGCGCTTCTTTATCTGTAGTCATTCGCTATACATTCTTGTGGAAAGCAAAAAAAAAGAAGCGGCGCATTGGAGAAGTACCTAATTGTGTCGAATAGAGTTTACCACCCTTGCAAATGCTCGTAGCAATCAAAATTAACTAAAGGTACCCTTTAGCGGCAGAAAATATAAACCTTCAAGATAGACCGATTTTAATGAAAATGCTAATGTTAGTCCATTTCGACAAGGCAGAACAAAAGTCACTTGACACCACAAGGGTTTGCTCAATACCGGCGGAATTGCACCACCCCAAGCCGATCAAACGACGATAAAACTGACTATTTCTTGAAATGCCACTCACCGATACACGAGTCCAACCACCTAATCAGTTGGGTCAGCACATCGAGACAGCATATCAAGTAATTGGGATCGTCCGCAGCTGTGCCTCCACTACCACCACCGCTACCACCGTTTTCACTGGTTGCATCAGTCCTACCAGCGTCTTCAGCACTGTCAGTGGTGCTCTCATCCAGCCGACCGGTGGAGCTGACGGGGCGTAGACTCCTCGCAAACCCTCTCAACTGCGACGGTTGGGATTGATTAGTCCGTTCGCGTTGCCGCATGGAGCAGAGGTGGAGGAGGTGACGCGCCACCGAAATTTGCGCCGCTTCTGAGAAGTGTCGACGCAGGAGACGAGGCAACAGGTGCCCCGCGACACAGAGCCGCGTGAAGGCAGCCTCGCTAGGGGTGGAAGTAGTACGGGGACTGGTTAGGAGGGAGAGGCAGTGGGAAAGTACTGTGTGGCTGTGTGCAACCAGCCAGTCGGACCCAAGGTTGGTGAAGAACTCCACGTAAGCCTAGTTGTGGCAAAAAAGGAGACGATTACTCTTTGGAAATGACTTTAAAAAAAAACAGGGACAAAATTACATACATAGGTAATGCCAGCTCGAATCTCCCTACTAACGCTGCTGGTGCCCTTGTGGAAACGACCGGGACCGCGTAGGAAGGCGGAGGAAAGGAGAGTGAGAATATCCTCCAAAGTAGAGGGTTTGCTGCGTCCTCCCGTATGATTTTGGCCTAAAGGTGAAGGCACATCAGACTTTGCTAAAGATAATCAGCACAGCATTTTTAAATCTTATCCCCTTGCCTGTTGATTACAAAACCTAATTTCATTTTCTGCTTGGACACCAACTTCAATTTCACCTGACTGGCCTATCATAGGGCGCCAGTTGGTCAAATTCCTCCCTTACAACTAACCTACGGTGTGACAACAGATTTAATACTGATTTTGTGCAGAGGTGGACAGGTGGATGAACTGAGACTGTTGCGCGCCCAAGTTGAAGGTATCACTAAAGAGCTTCCGTGATTTTTGATTACGTAAGGAGAACTTGGACTCAGAGTGGCAGTTGGTAGACTACTTCAAAAGACTCGACAAGCTACCCTCGGTCTTTGTTGCATGCGCAATAATCACTTGAGAGAAGGGCGAGATCAAAGTGTTTGTCCATCTCCGATTTAACTTATATTTGCTAAACGTCCGTTGCGATAGAGTAACCATTAAACTGGGCGTCCCATGGAACAAATTTCGCCGCCCAAAAATTAAAGTGATACAGTTAACTTGACAATTGTGTTATCGAGCTCCGTCAAGTTGATTTTCCTAATCGCAAATTGGGGTAATAAACTGTTTAAAATGGCCTCCTCAGACTGTTTTAATGCGAACGAATTATGGAAAGCTGTCTGTCAGTGTAGAATAACTTTTCTAATACGTCCGATAATAACCTCGCTGTTTGTCTGATGACTACCACAGGAAATTCTTTTGTTAGGTAAAATTAAAATTCTTGGTACCCGGTGTGGTATAACTAATACAAGGTTCAAAGGCCTAGGATACGCACATTCTAATAGAAAAAAATAACGAAAGAACAATTAAATTCAGGAAATGCTTTGTGTGCCGATCGCTATCCAATTCCCTCGCCATATCCAACTTGAACGAAAACCCAAATAGTTGAGCAAATAAACAGCCTCATTTAGTTACACGCCATGATAGTAGAGTCAAATTAAGAAAAAAGAGAAATGACCGAAAAGTTCATTTTAAAGAAGGGAAAGAATTTGGACAAGCCAGACAAATTCCTATCTATATCGCCATATTTCGAGGTGGTTAATTTTTGAGTTGTGAAAGAGGACGAAAATAAATTAGGTCCACAGATTATTTTTTTGTTGAGGAAGTAGACGATAACAATCCCATGTTACTTTTGTTGAAAATTTGCAACAAGCTCAACTAAAGGGTCATCATTTTAGGAAGAACTGCTCCACTAAAAGAACCAAACGCCTCATCTGGTATGCTTCAGTGAAATAAACGCATGAAGTAGCATGCCAAAACGAAGATGTTGGTAGAAAACGAGTAATGGAAGGATGACAAGTAATGATTTTAGAGAATCAGGGTGTTTCTCATCCAAATAGCCCTCTTCGCCTCCTATCCTTTGCTCTGAGCAATATGCTTCAGGTCATTATTGATTAAGATACACTCAAAGCAATAAAAATAAAGTCCTGTACGGGAATTAATTATTGGTTTACAACACAAAAAGTGTGAAGACAAAAGAATAGAAAGTGGTGAACGGTTAACTATAGAATAAAAAAAGTCTATTTGTAAATACAAGTTGTCCGAACACTTTAAATCCCATGGTGCATAAGTTGAAGCATTGGTCTGGAATTACGTATTATAAATTCTCCGAAGGAAAAAAAGAACTACCTCGAAGATGTAACATTTCACCCTTCTGAGCATAGCCATCTTTTCAAAAGCATAGAATTGTTTTTTGATATAATAGTCTCTCATTAAATTCAATGAAAGTCGATTTTTAATATCAGTAAAGTCTAAAGTCTTGTTGATTTAAAATGGCGATGTTGACGGCATTTAGAACCGATATGGGATTAATGAAAAGAAAAGCATGGCGTCGTGAGATTTGTAAAAATAGCCATTAACCAGAAAAATTAAAGGAAATTGTGAGAAACTCACAATAAAGTTTAGAAAAACTTACTGGATAGCCCACCAGAGGCGGAGGAAGCAATAGGAACCGGAATTCCGCCGTTATTGTTGACAAAGACGGGTGAATTTAATTGAGTCCTAGCAAGAACACACCCAAGCAATTTGGCAATTTCCACTCTAACCGCGTGATTAGAACCGTCCAAGCCTTTTATGCACATACTCATCACTGCATCTAAATCGCTGTTGAAAAAATGCGGATGGTACTGAGCAAGACTACAGAGACACTAAAATTTAAGCAGAAAATGTTGAGGGGAAAAGTAAGGGCAAGTGTAACAATAATAAGTGTCAGTAGCTCGCCTGTACAGTAGCCAGCCTAACAGCGAGAGCTCTATCATTAATAAACGACCTAGCGACTTTGAAGATGTCACGAAAACAAGAGGCCTCGACACCGGCCATTCCTATCACGATTTTCCTGAGAGTTGTTAAGATCTCGCAACGTGTTTGAGATTCAACCTGAGGAGTGGTAAAAAAACTTCATTAATCAAGATAGAAATAGTAGGCGGAAATCACACATGGGTAAACACCACCTGTTTAATCATCTTTGTTAATATGCCGACGGTCTCTTCAAAAGTGCGACCACAGAGCCGACCAAGGCTTCTATATATAATTCCGAGACAAATTAAATTTGTTAGTCGTTTGTTAATTGCCGTGGGGCTATCTTCACGAATCTTGAGAGCATCGTTACAGCTGTTTAATACAGCGTATAGGGAGATTGAGTCCCCAGTGGTAAAGATCTTCGCCAAACATCTCCCAAGCAATTTTCTGGATGGGGGACCTAATCCTTGGGATACTTGAGCCATTAACTGATCGGTGAGAGCCTGTTGAACATTTTTGACCTCGATTTTTGTGGACTGGGAAAGTCGTCGATCAAGGCTTCGCAACCAGTCGTAGATGAATATTGGTTTGTTTTGCTCGGATACGCGGGCAAATGCGGTGTCGTTAAGTAACAAACCAGGGTGAGCATCCATTTGTGGTAAGCGGGCTATAATCTAATTTACAACCGCTAGCCAATTAAAAATCGCCAACGAACGATCGTAAAGCCGCTCGGAGTGACAGCCCATTATAAGTACCAGAAAACGTTCGTGACCATTCAGTTAGTGTCTAGTATAAGATAAAAATTAGCCGTATTTAATGCAATTGAGCTTTCATGAGTTTTATAAAAGCTTTTATTTTGTGAATATGGTACTCATTATTATAAAAGAAAACAATATGAAAATTCCATGCACTTATGCTTTTTCACTCATTTGTATTTATAAAATTGTCTCATAACGTTGCTCCACGAAGTCATGAAATAATTTATCACGCATTTTAGCGTGAAATTTCTTCTCTTTTCTGTTTTTTTGGTGAATGGTCGACATCGCGTCTTGTCCAAATGATAAGGTGGCAGACATAATGCATACTTCATAGCATGCGCTACAAAAGTGTCATCAATTGTCCGATGAAAGAGGAAACTAAGAGGACCTATGGCATACACCCCCAAATCTTCTCCAGGAATCCTGTCATCTCGGGATATGTTTCGTCGTTTGAGTTCTGAATTAGAGATCTACAATCACATAAAACAAAAATAATGTTACCCAGTTCATTTGCCCCATAAAATATATATTTACAGTGAAACGAATAGCCGGATTCTCAATTTCTCCAAACTCGCCTCTTTAATGAAGGTCTCAACTTTCTTGAAACGACCCCACATTTTAGAGTTTTTCGCAGATTGAGTGGGAACGGCCACCACAACAATGAGTGTTTCCTTGAGACTAACCATCCCCAAGGCTGCTTCAACTGCCTCATCCAAAGCCAAAATATTTTCTAAATTATCTCTACATTTACACGTGCGATCATATTTAATGATTCACCTACCTTGTCCGGTCAGAATCGCAAACGTCGTCAATAAAGCCACCCTCCACTGAGAGGAAAAATCCTCCACGTTGACGCATAAGGACGTCAAGCGCCACCCTTGTTAAGTTAGCTAAATTCGCATGATTCGAAATTCCAGTTAGGTTAACCGGCAAATTAGAAGGAGCCAGGAGACCTATCAGAGACAAACAATTTTGTTAGCATATATAATGACTTTACTCCCGCGCCAGCTACTTACCGAGCAGGTAATCGGGGTTCGTCGGAAGCCTCGCATACAGCTCGTCTATCGTGCTCGCATACTCGGCATTGCGACCTTTGTCCCTCAGTGAGGACAGCCAGATGTCAGTGAGGTTGAGGTCATCCCGACGACAACCCCGCTGTCTCGCCTTGCCCGAATAGCACGAGGTGTTGGGGTAGAAGTCCTCCTGTCCACCACCCAGTATAACGTTAATCGTCGGATGCTCGAGGACTAGTTGTTCTGCCAAATCCACGCAGTCGCAACCAACCTCTGCGGTGAGGTGCCTTTGGTGTCCTCTACAACGAACCAGGTAGACTCTCTTCTCATCTCCGCTTGGTGGTGGTGCGGTTGTAAGACGAAAATAACCGCAATCGTGGAACTTTGGGAACTGGCGACCCGCATACGCCCTTCCACCCCGATATTCATCTCTTTAAGGGCTTCTGGTGGTTTTCGTGATAATCCTAAGGCAATTTTTTGTCCAACATGCAACTACACGGGAGGGGAGAATGAAAAATGCCCGCCATGCGAAAGTGTTTCATCCCAAATTGCTGGAATTATCGAAGGAGATTTGCGAGGGATGGAAAGGAGCCATCCGTTCTATTCCATTAGTCAAACTAATTCGACTGCAATTGCGAGACCTGCCAGAAAGTGTCGTCTAATTCTTGTGGGGCTCCTCAAACCCCCCAACTTTGTGTCCATTAGATGCAAAAAAAATTATATTTGAGCTTAATTTTACCTTAGATAACACAGAGACCCCACATTCTTTTAAATTTCCACCGAGGAGATTAAAACGTGGTGATGCAAGATGTGCGCCAAAATGTGGACTGGAAAACATACGTTTCGCCTTCGTAGCATCGTGAGGTGGCATAGCCGAAATTGGCGGCAGTCGGGGCCCGAGTGAGGCGGGCGTTGGTGACAATACCGGTGGCCAGACCGGCCTCGACAGCGGCATTCAGAACGGAGACTGTCTTCTCCTGCCTGATTTGGGGGTGACACGAGTCAGGCTTGACATCGCCCGTCAGTCCCAGCACTCCGGGTCGCGTCTTCGTGCCTTAACCAACATGAAAATGCTGATTTTAATTAGCACCCCAGTAGTTATTGTCAACGGTCGGGCGTCCGGGGACGTTGAAAGGCTGAAATTTAAAACATATCTTCATTCTGCCTCACCGGTTAGGAGGGCAGTGGCCGAGCTGGCCTCATCCGCAGCCAACTTCTCCAAGTCGTGTGTCCGACACATGGTGCTGAAGGGCCACTTCTCGAAGCTCATTGGCATCACCTCCCCCTTCCGTCTGGCCTTGAGGGCCTTGTAGAGCCGTGCCCCGGCAAGGCCGCCCGAACTCAGCCCCTTGGCGAGGAAGACGACCACACCCTTGGCCTTCCTCCTCGCCAGATGCGGAAAGAGGCGGGATGCGAAGCTCAGCTGCTCCCGTGCCTGATCCTCCCAAAAGGTCGGCTGCACCTCCCACGACAGCACCGGTCGGTCCGTCGCCTCATCGTCCACGTCCAACAGGCTCACCCATAGGAGAGTGATTAGGAGCCTGACCCCGACCCCAGGCATGTGACGCTCTGACCTGTCGCGTGTCCACAAATAAAACTGTATTGATTAGACCGCCTTCAAGGTCGTGGCTTGGCTGCGTCATCGATTGCACTTTGACCTGTCGCGGAGGCGAAGGGACGGACGGCGGAGGGCGGGGAGGGAGCATTCTCCCCTGCCACGTGAAGATGTTGCCCTGTCAGCCTGACACCTCTCACACCCTCGAGTAAACTCCTCGTTTCCTTCCGCCAATCTGGCCGCGGTGTTCTCCCAGCCGCGTCGGACGGCGGTTCGGGGGGCCAAGTTCAGCGCCGTGGAGGGCGGCGAGAGTCGAGAGGAATGGACTGAGGCAGACAACCGAAATCTCTTTCGGATTTCCAATTTGTTGGGAGAAGAGCAGGGAAGGTGCGTTTTTATGACGTCGGCTCCATTCGACGAGGGTCCCGAAGAACTTCTCCCCATTCGAGTGTGAGCGGTGAAGGTGACGGCAGATGCAGGCGGTGGAAAAGCCACGTTGCGAAGCCAGATCGCCCTGCCGCATCAGCCTAACAGTGAAATTGGCTCGTGACATCTTCACCATCGCATCGTTTGTCAAATTACTGACTTAGAAGCTATGAAATTGGCGCTTTTGTTTAGACTATGTTCAGCTACATCGCACAGTGGTGCATTAAAAATATGCCAACCAGTGGCACATAGTCGTAGATGTCAAGGAAAATTATTCCGACCGAATGTGATGAATAATGTGAAGAATCGCGCATTTAATTTTCCACTTCGATTCAACGCCCCTTTTATAGTTTCCAGCCTGATAATTTTTTGTCAGATGTCATTAGCAGTTGGAACAAATTGCGTCGCTCGATGGGAATTTGAATTCGGACGGAAGAATACATTCGCCTACTGTCTATTTCCTTAAAAGTCCCAATTCGCGAGATTTGTCAACGTCCCCTCCGCGGCGAGCCCCGAAGCCGCCCCACCCGAGGAGGCTCGGCTCAGGCCTCCCCACGTCCTGGCACGGAGCGCGTCCGAACTGCGGGGCTTCCTCCCTTCGAGGAAGGTGCTCGACGAATCCACCGTCCACGGAAGCCGCTCCAAATGCCTCCTCTTTTACTTGACAAACGTGGTCCACTCGTAACAACCTTTGCCCGTCTCACTGACCTGCCGCGGTCAGGGAACGACCGAGAGTGAATTGATGGGAACTGAGACACACAGCGGTCTGTGGTGGAAGGAGTTCCCTTGAATTTGGGGAGGTGGAGGAGTCTGTCGTCGAGACGCAGGGAAAGATTGTGGAAAAATCGGTGAGGGATATGAAGGGTCTGCGACAGATGCTCGTCACACGAAGAAGGCAGCTGAAGGGAACACCGAGGCCAAAAGTCCTCTTGAGTGGTTCGTGAAAAGACATGCTTGAGGACAACCGTCTGCGTGGAGTGCAGTTTGCACCCTCGGACAGGCGGCAGGAACGTCTTTTGCTGCCACAGAGGCCCGAGTCATCATGCCCACGACCGCATCCCCCTTTCGAGCTAACGGTTGCAGAACCTCTCGCTCGCCGACGATGCGAGGAAGCCAACCAGTGGGACAGAATGCGAAAAATATGGCAAAGAAACGCATGTTTGGGAACCCAGAGAGTCGTGAATGTGTAATCCTCCGTTATATTTGCTCGGATTAGAAAGTGTAGAAAGTGGAGGCTGCCTATCTCGTTCTGAAGCACTTAGTCGGGGCAGAGAACGCACAGGCGGGACGAGTTCCGCCCGTCTCGGGTGCCGGAGACCGGCGCAGGGGGGATGGCAGCAGCGCTGGCGGATATTTCGGCCCGATTATTTTCCTGTTGGGTTTCACACGTTCAGGCTTGCCGATATGTCGCGTCTTAGTGGCAGCGACAGACTTCGAGTCGCTCAACGGTTAAATCGGCGGGGCGGGGGCAGGCGAGGGGGGCGAAAGGAGGAGGCGACACGTTGACAAGAACTCGACGCGGCTTCACTCGGGCCTCGGCCGTCCTACCGTCGTGGCCGTGCCGACGGCCTCCACGTGGAACACCCAAATTAAGCCCGTGATTTCACCCTCCTCGAGTTGGGTGCAAAGTATTTTGGACAGGTGACAAGCAGCGGGACGTCACCGCCTCGCCGGGGGACCGAGGTGGCCAGACACGGCAGTCTTTTCCGTTCGAGTCCTCGAAATCCTTCCCGAGGCGGTGGCAGACAACACGGGGAACAGCGTTCTCGGACGCGTGGAGTGGCGGAGGCGGGGAAAGAGGCTGCACTGCTCCCCTGTCCTCGTCGCCATCTGAATGCGCAACGGATGCCTTCGCTCCAAGGGCGTTCACTTCCCCTTTCGACTAGGTGGCGACGCACTAGCGTCTGTTGCCCAGTGACACGGCGCTCTCGCTAGTATCCGCAGGACCAGCGATGTCCGCCGCACCTTCCGATGCCCCGAGCGACCAGGCGGGTGTCGCTGCTCTCCTCGCCTCGCTTCACCCCACCGGCTGGCAATGCCGGTCGGCAAAGTGAGCCGTGGCCGCGGCAGGGAGCCCACTTTCGAGCCGACGACCTTGTCGTCCCTTCGCCCTCGTCCACCGCCTCCTCGGCTCGCTTGCCGTCCGACCGGGCGACAGCACACGCGTGCCAGAGGCAATTCGAGGCGTCACACTCGGCACGTGGACGTGTTTGGCCGGCAAATCACGAATCATTTGACAAACTTTAATTGCACATGTGAATTCAGCTGAACTGACAATGAGACACTCGTCGTAGCCGAAGGAGGAAGGCGAATGACGCGCGTGCAGTCACTCGCGTGTGCGTGTGTTTGTCTTTCCGCACAGCCACGCACTTTTTGTGTTCCTTTTAAACGTCGTGTGTGTGCGTGTGTGTGTGTCAGTGGTCGTGTAGTCTATAAATGCTCCGCAGATTGACACTGACAGGACATCGTGGAGACGCGTGTCAAACGCTCGCACATGTCGCTCGTGGGGCGTCTTTCACTTGTCCTGCTCCTCGCCTCCGGACTCGGGGTCAAGGCGCCCTCGACGTCGGACATGGAGCGGGAGACGGCAGTTAACAGCGTCGAGTACTCGACCACCTTCTGGGAGGATCGGGCCAGGCAAAGGTTCAGCCAGAGTGCACAGTACTTCCCTGTAACACCACAACGCGCGAGGAATGTCATCCTCTTCCTCGGCGATGGCATGGGAATTCCCACAATCTCGGCGGGTCGGTTATTCAAATCCGAGAGCCGTGGACGCTTGGGCGAGGCGATGCCAACTTTGGAATTTGAGAACTGGCCGTTCCACACCATGTGCCGGACATACGACCTTCACGCGGCCGTCACGGACTCGGCGGCCTCGGCCACGGCCTACCTCGGCGGTGAGTCTGTCGCGCGCTGGTCGCGGCCTTCCAGCCCGCCCTGCGCCACTCCCCTCCGTTCCCGTAGGCCTCCACGCATTCGGCCACCTAGTCACAGAAGAACGATGGCCACGACTTCTACTTAAGCGCAGAATCGGTGCTCCTTTTGTCTCCATCGCAGTTCTCAATTCCTTTCATTCTTTCAACAACCTGCGTCACATATGTGTGACGCGCGGATTTCTCTTCCATCACTCACACTTTGGCTTCTTAGTCCTCGTCCCAACTGAGGCGGGCGTAGGAAACAGTCGGTGACAGGTTGACAGGGACACTTCTCGAGGTCCAGACGCGACGGTATTTCTCACTTCTCTTTAAAAGTTGGGGCCAGTTTGTACCAAGATGCATGCCGAGCTCGGGAAGTGCTTCGTTCGCCTGTCCTCGGGACGGTTACCCCGTCGTGGCAGCCCGAGAATTTGGGTGCAGCCCAGGCGGGCGTTTTTGCGGCGGAGGTGGACTTCGCTCCACAGGTTGAGCGTGTTTCAAAGTGTCAACTGGGTCCATTGGGGAGACACTGTTTTTTTGTCGTGGTTGCCATGACAAAATGCTAAAATAAAGGAAAAAATTTCACAAAAACGCGACGTTTTGGATGGACTGTGAGTTAATGGGACGAAGGCCGAGTTGGCCGCGCGTCTCGAAGGCTCAGACAGGCTGATCGTTGCGCTTCTCACGTCACCACGTCATCTCCTCGCCCGCCGCCCGCCCGGCGGCCTTCCGGACTTGTCGCGTAGACTCCGACAAGTCGAGGTGTCTGCAGCCACTGAAAGCCGCGCGCCTCTCCTCTTGCCCGACACTCGCCGCTGCGAAATCCTCTCCGCTGGGAAAGTGACGTCTCCCACGCCAGGACCTCGTGAAGAAGAAATGGGAGAATCCCGACTTGGTGTGAACGGTTGTCAGCAGGTTCTCCGTGGAGGGCCGTCAAATGTCCTAGAACTTCCATCCTCCTCGAAGACGGAGAGCGGAGATGCGAGAAAAGTGTGGGATAAAGGAGAATAGGCTGCAGTGTGGAGAATTCAACACAAAATGGTGTGGCGTCGCCTCCATTTTTGTGTCTATTCGCGTGGACGATGTGGCGTGCGGGTGGAGGAAGGGGGAGATTCGGGACTTTCATCTCGTTGACCTCCAATTAACCAGCCCCCGTTCGTCTTCATTTGCGTCCCGACAGGCACCAAAACGGGGAGCCGCATTCTCGGCCTGACGGGCGCTGTGGCCCACATGCCGTGTCGCCGGTACCGGCCCGAGGAGCAGGTGGAGTCCGTGCTGGAGGCCGCGCGGGCGGCCGGAATGGCCACGGGCATTGTCACCACGTCGCGTGTCACCCACGCCTCCCCGGCCGGCGCGTTCGCCCACGTCGCCTCCCGCCACTGGGAGTCCGACAGGTAGGTTTCTTCGACCCCTTTCCATCACACCTTCCACGCCGCCTTGACATTCCACCCACCTTAGCACCGATCCCGAGGCAGTTAACCTTTCTCCACAGTGTTCGGGTAAAAAGAGCGAGCAGCTCAGGGGGAATTTGTGCCTGCGAAGCCACCGCCCCCGACCCTCCCGTCACCCTGGCGACCCTCTGCGTCCATCGTTGCGTCAATCAGACGGGGCATAACACACAAAATCTCACCAGATCCTCCACCTGTGAATGATCGTAGGCGCAAATTCCTGTTGGTGGGGATCACCGAGCCACTCCGTCCTTCCAAGTGGCCGACAGGACAAGCGTTCGGTGGCGCGCGACCCGGCGGTTGCACCAAATCCCGAAGGCACTTTGAGTGCCAAGTGGCGAGGAGGGGAGCGGGAGCTGGAACTGGAACGCGCGGCTCTTCCGCGGCTGTGCGTATTTACAAAGACGATGCGTCTTCGCGCTCAGCACACCCTGGCGGAGAGTAAACAGAGACATGATTCACCCCACGGTGGCCACCGAGTGTACGTGACGGACTGGAAGACTCCCCGTCTACGGCGGGTGGCGAGGAGTGAATCCGTCCAAATTCTACCCCGCCAACTTCTGTCTTCGCCTCACAGACGGAGGATTTTCCCCCGCCACGGCCTGGCGGCTGGAAAAAGAGGCTGGCGAAGAGGACAGTCACCATCGGTGCCGCTTTGCAAGGCCTCCGCCATTCCGGAGAATCCGACCAAAGCTGTCCTACGTGTTTGTCGAGGGCGGCGACAGTGGCTTGCCACCCCGCCCAACCGCCTACGCATGTGCAGGTAAAGCACTGGGTTACGTCAGTCAGTTCGTCCACACCCTCTCTCCACTGCTCTCTGACCGCCGTGGACTGTCAAGCCACACCCGCTGGTCTGTTTCAGCCGCACTTTGTTCCACTGCCACGGATTTGCCCTTTAACTCGGCGCTCTCAGCTGGTCGCCTCAGCTCAGCACCGCGCCGAATCGGGGGCGGGGCTTGGGAGATCGCTGGGGCGAGCAGAGGACGAGGGTGTCTTCTCCACGACGCTCGGTGTGTCATTTTGAGATGACTGGAGGACACTCAGCTCAGTCCAAAGTGTCTCAACTTATCGGCACATGACACCAGCTTTGTACTAAATCGCCATCGTGTCAAAGCTGTCAAACACGCCATGAGAAAATCAATGTGACCAACAGATCTGAGCCGAGGTGTGATGGTGGTGATGCGGAGGCACCACGTCACGCGAGAGAGACCGCGTGACAGAGTGGGGGGGGGGGCGGAGCGAAGGGGGCGAGGGACGAGGGGCGGGGGGGGGGTCGACGATTTGGGGCCGATGCCCCCGGCGTCTTCCCGCGGGACTGCAGAGTCTGTCAACAGAAAGTCCTTCCCAGACGGCCAGGCGGACAGGCAGACTGGCTCTGGCCTCTCCTGTCAGACAGACAGACAGACAGACAGACAGCACCGACTTGCAAGGGCGTCGCGCTCATCCATCGGCCCTGTTCCCTTCCCCTCTCTTCGAAGGTTGGTCATTCCCCTCTGAGGGAGGAGAAGACGAAGAGGCGGAGGACGAGGAGAGAAGTCTTCAAGATTCTCTCGCACACGACCTAGACAAAGTCCACGTCGCGACGGATGACAGGATTTGCTGCAATTCCGCAAATTCCACGGCAACGGGAGTAATTTGCATAGCTGACTACGCAACACGGTCAGTGCGTTGATAAATTGGTGGAAGTTGGATTAACGTGGAGGAATATGCAAAACCGAATTTTACATGAAAGAACCGCGAAAAGAAGAATGGCCCCTCCATCTTCAAAATGCGCGTAATGCTTGCAGATGAAGAAAAATTTTAAAAAGACGCTGAAAAATGTGAATTACAAAGTATGGTAGAAAAAAAAACTAAGCAGGGGAGAAGGAAAATGGGAATAAGGCGAAGTGGAGGCGGAGGAGGAGGAGGAGCAGGAGGTGCACAACCAGGAGGACGACGAAGAGGAGGAGAGAGGGGGATTGACCATTGCCTTTTCAAGCTCTCTGTCCATCGACAGTGTCCTGGGACGAAAGAGACGCAGTAGTTAAGGCAGAAGGAGGAGGAACTTTTCTTTTGCCCCCCTTTTACTGCCCGCTCGGCAGGGTGGTCGGAGGTGGCACGAATGACGTCTGTCACTGCGTCAGTCAGTCATTCCCCGCGCTTCGTCAACAATTTTAGCCGCGTGATGCGAGACTGCGGGGGGGCCGAGGAGCCGCCGAAGGACATCGCCCGACAGTTGGTGGAGGCGAATGCCGACATCAACGTGGTGCTGGGCGGCGGTGCACGCAACTTCCTGCCCCGCGGCCGACTGGGCGAGCGTGCCGACGGACGCAGCCTGGCGGAGGAGTGGCTCGCCAACCAAACGCGCCGCGGACGTCGCGCCGTCCTCATCACCAGGGCGCACGACTTCCTCCGCACCGACTTCTCTCGGGTCGACTACGTTCTCGGTGAGTGGAGAAGACGTAAGGCCCGGGAGTCCGCTGCTTCCTTCTTTCTAAATCTCGTCGGAACCGATTAAATTACGAGGGGAAAGTACTTATTCGACGGGCTAACAATCCTTTACGGAGGCAAAGAGGAAGAGGCGTGTCTGAGGGAATGAGTTGTTCCACGAATCCCTCTGTCGAATCGGAAAGTGGCGGAACATGGGCGGACCCGCTTGGACGAGATTTTGTGCAACTTTATAGGTCGACGATGATCCCAAGCACTCAGCCTCCACCGCGTCCTGCCAGTGGGGGAGATGGCAGTGCCGTCTTAACGCCGGGTGGCAGGGCTAGGCGGGCTAAACAGCGCAATTCTAACCAAGAATTCTTGAATGCAGGTCTGCTAAACACCTCCCACATGTCCTACGACTGCGACAGAGGGAAGGACGAACCGAGTCTGGCAAATATGACCACAACCGCCATCAAAATTCTCTCGCGCCAGCCCACCGACGGGTTCTTCCTCTTCGTCGAGGGCGCCCGCATCGACCACGCGCACCACGAAAACCGCGCCAAGTAAGTGAGGTGCCCAGCAGGCGATGAAGGGTGGACAAACTCATGCCGTCTCCTTAGTGATGTGCTAATGCCCGTGTTGGTAGCCAAAGCGCCTTAAACGGCTTGTTCATCTTCTGGGGCAGACGGTCTCAGTGAAAGTTGGCCGCAACGATGAGGACGGTAGCGCTGACCACTTGTCCACCCGCCTCCAAATACTTCTAGTCGGGGGTTACTTGAGGGACGACAAGACTCATTCGCGATCAGCTCGATTTTGGTGGCAGAAAGGTTTCCGGTTGTGATAATGGCCTGGGACGAGATCATCGGCTCATCCTCGGCCTTCGGATTGTAGAAGAAAGCGAAGCAAATCGCATCCAATTTAATCACTCACCTTATGATCATTCGCCCACCTAAAGCGTCATGCTTCCTGAAATGCTTATTTCAAGGATCGCGTGTAACTCGGCATCCAGGCAGTGGAAAACGCAAGATGCCGTGAAAGGGAAGGCATGATCACACGACCACACTGGATGATCACAAGTTAAATTCCTTTATTGGAGAGAGGAAACTACATATATGGATTAAGGTGGTCGTTAATATGCCAAACGAGCATATTTCGTTTGCGGTCCCTCCCAAGACTGCAAAGGAAATTTATTAGAAATTTCATCCCCGCCCCGACCAATCAGAATCGAGCTCGAAATGTCGCCTCCTCTGATTGGCCAAATCGAGTGGAAAGAGTGGTGCAGTTGAAAAATGAAAACGTCTCTTTTTGTTCCATTTGTGTCTCGCTTAGGGAGGCTCGTTTCGATTTTCAAAATATTTTGGTACATTGGAAACAAAAAGTACAACTTTTTTCACATATACTGGACTTTCATATTCCTCTCAAACCCCTTTTAATTCGTAAGAAAAAAATACAAGTCAAAAATACCGGGTGAGTATGGAGGACGTGAGGAAATTTCATATTGTAAAGAAGTCATTTAACTTGTCAACAGTAATTGAAGTTTTATTTGGTCGTTATGCGTTGTCATTCCGCATAATTGCCTCGAGTCGACTGAGCAGCGTTGAGACTCTTTTCTACACAAGTTTCCTTTCATGAGAAACATCAACTTCACGGCTGTAGGAGGACTCCGGCGCTGTTCTGATTTTGTCTGGTTGTATTTAAAAAAAAATAATGGATTACAACTTCTTGGCCATTCCACCACGTGAAAACCCTTATTTCATTTTTGTTTGAAGTTAATTCGGCTCAGGAGTGCGTTTTGGCGGTGTATTCTCATCTACTCATTTTCCTCTCATATAAATTCCACATTTCATCGCAAGTGATGATTTGGTGCAAAAAAACGGAAGTAATCGTGTATTGCAAGAGAAACATCAACGATGCGCACTTCCTCTTGCGATCACTCGAGCATCTCCAGTCACGCCACTTCGTTCAGTCGGCAAATGAGGCCACCTTTTACTTTATTATTTATTGTACATAGAGATTTTAACACATTCGTGGAACTGGTGAGTTCTTAACTTACATTCAAGTTCACGCATTTTCATGTGAGTGGAACAGATTGCGCAGTCGTCGTCCTTAAGTTCTCCTTCCCATCGACAAAATCGCCGAAAAGGGATTTTCGGAACCAATATGGAATACCTTAGTCTTCAGTGAACCCAGCTCTAATCAATGTTTCTCGAAACTTGCCTAGCTGCGCTATGATTCAATCGGAACTCGTACAGGAAAATTGAAAGGAAATCGTTTTTTTCCATCTGATCCCGGCAACGATTAAAATACCAACCGGGATAAAACGCGGAATAATTTTACGAAAAGAACAGTTAAAATGCCTTCAAGATTTATAAATAATAAGATCGGGTGCCCATCGCAATGCAGTTCTCTCCGTCGCAGCTGAACACAGACTAAATAAAATTGCCCGTCCAGTAGTTCTGTAGATTACGGTGGTCGTTGCTATGCCCATGGAATGTGTGCCTTTTGAGCTCATCTGGTTAGCGCTCTTTCAAATAGGTGTTCAGCGATTCGCAAGGAAATTGTCTAGGTGGCCATCAACCTCCGACCAATCAGAATCGAAGCCGAGGGGTAGCGTCCTCTGATTGGCTAACTTGTGCGAGAAGAGTCGAGCAGGTGGAGTATGGCACAATGCTTCTTTTTTTCCCCATTTTTGCCCCATTTAGGAAGGCTCTTTGGGATTTGTTGGCTTTTGAGGATGCCATTCGAGAGGGCACGCAAATGGTGGATTTGGAGGAGACTTTGGTGATAGTCACAGCTGACCACTCGCACTCCCTCGCATTGGCGGGTGAAGCCACACGCACGCGAAGCATTTTCGACGTGGACAGCGGACTTAAGCCAGAGGTGAGTTGTTCCTTCACCTCATGGACGGTCGATTTGAATGATTTTGCTTTCAGACGTCCACGTAGCCAAAAATGCTGGCAGAATGGGTCGAGCAGAAGAAGCCCTAACAGTCCGAGTGTCGGGGCAAGCTTCTACGATACTTGTAGACCTTATGGGAAAACATGAGTCCCGAGGTACCGGCCAACCGTTGGGTTAAGCTCATGATTTAAAAATTCGAAAAATTCTCCTCTTTTGTGCCAATCAGGCGGTCTGCTTCCACATTTGCAAATGAAAAGAATCCGGAGGAGTTCAGACACCAAATCGTAGAAGCACAGTGGGATGAAAGAGACCCTCATTACCTCCTGACCCTTACTTTTCTTTCAACGTCACCTCGAAGCTGTTTGTAGTTTAGAGCACTCGACATTTTATTCACAGCTCTGCTTTCTTTTCGTCTCGTAAAGACCCTCGACAAAAGGGGCATGCTTCCCCTCGTGTACACCAGCGGACCCGCCGCTGTAGTGGACGCGCCTCGAGTGAACCTCACCGCTCTGTCCAACGCCACGCTCCACGACGCGGAATTCACCCAGCCGGCCTTCATACCCCTGTCTTCGGCGTCCCATGGGGGCGATGATGTCGGCGTCTACGCCATCGGGGTCTTCAGCCACCTCTTCCATTCCACGGTGGACAACACCTTCATTGCCCACGCAATGAAGTACGCTCTCTGTCTACCGCCCTTCATGGATGCTCCGCATTGTTCGGCTTGCAGACTGGCGCCTATCCTGCCTGCGTTCGTCATGCTCCTCTTCTTCGCAAATTCTGGCCTTTCAAGGCTACTATTCTTATAATCAAGTGTGGTGCAGATGCCGGCTCTTTAACTGCTCCCAGGTCAATGCGGCGGCTGCTGCGTTTCTCCTCGTCGGTGTTGTCACAGTTGAGTGGCGTTCGATTGTAGTTGTGTCACCACTCCTCAACAGCTCCCCATTCGGAAGAGGCTTTTGCATCAACGTACGCATAACTTCACAGTTGCCTTGTTGATATCAACCCTAGCGAGGACTTAAAGATCCTTTCCTTTACCGTGCGGGTAATTGAGGGCGTGGAGAGTTGCGCCACTCTCGAGGCAGGTTTGAGGAGGCGTTTTTACTTCTCGAGCTGACACCACTTCAATTAGACCCAGCATCCTCGTCGAGGCTCTATGATCACTTGGTGGCAGTTGGATTTGTCGTCGGTTAAGCACGGGTTCCGGTCGAGAGAGTGTTGAAGACGTACACAGGGCAGGCTGAAGCGTCAACACCAAAAATAATCCCGGTCCGGTGATTTGGTTGCATTGTCCTCTGTCCTCAACCGCATAGGCCTTCGTGGGTATGGATGAAGCGCACACTTCTCCAAAATAAACTCCCGCCTTCAACTTTCATGTGCGTCTTCATGAAAAACAATTATTCACACATCTCCCATGCCGCGAAGAAGGACTCGTTTGTATAGCGTCAAGGAATAGGGGAAGTAGGGTGATGACAGGGTTTTTTAATTGTGGAGGCGGCCTTTTGTGCTGGCTACTACGAGACTTCTAAAAACTGGATTTTTTACGGGCCTGTCAACATCGCTTCGTCTTGTTGAATAAAACTCAACACATATATGGTTTTAGAATTACGGAAAATACACTCAGTGGCCCAGTAGTTTGGGCTTTGAGGTGTGAGGAAAGAAGTGCTTCCCACAGATGGCGTGTGGAAAGTGATTGCTAGGGGAATGAAGCGTTTACTTCTGAGATACTGTCAGGAAGGGACGCCTGAAACGTGAAACTTCTCTCGCCGCTACTGCCACGGTCGGCGAGAATTTTTGGTTGGGGCAGAAGCATCGGACCTAACTGCGATTAATTTAATTGGGACTCAACAGAGCGGAACCGAAAGCCCCGCCCAGTGTCAGGCCGCGGAAAACCAGATAAGCAAAGCCATCACTTCGACCGCCCATGGAAAAGGCCTGCGAGTGTAGTCTGAATTGAGTATTAACGCCGATCTCGCTGCACGCGCTCGTGAGGGCTCCATCTCATTCCCCTACGGCTCGCCCTCCGCCCCACTCGGGCCTCCACGGGCATCGAACCGCAGAGGATCACTTTCTGTTACCCTCTGCCCCGACTGGGGGCATCCCCGTCTCGGGGAGTAGACACGCTGACTCAGACCTTCCCGCGAGAGGTGGGTAAGGCGTACCCTCGTTGTCTCGCATCGGCGGCAATCGCAAGCCGGCCGAGTGTGGCACAAAATATAATTACCAACGGAGAAAATAAATCACCATTTATTTAGCGACAAAATTTTTTTTTAACTCACAACATATATTAGTTGAGATGCAAACAGTCGGAGAGGAAAGAGATATTAAGTTTAAGAAGCTTTGCGGTTTATCTTGGAAACCTACGGGACAGATCTAAACGGAACACGATGTGGGAATCGAAAAACAGTAGTATGCGCTGATCATTAAAACGTTGGGAATTCCGTTGTCCATTTTCGAAGTATCACATTGTAGCGACAAATTGCTGTGAAAGAACCATTATGGAATACTCATAGGACGTAGCTTTAAAAGAAACTGTTTGGAAAATAGTTAAATGCGAAATTTCGGCTTTTCATTACACACGTTAGATATTTAAGCCAAAATACCCTAAAATTATTTCTGTTAAGCGCATGCATTATAAATCAAAAATGACGAACTTCCTTTCTGGCTCAGGCATAATTGTTCCCTTTGTTTGTATTTACGTACCGTCGGCGCAACAAGTACATCTGAGGAGCGGCTGGGGATGGGGCCGGTACGCAGGAGCAAGAAACCTCCGCCAGATGGTTGGGAAATGATAGAGCCGACGATCGATGAACTTAACCGAAAAATGCGAGAAGCTGAGACAGATCCTCATGAAGGCAAACGGAAAGTTGAAGCAGAATGGCCTATCTTCCGTATTCACCACAAAAGATCCCGATATATCTATGATTTATACTTCAAGCGGAAGGTTATATCAAAGGTAGTGATAGTGTTTTCTTAGCCAATGGTACCTCTAGGAGCTCTACAATTACTGCATCAAGGAGAAGATTGCAGATGCTAATTTGATTGCAAAATGGAAAAAACAAGGTTACGAGAATTTATGTTGCCTACGGTGTATCCAACCTCGAGACACTAATTTCGGCACCAACTGTGTTTGTCGAGTTCCCAAATCGAAGTTGGAAGAGGGAAAGGTCGTGGAATGTCAGAATTGTGGGTGCCGTGGTTGTTCGGGCTAGACTATCTGTAAATATCCTTGAAACCCATTGCTTATTGCTCCGTATTTTTTAAACATGATATCTTGCAAAAAAACTATTCTGTTTCTTATTTTGCGTTGAAGACGTGACTTATCGACGTACATACACATTAATTGGTTCATCATTATTCCTATCTCATTGGGACCTAGTAATAGTCCTATCGAGACCTGTTCGCATATTGTCAAAGTAGTTTTTTCTATTTGTCTGAACGCCACTTACAGGAGCACACACTGCGTTATGTTATGCGAATAAATTTTTCTAAATCATGAAACTTGATCGGATCTAAAGCCAATGCTAATGAACCAAACCAAACTTGACATCCCATCATCGTATTCTAAACACTTTTAGTGGTCTTCATAGATAAAAGAAATCAAATTTGCCATGTACTCGTCTCCTTATGCGTTCGATAATAAGAGATTTGGACGTACTATGAGTTTCTCATATAAGGCCAAAACTTCATTGGGTCTATGCAGAGACTAGGTTTCCGGAGAATTTGTTTTAGATACCAAGACCAATGACTCCTACGGAGAGATGAAGTACAACGAACAAAGTGGGAAGCATTATAATTTACGTAAATAGGTTAAAAAAGGGGAGACTTCATTCCTCCTTAAGATTTCTTAACGCTCCGGCGTATCGGTCCCGCAGGAAGGCGAGGTGGTGGAGGGCATTTTGCCGGGCAGCGCAGGCCTTCTCTTCAACGCTTGCTGCTGTCGGAGTCGACGCGGTAACTCGGTCGACGCAGCGCACTACACAGGCCAGCATCTGCACTTGTTGCACCAGTCGATGCGACAGCCGATCCGCGCTACTCAGCATTCCCCTAACCTTTCCGCTAACCTTTTCTGCCTTAGTCTGAGCGCAGTTGCCTGCTAATTAAACACAAGTTGAATCAATGTTAATGTCGAAGTGCAGGTTTTTGTTTTTGTTGAGAATAGTGAACAATAGTCTCAGAAGAATTCCAGTTTGAATTTGTTGTTTCCTTAGTTTCTAGTAAAAAATTTGGACCTAAAAGATGCCTGGAAGAGGGCTTCTAGTTGGCGTAGTTATTTAAAAACAGCAGTTCTTCCTGGTGAATTTTGTTGTTCCCAATGGCGATGACATGGATGACGGGTAGATGCATTAAAGGTAAAACCCGGCAATGTGAGTACATCGTGCTCCCTGAAGTATGAGAAAGCTCCCGAAATGACGTGGGCTTCCTCGACACGTTGTTGTAACAAGGACTTTCTTTTCTATCTTGATATAACGGGAGGAGTAAAAAGCAGTTTAATGGTGCATTCCAAAGAGTGGGCAAATCTTTGGCGCAACCTACTCCCAAAAACAAGGTTGTATTGGAGGGTGAAATTGCCGCCACTATTCCGAGCAGAAGGGCGATCAACATCTTGACAAAAAATAATTCCCGATTGCAAGAGGGTTAGCGTCCTTGCCGGCTTGGAATATGCAGTACCCAAATAGGCCGACGCAGGGTTCATCTCGTTCCAGAAGAAGTTGATCTACTTAGAGTTTATCTACCAGATGTATTGCCGCGCCTCCCGAGGTGCCACACTCTCCTTGCCACAGAAGCAGATGCTCTGATGAATAAAAGCCTATCGGCTGAACTTCCTTGAAGCAAACATACGATTAGAGGGGGATAGACGGTAAGAGGACACCTACTGATCGACTAGAATAAGATTTTGATGTTTTGGGTAGGGATAAATTAGTAATATTCGCAAGAAGTGGATGCTCGTCTCATAAGTGGTTACAACACCCAGAGGGAAGCATATCTTACCACTTTCTTCTGTTGGGTCACGGCTTCTGACTTCCTCATTCGGATGGCTTTCGCTCGTTTTGCCTTCATCCGAACGAGCGGGCACTTCGTTTGCTTGTATTGGCGACGTACACTTATTCGCCTTGGTATCCGCCTGGACGTTTTCCGTGGCTTCATTTATTTTAGGATTTTTCTTAGCAAATGAGTCGACATCACTTTGACTCCTGTCAGTCATCTCATTATCCACTGTATCACGTGAAGAGCCTTGTGTGGCAGGGCTCTCAAAGGCGTTTACAGATGCATCTGGTGTGATTTGATGCGTGCGCTGATCAACCACCTCTCCACTTTCCCTTGGGGTCACAGAATTGACAATTTTTTGACGTTTGCGGGCTGCCACAGGCGACGAATCTGCGGATGAGCGAGGAGTCTCGACAGCCGCCGATGTATTAAAAGTGACGGAGGTGTCGTCGGTCTCAGGGGCTTTTCCATGCATCAGGATGTTGTAGTACTTCCTGGTCATCTCCACTAGAAGGGGGTCCAGAGCAGTCAGCCCGATCTGTTCAATAACTACAACGCGTGTGGAGGAGCGTGTTCACACTAACCGCGAAAAAGAGCCGCAGAAATAGTTGATGAATGAAATAATTTAGGAATTTTTTCCCGCGAATATTTCCATCTCGGAGGAAAATGACGGTAGCATTAACGCCTTTTTATTGCGTAACCATTGTGTTGGCATCACCCTACTGCGAAAAAGTTAGTCACTTTCTTGAATGCCGTTTCTTCTACATCAATCGCCTTAAAGAACCGCTTCACTTTCCTACTTTGCCGTCTAGTACGCCTTCCACCAATGCTAAACAGAGTCCTTTTCCCTGCAACAGCTCCACGCATTGAGAGAGAGAGAATGGTTAGAACCCTAAAGCCTGATTACTTTGTGCGTGACTGCTTGAGAAGTGAAGAATGGAGAGTTGGTCACCAGTGAGATTGGCCAAAAGTTCACAAAGCCAGTCCTTGATCATTAGCATTTTTCTCGGGGGAGAACTGCAAGAAGTACACGAGATCTCGCAATGATGACGACTTGTTGTGTAGGCGAATTTTAATTGTGTGGAGCACTTATCGCCTGAACTCCAGAACCGTCGGTGGTGCAACCAAAATGACGTTACGGTATAAGCGTTTACCATTGACGGTTTTGGACCTATGTTTTTGGAAATTAGTTTCTAGGCGAGGTAGGTCCCTTGAAAACCCAAAAAGACACATCTTGGCAAATAAAAGCAGCGACTTGATCAAAATCCATCTTCTCGTTGCTACTTTCGAGCTGACTGTGGCAATAATGGCAATTCCTGGCTACAAATGCACAAGCCAATTCACGAATGCAAAAATATTGTGCATAGAAAGCGATTCTTCTGAGAAAGTTACTGCCGATAATATTGCAAAGTCACCAAAATACCTTCAAATTTTGGAGGGGCTCTACTTTCAAGCGGCCGACTAAACCTTTCACAGGACTCGTCTCTCCTTTCTAGCAGAGCACGTACAAAGTTGAGCCGTTGGCTGCTTTGCCTCACCTGAATGGGTCGCTTCGCCAACGCCATTCTTTAATCTGTACGTATATCGGTACAAAATTCGTGCAGCCGTCTTCTCCCTCCTTCCAGGGACTTCGGAAGGCTCGTAAAAAGAGCTCGTGGCGACTGATGAGAAGGACTCGTTGATCGGGCTTGCTGGCAGAGGAAGTCGTCGTCCTTCGCGCGCCACTCCTCGTGTTTCCACTTGGAAGTGGTATCTGGAATTAATGAGTAATTGTGAGTTTTGTAGAGAAATTTCACTCTTCTGAGAATATTGTCGCCAATATTTATAATCCAAGGTATGGAAAACTTAGACGGCCTTTCTTAAATCAAAACCAAGAAAATTTAAGCCAGTATTCAATAGTTTCGAGGACCGGCTCGTTAATTGAGAGAAAAGATAAGGTTTACGTGCCTTCTATTACGCTTTGCTCCGAAAATTTTAGGAATCGTTTTAAATGATTTTGCTCGAGTTTCTAAAAATCTTCAAACATTTGTGATCAGACAAGGCGGGCGATAATGGTACTCATTTCCCCTTCTATGCCTCTTCCCCTTTTAACACGTTTCACCGTCTTGGTTTCTCATGCAATGCTGCAGACTTATTGTTACATTTCACTCGGAAAAACTCATCGCCTTGTTTCAGTCGTATAGAGTGAAAGACATTTGGTAATAAAGGCGATTTAAGTGAACTACCGCACGCTTATGTGCCCAGTGGTGAGGAGCGTGAACACGATTTCAGACGATGGTTGGATGATCTTCCAAATCTAAATGCTGCCTATATCAAACTGTTTTACTACGAAGGCGTGGGAGAATTCGGGAAATCTAAAACCTAAAAGTTGGGTTTTGCTTATTAATCCTCTAGTTGCTTCACGGTCAAGTCCTGTGGAGTCTTAAACTATACTCTTCTCTAATTGAGTACTTTAGCGGTCTTTTAAAGGAAACAGAATATATTCAATGTGCTTAATCGAAGGAATAGGCCGTTCTACGATAAAAGCATACTTTTCGTTCATCTCCATCAGTGATCAGTTGACTCTATGATCAATTTCAGTCCTGATCCCGCTTGTGCATTGCACCATCAATCTCTAAAAACTTATCCATTTAAAGCCCGACGAAGTAATGGGAAAAAAAACAAGGTAATTGATATCCATAGTGGTTGGCGAAGGGAGAGATGCGGAGCCTACATTTCGACATTGAGGTGAACGGACTGGAGTCGAGAAAGGCCTGGATCAGACGAGGTGAAGAAGGTAAAAGCGCGCTTTTTGGCCAGTGCATCACAGATGGCGTAGCTGAGGCTGAAGCAGTCCTCGTCTGTTGTGCCTTCGGGTCAGAAAGGAGAGGGAGGGGGAGGGGAAGACGAAATAAATGAACACCTCAACCAAACGCTCTTCAAGTGTGAAAGGCAAGTGCTTATTGATACTTCTCGTAAATTATCCTAAAAGGGACTATTTTGAGGACTCTCTTTGAAGCAGACTCGTCGACAGTCACCCTATCATTCCAATCGCTAAGTTAGCGTTCTGCGTCTGCATATGTGAAAGGGATGGGAGGTAAGGCGCTAGTAGAAGAGCACTTACACTAACTTTAAAGAAGGACAAAAGGTAACGCAGTTTAAATTGTAATTTATGGGAAGTCGTGAGAAGTGGGTCGCACATTATCCTCAAGGCATTTCAAGGATAGAGGTTAAAAACCAGCCTTAAGCACGAAATATCCTCTTTACTTCGAGGATTGGCTATTGTTTGGTAATATCACGACCCTAATTTATTTAACGACTGAAAACAAAAGACACACCACTTTGCCACATTTTACTGATTTAACAGAGGACCGCTTAATCCTCCCTGCTCCTTTCACCCCTTACGAACGCTGTACTTCATTTCGTACTCGAATAGAAGGATAACAAAATCTTGGCCGGAATTGAATTACATGGTACAAACTATAAGTAATAAAAAGACAAGTACTCAATTCATGCTTCCTCAACGACCAGTTTGAGTTAAATGGCAGGGGAAAATTTATTCGATGATTACTCATACATCCGGCATATAGAGGGCCTTAAAACAAACTGTCTAGAAAAGATTAATAAAAAATTTTCCTTTCTTGAAAACTCAACTAGACACAGTGTTGGGAAAAACCAAGGGAGACGGAAGATAAACTTACTCAGTCCGAGGTCGTCAATCAGGATAAGAGAATTGTCAGTTGCCGACCTGAACACATGGCCAACTTCACGCATCTAGCATATTCCAAAAGCGTCAAGGACCAACCGTGAAAAAGGCGATTTACCTCCAGAGCGAAGGCCGAGGCATGGGTGTACATGTCGTCGCGACAGCCCATACGAGCAAAAATCTTATCTGTCAAACGAAAGGCAGCGAATTTCGCGGGGACGAATGAGCCAATTTGGGCGAGAATTTGCATTAACGCCACCTGAGTTAAATACGTTGTCTTGCCGCTCTGAAAGAGGGAAAGTGGAGGAGTGTCATAGAATTTCTGTGACATTGCAACACCGCTCGAAGGCCAGATACCTCAACCTTATGTCTCGAATAGCATAATAAATGCATTATGAACCAACATTTTTCCATACTCAAAACACTCACTAGTCATTCTACTCACTTCCTTCTGAGAAAATTCACAGCCCTTTCCATTAATTGCAAAAAGCATTGAAAAAAGCGTGTAGATAATATAAAATATGCACATCAATAGGGTTTTGTTATATGACTGCCCAAGTTGCTTAAGCGTGCTGAGGGAGGCGATAACACACACGGTATGGCGTTGCAAACCAAAGCGATATAGTTCCAATATTTTCTCTCATAATCGGGGTCTCATCAGTTTTTCACTAGAATTGTGTGAGCATTCATATCCGAATGGAATTTGTCAGTAGATTTTATCGCGATTGGGTTTCGGTGACTCTCCTCTCGTGAATCCACAATACAGGTCTCCCTCCACCAAAGTCCCGAGTAGTAACAAACCACTCAAATGCTCAGTACATTAGATGGCAGTCAAATCTTTGTTATCATTCCAGAAGCAGCATTCGGATTATCTCTAGAGGGAGAGGATGGCATGGTGTGGGTATTAATTATACACAAAGATCGTGAGTGACTCAAAAGCGCACAGGAAAATGTATACATGGTGGTACTTTCACGCAGCGTAAGGGGAAAACATACCATACATGTTCCTAGAATAATGGAGACATTCTGCGACACTGAGGCAAACTATAAGGCAACAACAGAACAGTGGAAAAGGAGGGTTGAGAAGAGAAGCGAAGCGAACGAGAAACAGCGACTCACTGTGTTATTGCTAACTGGTCTGGAGCCACCAAAACGGTCAAGTATCATATGGCGTCCTTCCTGAATGGCCAGGGTGTCTCCGAAAATGGGTTTCACTGAAAGTTGTGTTGGGCCGGATTAAATTGTTGAAGAACTTACCGAAAGAACAACCTGGCGGAGCGGAAACGACAATGCGGGCGAGGGAGCAAAGGAGATCCAGACCAGAGACGGCCTCGGAGAGGAGGTAAAAGAGACTCATTTCAGGGTGTAAGTCGTGGACAAGCTTACAGGCGAGGCTAGAGAGGATGGAGGTTGGAGAGAGAACGGCGATAATGACCTACTTGTCGGCAATAAGGTAGACCTCGTTGAGGGAACCCTTCACACGTTCTAAAGATGAATGATGGAGGCTAATGGAATGTGGAGCCTTACCGTTTAATTTCACCTGAAAGGAAAGATGAAAATCTAGCATTTGCACCAACATCGCCATTTATTTTCATCTAGGTCACAGGAAGCTTATTCTATTCTGTTCCCATCTTCAACTATGAGATGCTTGTTTAGCTTTGAATGACGCGCGATTTCTGATTTTTCCCTACATTCATGTAGTTAGTTTCCGTTTTATCAAAATTCTGTATCATAAAGAACAAAATTTTTGGGGAAAAAGGCATTTAGAAACACTCTGCATTTATGCAAAGCTTACATATTTCGTTGGAAGAAGGCTCATTTACTAGAATAGCAGTTGCCTGCCTGATCGTGTCAACATGACCAAAATTCTCTCCCCTTTTCGCCGACTGACACGTAACCTGGCTTCCTAAGAGTCGGCAGAGGTTTCCCATTTATAGGTTAAAATAGTATAGACCACCACGTTATTTTTTGCTCAATCTACCGTCTTACCAGTTTTTCAATGATATTGGAAAGTACTTTTTATTACCACTTCACTTCGCAGGAGAATATCATCATTCCAACGCGGATTCCATTGCGCACGGATATGCCGATTAAGTCGACTAAATTTACGTCAGTTAATCAGGGGTGCATTCTACTACCCTGAGTATATTACCCAAAGAAACGAATCTGGGTAGCGAAGTAATAAAATGGCCCATGTGAAATCTTGTATTACCGCACTTTTAAATAATGAAGGTAAAGGAGGAATTTAGTTTCTCGAAGTTAGAGGTAATAAAGTTTCGTCGCATAAAACATTGTTCATGTTTTCCCTAGAGTTAAATGTGTATGCATGACAGCGTATGCTGTAGGGAATATAAATATTAGCAGGTTGTCACAACAACGTCTCGTCTCCCCGATGAACATTTTCTAACATGCTTGGAGTTTAGATAATCAAAGGAGTGGTAGCAGCAGTTCTTTTCCCAGAGACAATTCAAATTTTCATTTGCAACCGCCTTCAATGGTGTTGCTGCGGCACAGCATGTAGTGACAATGCATGGTTTGAAGATTCTACAACGGAGCCAATTCCGAACACTCCTGAGAAAATATTTCGTAACATTTGCTATATTCTATGTAAATGACGATGACTCTGATCACTCACTACTTCATTAGTCGAAGATAGGCCGGGGGGGGGGAGGATCAAGAATGATAAAATATTCTGCAAGTGATTATTAATAGAAGCTAAATATTAATTGCCAGAAGTAGCAAAGTCCGATCGGTCTTAAATGTCATAGGTTTATCCACAAGAGGGCAACGTGACGATTATCTCACAAATAATGCCGAAACCGACACTCACGAGCTGATCCGTGGTGCAGTTGATTAGTCCCCTGGAAATTTGGATCTTGATAAACACCTCCGGTATCCCATTATTCCGTTGGCTGACCTGACTGTCGACTGAAGTGTCGGCTAATTGGGATCTACCAGACTCTGTGCACTTTTGTGAGCTTGAAGGCAAGTTCGAGTTGGATACTCCACTGAGAGACTTAATTTGCGGCCGCCGCTGGCGGAGTTGTAATGCCTGTTCAGGAATTTGAATGAAAAAGCCTCGCGCCTTGTTGTAACCCACACGGAGAGGTAAGTTGTACTGTGAGGCAAGACCTTTCACGTAATCTGAGGGGAAAAACGAAGTGAACGTTAGGATTGTTCTTAACTATAAACATAAATGACGCCAGAGTGCGCACGGGAGATATCATCCACTTGTTCAGCATAGGCGCGCCGAGTCAGATCGAGGAGAACATTTATACCAGGCTGAAAAGGAAACGGTGTAGAGAATGAGATAAGCACATCATGGGAAGAACGGTTTTCGCATCGGCTTTTACATCCCAGAACTCTTCAACACTATACGGGGAAAATTTTCATCCTTATGCCGCCTACCACTTTAGTGTGCTGGTGAACAAAAACGCAAAGGTGCTGAATTTAGTATGAGACCTTGAGAACTCCAAGAATTTAAGAGTATTAATGATAATCGTAACATTGCCACACCAGTGCTTCATTTGCGACAGTTTGACTTCCATCAGGTTTTATCAAGATCTGGGGAAAGTTAGCTCTTGCACTGAATGCGCGCAAGAATGAATGCGAATCAGTAAGAAGCACCCTCATTATAGTCAAATTTATACTCTGACATTGGACTTTCAATGTTTTCTACTGCCTTCTAAGCTAATATTTCCTGAACTGTCTGAAATACAATAGCTGATAATAACCACGACGGGTGGTGACGTCTCGACAGCACGCTTTTGATCAGAGACCGATCGAGTTGAAATTATCGGCGGGATTTGCACACTCTTCGGATGTGCAAATTTGAGGCGATATCAGAAGACTGACCTTGATGGCAAAACACTTTTGTACGCGCATTTGCAGTGAGCCCTTGCAGACGCAGGCATCATGATGTAACATCGTCGTCATCTTTTCCAACAACTCCATGTACCCAGCATTGGAGAGGATCTACAACAGTCGATGATGAATTTTATAGAACCGTTAGAATGTGATTAACTCGGTAGTATTTCAGCCTTTTTTAACCACTCGTACAAACTACTGTGAAAGAAACGAGGCCAATAACATCGCCAAAACACTTAGTATATCTTCAAGGGAATGGAATCCGAAGAGCGATTTCATTTCTCTCCCTCATTAAATTTTACGAAGGGATAAAGGTAGTGATGTAGCGGATAGTCAAGTTTGCTTTAAAGGAGTTAAACATTGAAGTGGCGCAGTATGGTATGAAACAACTAGTACAATAGTACAATATGATGTCAAAATATGAAATACAAGATTCATATCTTTTTTTCCTTATTAAGTTTATTCGTGTGAGAATGAGGATTCAAAACAATATGATTGAACTTCGAAGCAACAAGTTTCGTTTGACTGCTGAATCAGTGGATCAGCTTCTCAGTAAGGCCTAAACAATTTGCGAGCTACTATGCTATAAGACCGAAAGTAATGTGGATGCAGAGACGAAAGTTCGTATAAAAAGATGTAAGTTTTCTTATAAAATTTCGACTTTCCGGACCTTATAAAATTTCGACTTTCCGGACCTTAGTTTTTCACTGCTTTTTAAAAAGATTTAATGCACGAAAAACTTTTTCGGAGCACATGATGTATGATGTTAAGCACGCAAGTTTTCGCAGTTTTAGCATTACAACACTGTCCGGTATGTGAATTATCAGCAGAAGAAAGATGAGAGAGCATGTATCATAACGTACTTCTCGATAGGTCCCAAGGAGGGTAGAATACGTCCCCTCCAAAGCGTCATATAGCGGTCGAATAAGGCTCAGCATATGTTTGATCGCAATAAGTTTAGTAATCCGTAGTTCAGAGTTCTTCTCAACTGTCACTCCTGACATAAGGGAAGAGGCGGCGACGCTTCCCTTACCAATACTGCCCTCCTTCATCGAGGCAATGGTGGGCGCTGGTGTGGAAGTGGGACAAATATTCAAACCGGAGACTGTGGTGGGACGAAGTTCGGCCGACTGATGGTCGTTTCGTAAATCGGAACTAGGAGTAAGAAGGTCCTCCACAGCGCCAGCATTGGCTGAAGATGTGGTTTGACCGTGGCGAAGAACTCCAGCGGAGGAGGTAGAGAAAGAAGCAGTATGGATAAGGTCCGTGCGGGGGACGGGGAATTCAGAGAGCTGTACACACATTGATAGGAGACTGTCGACGGCTGGAAACTTTGCCAGAACATTCTTTCCATGAAAGTAGGAAAGCACACATGATTAATAATTTAAAATATTTGGCAACTTCTAGTGATATACTCGGATTCAGGCCGATTTCCATTATCTCAACATAACGGTGCAGTAGGTAAATACTTCTCATAAACCAGCGTCTATAAAAGCGTGAAAGGAATGTATGGTAGCCTTCCTAAAACAATAGTGTGTTTGCATTACAAAACTGGAAGCTGAAGAACAATTAACCCTACTTGAGTAATTTCAGATGGAAATTAGTGAGAAATAAACTAGTTTACTCCTAAGTCACTCCACAGATCGAAAGAGAAGTGCTTCATTTACTTGATCTGATTCCGTAAATACAGTCCCTATCTTGCACTACTTTTCACGATATACGGTTTTTCTGCCCTGACCAAATAGCCACGATTATATAAACCTTATCGCTCAAATCTCATGAATTTTTCACAGCTGCTTTAGTGACACCCTGATAAAATTAGAGGTCAATAAAAAAAACTCGTTCCCCGTCCTCTTCTCTTTCCCTACACGAAAATAGAGAGTTATGTCAGATAGGAAAAGGCAAACTTTAGCAAGCGGGTATTTCGTACTTGTAGCATTTTGATAACGTCTAATCTTTGAATAGGAGTTCATACAAGGTTCGCAGACCCCAACGATTGATAGAAGTGCAAAACCCAAGACTGAACCAAGAAAGTGAAAGTATTACAAGTCGTAAAGAGGTTTATGACACTGATTATTTCTTTCGTCAGACTTAATGTAGCGGAGCGCAATTATCTGGTTATTCTAAGAGACCGAATATAAACAGCGAATTTGTAGTAAGGTATGAGAATAAGGTGATCATTAATTGTTAGATTCGAGGTAATGAGAATTTGCAGATTTGTGATGTCTTTACCTGAATATCAAGCAGGATTTGCGGTTTCGAGATAAGCTCTGCAACGGATTCCTGACGACAGGTGATAGTAGTTAGATCTGAAGAAAAGTAAATATCAAGAAGAGTGATTATATCGTTGGTTATGAAGTTTCTGAGACTAAAAGATGATAATCCCACCAATATGTACCGTTCGGCGGTTCCAACAGAGAAGCCCGAAGCCGACGCGCACCACTGAGGGTACAGGTATAATTGATGGACTTGAAGAGTGTCTGTCTGTTACTCGAACGTCCCAGGCTTCCAACCAATCCCAGTCGAAGAGCGCTAGTTGCATCTAAGTTTCAAAATCACATGAATGTTAAAGGCCACCACGTTGAAACCAATTCCATGTAATCTAAATCGCATGAGAAGAATCATAAGCAGACCAAATAGTTTTATTTTATTGGTGACTATACAAAGCAAAATTTCGGCTTAAATCGTTGCATCAATAACTTCATTAAGGTACAGATGGAGCACGCTTCCGTCATCCAGGTGTTATACTGTTAAGTAAATGTCTGCCACAAAATGTTATACCGTGGATAAAGGAACGAATTTAAGGGTTATCGACGGTTGAAGGTAATTTAACATCGGTGCGAAGACAAAAAAATTGGTTGCCGACAACAAATTACATACTACTATGAATAGGACCAACTGTTTCATAAAATGCACAAAATCACTGCCATTTGGAAGGGAGAAGAGACATAAAGAATAAATAAATGAAAATCGCACACAGTTTACCAATATATGCATAGTTTTGATTAAACTGGTGCATGGCACAAAAATCAACTCATTATAAAGTTATTTAAGTGTATACTTAAAAAAAGTTAAATACAAAGTAAGTACCCAACATTGTCGATTGAGACGAACACCCAAATTCAACTTTCAGCGATTTCGGAGCATAGTAGATATGTTTGGCAGTTTCCAAGTAGTTAAATAGCCCTGCGACAGCTGAAAGGCCATAGTATCTAAATCGAACATGACGATAATCAATTACGGACACAAGTAAAAAATTCAGAACGACGACATAATTTCCACATGTCACGGTAGTTAATAGTGCTAAATACAATCTAAGAAATAAAAATTCGTAACAGTTCATTAGTTCGCGAACCCATACTTACTTCTCCTGAAAAGCGTAAATTGATGGTAAGTAATGCGGATGGCAGAGCCCCTTGAGATATTCTAGACCTACAAAATTATAAACAATAAGAAACGCAAACTAATAAAGACATGGGATAGAAAGTGAAAAACGAATACCCTGTTGGTTGTTGAAGGAGTGGCGGCTAACGCCAATAATGTTGCATGCGAATTCACTTTGCTCCAGTAATTTTACAAATCGGTTCATACTACTAGATTGATCCAAAGCCGAATGAGGCAATAAAACCTAAAGTGAAACGATTTTATATAGACAAATATATCTAAAATAGTATCAAATATTAGTTTTTAAGACATTCAAGTATAAAATTATATAAAGTATATCCAAAGGATGGACAAGCGTACGTCAATGGGCATCCACACAAGCATCTTCATGAGCGTACTACTATAGCCACTTGTGTCAGTAAATTGTGAAACCTCAATACCCGGATGATTTAAATCGATAGCTGCCATTCCAATTTGACCGTTGTTTGGGCCTCGTCCTTCAACGATACCTTTGATGATCAACAAGACAAATGATCAAAAACCTCGGCTAACACGTTAATCTTTTGATAAATAGGAATTTTCACTGATTTCCGTGTGTTTGTATAAAATTTTCGTATGAAACATACCAAAATTCCATTATGAACAACCGAGGACTATATATACGTATTCTTGCAAATAAAGGTGAAAATTCACGTTTTATGAACGCAATGATCAAGTAAAGTCAAATTTATGCCATGACTATGGTGAAACCGATATTAACGTAGCGTCAACGCAATGTTCCCTTACAGAGAAGTGCGTTGGAATGGGTTTGTGTGCTACGTAAAGTTCTCGAAGAGGAGTATTTCCAAAAACAGGTATTCGAAGACTTCCGCTGAAAATTAGTGTAGCATATCTTATTACTCCCTGATGTCCTTTTATTACATGGTTTTGAACGCCATTTGTATAGATCAAACCTATTTCTAACGGTGTAATTAGAAAATATTTGGTCGAAGTCAAACCGCGAGGTTGACATAAGGCTAGCGATAATAGGGCAGCCCTTGAAACAACCCGCCGCAAAGACTAATAAAACATACCAATCACGATTGCAACATTTTCAAATATATTATACATGCGCTGCATTTTTGTATATGTGTTGCATATTAAGTAGCATTTATCCTACTGTTTAACGTACAGAAGCAAGAGCAACAAAGTTCATACATACGCGCTTGTGCAAAAAAGAATTACCAGGCCCGTTATACTTTTTAAAATGTGATAGCTTATTACTAAGGAAAAATTATGATCATGGAAGCAGCACTGTTTATCTCGTATAAATGGCGCGGCGTACCTTACCCACTAATGTGATTTCAGGGTTCGCACCCTATTCACTCAGCTCGCGACGCAAGGTGTGTTATACGTGTCAATATCGGTAGGTGTCACCTATTTCTTTCTTGCTACCCAAATTAATTGTATTGTCGTCTTGGGGACATTCCGTTACTTTTCCCAACTGTTTAGCAGGTCCCCGCTATGTCCCTTTTTTCATCATTAAACCCACCATTTCCTATTTTCTGAAAACTAGTCCTCTAACGGCGTTTATTTTCATTTTCAACATTTTGGAACACTACTCATATGTATTAACCGTTGTTTTTAACTTTTTTCTCTGTTTCAGGTAATTAACATTAGTACTAGCACTGGGCATTCTTATGTCGGCTATTTCATGAATTCCAACCATCATTTGGAGCCGTGTGTCGAGGATGTATCTGATACCCCTACCATCTGCTTAAGTAACTGGATCGTTCGCATGCTGTTGAATCCTTTCCGTGTCACACGCACCCTCATTCAACTGGGTCATGAACCACTTAACCCTACTACCTCTCCCTCCCTCTTTTCTTTCTTCAAGTCCACCACTTCTACTATTATCTACTACCCAAATTTATTTGTCTACACTCGTCACCTCCTTCAAACCTATGGTTTTTGGTCTGTCATAACATGCGGATTCGCTTCTTCTTTCTGCTTAGATGCAATTAATGAAGCATGCTCTCTTTTGAATCTTAAATATACCTTACGTACGATCCTTGATACCCAAGCATATTTAGGAGACGAAGATATCCTGGAAAAGTCAGATTCCTCGATTTTGGAATTTTTCTTGGACACTGCACCGAATCCTGTCTTCATGACCCATTTGCTCAATCTCTGTTTCCTTAAGACCTATGAGGTTTTCGCTACCCAACCCTTCTATGGTTTGTTTGCCCTATTTTCTTACCTCTTAGTAATAATGGTTCGACAAATAGCTAGTCTTGTGGGTAATGGTGGGGGATATTCCTACTTCCACGACGCTGTTCTATCTATCTTCAACGACGACGGTCTTTTTGGATTTTTCTCCGTAAGTGCAGTACTCCATCATTGTCTTGCTATTTTTAAATCTCCTGCCTTCTCATACCCGTTTTTTTCTAGGGACTTACACCGAGACTGCTGTTTGAACTATCTCGACTCATAATTTACCTCTCTTTTTGTCGCCTGATACAACGATACCTTAGCGGTCCTTATAAGTGGTCAGAAGGACTCCGACGCGGCGTCCGTACTCTGGCATTTATCGTCACCAACTACTTCTTCTACCCCTTAGAGGTTGGTATTTCCATATGCCTAATACTAATCCTCACTAGACGAAAAAAGTCCATAAATCGCTGCCTTTAGGTGCCTTAACTCTATTTTTTTCCTACAATTGTGCGCACCTGATCCTCATTACACCGCAGCATCTATTACCACTCTTGTCGCATCGAGCTGGGGAATGCTTTATTTTGTAAAGTTGATAGAACAATGACGCGCACCCTTACGCCTGTCTCGGTGGCTGATTAAAAATCTCTTATGGGTAGTCTCTTCCAACAAAATATTTTTAACTAAGCAGAATAGTCCTTCGATGGCCATAAGTATGCGCGTACCCATCAACGATGGGCAAAGGTGAGGATCAGCGTGTTGATTAATGTTTTACTCTTCCACTAGCGGCTGATATAATTCGGTGAGTACATCAGTTTTACCATTTACGATTGAGTGGTATCAGTTTTCTTATCACTCATTTTTTCTGCCTCCTCATGAACCTCTTATTATTTGCGCCATCCTTGGTAGTTGGACTCTGTATTAGTCACTTCAGTCTACGAATCTGAGTAGCTACTTGCCCTGTGTACCATGTGTAAAAGAGTTAAAGAATTCCCTTTGTGCAGAAATAAATAATTGAATGAGGCAAATCCTTGTGCCACCGATGTTTTTTACGTATTTTGTCACTTCTTAGGGTCGATTTATGTGAGTTCTCATGGGATCGAATACTTCTGCTGGATTGTTTTTAAGTAGCATCTTAAAAGCATTTCCCAGCAGTCTTAAAACTTAGTAGGCCCCCGATTCACCGACTCCTAATCTCTCAATGCTCTTGTGGGAAAAATGTGCCTTTTATTCTCTTGTGTAGTGTTCCTATCTTTTCCAAAATAATCACATCTTGTCTCGGTGGCTGAGGCAACCAAATAAAAGAATTATTTTTTTAATAAATATGATTAAACTGCGGAAAGCCTCCCTGCGAGCCTCCTTGGCGGTTTTGACCTCCATTAGGGCCCCTAGCTCCCCCACCACGGTCATAAACCTGGAAATTATATGAAGTCATTCCCCTGTCCCCCCTTGTCCATTTGTTGTGAAACGTCGTGCAAATGCCATGCGAATTTGATATCCACATGGTGGAGACGGGAGTAGCAGGTCTACCGGAAAGTTCTGTCCGTTTCTATGACAACTTTAGACACGTAGCATATGTTAATCTCTATACTTTATCGCTCAATCTGTACATACTGATGTAGCAAAATAACTACAACAAAGGGGGTTTCGCTACCTGCTGGGGTCTTATCTCCCCTGCTGTGGAATCCATCGGGTGGTTGCCTTTACCTGCTCTTGAGAATCTGGGCCGGCGATCGGCACCCTGTCTATTGCCAATTTGGTCTTCGCAGATGCTCTTGGCCGGTCTCGCCGGAGAGGCCATCGTACACTGTTTGCGTTAACCACTTAACTGTACTCGTCCTGCTTTGTGGGCCGAAATCATTGCCTACAACTCATAAATCCTCGTGAATTGCTTTAATTTTGCTCTCCGTTATTTCATCTCACCGAATTTAATTCATGTCGTGAGTAGAAAACCAGGGAGCATAGATCGGAGGGCCTCAAAGACTCCGAGAATTTCACCTCTCCGTCAATTAATGCTTTTTTAATGAAGTAGCCTACTTTACCTGCTATAAATCATTCTCAGATGCGACTAACATTTCCTCATGTGGTACCACAGTTCTGTCTTTTATTTCTGCACTATCAGGAGCCTAAGTTAATAGCACATAGGGGAGGATTACATCTACCTGCAAACACATTTTACTGATCGCCCTCAGACTATTCCACTGACCCAAACTGATGTCTTTGAAGTCGCTTTATGCAAAGCGTCGTCTTCTGAGACCATGTTTTAATCTCCCATCCCATGAATTCTTTGCTCCTCTCAACACTTACTCGGTTACCGGTGCCCGCTTATTCTGGACAAACGCCCACTTGCCCTCGCACGATTTGAGTCAGTTACTCGAGCACAAGGTGGAATGTAGCCGACAAGGTTAAGGGCGACGGCGGTTGGGACAAATCGAACTTAGCAGTTGTTTGCAGTGTATTTAGGCATTCCGTGAGTAACCACCAAACTGTATCGAATGATGCAAGGAAAGTGCAGACCTAAAGCGCCCTGGCGCTGGTGGCAAAGCTCGAGAGTCTCTTTTCCACTGCCTCTGTTTCGACTCTGCCTAAGCTCGAGTTTGATGAGTGGAATGAGTACCTGTCTGGTATCATGGACTAAATCGTGGGTATCCACTCTTCCCCTTTGTGAGCTGGCAAAAACGCTGTAACGAGAATGCCCGCCTCTGTCCCCCCCCTGAGGATAAATGAATCGTCCTCACCCTCCTCGGCGAAGGTGATTTTCTTGGGCCGCTTGGGCTCTCATGAGCTGAAATCACCTCTGGGGCCTGTGTGTTTTTCGTAAATTTTATATTTACTCACGGAACGCCTACTCAGCATTGATCAGATATTCAAGTTTACCTACTAGGAGTCGCCTGAGTAATACGGTCTCACTACTAGCTCGTCTCACGTCTGTGTTTGGCGGGCGCGTCCTTCCTCTTCTGACTTGCCAGGATTAAAATGAGATTGACGTTTTGACCTTTACCCCACTGTCGAGTGCGGATCGTGCGTCAGGAGGTAGCATTCGGGACCACTTGAGGGCAACTCCTGGTGTTCCTCGTTGTTGAGGTGGCGGCTCTTCCTAATCCACCCGCAATATTCTGTGCGGATTGAAAGTCACTCTGAGAAGAACGAGGAAATAGTAGAGTAGCGGAAAGAATAGATGGTGGACGACGACGAAAATTGGGGACACTGAGGAATCAGCGAGACTGAATCACAGCTGAAGGAAATAACGGGCTATTACTGATCATCAGGCGCTATTCTCCCCCTCCCCCCCCCCACCGCCTCGGAAATATTCGCATAAAACTGCGACTATCACCGTAAAGCCGATCTCCGTTCTCTCCGTCTCATTGCAGGTGGTGTCGTGTGTGATGGCGCTGCGCGGATCGCGAATACCCACAGCGGAGGGCAATGATGGCGAATAGTTTCAGCAACTGGTGTGAGTGTGAACGCGCCCTCGCAAGCGCCGGCTGCCTGCATCGAGGCTACTTCCCCTTCTGGCGCGTCTCCGGTCTCTCCCCCCTGCCTGTGCCTTCCCCAACCGACTTATCCTCTAGCTAGACCCTGACAACCCTCTCACGAATTTGTACGATTGGCGGCCTACTAGATCTAATAGAACTTTTTCTTTGACGTCTTCCACGTTCGTGAGCGAACGGGTGGGCTTTCGGGAGCCGGCTAGTTGAAGTGACTAGAGAAGTGGTCTTCGCTTCTAAACCCACCCAACCTCGTCTCATTCCTTTTCGATAGCAATTGAAGGCTTTGACGGGAAATCGCTGAATGGGTCGACCGATAGTTGAGGGTGGACTTCACTTCATAGTCTCCGTTAGATTGGAAAGGCTTGTGACCGACCTGCACCCATGAATACACAAGTCACCAGGCATGCTTTCCACCAGGATTAAAAATAACAACTTCAGTTGATTAATTTGTATTCAAAAAGTTGAGGGAAGCTTTATGGGAAAACTCAGTCGCCAACGCAATCCAGATTGGTAGCCGTTATATTTGAGAGAAAGATATCCTCCAGAAGACCGTACACACATTCCTTGCACGAGGGGCACAAGCTGCGTCCATCACGAGCTGGCGCTATTAGGCTAAAAGCCGGTGCCAGACACTTTACGACGTCCCTGACTCCCGACTGTTGTTCTGAGTAGTTTGCCATCTAGTGGGAAGCAAGTATTAGGAAAATGAAAAGAAAAAAAACTCCTACAGCAGATAAGTCGTTCCAGCATTCTGAAATTTGCTCGCGAATCGACGGATCTTCCTCCCATGTGGTTGAACTCAAGTCTAAACACGCCTGCAGGACGGCGTCGTAGGTATTTGTGGTCTTCAGATTCACGAGCACATCCGCACATTCAAGGCAACGAAGTAAGCAGGCCACCAAAACGCCTTTCAGTGTACCAGGAAAGACTTGTTCATCACCAGATGATTCTTTGCACCTCTGTAATTCTGTTATTAGCTTCGCTACGTGCTCACAAATTCGATAGGAAAAGAAACCACGCCATTGCAGTTGCAGCAGGGGAGCGAGGAAGAGTCCGCGATGTATCTCAATAACCGCTTCGTTGGCCACCAGTGAAGGATCTTCAGCTATTTTTGTGGACACAATGGTCTGCAACTGTAAGAGTTGGAAAGCAACTCCTTCGGATGAGGCTGAGGAGTTGAAGATTCGGAGAAGAAGGAAAGAGTAACCGAGACACCCACCAGTAGATGACAGACGTAAACATTCTTCGTAAGCAAGATCATAAACTATTTCAAATAAGTGAGTGATCTTTTTTCGAGTTAAGGAAAGGTTGGAATATAAGGAAAAAATACAGTCCATAACAACGGGAATATCTGCAAGATTATCAGGGTAAGCGAGAAGATATAGCAACTGCTTTTCCTTTTGTGATTCCCTTTGCAAATGGCAGTATCGAGTGAAGAGAAGCCAAAAATTGTGAGAGACTTTAGTGAATGGCTTCTGTGACAGCAAATTAATGCAAATCTTCCAGAGATTACTAATGAACATAGCAGGCAGGAAATCGCGAAATGATGAATGATGAAGGAAATCGCCCTGCAAAGTTGATAATGGCGTGAGAAATTTATAAAGATCGGCATGACTTGAATCCTCAATGGATTTTTGCATATTTCCGTACCAGGCCTCCACTAGGAACCGATGAAATGTGCAATCGTTGAACATGTCGTTTGCAAGCAACCATCGCAAGTAGTACCCAACCTTTGGTGAACATACGATAATGGAGATAGCATTTGGAAAATTCGTGTAGTGATAGGAAGCCAGCAAGATCAACAAGTATACAAAATCCTCGTTTTCAATAAGTGTCGGCGTTTGGGTAAACAATTTTACCACGCTTTCTGTGCAGTAATTGAGACAAGCAGGATATTTCCTGTCTGGAGAATTTCGAGATACTTTAACTAGTTCAACCAGGAAATCAGTCAGAAACTCCAGATCTTTGGTTGAAAAATTTATTAACTCATCAACATCTTTAGCACTCTTGATCCTAGAGCAGAGTAAGAGAATGAACACAAGGATTATGGAACGCCGGTGAATGAGATTTGACGATGCCTGATGCATATCTCGTAAGACATTAAGATGGGAAGAAACCATGCAATTGTGAAAAAAGGAGGAAATCCCGTCAAACAGATTCTTCCGGAAAAAGCTCTCCAAAGCCGATATCATGCGAAAATTTCGAGAAATTATGAGAGAATCAAGTACATTGTTTATGATTTTAAAGTGCTTCGGCTTACAAAACACTCGTAGTCTCCATAGAATGGCAAATTTGATTTTGAGTTTGCCACAAGAAATCTCACTATCATTTAGGCCGTTTCCTATTGTTTCAACGAGATTGTCGAGGCAAGGGAGATTAAATGCATCCCAGAAACTCGTGTGATATTTATCATCACAGTAAAGTGCATATTCAAGTCTGTTTATTAAGGTGTCATCCAGAAGTTTAGCGACTTCCTCATCCCGCAGTGACAACAAATCCACGAGTTCACTCGCCGTATGCATTCGAAATGTCCACACTCGCGGTGCCAAATATTGAAAGATGTCATGCCCAGCCAATAACTTCGAAGAGACCGCAATATGGGAGCCGATAAAAGTCAGGCAACGGGTTTTCGACGTTATATATGTAGCAGTTGAACAATGCAGAAAGCCAAATTATTCAATGATACCATTATAATGGACAATGAATGAACAAAAACTACCTTCATTTTCGTATAATGCAGTTCATCAAAATATCAATTATGCATACATGCTCCTTCCCAACATAAAAAATAGTGCATGAAATTTTACTGGTGGTTGATGACAACGGGACAGTTCTGTTGTAATTATGAGGTTGATTTACAAAAGTGGAGCCTGGTAGACACGACATAACAGGCTGCCCTTGTAGCCAGTCAGGATTTGTGTTTGAAATGGTGAACATGAACAATGCCACAACCACCGAAACGATTTAATCCACAAGGGTAAGTAGCTACTCGGCACACATGTCTTGTCATGGCAGTATAGAAAAACGTCTTACTGAAAGAGCCCAGAGCATATATGTTCAAGGTTAAAGGGCTCGAAAAATAATCAAATAGAAGACTAAACATATTTAAATTATTCATCATTGCACTGTAGTTTGGATTTTTATAAGTTATAAGTACAACACCTCTTGCAAAATTTCTATTGTTTAATTGACTACCAGATAACACTTATAGGCTTTAACCGCTCTTCGGATTTGTTTTTATCATAATTTGTTACTTAGCGCTCTATTTGGATGATTTGTGCTTTACATCTGTTTTTGACCTGAGGGTGCAATGCGACGCTGGCACTAAATGCTTATCTTGTCCGCTGCATCCTTTTGAATGAGTAAATTTCCGTCATCCGAAACTCGTCCCTTGAGGGGGAGGAACTCAGGGCCCCCCGATGTATATCCTCAAAAATCGGACCAACTTGAAGACGCTCTAACAGAGCAACTGGTCAAAGATGGATTTAAATACCATCGACCTGTTCTAGATGAATACAAATCAGGGAGAAACAGTATTTTGCCCCAGGATTTGGACACAGCCTGGGATTTGTACTACAATACGCTTCTTGCTAAAGCCCAGAATGCCCCTCCTTTTAAACCGGATAATCCACAAATTCCTATTAAAACTTTATCAGGGATTGACAGAGATTGGAGTCACTTAAAGGAGTGGCTTTCGGATCTCTCAGGCGCCAATTGCAATAGAAGAAGCACTATTTTTCACACTAGTAAAGAACGGATCCTTTCAGATTTGGTCTCCTGCCGTTTTCCCCTCTCTCATGCTTTGCGGCTAATTAATAAACTTATAATTCACACTACGGCGCCGTTAGAAAACTTAAAGAAAAAGCAAAAGCTTGACCCTACAAGTGAGTGGACTGAGGAAATTCTACGGTTGCTTGATGATCTATTTTCCGGAGATTTGTCAACTACATCTCCCACTAAATATGATAATATGTGTTCAGAATGGGATTACGTTTTTGGTCTTCTTACCATTCTGTACGATGATGATTTGGTCGAGCATTGGGACGTACTCAAGAGACTCGCGTCTAAACTGGACCTCTTATCTAATGACTCTCTTGCGCTTGAATCCCAGGACTACTCCTCATTCTGCTCACATCGCGAACGTCCACAAGCTACGAAATGTGATCCCTTTCGTAGTCTCAAGTTTGTCCTTCCCTACTTCCAGCGTTTTTGCCTCCGTTTCACGGAGAGTGAAATTCTCACCAGGCGTATTTTGTCTTGGGCCTGCTCCGTTTTCTCCAAACTCTTTCGTACATGCACTCTGCGGTCTTCTCTAGCCGCACTGACATTTACCAAACCGGAAGATTATGCCGATCTTTTTGTCTGTTCTTATCACCGTCCTCTTCTGCTTTCAATCTCCAGCATAATCATTGCACTGACTTTGGAATGTCCCTCGGCAGCGGTGTGGAATCAAATAACTTCGGAGTCTAATCATGCTTACTTGGCTGGGTCGCCCCTTGATCTTCTTCCTTGCCCCCTCGCTTGTCTTCCCATTTCTCCCGGACCGGAGGCGTCCAACCTTCGAAAATGTCTGGTTGAAATTGAGGATGTCCTTCTAGAACGTGGCAGGTTGGCCGAGAGCCGATGGTGCCTTTTTCCTCATCGCCCAATCACTTCTGATGAATGTACGGATGCGACTAACGTAAGCAAATTCTTTACTTGTTTGTTTACTTTTGCTTTATTCCGCTCTTCAGAAACATCTATTGACGCCTTTATTCTACCATTATTTAACCGCTCTATTTCGATCTTTCCAGCCGTTGTGTTACATTTCTTGAGGTGATGCATTTCTGTAGTCGTCCGCCTTTTAGTGGTAGGGATCAGCAGAGTCATTGTTTTGGTTATAGTTTGCAAAAGTAGATAACTTTTGTTCAATGAGTCTGCATACTTTGTGATGTTTAAGATTCCTTCGGTAATTCTCGTACACGAATTTTTTTGAACGCTTGTTTTCAAGCTTTCAATCTTTATGCAAGAATTATATTTATGGTTCAGGCACTTGATTTTCTATATTAGTATTAATAAGACTGATCAACTTCAATTTTACCCAAGAATTCTGAAGGTAGTTGTTGCGTCTTAGACTTGTTTACAGTCCATTGACTTGGGTAAGGAGCTATTCGACGCAATGGTAATAAACGCATGAGGAGCACATGTTGCTTATTTATGACTGAGTTTACGATAAGGTAACAATTGTGCCGAATATATGCCACTTATTAAATATATTATTCGCTCAACACTCCACGAGAATTTGTGTCAGACGTTGATTTCGGTTTTGAAACGTAATTTTCAGGCTGAAATGTTTGTTCGTGTCTTATATGATTTGGACACGCGTAACTTCAGCGAAAGTCAAGACATATACCCTACCGACAGCCTCTTCAAAGAGATCTTCCATCCCAAACTCCTCAATTCACCACGATCACTCACGGCGTTGGTGACCTTTCTTTGCAAGTGGGCTGTCTCACCCACCCGTACAGGCCTACATCGGCCCATCATCTTGGCTTGTCTCTTCGAATATCTGCACTCAAAACTGCCCTCCTTCGACTTCCAAACATGTCTGCTCGCATTCCTAGACGTTCATGCGCCTCCCAGTCCTACTGTCGACGCAGCAGGCTTCCGCTCCCTCGTTTGTCTTTTTGCCGAACTCATAGACCGAAGTCTGTTCAACCACGATGCTTTTGTGCGAACTTACATCGCGAGGGGTGTCTTCGATAGTTCCCTCCATCCTCTCGCCAATGTCGATTTAGCCGTCGCCACGTCTATTCTTCCTCCACCTACCACAGCTGCCACTGTTGGTATCCATCCCTCCTCCCTGAATCATAACTTCTCGGTTCAGTCTGAAGTCTCGGAGGATAACGACCGCAACAGCGTGGATAATCCAGACTCTGTTCGCTCAGACCTTGGTGGAAGTCTATCTCAACGCCATTCTTGTAATCTCAACCGTCACCTTCATTATCTTATTCACTTCCCCCTACCCCAGGATGACTCCTACGCTCATGAACAAAATCAACGGGCTCAGCTGCTCTACGGAAGTAGCGCCAGGGCTCACTCAAGAGCACGTGAGACTCCGCGCAAAGTTTCACGCGACATTGTGAAACTCTTCACGAGGAGCGCACATCGTCTCGATGTGGTGCATGGGGAATTAGGTAAGAAGAAGAAGAATAGGGAAAAAGGAGTGGATGTCAGCAGCACACCAAATAGTGCCCAACGTAGTGGTGCCAAAGAAGCACGTTCATTGGAGGAACTACTTGAGGCCATTTCGACTCGATTTCGAAGCCTAAACTACTACGACATGGAGTATGTCATCTCAAAAAGCATGCCTGCGTATTTGCGCTCGTTACGTGGATCCACTGCAAATTCAAGCGCTTCGAATGTTGGCGGCGGTGATTCCCTTGGTGTCGACTCTGGTGGAATCACTGCATCTTCACCATCTGCCCCCAATTCAAGTAGAGATCACATCTATTACCCAGCCCACAACAGTCTCTTTCTATTCCTTGAATTAATTGAGGTCTCGCTCAATATTATAAGCCTCATTGATACTGTCGTAGAAACGCTAGAACGCCTTCAGTTGTCCTCTCTTTCTGCACCCTATCCTTGTATGAGCTCCTATCTATCTCTCATTTGGCTACGAGCTATCGGCATTCTCCGTACCCACCAGGCTGTTTTGTTAACTCAGCCGAACCTTCAACAACGGATTTTCACTTGTCTGATTGAACAGCTACGCAGGGGTGCGCAGCAGAAGCCCCAGAGCAAGCACTGCATTTTGGAGTACTTTAAAAACCTCATCTGTTCTAGTGCCTATGTCAAACGCCTCTGTGGTCCATTTGCGTCTCAATACTCTTTCGAATCGCTTCACCAGTTTACTCTGAATCCACAAACCGCGGGAGTGCTGCACAGTCTCCGTAACGATCCAGGAAACCGCGAGACGCTGGTTCGAGAAGCGCTAAAGGGGGTCCTTCAATACCGTGACACGGACCGTGTATCCGCCTTTTTTGAGCCTTTCGTCGACTACTCTGTCCAATGTCCCGAACTCGCCCACGAATGGTTGCCAGCTATGGCAGCTCTCGTCAATCCCTCCCTCCACAGCGGAAGTGTTGAAATCTCGTCGTCTGTTGGCTCTCCGGGGACTCCAAACCCCACTTCCGAAATGGGTACTCATTTGGATGATCAAGCAGTGTGGGATAATCTAGCCTCATTAATTGGCACTCTTCTGGCATTTCACTGCATCGACACAGAGAAGTTATTTGACACACTTATCAACCCATCTCTTGCACTCGGCCTTGACCAGAGCTGCGCTCCCATTGATTCCCACTCGGAACCTACTGTACGTCTGGCCTGTCACATTCTCCATCGTCTCTTCACAGTAGAGACAGCCACCCAAGAGGCACAATCGTCCTCTTTTCGAGTATCTGAGCCTTCGCTTCTCGCTAGTGCCCTTCGTCAGGTGAAGTACCCGCATTTAATCGATACCCTGAAGATGCTCATGATCCACAGTAACAAAGGAAGACCTTTGGAGTTGTTCGACGAAGCTGGGGAAGATGGCAGTGCAGCTGGTTCAGATGACAACTCCTCAGATAACGACCGAGACTCGGAACGTGAGACAGACGACGGTCCTGCGGACAGTTCGCTTGATCCAGCCGACAGTTGTGATTTGATCGACGGCCCCCCTATGCCAAAGAGTAAACGAAAACGCCGTCGCGTTCACTTGGCTTCATCGAAGAACAAGCGACGACGCGGTAATATCGCGCGTCGCAGCACTTCTGGTGGGAGTTTATTAAGCTCCCAACGCAGAAATCGCCTTGCTAGTTGCATTCACCAGAGCACCTGTGCTTTCCTCACCACTGGTCATCCTCCCAGTGATTCTGAGATGAGAGAGATGTCACTGCGAGACTTTGCGCATCTCGTTCTTCGTGAAATTTGCGTTACCTCATGGGTGCGGGAGTACTTCCGCCGCATATCTACTCTTCTGCTACAAGAGAATGTCCTGATCGACAAGGACATTCCTAGCAATCAGACTCGCTTCCTCCTGCATATCATCTACCACCCGCATGATGTGAAGTGGGTTGATTTGGCTGCCACTTCTGACAAGGTGGATAAAGCGATGCTCTCACTCATCTCCAGCGTCAACATTTGGTCGTTGCATGCAACACTAATGGAGCTGGATCTTCTGCGTCTCCAAATACCTACCTCCGAAAAGGCACTGGAACAAGTGGCCAACGGCATTGTTGCCGGTTTCAATGGACACGCACTGGCCTACTTGAAAATCATCCCAAAAGACTCGTCTTCAGCCTCCAAAGGTGAGGAACAGTTGCCTGAGGCTCTTCCAGATATTGAGATTCCTGAGACTGACAACAGTTGGCTTCTTCCTTCTCTCATCGCAAAGTTGCCGAAGCAACTAAAAGCGCAGATTGTCACCAAAACTTGTGATGTAAGTCGTTCCACCACTCCCCCACCCCGGCTAGACTGAGGTCTCGTCTCCTTTTGAGCGTTTTAAAAGTTTGTGTAGCCTTGCAGATAGTTTTATGTTAAATTTTCATTTTTTTGTAGATACTCAGTGGCATAAAGCATTTTTGGCGCCCCAAGAATGATGAGGACCAAGAACGCATTGTGATGCAACATTCCATCCTCCTCGCCCATCCCGTCTTCTCCTCCATTCTCCACGTCTGCATGGAGGCGGCGGATCCGCTTGACCGTCTCTACGAACAACTGGAATATTTTGTATCGGGCGTGAAGGAAACGCGTGATCGAATGCCTGAAAATCTGCGCACTCGGCACATTTTGCAGGAGTGTTTGGCCCTCCGTCTCTCCCTTCTGGGAATTTGCCTCTCCTCAATGAAACTCAACGTCGATCGACTCGTCACCGGGGCCCTCATTCTAGCCCAACTAATCGGGTTCGGGGTAACGGAGCCGCATTCTAATCAGACTCTCTTCTTCACCTGCCTCGATATGCTCCATAACCTAGTTCATAACTTAGCAGCTCGAGTGGGCCTTGACAACCCCCAGTACCAGAATTTGGCCAAACGAGTACGGAAGAAACTTGCTGAACGTCATTTCACTGTCGGCATTGAATACATTCGCCCATTGCTTTTCATCGGCCGCACCGGTTATCCTTTTGTAGCTGTGACACCCCTAGATGGCACTGAGGGCTCGGGTAACCGTGGCGATAGCGGAGGCGGAGTCGGTAAAATTGGTGGGTCGTCCAAATTTGCCTCCTTTAAGTCAAGTGGCAAATCGGGAGGATCAAACGCATCCAGGTATAGTGGAGGCGGAGGAGGTGGTGGCATAGGCGGGTCGGCTGGAGCTTCTGGTAACGCGGGCAATAACAATGGAAATCCAATCTCAGGGGGCGGCGGAGTAAAGACCTTCACTCGCAAACGAGGCTACGCTTTTGTGAGCCGCGATCGGTTTGCACCATGGGAAATATACGACGTTAATCGGAGGCCTGCTTTCCTTGCCATGTGCGGAGCTGTCCAGGTGCCCGCAACGCAGTCACGGAGTGAGGAGCAAGCAAATATTCTGCTGAGTCATGAACATCCGATCACTCATCGACGGTCGGTTGAATTCTACCTCCAATCCCTCTTCCACGAAGCAGAGCCCTCAGCCTCTTCTGCGTCAACAGCCATCACATCCTCCCCATCCTCCGTTGACCCTGTCCCGAAACAATTCATCCTTGGGCCAACCCCGTCGAAACGTCATCCACCAGTTGAGGGTATGCCTCGCCGTATGGCTCAGCAATCTCAACGTCTACCGAAGTCTGAAGATCTCCTCTACCGCCAACAGCAACAACAAGTGCCTCCATCCTCCCTGCCTCCCACACAAATGCGCATGCAAGCGCCGTCTCAGCAGCCGACAAAACGCAGACGAAATCGTGCAGCAGCGCAAGCGCAAGAGGAGATGCCATTGCCTCCGCCCCCTTCGATGGCACCACCGCCACAAATGTATCACCAGGGCATGTGCCCTCCACAAACATCTGCGCTTGGTGTGGCTCAGGCCATTGAGTCCGAGGCTGTAGCGACAGCTGCGCCGGCGCCCCCCCCCTCGTCGGGGAAACGGAAACGTGCTGGCGCAATGGCCGGCAGCACAGCAGCGACGGCAGTGTCGGCCACTGCAATGCGACGGGGAATGGCACCACCACCGAATAACTTTGATAACGGCGCAGTCCCGGTATCATCTCAACAACAGGTTTGGGGTGGAGGCAGAGCACCCGCCGCAGGCGGTGGTGGCGGGGGCGGTCGCGTAGCCAATCAGAGACAAAATCTCTCTGAATTTGTACAGAATCGCACTAAGACACAACAGAAGGCGGCTCAACAACAGCAACAGCAAATGAATGCAGCTTTTGCGGCCGGTGTTCTGCCCATGGAGGAACAATTCCCTCAGCAGCAGGATTCCAGGTGTGTGGAGCTTCCTAATCTTCTAACACTCGCTTCCTGCTTTCATCACCTAATTTCAATCCCCACTGCTTCGTTTGAAAGTGCCGAGTATGCGACTTTATGGCAGGCGTCGACATGTGTGTGAACTAGGGGTTTGGTTATATGCTGTCTGTGTGTCTGTGTCCGCTCACGTTCTGTCCGTCCTTCCTGCAAATATCGCGGTCTGTCACTTCTTTTACGGCCACTACCCTTCATTACGCGACTAGGTCGAAATTAAGCCAACACGTCTCTGTGCCCCGCCCCTCACCCTGTTCCCTTCCCGTCAGCCACCGATTCGGAATGGGCACATTAACAGTGCCTCTGGGCTGGGCCTGCCGTCTTTCTGCTCACGTTGACTCCCGTCGACAGACTTTGCGACGAATCGCGAGATGTGACAGCAACGACGGCTGCTATTAATCTTCTTCTTGTCATAGCGGTGAAATATCCGAAAATTAGGGTTTGTCCAACATCTTCATTATTCTCCTCTGTACTCTTGTTTCGTTCTCCATTCGTTCCTCTCAGCCCCGCCATATGGGATGTTTCGCGGTGTTACCTTCGAAATTGCTTGTTTCTCCCTAATTTTGCTCAGCTGTATTTCCCCGAGTCTCCATTACGCCTTTTACGGCACTTCGACCTTTCGGGTCTCTCGGCTCTACCGGGAACACATCCTCCTTTTTTACTGCCCCTCTTCTAATCACTGTCATTCATCTGAATACCACCGCTGTAAGGGTGAGGGGCTTTGAAGTGGCCGTAACTCGTCGCACAATCCGCACTGGTGGATGTCTTCCGACGAAACGGTGCCCCCATGCGAGTATAGCGGAGTGTCCGCGTTTTGCCCAATGTTATTTTGACATGATTTGGATGGTCGAGGATTAATCCACATCGTCCAGTTGAAATGTAGGCGATTTTAGCGCATGCAGTTGACCAGACAGTTGGGGTTTCTCTTATCTGCTTCACTTGCCTCTTAAGACCATTTTCTGGGGAATTTAGGTTTCGCGGAGCTGCTGCTGATACGAATTGCACCTTTCCCGAGATGATCTCTTCCCAATCGTGCGCCCCTGCGTCCTATGTTTCCAACTTTGCGCCCATGGATCCGCAGTTGCGACATCAACGCCAACAGCAGCAGCGATACGTGGCCGGTGGTGGTGGTGCCGGCGGCGGCGGCGGCGGTGGCGGAGGCAGTCAGACGCAACAGGTTGTGCCCGAGCCTCCTTCCTATCCCGGACGCGGTCAACCACTCAAAGGTCCACCACCGCAACCACCGCCACAAATTATGATGCAAATGATGGGTTCGTCGATCCCCGCAGCTGCTCAACAAATCCCCAATTCAGTGGTTGGTGGGACGATGAGGCAAACGCAACACCGCGCCTATATGATGGCCTCCGCGCAGCCGCCCAATCTCGTTTGTGGGTGAAGCGCCCCGTGTAACCCCTTCCGCTGCTCCGCCCCCACCGCCACTTCATTTCACCCGCCTCTATGACTCGACTGGAGGCGGTGGCGCCGCCGGAGCTGGTGAATACCGCTGACCATTCCACGTCTCACTCCCTCGTGTACAAAACTGTATGTAATTGAAAGTAGATGGAGAGAATTAGGAGTCAGGACAGGACGCCCGCGGTTTAATCGGTTCTCCCACCTCCCTCATGTACAGAACCATCTCTTCCCGACGAAGCCGAAACACCCCATCCCCTCTCCCCTAACAGCCTCCGCACTTCCACGTCCCCCCCCCTCACCCCACCTCTCTGACTGCCCGTCTGTGAGCATGCCACGTACATTATACATATACATACATACATACAAAAATATGTATATTTTTGCTGTTTCTCCTCTTCCCCCGTCTCTTTGCTGCATCCTAGACTAACGGGAGTCAGGAGTCGGGAGTTCCATGCTCGCGCTCCTTCACACGCCCTTGAACACTGACTCCTCCCGGGCACGACACGGGCCCGGAGAAGATTGACAACTATCACGTGTTTACATGCGACATCAGCTGGGGGGGGGGGGGAGGGGAAATGGCGGTGCAGACTGGGGATGTTTCACGCCTCGTCTGTCCGGCCCGCTTAGGAGGAAGCTCAGCCATTCACGGTGGGCTTGATAGTTTATGTTCTGTGCAGTTTTTTTTGTCGCTTATCATAGGCAGGTCGTTGGCGCGGTGACCAGTGTTGTGACGCTGTTCAAGTGGAGAGGACGACGGCCGGCTAGTCAGTGGCGCGATACAGCGACCGCGGCGCCGGGAATCTTGTTTGGCCGTCTCGATGGACGGGAGCATCGAATTGTCAGACAACGCTTGGCTCGAGTTGATTGGACATTCTCTTCTTTCATCGCACCCCTTTTGATGACAAAGTACTCAAATAGCATCACGGGTAGGTGTCTTGTGAGATTTGTAAGGCTAAGACCTCCGCCCCGCCCCCCCCCCCCCCCCCCCTCCTCTCCCACACCGCAGCCAGAGGAATTCAGGTCGTTTGATCCGATCAGACCGGGCGGGGAGCTTCCGCCACTTCACGCCTGGGGCGGTATGTAGGCTACACCTTTTTTTCTCCATGTAAATAATCGCGACGTTCTCGACGCTGGTCTCGGTATTTACTAAACCTTACTACGACGCACAAGCGCCTGATTTAGGAGGAGTCACACGGCGGGTGTCAGCGAGATTGAGGTGTGAATCGCCGTACCACACAGCTGAGGAGGACGTGTTGTGCCGCGCCGGCGCCTTACCAAAGACTCGCCAGGATCGGAGCAACTTGTGCGTGCCTCGACAGGTTTGTGGTGCCACATGCCTTTGACTACGTGTGGGAGGGGGGGAGGAGGAGGCGGAAGAGCGCCGGGTGGTCTTCAGATCCTTCCTTCCGTGGAGGTTCCCCACGAAATTGTGGGACGATTGGCGGCGATGGTATCCCCCTCCAAGACCAACTCGCCTGCATCTGTCCACTCGAGTGTGATTTGTTAAAAGGGTGACAAGGGACGTCTACGTGGCCTCCAGCCTTCGTGTCCTGCTCGGCTTGACGATAACCTTCTCATCGTCCCCTTTTAGTTTGTCCTCAGGCGGATGACAGTGATGGATGATCCTGATTGGCTGCGTTGTCTCGAAGGTCACGGATGGTTCTTGTTCATTAAAGGAGAATGGGGGGGGGGTTGCACGCGACACCAACATTTGGCCAATTCTGTCCTCCGCCTCCCCCCTCCCCCCCCGTCCCACCTTGGGCAGGCGGAGCGGGTGGGGAACCAATTTCGCCACGAAGCGGGCCAATGCTGCATGACCAGCCCAAATTCCTGTAACAAGGGGATACTTTTCTTTCTCCCTCAGAAGTTTCATCCTTCTCTTCTTCTTCAAGACGCGCTATGCCTCGCGTAGAATTCTGTAACTCCGTCTGTTCCCTGTATCCGCCGGAGCGGGAGGGAGTGAGTGAAACGCTACCTGATTTACTCGTCCAGTTGAGCGTTTAACCCGTCTTTAGACTCTTCCTCCTCCGCTTTGACTCGTTTTATTGCGATTAAGGCGAGGAGGACGAGAAGGTGAGTGGAGCAGATGGCCATCTACCAACCCTTCCACTATCTCCCGTCTTTCGTACAATTTGAAGCTACTTTTGTCAGGCTATACCGAGCCAACGATCGAGCAGCACTATTCACTTGTGGTGAAGGCGTCAGTTCGGCGTAAACCACGGTCACTTGCCTTCTCTTGACGAGCAGCAAGGACCAGGCGTAAGCCGCCTGGGTTGAAGGGCGTGAGGAGCCTTTAGTCCGTCCTCATGCGCGGCGGTGAGGACGGGGCGGATGCGCATTAGAGGCACTCGATGACCAGCGGTGCGGCTAGACAAAAGGCGCAACTTCGCACCGAAATAGCCGACAAAATGCTCCCACTGACCGACACTCCCCCGTCCGCCCACCCGCCAGAGGAGTCTCACGACCCCCATCGCATCTCTGGCACCTCCCGTCGGTAGAAGGTTTCCTAAGCCGAATGTTGCTCAGGCTTCCAACTAGACTCTTTGGCCAAATCGAGAGATCCGGTAAAGTTAAGCACTAGACACAAGGAAGTTGAAATGTCTGGAGTTATTTTGTCTCCTCGGACATCAAAGCAGTTGAATTAGATTTCATTTGTGGACAATTCACCCACACTTCTGTCCGAGTTGAAAAGGACACTGCGAGTGGCCTCTTTCCACAACGGACATGAACCTCGTCGTCGTGGTGGGGATGAGCCAATCCGCGCGATTGTGTCTCCCCCCCCCCCGGCAGAGGGGCGATTTGAAGACCACGGAGAAATGACTGCTTAGTTAATGTCAGTGTAGATTTATTTTTTTCGGTTTGTCTTTGCGTGCATGTACGTTTGGCAAACGGGGATAATTTGCGATTCTTGCCACTCCGATGAAATCCTTCCTTGTCTCCCGTCCAGCCCTACCGAGTGTAGCTGGTGCCGAAGGCCTGCGAATTGGTGACAGACGTGGAGAGCGAGGCGGAGGACCAGAACACATCGCGGTGGCGAGATCTAATGCGAACAACATCGTCATTAGAGCAGAAGGGCATTTGTTTAAATGGTTTGTTTCTCCTAGGCGAGCCCTTCGCCCGCCTGATCACATTCCTAAATTCCATCTCTTCTGTTGCCCAAGTGTCCGCATTCTCGTGCAAATGTTGAGGAAAGACACTGGCCGTCTTGTGCCGTTGTTTACGAGGGTGGGGATGGATGGAAGGGGGCAGAACTCCCCCCAATACACTGGATAAGAAGCCCACCACCGTGAAATACGATCTGAAGGTTGACATCGACAGAACTGGGCGTCCTCGCTGTTTTGCCAACTGGAGTCTGTCAAAATATCTGCATAAATGAACGCGGAGGGGATGTGACTTCAATTGAATTTACTTTGGCCTCATTAGCGAGTATGATGCAGACGGTAGCCTATGCTTTTAAGGTGATTACTGTGAAAGAGGCCTGAGAAATCGCGAACCCTACACCCCGACCCCGCAGCTTACACACGTAGTCACCTCAATCATAAATTGCCATGTGTAAAAACAAGCAAGCGAGGGGGGAGAAAAAGCTGCGGGGTTAGGTAGAACACACCCAAAAAACACAAACGCACGCGCACGCACACACACACACACTGGTCTCGTGGCTGTCGTACACAGTGTGCTCAAAGCAAATCAATTAGGCACCAGATGAGATGCTTCTTCACTTCGACACTACCAACATCAATCGACAGGCTGACAAATGACACCGACTGCCGAAGTGGGCCTGCTAAAACGCCTGGTATGATGCCCTCCGCTATGACTGCCTTGGGGAGACATTTAACTTGAGACGCTTGTCTAGTCTGCCTGTGAAGTAGACCGATAAGCCGGCGAGACGAGGGTGAGACGTCTTTGTGTGTGTATGTGTGTGTGTGAACTTTGCTTATTTTGCGTAGCGGATGATAAGACTGGAGGGCAAACGTAAGGCTACCTTAGTGTGTTGTAATTTCCGGAGTTAAAACTCGAGTAATAAGAGCAATTTGCCGACTTAATGCTTGTGTACTAATTACTTTTTAAAGATAGTTACGGCTATAAATGCCGAGATGTGTTGTTGGGTGGGTGGATGAGGCTTGAAGAGAGGACAGAAAAGAGGGCATTTCTTTGAGAGGACACCAGGAAAGCAACAGTCGGTATAGTTGGGATGGCGCGAGCGGCAATCGAAAGTTTCAAATGCATGTGGAAGTGGAAGATAGAATTAGTTAATAGTGTGAGTCGGGAGTAGGATTATTCTGTTGGCTGACTTCTGTTATTGTGGCGAATTCCGTCGTCTACTGCAATTACAGAAATATAATCTAATCTATCGTGGATTGCCGGCATTCACAAGGAGCGAACGATTCGGTTTAAGGTATACGTGTATATAAGGCCGGTTTTTGGGTTATGTTGTAGCGTCAGCACATTGTAGAAAAGCTGCTTATTGGAAGGTGGAGTTTGAATGAAGCCATGATTCAAAACGCTGATTTGTAGTATTAATTGTGAGAGTACGCGGATGGTTTAATGAATTCCATCGGTGTGCATTGTCTTCGAGCTTATAACTGGGAAAGGTAACTCGAGAGACCGGTGGGTCAATAGTGTGAAGAGTTTACTGTGCTCGATTGTAATTCCAGGAAGTCTTTGTAATTACTCAATGAATTTGAAACGAAACAGGAGAGCCAACGAGATATCAAGATGTTGTGTGCAAAGATTCAATAAACACATTAAAAACCAGTGACGTACCGCAACAATACGCCTTTCATTTACTAGTATTTCACTTGGTTGGCCGTTTACGTTAGCCTACCAGACTACTCTAATGGACAAAAACCTAATAAAATTAAGGCATAAAGCCCGGGTAAATTTGGGTTTCCGATGTGACTTGCCGCAATCTTTTGTTTAAAAGACTATACCGAGGTGCATCAGAAGGTGCGTTATTTCGGCTAACAGTAAGCTTTCTCAAAAGGTAAGCATTTCCAATAAATTCAATCTTAGACTCTTTAGTTTTATTAAATATTTTTATTGCTTTCTGATTGGCATAATGAATAATTGTTCCATTTTTTATTAAGGCTGAAACTACAGATATTACTAACTACAGCTTAGCCAATCAGCAGCCAGCATCCAACGCGGGCAGCCAACACATCAATTCTGCTCTCTTCCGGGAATGGCCTGTCGGGGTGCTTTTGCGCTCTCGAAGTTTTTGCGGCTCCCCCTGAAACCGTCTTCGTTAAGCAAATTAACTACTCCTACATTTGTGGCCAACAGAAGTAAGTTTTACGTTATTACTCCATGTTTCATAAACTTAGGGTGGTATGCGGCTGAGGCGAAACCTGCAGTTTCCGCTAGTCCAAAGGGCCGTATAGTCGCAGTTATTGGTGCCGTTGTGGACGTACAATTTGACGACAAACTTCCTCCTATTCTAAATGCTTTGGAGGTGCAGGGACGCTCGTCTCGGCTTATCCTGGAAGTCGCTCAACATCTGGGCGAGAGCACCGTCCGCACTATCGCTATGGATGGCACTGAAGGCCTCGTTCGGGGCCAAGAGTGCATCGATACTGGCGCCCCCATCAATATACCTGTTGGACCTGAAACCCTCGGTCGCATTATGAATGTTATTGGAGAAGCCATTGACGAACGTGGTCCTATAAAATCAAAGATGACCGCTTCAATCCATCAAGACGCTCCCGAGTTCGTTGAAATGAGCACCAGTCAAGAGATTTTGGAGACTGGTATTAAGGTTGTCGATTTACTGGCCCCCTACGCCAGAGGCGGCAAAATAGGTCTTTTCGGTGGTGCCGGTGTCGGTAAAACGGTCATTATTATGGAACTAATTAACAATATTGCACGGGCTCATGGCGGTTACTCTGTTTTCGCTGGCGTTGGCGAGCGCACTCGTGAAGGGAATGATCTCTACCATGAAATGATAACTACTGGTGTTATTGACCTCAAGGGTAACAATTCAAAGGTTTGTCATTTAAACGATTTTAAGTATTCCCTAGGTTTCTTTGGTCTATGGTCAAATGAACGAACCTCCGGGCGCACGTGCCCGTGTTGCTTTGTCTGGACTCACGGTTGCGGAGTATTTCCGTGATCAAGAAGGTCAAGATGTGTTGCTTTTTATCGACAACATTTTCCGCTTCACGCAGGCTGGATCTGAAGTGTCTGCTTTGCTCGGACGTATCCCTAGCGCCGTGGGTTACCAGCCTACATTGGCGACTGATATGGGTTCTATGCAGGAGCGTATAACAACTACCAAGAAGGGTTCCATTACATCTGTGCAGGCTATTTATGTGCCAGCTGACGACTTGACCGATCCTGCTCCGGCTACAACTTTCGCTCATTTGGATGCCACCACTGTGTTGAGTCGTGGTATTGCCGGTCTCGGTATCTACCCTGCTGTCGATCCTTTGGATTCCGTTAGTCGTATACTGGATCCTAACATTGTCGGTGAGGAGCATTATACGGTGGCTCGAGGTGTTCAGAAGATTCTTCAGGTTAGTGAGCGTTGCTTATTCTCTAACGTGTTGCTTACAGGACTACCGTTCTTTGCAAGATATTATAGCCATTCTGGGTATGGATGAGTTATCTGAGGAAGACAAGCTTACAGTCGCCCGTGCGCGCAAGATACAGAAGTTCCTCTCCCAGCCTTTCGAGGTGGCTGAGGTCTTTACAGGCATGGAAGGCAAATTAGTCAGTTTACAGGATACCATCAGAAGCTTCAAGAAGATTCTTTCCGGTGAAATGGACCATTATCCGGAGGCCGCTTTCTACATGGTTGGTGGAATCGACGACGTTGTTGCGAAAGCCAAGAAGCTTGCCGCTGAGCACTCGTAGGCACTAGTAGGCGTACTCTGCTTTCATGCTTTATCTTTCCGCATAAGCAGGGACGTTTGTAAATTTGCTATCGCGATTTAATTATAGAACTTTACTCTGATACCTGTTAGAGGCAGAGCCGTACCACTTCATGTGTTTTTGATTTTGGGGATTTTGTCCTCCAGTGACACCGGGTTGTGGGTGCATGTGCCTACAGCTCTGTGGATTGTGCTTGTGTGCATTTCTTGTGTAGAATAACAGGCTCTGTTTTGACATTCCACTCGTTATTACCACAAAATATTTCGGGGCTGATTCGCCACTGCTAGAAAAGTGCGTCGCGTTTGGACAGTGTAAGGCTGTCACTTCGTATCGGTGATCAAAGTTGCCGCTGGGTTAATGCCAATTCCCTTGTTTCGCGGTAAATATATCGCGTAGCCGGAGCGGCGAAACGGAAAGAATGGTGCATTTCTCATCACGAATGGCAACAAGTGCTGCCAACTTACCAAGTTATAGGATAGTTTCACCTCATCAAGCCTAATTAAACGATCCCTCATGCCTGCGTCAAGAGCATTGAAGCTCGGTATGTAGAACGCGAGCTCTTGAGGTGCTACACCTAGAAGTTGTCGGGAGGGTAGCACCTGCAGAATGCATTGACTTGGTTGTATCGATGCCTAACTTCTCGCGTTCGAATGATTGTTCTTAACAAATCCAATTCGCATACTCGTTTGCATGTCTGTGTGAGGGTTTCGTCCCAACCAAGTTTAATTCAAGCCTTACAGATAATATTGGACAGCCTATGGGAGAGAGATGAATGCGCTAAGAAGACGGAGGGGGGGGGCAGACTTTCACTTAAATTATGCTCGGTCTGAGGCGGGGTCTGAGTGATTATGTAATCGGTGTGGTAGACTTCGCAAGCGTTTTATGAAGGGTGCAAAGGAGCACTGACTAATGCAAAGACGTGAAAGGCAATTTATGGTGTTTTGAATCCTTAATTTCCCTGGGAATGATTCCTCCTTTTATTTAGGTCAAAATTGGACTCAGCATAGGCAGATCTTGTATAACTTCAACAGAAGCGGTTGTAGCTATCAGAGTAGATAGAAATAACTGCCGTTTGTATCAACACTCATAAGTCGGTAATACGAGCCATTTTTTAACGGGTTTCCATTAAGTTGTCGCTCCGCAGCTTTTTAGAACAGGGGCGCGAGTTCTTTACGTTACGGAATAAGCACCGATATCGTTGCCTAGGCATGGGATGCCACAGAAAGACGTGCGGAATTTGCCGCGATCAAGTAGCAACTTTATTAAATTGCTTTGCAATTTCCACGTTTATTTGACGACGAAGACTGGCCCACTGCTGCAACAATTCACCATGACGTAGGCGGGTTATTACAACTAACTTTATTGTATACTTCTTACATTTACATCTAAGCAGATATTCAAACGAATTTTTCGTAATCAACCTTTGAATGAACCGACTTTGATTTTGACCCAGGAGGCAAATCGGTTCGTCGAGCTTCTTGTGCGATTCTCGTGGGTGTCTCTGTATTTATATTCTCATGCAGTGGAGCTTAAACTTTGATTTCGGTAGATTTTATGGTTGATTATTTCTCTGTTACGATACCACAAACACGAATCTAACTGGACGCTGTGGAAGTTATTGTTATATCCTCATTTTTAACTGCAAATGCACACAATGTACTCTATATGCAGCTGGTTCTTGTAGGAAATCTGATATCAACCCTATCAAACCTCAAGTAATCATTTCAAGAACCCACTTGTGTTATCCTTACAGTTTATTTGCCCAAATTCCGTGTTGCATTCAAATTAATGATGCAGATTTCAACATTTTGCGTCATCCTATGCTTTCAATTTCTCCTGGTAACGACTTTTGGAAATCGCTTATTGGACATTGACACTGTTGAGAAGTACTTGGACTTATGTACCGAATCAGACCATTCGAAAGACCGTCCCTCTCCTCAAACTGATCTAACTTCTTGTCGTCAATGGAGTCAGAATTCCTGCTGTCCACCGGACACAGCATCTATGTTAGTAAATGAAAGTCTGCACGGTTTCTCTTTCAATTTCTGTGGCAATATGAGTGACGAATGTAAAAAATATTTCATTAACGAATACTGCATGATCAAGTGCTCTCCGAGCCTGGGCCCTTGGATTGTCCAAGTACGTCGCAAGAGACAATTTAGGCATTATTTGGCTTTCTTTTTAGCTTTCCCACTCCAAATTCAAGGAAGCGGTATTTAAAGTACCGTTGTGTGAGGAGGATTGTAACGCCTGGTACGGCGCGTGTATGAACGATAAAGCGTGCTCCATCAATTGGAGATCCGGAGGTTTTGATTGGTCGGAAGGTGAGGTTATTCTCCATCAAATTGTTTGTCTACGTCTCCCACGTATAACCCCCAATTTTTGGATCTCAGGCACAAACAAGTGTCGAGATGGTTTCCGCTGTCTTAATATCTCCGAGGTTTACGGCTCAGCAAGAGCCTTTTGCGAACATGTGTGGGATCACTCCTACAAGTTCGTGCACGTCGAATCCCATGGTCAGTGGAACAGCAGCGAGAAGTATTGTATTCACATACCCATGGAAGATGATCCGGAATCGGAGACGATCATTGCTCACAATCATGAAGTTGCTCGCCAATACGCCACTCAAATTATCAATCGTGTGTATGGTCCAAACTGATTTCCTCCTGACTACATCGTCCTCGGGACGAGGACTTGTTCTCAACCCTCCACTTTCAGGGCTATAATGCGCCCTCTCCCCCTTTTTCATATCCTATTTTGTGTTTTTTTAGCGACTAGACATTCCAATTCTGCCTATTCGCGTCCTTTTACCTCCCAGTACGTGACATCTAATGTTGAGGCGTAAGGCTTTTGTGGCAACACACTTTTTGTACGCCTCTACACACGGAGCGCTGCACTCTCGAACGCTTGTTGCGTTCCGTTGGTGGGAAGTCGTCGGGGGCCGTTTCATTGCCTCACTGACGTAAGATGAGGAGTTGCTCTCTGTTCTCGATTAGTGTTCGGTGCGCCCCTCATGCCTAGAGCCGCGAGGAGCGGGCGCCGCAACTACCTCCTTGCGACAGTAAGTGAGCAGTCTCATACTAAACTGCATCCATAAGTGGTCCCGAGAAGCCTGCTTTTAACGACTTCGCCAGACCCGATACCCACCGTCCTCCTACTGGTCAGGACTCTCACTTTTCATACACGATGAACCTGTGAGGACTGTTTTTCTGACCTCACGCTGATCTTAGAAGGTTCGCGGACGATAATTTGGCCTCTATACTTGGAAGCACAAAAGCCTTACAGAGGACATGAGGGGATCTAGGACATCACCCACCCAAATGTCGGAACCGCTCCCACTAAGGCGTAGGCGACAATGTTGTAGATTCCGCGCTGCCACAAGCGAATGAGTCCGCCTAAGGCGGGAGAGAGAAATCCCACATGGATGGCACCATCTTTCATGCCAAGTATCGCCACGCGAGACGTTCATTCCCAAACTCTGCCCTCAGGTCAGTTCTCTGGTGGTAGTGAAATTCTTTCAAAGGAGTAGACGCCTCCACAGATTTGCGCTCTTTCCGCATGTGTTTAGCGAGGGGAGTTCCCCTAAACTATTGTTCGCCTCGTCAGTTCCCTTTCAGAGAAACAGGTCAAGGACAAGACAAAGAGTGTGAAGAGATAGACAAGGTTGTCACAATCCACACATAGATTAGTAGACTAGTCGACAGAAAAGAATCCGAAAAGAAGGAGACATATGGACAGGGATCAAATCAGCAGGAGGAAAGACGATTTCAGGGGGCCAGATCGACCTCGACGAACCTCGAGGTCGCAGCATCATGGACGGGGTCAGCGATCTCGGCGTTGGCCTGACTCCCACCGTCCTCCGTGTCTTGATTGTGGAGCGAGACGGTGGAGGGCGCGGGCGAGGGATCGAAGAGTGGCGTATGCCGTGGTGAGTCTGACAGGCCGAAGGGAAGAAGGAAAGTGACTCAAACTCGTGCAATGGGACGTGCATTCGTGAAACCGATCACCTTCCCGACTATGTTCCTCATCCGTGCTCGCCCACCCTCAACGGGCGAACAAATCGCCAGTCGCGTAACCACCCAACTGACAGTTTAGCGGGTCCATCCACCCCCAGACCGGTTCATTCGCCGATGCATTCGGGCCCAACCTCGATAACTCGTACTTCTCTTGCCCTCACCCAGCCATCTACCATTTTGTCCCAGTTGTGGCATCCGACTGGGTCGCCAACACCACGAAAGGGAGAGTTTGTGTGCCAAGATCGTGGATGTGATGGTGAGAGGCAGGCCACACCAGACAAATGCATTGAGCGTCCTCAATCGTCAGCTCGGTAAACCAGACAAACATGCCCACTGCCCCCGTCTCCCACGCCTCCGAGCCAGTCGCCATCCCGCCAAGGCTCCTCGCACCCGAGAGGCTGTCACATTTACATGAGAAACTGACTCACAAAGATTAGGGACAGCTTGGAGCGGCGCGGTGAAGGATGCGTCGGACGCGTTAGAGAAGACCGGAATGGAGGCCGAGTGTTGGGCGGTGTTGGGCCCTGCAATCGAGGCAGTGAAGTCGTGGTGAGTGGCGTAGCCACGCGCAGCCGACATGAACGCAGCGCTCGGCACGGTGGTGGCGGAGGCGACCCTCTTGATGCCGACGGTGGCATTGGCGAAGATCTGCTTCAGGATGAACAGGAGACAATCCTGCGAGTCCCAGTAAACTGCGTGACTGGAGAGGGCGAAGAGGTAATCGTTGAGGCTCTCCAGAGGACCTTCCTAGCCACGGGAAAAAAGAACAAAGAACTCGGTCAGTGAAGAGAGTGGAGCATAGAGACGGCCAGACAACCTCCTTCCCGTCTTTCCCGACCCCCTCGGAACAGGACAACAGCGCATCAACTGAACTGCTTCTTTGACGTTCCGCAGCCACAAGCCTCTCACTCCTATTCCGGGCTAATCTCAAGGCTGAATGAGGCATCAACCAGACCTCATTCCGGTCAACTGATCAAATCATTCATTCATCATAAAATACTTCTATCTACGAATATCCAATGGTAAAAAGTATTCGAAACATCGGTAAATGCTGTTGCTGTCACAAAAAAGGGAGTAAACAACCTGAAGCACGTAATCCAGTCGTCGACCTTGGTTCAACTGACTTGGGAAGATGTCTTTGTCGCTATCATCATTGTCATCGTCGTCGTTGTCATCATCAGCGTCGACACCGTGTGAAAGTTGACCTCCTCGTCCCCCGCCGACCCCGTCGGCGAGACGGGAGATGACGCGTTTAATTGCCTCCGACTCCTCCTCCGACTCGAATTTCTCATTTTGAGCACTTCTTGCCCCTCCAGAACTGAAATAAAGTGCCAGTTTGCAAGGTAAATTAAGAAAAAAAGCCCGCAATGTGAGGTGATTTCAAAATTCGCTAAAACCCACACATCCCCAAGGCGGAATACGGGAATACGGGAAAGACGAGTGGAGAAAACGGAAAAGGGTCATTTCGTTCGATACTTCCCGGTCAACGGGAAAGGGGATCGAGAGGACGGTGCGAGTGAAGATCTAACTCAGTGTGGAGGCGATCAAGAGTGGAGGTGACTGACAGAGGCTGACAAGAGACCGCAACCAGGCTGGCAGAGAAGACTTGTGCGCCGCGATCGAGGTTATTTCAAAGCCACCTTGCGCCACCGCAAGGCAAACCATGCCATCTCACATGCAACATGCGTTTGACTTGTGATTACATGAGCAAGTGCTGAATGTCACACCGCGGTTAGCCTGAAGACCATGTTTGTGTCGGTAGACTTACGTGTGAGCGGAGGCGAATTCCTGAAGGGTGCGCCAAGTCGACCTCAACGACTGGTAGACACGCGCGGTAATGTCGGCGCCTACGCGCGCGATATTGTCCTTCAACTCCAAGTGGAGCCGCTTTCTCCCCTTGTGATGTGGCATCAGCACTGCGCACGGCTAGAGAGGAGAGGCATTGAAAATATCAAATTGGCAGCCACCTAACCGCGGTAAAAACATTCAGACCATTCGAATGGAGGGCCGGAGTGGGGGCAAATCCGCCTCCAATTTACATTTCACCTTTTGTTGCTTGAGCATAGACAAAAATCTCCCGGACAATCAAACAATCGCGTGTAGATAAGCGAGATGGAGGAGGCATTCGAGGTGGTGGAAACCTCTGTAGGACATTTGACGGCTGCAAGATCAAATGACTGTAAGCAACCCCACGCCTTGCGGTCGAAACAACGATGTGGCAACTACCGGATACACTTTGTCTAACGAGTGCAAAGCGAGAAAGTGCATATCAAACGAAGTAGAGGCTTCACCTCCTTTGAAAAGTGTAATACTCCACCCGCGAGTTGCCTTACTCCTCGGCGTTCGACTAGCGCCAATTGAGTGTTGAAAATGTAACCATAGAAGTAGTGACTTGACAAGGAAGCTAAAGACTTCCACACAGATGGATCGGGCAGGGCAGGAGGCCCCCTGAAGAGCGACATTCCCCTCACTACGCCATAAATGGTTCTTTTGATTTCTTAAATTTTACGTAGAGAAAGACATAGAGAAGAAGTCTGTTTTTCCCCTGGAAGAGTCGGAAAGACGTAGTCTTTTGGACAATGAAATTGTTTATTACTGTGACGCCTCGAGCCATCAGCGAAACGGTCAGGGGCACAGCTGCCGCCTCCCTCCTTGAGGCCAAAAGCTGTGAATGGGATCAAGTTAGACAAAATGTACATCCAAATACATGCAAGCACAATCACAAAGGGACTTGTCGGCTTCGGACTTCATGCAAGACGCATTAATAAGAGACGTCCTCAAGGCGACTATGCCAGTGAGGAGCATATCACCTCTTCAACAGTCGGTCTAGCGTGCTTTTGGCCTGAGAGCTGAACCATTTGTGCAACTTGATCGAGGCCACACAGAGAGCACGCAAATGAGTGTTGCGGAAATTGTTTATCCACCAAAAAGAAAATATAGCAGGATACCAAGGAAGGCATGGACATAGCATGGACGAAGTGCGGACCTTGTAGTCGGGCACAATCATGTTCTCCAAGCGGTAGGCCACAGGATCGAAGGGGTGAAATATGTTGACACAGGTCTGACAAGTCGACAGCCGGAATTCGGGAGGTAGGCGCTCCACGCCTCTGGCCACGAGGAAGATGGCCAATGGGGAGCCAAGAAGAAAGCAAGTGTTGAAGTGAAAGCCGAACTGAGGATACGTGACAATCGGAAGACCCACACCGGGAGAATGAGTCGCTGCTGAGGCAGTACCATTGCCATTGCCGGCGACATTGAGGATATTGAGAACCTGACACACCTGGGCGTCAGTAAGATCGGTGGCCGAGGTGAGTTGGGCGGCGAGGTCACTGATGTTGGTGGAGGGGGCAGCAGCAGTGGCTTCAAGGAGGGACCAGTCGTCCTCGTCTTCCAGACCTCCTCCTTCACAGGCGGACTTTGGTGATGGCGTACCGGAGGGAGTACGTCGTTGGTGTGAGAGAAGGTCGAAGACTATGACGGAGCCCAAACTGTGTCCCACAATTGAAAAGTCACCCTATGAAAAGCCAAAGGGGGAGAGGCCGTTATTACTACTGGTATGACACATTCAAACAAATCCAACCCAATTTCGGCGGCTGAATGTCCCAAAAATGCCATAAAGGACCATCTACCCTCGGCAATTACACTAGAGAATGGGATTGGCACCGCCACAGGAGATGTCGCCAACATATCGTCTTGTTTTATCCTTGAAAACGTCCAATTCTTACAACAACGCGTAGCTGTGCCAGGAAGAAAACTAGCGGGGGGCAAAGAATGAAGTTAACTCGGTTAACTTCAAAAAGCGATTAAAAGCGACGCTATTGCAGAGAATGCTTAGTGAGGGTATAATTTTTGCTTTCGGAGGGATATTTGCCGCAAAAAGGCATGAAAAATGACTTCATCTCCTCAACTTCGCAATCTGCCCAAGTTGTTTCCTATGGTGAGACTTTAACGCTGTTTAAAGGGTATAGTTAAACAACTCTGTCACCTGTCTTGCAGTCTTCTATGGCTTAATCGCTTACACGAAAAATGCGTTTGAGCCAAAATTTGGGCTCGAAAAGAGGAAAACTTATAAAATAAAGTATAAACAGCATTGATTTGAGCAACAGGTCCTACAGGCCAAAACAACGAAAAAATATAAAATACACTGCTACCAAAATAGATAACAGTAACAACTGACCCTGAAGTCAGGATTTCGTCGGAGAAACAACTGACGCAAATGTTTGATTCCGGCTGCCACCGTGTCGACGATGTACTGGCTGTACTTGGGGCTGGTGTAGAAGAGAATGTCGGTGAGTGTCTCGTTGGTGTAGCTGCGCAGCTTAGGAATGCTGCGCAGAGTCACACGTTTCAGCAGATTGTTGATGCCGGTCGCCTCGCAGTGGAGGGAGGAGTGCCAACGAACAGGAAGGAATTCCACCCGACCCTTTCTCGGTGTATCGTTAAAGTGGGTCTCGTAAAGGGCGTCTGCGGTCTTTCTGAAAATGAGGGAAGGGGAAGGAACCATTGTCATAAGTGCTTCCAAGCTACACCACGATTAGTAAGAACGTCAGCGTGTGGAAGACCTGTTCGTTTCATTCGCTCGGGGTCAAGTTTCGCCCCGAATAGTGTGGCGGACACTGAATAGAAATAGATCCATATTCAGTGCACAGGGCAGCACATTCCCCGCCTCAAGCGCTCAACGATTACCACCTCTGAGACGAAGAGGTGGGAGTTCTTGGCCCAATTTTCTGCCTCGAAGGAAGGGGACAGGCGAGGCGAGGCGAGGGGAGAGGGGCAGATCATTCCAAATCCCGAACTGACAAGCTGTCAAATCTACCTTCAGGATGTAAAAGTGCCACGACAACACAAGCGTTCACTGGTCAGAAAACAGTCATACTACGGAGATAGGACTGCCTTGCAACCTAGATCAAACAGCTAACTACTCCTACAAATACGTCTTAAATCAATACAGTTATGTAATCCAAAATTATTGCTCAGATAAAAGCAATCTTTTAGAGAAACAAGGGTTTAAAGCAAGTTTGACGAGGCGTATGACGAAGACATGCGAAAGCTTGGCGAGAAAGAGGCGTATTTTTGGCCAACTCACCGCATATCGTCGACACATTTGACGAGGCCCTCGCAGCGCATGTTGTAGACAGATCCAATGCCATGAACCACGAAGACGACATGCTCGATCGGACGATCGTCACCTTTGGGCAGTTGGGCGGCGAGGTCGTCTCGCAGACCCCGATGGAGGTAGGCGCACTCCGCGTGACTCGAGGGGTTCTCGTTGAGACCACCTCGGCGGCGATCCCCCGAGGTATTGAAGCATTGTCTGGAAAATGGAAAGAGGAAAATGTTGTCTTAACTTCAAACCGCCATTTGATTAGAGCAATGGATCGCCAAATACTTAAAGTACGTGCTTGTTAATAAAATTTGCATTTCGATTTGATAAATCAACGAGTTCAGGGTGGATACAAACACACACACACACACACACACACACAACGAATGCGGCAATCGCGTTGGAAAGAAAAACGCCAACGCGACTACCACTTGCACAGTGAAAAATCGTCAAGCCAGGGCTTTTACGTGTTCTGGGGAGGGGAAATGGGATACATCACGATTGATGGGCTTTTTTCCTCTATTCGGGGTAATTTAGGCTTTCCAGGGGGTTAAAAGTGTAGTCGAAAAGCGTCAGAGGGCAAGTAGATGCTTTCCACACCAAATAGACGGCTGAGCGGAGTCGGGGTAGCCGTTCAAGTTTTATCCAAAAAACAAACACTGAAAAAAAATGAAAGCTTTCCAAGCACCGAAGGGGAGAATTATATTTCTGCCAAGGGTTAGCATCCAGTTGCAGTAAAAAGCGTGGAAGATGACTTTAATGTGTTTAAAAAGGCTGGTACCTGGAGGAAATGGGAAGATAGAAGGAGGAGGGTGGGAGGAAGAGAAGGGGGAGGGTGAGGAGCCAAGGAAGAGGAGAAGGGGGAACCCAGGAGGGCGGGGGAGGGGAAGAGAGAGGGGTAGGGATTGCGCCCAATCTCACTCGAATGGACCATCGCGAATCAACAAAAAAAAGGTACTACTAGTCGATGAAGCGATTTTAGAGCATTGAGAAGGGGGTTGAGACGGTTGTCTCGTCGACTGCCAACTTCGCTACCCCCACCACCCACATTCCGCATGTAATCTTTCCAGCTAAGTTGACAGTACTTTGAGGCAATGGCGACAAGGTCAGGTGAAGTAAGGAGGCGAACAACAAGAGGTCAAAACCAACGTGATAAGAGCTTGGGAAGGGGGTGGGGGAAGTCGGAGGAACGGGGGGTGAGGTGTCGCGCTCTCCTCTAGCCAAAATGCACCCCGTCAAAGGGGAGAAGTACCAAAAAAGTTCTGAGAGGAAATTAGAGGGTTCGACTGTGATCATTCACCATGGTAGGACTCCTCAAAAGCGATTCTTGAGTGGCAACGACGATAAGGCATGTTTGTAGGCTCTCAAAGCCCTCAGTGGGCACGCGGCCGTACAAGGAGACGTCGACGGTGTTCCTTAAAACTCGGTCCACTCATGTAATCTCTATTCCCTTCTGTACAAAACGCAATTCACATCTACATTCTACAAAACACCATCCGATGTTTGGTCTTCCACACAAAAGTCAAATAAGGAAGGTATTTATGCAGATGAGGTGAAAGTGTGCGTGATGAAAAAGCAGACAAGCCAAGGTGAAGTTGACGCAAATGACAGGCCAAAACAATAGTGACCGGTTGAGCCTCGTGCCACCTCTGAGGAATGAAGACGTCGTAGGCATTGGCCAGGAACTCGCCAAAAATCTGTCGAAGCGAAATAAGCGGGGGGAGGGGGGGGGCGGTTGAACTCCCTCTAGCTGAGGAGCGGTCATCGATGGCAAAGTGGACGGAAAAGAACCCCGACCTGGCCAAAGTGTGCCGAGCGATCGCCTGAGGGGAAGAGAGAGAGAGAGAGGTAGGAGGGCATACTCCCTCTGCGACGCCAAACATACGAGCTGTTTTGTCCGCTTAATTGACTATGTAACTGGTGGTGCAGTGGGGACGGCGCCTTGGTGCTGGAAGTACGAGAAGTACACGGAAATTCCTTTGCTTGATTAAAACGGCGAACTTTTTGTTCCGGGCGGAAACTATGGCATGATCCACTGTGGAAATGGGAAACGTCAAATGACTCTCCAAAACAGAGATTACCAAGTCAATCGACGAAGCAAAAACAAGCCTGCTCGCGGAGGCTAACGTCTACCCCAAACAAAGAGGGTGGCTTTCTCCTCCTCCCACCTACTCTGCACGGAAGTGTCTCCCATCGCTAAGCAACGGGGATGCCATTTGAAAAAGAGGGAAACGACTCGTCGTTGATCAGTAATCGGGCCTTGTCGCCAAAAAATACTAATCAGGATACAAAAGAGGTATCGGGAGAAGACATCCGCAGTGGAAGAGGACGGTTGTAGAGGTCGGGAACAGAAAGTTAGCAAAAGCGGGGACAAATGGTCACAGAAGAAACGGGAGCAAGTGTACATGAAGCGATGACGCTGTGCTCCTCTTTTACACACACACAGAGAGGGAGAGAGAATCTAATGGGATATTTATCCCACTGAACCGTTTAACATCCAAATCCCTCGTCATCAACGCAAGTAAGTTTGCTCGAGATGCGATATACCAAAATACCGTTCAAATCCGGCCCATGGGGGGACCGTAGAGTTCAAAAAGGCAGCATTTTCAAGAGAAATCGTGGCCACGTCGTCTTCAACTCACCTTCTCGTTGTGGAAGACGTAGATGTCAGCTTCGTGGGGAAAATCCTCGGAGGGCAGAGAGAAGCGTTCACCCCATGCATTGTTCGCCACAATGCGACGGTAGTGCTCCTCCAGAGTCTTGCACAACGCCTCCGAGAAGGGCAGCACTCTTTGCTCATTCTGAAGGCTAGAATGTGAAAACATGGGACGTTAGATGTGTGCGAGCAACTTTATCACTGCGCTGTGTAGCAGGCCGAGAGGAGAATACCACCAGAGGGGAAATCAGTCCCAAAAAAATATGCAAAAAGGGAAAATTTTGTACTTAGCTCTCATTCTAACAGAATGAAAAGGAAAAATTTGCGCTACCAAGAGGGATTTAATGTCGGTGCAACCACTGTTGCCTAAAAGCGATTCTATCACGAAGATTTGGAGATAAATAAGTGACGCAAGTCACTTCAGAATCAATGGAGAGAAGAAAAAGGACTGGGAAGTAAAATCCACTCTTTAATTTATTACTGTCAATAATATGCGCCAAGGAGGGCCGGCATAAGATCTTTGGAATATGACTTCCTGTTCTGGAATAGCGTTCGTTGAATCTACCATTTAGTTGACACAGAGGAACACCGAAACTTGGGTTCTACGAATCTCCTGCTATGCAACGAGGATATAACAGACGTGAGTGGTAAAAAAATAAGGCGTTATGTGTAGGTGACCCGCTTATCCAAAGCGATGAATATGCCGAATTGGCAATGGACGAGGAAGTACTTGGTCTCACCACAATTTGACAACCGACCATGTTCCTAACCAACTGGATCATCAACGAACGCCTCGATAGACACAGGGAATGAGACAATGGGAGGCAGCAAGGAGACTACACAAGGGGCTTTGATAAGTAAAAATGTTAACCCGAATGAATGCCAACTGCTTCACTAATTCCATGCTTTTGTATAAAAACGCATTCTAAACTTCTCCCCGGTAAAAGCGTGACGAAAGGCATGGTAGAAAAAGTAAGAGGTGTATAAAAAAGGATGTAACACACCATATGGCTTAAGCCGAGGTAATGGTGAAAAAAAGAGAGGACACAATGACAAAGTTCAAAAAAAAACTAAAAAACATTCTACTTAGACGCCAAAATTTTTGTGGGAAGAAATATGACATCACACTACAAAGTTTTGGGCGTAAAATCCTGAAAATCAGAAGCGAGGACTGCAATAAAAGTGCAGTAGAAGGACTGAAATGAAGTAGGAGTCTACTGAGATGACGCTGACTACAATCACGTGAATTACCAGAGCAAAGGCAAGTCATGGATCGTCTGAATTCACACTCGACACAAGCGACCGAAACCTGAGGGTTCCTTACAGCGGGAATGGGCATTGGCAAACGTCTCAACAGCGTACCAAGTGCAGTGGTCTAACAAGAGTCGATGTTTCAGAATAGCACCAGTCCCGATACAGCAGTCTGACACACTGTTGCGAGTTGCTAGAGCATAGACCCCACTGTTCGAGGGAAAAAACGCCATCAGACAACTTTCCCGCTACCGTGGTGTCAAAGACAAGGAAGCAGACGATCAATGTAGGGCGTAGCAGTGTGTGTTTGTGGAATGGGTTAGAATGAACGCTCGTAAAAAAGGCATATGGAAACTTCACAAAATAACGGCTTGAAATTGGCTAAAGAAAATTTATTTCGAATAGCGCCAAAACCCAGTAGCAACTGTCACCTTTTCGGTTAACAAATCCTCAAAATTCTCGGGTTTTGGGCCTCGACCTACACATGAAAGCGCGAAGGAAGAAGGAAAGACAGTGGATAATACTAAAAATAATTATTTTTTTATCTCGGAGCCCACTCATATGCAATCACAGTCATGTAATGCGAGATGTTTAGACATTCTTTTGTGATTAAAGGAAGTGAGAGTATTACTCCAGATTTAAGGAGGATAATCTCAGCTGCCATAAGAGATTGATAAAACAGAGGTTTACAAAAATAATAGGAAAAACAATTAAAATAAGTTGGGGCAGAAATAAATCTTTTTGGGATCTAGATTGCGTAAAAACGGACGTCAAATCATCTAAGTCACAAGTTATTAAATACAAATTAAAGGAATAAGGTTGGATGAGGACAATTTAAATAACGACATTCTTACAAAAGAAGTTATAAAACGATTTTTAATGGTACGATAATGTATTCAGTTCAAATATTTAATGTAACTCAACTTCCCGACATCCCGTATAACCTAATAGTTTCTCAATAACAGTTAGGGACTGTTCTAACTCGGCAAGAATCATTAACAGAGAGCTAAGAGGAAAGGGAAGGACATACCGATAAAGCCAGGTGACTCGACGAACTTCCCCAGCCTCCTCTTCGTCAGCAGGCCAGTAGACGGGTTTGTAAACACGGTCTCGCAGTAGGACGTCATAACGTCCACCCCGCACTGGAACTGTTGCATTTGACGGAGTGGGTGTATTATCTTCTACGAAGAGAAGATTCGTAGATGTTGCCGCGGCCTCCAGACGTTGTGCGTCGATAAGATCAAAAGGCCACCAAATGACGCCGTGAGCAACGGTTTTTGTTGAATAGAACCAATGAGCTGCCACTGGTTTATAGGCTACTTGAGGATTTGATACTGGAAATAAAAGGTCTATTCGGAGCAGATAATAGAAAGGAAATAACGAGAGACGCTATGGAAACTGACGAACCATGCGGCGGTTGCTCTGGTTTGTGTTGCATCGACTCAGAGCAATTAAGGTAAGATGGAGTTGGAAGAATAATCGTTGATGAAAATGATGACCCTAGCTCGGCTTCCGATGGCGTAGATTGCACCAAGTTTTCTGACATTGGGGGTGAGGGAGGAGGAATGGAGCCTTGTGATAATTGAGGGGGAAGAACGTAGCGCGAACGTGGTTGGCCCGATGGACGCTAAACAAATAACATAAATATAGAGCATAATTTTAACGTATTGACTCACGCCGCCAGATACAATAACGTGGGCCGACGGTGGCATAAATGGCGGTGGTGCAACACCAAGAAGTGAACTCTGAGGTGGATTTTGTTGTCCATTTTGAGATGTTTGGTCATTTAATCCTGGAATGGGAGGGACCTCCGGCGGTGGGACCAAGCTTGGAACGGTAGGGAAAGTTGCGAGATTAGGGTCAATCGTTAGACGCGAGTTAGATTCTACCCTGGTTAAAGATGAAGGCAGACGTTTTTGCGTGTGAGTAAACATCGGATTGGTGGATAGAAGGGCTGTAAGCTTTGAGATCGTCGCAAGTGTGTTTTGTTTTGACCGCTGTCAGCTAACAAACTAAAAAATCAAAAATCATGTTTAATTCAATTATTTCTAAAAAATTATTTTTTTCTTCTAATTGTAATAAATATTAATTTTTATGCGGTTTGCAATATTTTAATATATTGAAACAGAACGTTAAAGTGAGTTTACGCACGAGCGGCCCAATTTTCCTAACCAATCGTCAGTTGGCATCTCAAAATTCTAATCCGCCCCTAGATGGCGCCCGAAGACTTTTTGTCATCTTGTCAGTGGTTTGCATGTGACGCTACATTTAAAGCTTACCACGAGTTCTGCCAACACCTCCTAGTCCACTTGCAGGTATCCATTTTTAAGCATCGAAGAAGTATTTTGTCTTGATATATTGAGCTCTATTCTCCCACATTTGGACTTCTTTTTACTTAAAGGGACATTTTTAGGTGGCATTGGACTCATCCTCGTTGGGTGTCGCTTGTGGAATCTGTAGAGCTCTGCTAAACCGAGATGATAGCGCTTACAGACATACCTACTTCCACGCGTGGTTGATTTACTTAACCGCTAAAGGTAGTTATTATCAGAGCACCAAAAACCTGCCGCTCTGCAAACTTCCTGAGGATTTCGGTTCGATTCCTGACTTTCCTACACCTTTTTGCTGCGGGTGGAATAGCTGCTCATACCAAACTAATGATGTTGCTACTTTTTATTCGCATGTTGCCAAGCATCCCCAGGTTTGTTAGACCTTATGTCAATACGTATATCCGAGTATTTCTTGTTAAATTTATATTCCCTATTTTATTTTCGCAAACACTTTGTTCTATTACTTGGTTCTAACATTGGTAATTTTTTGCTTGTAACACTTAAATTCTCTGATGTTGATATACGTAGAAATTTGGTGTTGCCTCAACGTTTTGAGCAGGTCTTCAGAATATTCCTCACTTAATTTTTTTCTGTAGTATCATTCCTTTCCGAGATTTTCTGTCTTTTTATCTTCTAAGCTTGGCTATATTTTAAATCAGTTTGAAGGTTATTTCGACTATATTATTGTATCATTTAATCCCTGCTCCCTTTGTTCAGCCCATTGACTTATAAAATTTTACTTTCTCTGCTGATCCCCTTTGCTCCCTTTACTGTATTTCATGCTACTGGCAGCTTTTCGTGTAATGGAGCCTCTATTTTGATTTTGCCCAAGTTTTCCCCATCATCAGTCACCTTTTTGCTACAAATTGAGTCTGTTACTTTCCTCTTGAGGTTGTTTTTCTTTTATCTAATGGTATTCTCTGCCACCACCGCTAATATTGTTCTTGATGGGGAAGTTGAGATCAGAATGTTAATTTAATTTACTCTTTTTCTGCAACGTACCTTCGGGTTATGCGCAAACTTTTGCCGTCCCGATAGGTGTTGAGAAATGCCCTTTTAATTTCTATGAACAGTTGTCTTGATCCGTGACACTACCTACAATCCTCATCCTTTGGGTCTCTACAGAAGCATCCTCGCCACTGCGTCTTAGATCGCCACTCGCTCACTTTTACGTGGTGATGTCATAAATGACAGACCGAAGCCACTTTTAGGATTGTTAGACGAGACGGAGACACGTTAACTTGTCATGGTCTCTGCATTCTATTTGATGCTCCAGTTAGCATGACTGGAGAGATCTTTGATGGCTCAGGGTGCCGCGGCACACTTTTTAACACATCAATTTTTTTTCCTTCCACCCTACAAGGCATATTCGCTAGGCAGCGGTAATGATGACGAGGAACAACAGTATCCTTGTCTCTGGGATGGTTGTTCGTTTTTCTGCTCTCGGCTTAACAATCTCGTCGCTCACCTACGCTCGCATACCCAAGAAAAAGTGGTCGCATGTCCGCAATGCGGTCTTCTCTTCACGGCCAGAGCTAAACTTCGCGATCACCTCGTCCGTCAATATCAGGTAGCACACTTCACAGCTCATTCCTTCATTCAGTAGGCTGACGATTCCATCTCCACCGCAGTCACGACTTATCAGTGCGCCTACTGTCTTCGGTGTTTTGGCAATAAGTCCCTTCTTCAGGCCCATACCAACCGACATATCAACAAACACATCTGTCCCCTGTGCAACCTGACTCTCCACAGCAAAAGTGGTAGGTGATTGAACAAATTGTCTGTGTTCAACCGCCGTGTTTGACTTCTGCTCCAAGCTCTACCTCCACTTTGCTAAGTCTCTCGACCTTTTGTCCGTGGGCTACATGATTTAGCTTATTTTAGACTTAGACGCAGTAATCGCGCAATATGCAGTCTTCTCCTTTCGACCTCGATGCGTGAACCTCCTGTCTGGCCCGTCACTTGTGTCACCCCTAATTTGCGCTTGCCCACTGGGCTGTCTTCACAGAAGCAGTTATTTCCCTCTGGCACACAGCGCATTAGAGGTGCTGCTCTGACTTAATTGCCGCACATCCGCACTGTGTATTACTCTTTGTGCAGTGAATGGGCCATTTACACTCTGTCTAATCATATGAGCGGGATTTGGTAGACGGAAAGGCAGTCAGTCAGTCAGCCAGTTCTGGAGGGAATTCAGTTTTGGAGGCAAGAATTAAAATACTTCTGGGATGCTAATCTCGAATACTGCTGTGGGCTGGCGCTCTCTCTCCTCGCAGCCTCCTCTGACTTCTCAATTTGCTTCCCTACTCCGCTAACTAGCAACCTTCTTGTTTGTTGTCTCACCACCCTTGACACCGATTTTTTTCACTTGTCTTGCTAAAAAACTAAGCAAAGATCTGGAATTGTTATTTTTACATACAATCTCTCATACTTCCTTTGGTCAGATGTCTGCTCTCCGACTCGTAGTTTCTACACAAATGTGATATCAACGGTGACTTGCTATGCTTATCGCTGATTCAATAGCCTCTGACTCTTCGCTGGAGGCATAAATAATTGAAATGAAAACTTTAACTTTAATTTATCACGTTGATGTTTCGAGTAGGAAGGCTATGTAAGCTGAATTCTGGGGTGGAGGTCAGACCGTTTGAGCAGCAATGTCCCTACTCTTTCGACGGGTGTGGATTCATCGATGCTGGTGATTTGAGGAGACGGATGTTGGCGAGTAAAAGAGTCGTTTTCTGACATGTTGATAGCCTTACAGTCCTTACAGTCACTGTGCGAGGATGCGAAGCTCACAGGCTGGTAAATCATCTCGGCCTGTATCCTCTCGCTTTTCCCCAAATCTCCCATAAGTTCATTGGGTTACCGAATAATCAACCGCACGGTTGGAGCGTTTCGACGAATATCTGGTCTTTGTCCAAGTTTTTTTTCTCTCATAATGAAGCCCTGTGAGGCGATTGGGAGAATTAATCTTCCTCACTGGGGAAACTCTGCTCTTTTTTAGCCGTCAAACGCCACATCCTCTTTCGACACACAAATAAGACGCCTGTTTCTTGTCCAAAGTGCCCGGCCAACTTCAAGGATATGCATTCCTTGCGCTCGCACACGTCGCGATGCCATCGAGAGTCGCCGCCGGTCAACTCGACTCCTGCTTTGGACTTCGGCCTCTCCTCTGGTGCGTTTCTCCTTCCCCAGTGCGTTGAAATGCTATTCAACGTTCACCTTCATTTATTCACCTTTCCTTGCATCGTTGTGTGCGCCTTCCCGTCTTTCGTCCACCTCATTAAATGTGGTAAACACAGTTAATTCCATACCATACGTGGATCTGGCCCAATTTCTATTCCCCCCAAAAGTCTTTTTGTGACGTTTTGGTATATCTAATGGATTGAATTAAACATACGGCAAGTAAATTTGTCCTATTCTTCCACTCACTGCCTACGTTGGAAGCGTCTTGACTGCACATCACTTCTTTGGATGACTTTGAACTGTCCCCTCAGACAGTCCTGTTCTGACTAACCACAGCCTGCCCAGATGGGACAGTTTTTTTGCCATCCCAAGTGCTGGTGGACGATTTTTGAAAGATCTCGGTTTTATTTGTTGAACATTGAAACTAAAAATTAACATCGTGGCCTTTTATTCACACACGAATTAGGTAGGTGAAATTTTGTGCTCTAGTGAAAAAAAGTTGAGCTTTCTTCCGCTTTACCTCTCCTTGACAATGTTTTGCACTAATTCGCCTACCGGTTCAAATGGCACGTGTGGAGGTAGAGGACAGACCTTCCCCACTCTCTCTCTCTCTCCCTCTTCATCATCCGACCTCTTGTTCATTTAGTTCTCATTTTAATGGTAGTCTTGGGATTCCCCGGCTAATTGTAAACCTCGTCGTTGGTGCGTCCTCGTTCAGTCACCCAGCGAGGGGGCTCAGTTTAGAAAAACCTTGAGGGTCTGGTTCTTTCAGTTGCTCTTACGCCATCGTTCATTCATCAAATGTCGCCTTCCTCCAGCCGTTTGATGAACTCGATGAGAGTAATCGGCTGAGTACGAAACGGAGGGGGGCAACAGCAATGCTTCCCCATCGGATGCTTTTACTCTGCCTTTCTATCGCTTTAATGCGTACACAACGGCGTGCTGAATAGGCCTCGTTCTCTCCTCCCTCCTTTTCTTTGGCATTAAATGTCTGTTTTTCCATCATGTTGTTTCATAGGAAAAAGGATAAATTGGGGCGGGGAGGAACCTTAATATCGGGTAAATTGGGGAAGTTCAGTTTAGTCATACTGGCATCCTACTAAACTTATGCAATAGTTTAAATTCTATTTCTAGAGAAAATTGGAACTTAGACTGTTGGAGACCTTTTCTCATCCACTTTTCTGTGCTTTCTTTTGCAGCTGTTGACTCTCAGCGTCCAGTAGCTATGCCTATTGGCCCACTGGCTGTTGCTAGCACTCCGGGCCTCGGTAGCCACCTCTTTCCCCTGCAAGCCTCGGCTTCCACAAGCACCACTTTGGTTAAGACCACCGTCTTTCGGTGCTCTGTCGAGGGCTGCAAGTTCCATTCCACCACACGGCCTGGTCTCTGTGTACATATGACTCGAAAGCACCCGCCTGAGGAACCGCAAGGCAACTATGCATGCCATCTCTGTCCTATGCGAACTACCAAAGGTTTGTGTTCTACTTGGTGCTCTAACGCTCATTGGTGAGGCCAAACCTCTCCCAAGTTGTCTGTAAAATATTTCTACTTAAATGTTTGCAAGTAGCAAGTATTTAACGGCTACGGCAAGCGGGGTTGTATATTTCTTTTCCCTTCTATTTTGCATCTAATTTCCCTGATCGATGTTGAATTTGCCCGAGTTATATCCAGTTACTAGGTTCTATTTCATTTTACTGAATCTGTTACTGATTGGTCAACGTGTAGCATTGTTTCCATGTTCAACAACCACCATCAAAAGCCCCTCACACTTTTTTACAATTTTTCTGATCCAGTCGCCTTTATCCCTTTGGTCAAGTGGTACTTTATTTAATTTTGGGTTCTTTACGTGTTGATTCTGCTGGTCTTCATTGGATTCTAGTGAACATCGCCCAAAAACTCACGACTTTCTTAAATGGCCATTGAATGAATAAAGCAGATTCCATCTGTTTAAAATGCTGTTATCCCAATCCCATGCCTTAGAGTTCTCAGAGTTTAGACGCGTTTCTACTAACCTTACTTCGCAGAACAACTTACCATATACTAAGTGTAGCCCCTCTCTCTTTATGCCATGTCTCCTGTCTTGGAACTTCTTTTCTTCGTCCGCTTGCTCGCAGCCGATGTGTACCCAAGTCACTTAACCATTTTTCAACAATTATTGCAACTTATGCCGGAATAATTAATAATTGTTTTGAGGAATATTTAGTCTGGGGTAGTGGTTAATTTACTTCGCATCTCCTTAGGTTTCCTACTCTCTCGCCACCTCATCAATAAACACAATCACCAGCGCCCCTCAGGACACTTTCGCTTTAACTACGTCCTCTGTCCAGAAGACGGCCTCTTCCGGCTACAAACGACGCGTCTCGACTCAGTGGAAGTGGCCACGGCCCTTCTTGGCCCCCAGACAGTTGATCAGTTGCTCACGGGTGGCATTCTCGACTCGCAACAATCCGCATGAGGTTAGTGATCAGTCCATAGTGTTACCCTGTAGGCAAAATAAATGGTCGCTTCTCAATCACCGGCTTATTCTTCTTTCAGCCTCATAGTCAACGCTGCATTTTTCTTTTGGAAAACTGTCTATTTTGACTACTTAAATACATGTATGCATGTTAGTAGTATCGGAATCGAAAGTGTCCTCTCCTGCGCGCCGTTAGGTAGGCCTATCGAGGTGGATGTGGATACTACTCGTCGCCCTCGATCCAACAGTTTTCCGGCTGTAACTCCCTTCCCATCAACTTTTCACTCGCACAGCCCTAGTCTCGGGTTTTCCCCCATCTAAACCGGCCGGTCCGTTGTGTCATTTGATCGCTGTCATTGCTCGCCTTGCTTCACCCTCCATTGTCTACGCGCTTCGACGCCAAGATCGCATCGAGATGCTTCGCGACACACTCGGTCTCCGCGAGTGGGAAAGGAAGCAGGTTGGAGGTGTTTATGCCAACAGGATGAGATTAAACCGCGGGACGAGGAAGGTGCCTTCATCTCCATTCACTCCCTTTCCCCGGCGGCCAACTTACTCTGTGCCGCGGTCACAGTTGAGCTGTGTCGTAAGGAAGCCCCATCCATCGCTCCAACCGCTTCCACGGGCTAGATAGGGGCGAAATGCAGTCCGAAATCTTTCCATTAAGCGAATTACTCCCTTCCTTCGTTCCCCCGAACTCAGCTGTAAATGACTTGTGTGGAAGTTGCCTACTCTACGCCGTGGCGTCGTATGACACGCGCGACTGGTGCGGGCGGCGTGGTCTTGGAGGTTAAGAAATGTGTTGCTTTACATTAAACCCCACTGTATTTTCATGGGCCGAGGTGAGAAGTTGACGCAGAAGTAAGAGAGAGAGGTAGAAAGGGGGAGGGGGGAACGGCGGTGGGCGCATTGGCGACTAATTCCAACCTAGTGATTGAGGCTTAATTTCTGTAAAGGTACCACGTAATTTGATGGCAACATTCCAAATTTGCCGGTTCGCCGAACTGTCCCATACATCCAGCCCTCGTCGATGGGCTCGCCGTCGATGATCTCGTCGCCTTCTATTAAACTCACTTCGTCGTCTTCAGCCGCTTCGTAATTGTATACGGCTTGGAAGTGCTAAAATGATTGTTTCAAGTTATGGCTTTTAAAGTAGCCTATGAGGGCTGTTGATTCTTCTCAGACTATTTTCCTCTTCGATTAAACAATTTCACTAAGTTGTTTGCACCAAGTTCCTTTCCTTTTCCTACAGCTTGCGATCTCGACGCGTCTATTTAATCTGCGTGATTTGTCCACTGCTAATCTCAGCCGTCACGCGTCCTGCAGGCGCGAAACGCCCTTGTTTAAAACTCGTGCTGTTCTATAAAAATACTGCTACTTTACGTGTTTCAGTAGGAATGTTACCAATTAAAATTCCCGGTCGACCAAGTTGAAAGGAGTAGAGACACAAATTAATTAAAAGTCCTTCTTAATCCCCCTTTGCTACTTTTCCTGGCAGGTTAGTGATTCGACATTTCGAAATAGGAGGGAAATTAGTAGAAGGCTTACCAGTCCACTGCCAGTCACTCGCATTCCACCCACTATTTTAAGGTCGGGTCGGTAAATGAGGTCATCGTCCTCTTCTTCCTCCGCCACCTCCTCGACTCTAACGCATCCACCGGATGGAAAAAAAGTACGACAGTAAAGGTGACACATGTAGATTTTATTACACCAGACTTAGCCAAGCTCAACACTTCAAGTGCGTGCGCGCGTGTGTGCTTAAATGTGTGTAAAATCTAAACGATGTGTGTGTGTGTATGCATGTGACACAATCCTCCTGCCTCCCCCGGCCCCGAAGGGGTTGTTTTTTAACGGTGTCACTTTTCGCGATACCTCCCTACAATTGTACGCGTGAGTGATGTCGAACCCTCTCGCATTGCGTGGACTTACGCCATCTAATTGCGTCAGGCAAGGTGGCACCTCGCGCTGAACCACCGCCTCTCCTTCACCGCCAGCTAACACGAGGCAGTTACCAGCCCTGACTGACGGTAGCTGGGCTGACCTTTGGTGCGCTGACCGACTAATTGAGTTCGGTGTGTTCCTGTGGAGGCCTACATTTTTCATTAGGCTTCCAAATTCATCCCAGTGACACATTCACACACTTGCTCAGCTATTGTTGCTACTATAGTTGAATCTTCTCACTTTTGCGGGTGAAACGGGTGAGAATTTTAAGATAAACTCGCGGCTTCTTAGAGGACAACTTTGACAATGTCTCTTCACTCCCCATCGCTTGCCCCTGGCCACTTCTCTCGCATGTCGGATTCTTTTTGGTCCCACTTGGTGAAGTTGGGAATGAAAGGTAGGAGGGAAAACTCACCGTTTCTCCCCATTCCTCTCCACAGGTTCGTCTTGCGGAACTACAATAGAAATTTCAGTGATTGCAGTTCCAAAAATTTATAAACACACACACACGCAGGCGCCTTCGCATTGGCACGAGACCCGCGCCGACGCGCTGTTTCGGTTGAGTATTAGCACTCAACCTTTCCACCACGCGTCTCTCTCCTCTCTGCCCTCCAATTTCGCTAAGCTTCCTGTCGAGCGAGGCCTCGCTCCGCCGGTGATGGTGTGGCTCAGCACCCGCTGCACCCTCAGGCCCGGACCGCGGCGGTTGGAGGCGACGTCGGCGGAGGAAACAGCCGTCAAGGGGCTGCCTCTCCGTAGCGTAGCTTCCCAGTCCCTGCCGCGAAGAGACGACGCACTCCCGACTGGCTCGGAGCGACGGGGCTGGCGATGGTGTAGTGAACCCGTTCAAGGTCGAGGAGTGCGAAAGGAGGGCAGATCAGCCTCGATTACTCGCCTCTCTTCTTCTACTCGAGTGTACTTTCTCCTGATGATGCTTGATGCTCGGGTCGAGGAGGAATGTGGGTCTGGGGCGTCGTCACACGCACGCACGTGGAGCGGTGTTGACGTGACTGCCTGTCTCCCCCCCCTCCGGGCCAGCAGGGCCCCCTCTTTCTCTCTCGCAGGTCTCTTCTGCTTCTCGCCCCGCCCCCTTCTGTCGGGCGTTTCCTTTGTCCTTCGGATGGCGTCGAGGGAGGCGAGCCAGTGGAACGAATTGCGTTCCACGCGAGGCGGGACACGAAACGCCCCCAGGGACGATTTCCGGCCGGCCCCGTGGCTTCGCCATCCTCTCCCGCCCCGCCGTCTAAGAGCTTTTGTCCAAGCCGACTCATTAAAGCGCTCCAAAGACTGAAAAGCTCTTCGAATTCACTCTGGCAACTGTTGTCCCTCCAACCGGACTTCGGCTCGAATGACTGCGATTAGCTAAAAACCCGCAAATCGGCGTGTCGAAATATGTTGAAGAATCTACATTTCCACGTCAAACATCGACGCTTTCGAGGGTTCAACAAAGCACTCGTCCTCCGCCAGTGTGGCAGCTCGACGACTGTCTACTTTAATCGTTTTCACCTCTCCAAACGTGATTGGCAGACGGCAGACTGACTCACCAGTGGGTGTGTAGATGTCAGATCCGATGAGACGCCTTAATTTGGACTCTACTGCTTTCTTGGGTGTAGAATCGCTGCCGCGTGAAAGATTCACTCGGCGATGAAACACACACCGAGTGTCCTGCCCCCCTTTCTGCCTCACAAACCCTCTCCCCACCCCTCCTCCGCCCCTTATTAGAGTCTGCGTGAGGTGATGGGCTTAGGCAAGTCGACAATTGTGACGTTTGCCTGGTGCAGAGAATGGCGCCACAAGCAGGACAGACGCGTAGTCACGTCTTGGCAACGAGGGCGTCTCTTCTCGTGGCAAGATAACTCCGCCCGACAGTGTGGAAGGCGACCGGCAGACCGCCGCAGAGACAGGAACGGGAGCGGAGATGGGGAAAGGGAGGTCCCAACTAACCTGCGTGTGCACTGATGCCATGCGGTTGCTGCCACTCGGTCGTCGGTGCCTTGGCCACCTGACTGAATTCGGTCTGGAGAGGAAAAAAAGAGGGAAAAGGAGGGAGAAAAGTCCCCGCTTCAAAGGGATTTAAAACGCTTCCTGCCCGCCCCTCCACCCCCCGGAACCGTCGAACCTTCGGTCTGGCGAGGACCGATGTGAGCGAAGAGTCGTGGGCGTCAGCGCGACTTCCGCCCCCGCCTCCTTTCAAGGCGACCTAAGGCGTCGAGGCGAAGCCCTTCGACGTGGGGAGGACGGCGGAGGACGAGGGGGTTGAGGAGGAGTTGGACGGTTAGCACATGTTACACCTTTTCACAGCCGACTCACGTCCTGACTGAACGATCCGCCTCCCTCGCCCATCGCCTTCAGACGACCCTTGGAATTCTCGTAGTCGCGATGGTATTGGTACTGAAAGGATCAAGCACACTCGTTAAAACAAAACGCGGCATCTTTGAACGAGGCGAATGACCTTTTCCCCCTCCGTGAGAAACTCTCCCCCCCACGCGGCACAAGGTGAGCGTCGCCGGTCACGACAGTGCCAAGGGACTGCCTCAAGGCTGCTGAAAACGGCAGAGCGGCTCCTCGCCAGCCTCCCCTTCCTGTCCCCTCGATCGTCCACCCCTTCGACATAATCCCCGCGTTTTAGTAGAACCTCGTCTCTATGAGTCTAGTGCGTCGGAAACACCAGATAATTCACGCTCGACCGCCTGCCGGGGGTGGCAGACCGAGGAGGGCGGCGAGGTGGCTGTGGGTCTGTCTGCTCGGACCAGTTTCTGGGTCGGTCGGAGTAGGATTTCCGTTGAATTGAGCCGAGAAATGCGTGTGCGTGAACGAACGGAGTTCGATGGTGTGACTGCCGAGTTCCTCTTCCACCCTCGCACGCAATTTTTTGTGGCCATCTTATAGAAAGATAACAGACGGAAAGAATGAATATCTACAGGGGAAGAGCTCCGCATCTTCCCTCCTCTTTCCAAAATGTGCACATATTCTCACCCAAGTCATCGTTTTGTTCATTCACCACGGAACAACTCTGGCGAACTGCCTGTTGAGGCACTTTGGACAGATAAATCTCAGTCCCGACGTACAAAATATAGGCCAAGTGGAAAAAAAGTTCCTCGTCAATGCACTGTTGCGGAATATCCTCCGCTTCCAGTGCGATGAGAGGTTGGATGAACGCTGGGACTCACCTTACTCATGTTCTTGGTGTTTATCGCCACTTGTTGCATTTCAGGTGTGTTGGTGACCGGCGCCGAACTCTTCATCTGTGGATAGTGTCTAAAAGAAGTCAAAATACGCTAAATCGTAAGGCGATTGCACGCAGCAGTCCCTGAACGTGCTCATTAGGCTCCTGTTAGGAAAGGTGAGACATGCGATGGCATCTAAATGACAGGCTGGGAAGGTAAGCCATGAAGGCTAAAGGATGTCAGGCCATGTAAGGCGCCTATCCTTATACACTGACGTCTGCATGAAATGTGAGTTACGATAGGCACGATGATGATGATGAGTGGGGAAGGAGGAGGAGAAGGTGGGCAGTGGCGACTTGTGCGCACGTAGAGTCGGGTCTAATGATTAATACGACTCACGTAATTGAACTCACACAGTGCAGTATGGTCTCCCCTCGGAACCTTTGAAGTTGTGCATACCAAGGACCTTGTTGCACACCGCACAGCGAAAACACGACTTGTGCCATAGCTATTTTGAGTTCATAAGAAAGCAAGCGTTACACTCAGAAGAATGACTAATGACTTCAAGTCTACTGGGCACTTGAGTGTCTCTGTACTGGTTCCTGGGTGAATCATTTACTTTTAAAATTTGAAAAATTTTCTTAGTAAAATAAGACTAACCCTGCTTAATGTTTTGTAATAACGTCTTAAAAAACAATTAACAAAGTTAGTATTGCAGATAATCAAAAACAGGGGGCTATACCACTATAGCGTAACCCTAAATGTTTCTTAAAAACTTCACCTCTTGCATAATTTTTTGCTTCATTCTCAAGTTGGGCTGGCAAAAGCTTAGTTTCATTATCAGGACTATTTTAGTGGCAATTACAATTTGTTGATCCCAGGGTCTGGTTATAGTTTACTTTTGTAAACAGAAAAATTTGCACGATGCTATGCTTTTTAAAATATGGAATTGGGAGTAGGTTATTAACAGAATTTGCATTATGTCAATGCCTTTCAGCAATAACTACTATTGTAAAAATACGATTTAATTAGATTCAATAAATTATCGTATTACCCTGTCGAAGCAACGCAACTCCTCTGTTGGGTACACAACTTGTCGCAAGCGGCACATTGCCGCGACATAAACCCAGAGGCAGACATTTCAAAAGCGACGCAGCTATCTATACGAGCCGTTTACAAGCAACGGTAATCGATTGGTTAAAACGCCAAAGGACATATAATAAAGCATTGCATAAGCTGGTTCACAAAAAGTTTTAACAAAATTTTAAATTAACGTTATTTTTTACTTTAATATAACGTCATACCTCTGAATGGATTTAAAATTACTGTTAGTGTAATCTTAATTTTTTATGAAATACACCCTTTATTTCAGCTCGTATTTCAGGTGCGATGCCTCAAAATTTATCCTATAAGCCTGACACTTGGACCTGCTGAACTCTAACGCATTCTTTTTTCGGCTTTTTCATGGAAGCATGGCAAATGTGTGCCCTTATCGAATAAATACAAGCCTTAACAATTTTGACCGCCCATTCGTTCTGGCCTCGAATAGTCACCTTAACATATGGTCGTATATAGCGGAAATCATTCTAAATTCCTAGGTTACTTCTGTTCACGCCTTTGACCGCCTCTTCAATGCGCTAGATGCACATCCATTGATTTTATTTACATTTCATTGTCACTCCTACTTTTCGCACCCAATCGACGTGGGCACCTTTCCAAGGTTTCACGAACGGACCAGCGGCGTACAGGCTAAATTGCATCACATGACTCACTCTTGGATTATTCCTTGTCCCTCTTCTAGGTTTGTGGAAATGAAACTTACTATCAAAGGCGGGAGTGACAATGGGATAAAATATCGATTAGATGCTGCAATTTGAATGCGTTCTAAACACACATTTCATATGTTTTCGGTAGTTTGAAATCAAATGCGCAAGAATAGATCAAATGGTCTATTTACTTCGCATTGCAATCAAGATGTTACTTAACAACGCAGAAAAAAGTGATGAAATATTAAAACACTTTGGATGGAAGCTTTCAGTTGTGACAGAAATCCAACAAAATTAGATGTCGACAAGCCCGTGTCCGGACCAATTGTATAAGTTTTGCTCAATCTAGGGTTTATATTACGCAGTAAATCAATCATTTTCCGACAAATGCTATAAAGCATTATTTATGGCCGCCATGAAATGATTAGATCTACTATGGAAACATCAAAATATAAATCTAATACTTTTTTTTCCAGAGTGTGCGACCGCGAAGTAGGTGTTCAATTTAAAAATAGTACATAAAATTGCGTTATGCAGAGAATATCATCATAGCAAATATGTATCGACAAATTCCTTCAGAAATGGCGTCCGAGGTAAAATGCAGCTTTGTTACTATAAGAGGGGACTCCAGTAATAATATTTTCGCCTTTCAGTAGTATCTGAAAGCTATGTAATTCTTTTTCACCCGACTCCTGGGGTACGCGCCCATTCATACTATACTTTTTCTTTGTCTCTATACCATGCGCGACTACGGTTCTTGTATGTAAAATGTATCAATGCTCCTCATGCGATGTTGTGTTGATATCTTTTCCCATACTAGCATTTTGTCTACCAACGTCATTACTTATGCGGATTATAAAAAAATATCTTAATTGACGTTTTGTTTATGATAGCCATCACACGCGCTGTTTGTTTTAGTTCCCACGACAGCGACCCGCCTTTTTTCGATTGTTGGCTGTGTTGACCTTGATGGTGTCGATACCGTCTGCTCCCAAACCCCTACTAATTGGTGTCAGTGGAGGCGCTGCTTCAGGAAAGGTAACTGTTGATCATTGTTTTTACTTTTAAGAATGAGGTCTGTGCGAAAATTATGAAGGAACTCAACAAAAAGGCTATTGGCAAACGGTCGATAGTCTTGTCCCTTTATTCCTTCTACCGTGAATTATCCGAAGAGGACATCAAACTTGCTGAAAGTGGAAAATTGGATTTGGACCACCCTAGTTTGTTTTAGACTTGGGGCTTACTCTTTAGATGCTTTTGACTTTGAGGCATTGGCGGATGTATTGCGAAAAATCAAAAGAGGTGAGTCCGTCGTCCTAAACTCCTACGATCCCGAGGCTTTTTCTAGGTAAAATTATTTCCCATTGAAGTTCTATTTTCAGCTCTCCTCAAAAGTTTGAAATACTTGCTGGTACTGATGTTGTTATTGTCGAAGGTATCTTAACCTTCTATCAGAAAGAGATCCGGGATATGTTTCACCTGAAGATTTTTGTCGAAGCAGACGCCGATACTCGGCTTTCTCGCAAGGGTACCTTTTTAATGTCTGCAATGACTTGTTCTCTTTAGTTCTCCGCGACGTTGTCGAACGCAAACGAAACCTAAGCACGGTTTTAAATAACTATTTCATGTTCGTCAAACCGGCATTCGAGCAGTTCTGCCTTCCGGTATGTTCTCTTTTATCTTTCTTGTCCGTAGCCTAGTGGAGTCCCTTGGAAATTTCTTTTTGTAGACGAAGAAATACGCCGATGTTATTCTTCCTCGGGCTCCTGAAAACGAAGTTGCTGCGGACTTGATAATCGAGCATCTTCTGCAGTCAATTTCGTCCAACCCCTCCTCTCCTGTTGGTAACTTTTATAATTTCCGTCTTCGTAATCAGTCAGAGTCATCTCTTTCGGTAACATCCTTCCGTCCCCATTAAATTTCTCGCCTTTCTCGGTGATATACACTTGTGTTATCGTACAATATTTCACTTCTCCCCATTCACATATGTTCGCCAAAGTTCTCGTTCCTTCTTCCCCCAGCTTTTTGTCTGACTAAATTATTGTATTATTTTCCTTGTTCTGATGTATATGTCAGCGCTTTATCCATTTGTACGCGGACACGACACTAAAAGGATTTATAGGTATGAATTTTTCACACGTACGACTTGACTTCGGCTTGTTAAATTATGTTGCGTTTCAGTGTGAATGCTTGATTTTTTCATAGTTTGCATTGAGAAAGTTGTGTGTGGGGCGTTTGACTGTGGCCGACGTGGCACAATATTTATCTGTTGACTGCCGACGCATTCGCCTTGGAGGACTTCCACTCGACCGAATGGTGGTTTTACCAACGCAGGCTCCGGCTACTGCTTACACCTGAAGTACGGTTTTAACCCAACTCCAGTTCAATTGCTGCCTTTAGAGCTGAACCCGCCGACTTGTGGCAGCACCCATCTTATGTCCTCTTCGGGGCCTTTGCGTCGTATACGCTTGGCCGAAGATTCGGGTAAATCAACCCGACGTGACGCCCATGCGTGACACACTGAATGTCTTTCTTTTTTCCATGTAACAGGCATGAGGAACTGCGGAGGGAGAGAGGCGGTGTAAGGACTTGCACCACGTCTTTTCCCTTACTCTTTCCTCTCCCGTGCTTTGGCAGTTCTGCGACCTCGGCGGAGCCAGGCATGGTCTTTTATTTGCTCAAAAGTTGCTCGTCAAGTTAAATTATGCCACCACTTCCGGTGTGCTCTACAAGACGCTTTTGCGCTGCACCCTGAATGCTAATTTTGGACTAAACGGGTCGGTAGACGCACAGACAATTTGGGGCGGTTGGGGAAATCCGAACGGGCGCAGTGACCGTCCCAGTCACGTGATGGCCGGCACGGATGGCGCCTGTGGCGCGGCTTCCCCCACCGGCGTCGCCTCGAGCCCCCCCGCTCGTCCAAATTGGAGGACGAGGAATTGTGCCCGCGCGATGATGTGAGGCTTCGGAAGGCACATCCTCTCGTCCTGAACGATCTGCGGATCGGAGATTCTGCGCATGGGGGAGACGAGACGTGGTTTCAATTGTCATCAAAACAAAGCCGAATGCCGCCTTCAACTGTCAACTCGAGGAGAGGGGTGGGGGGTTTGGGGGAAGGAGGGTCCGAGTGTCAATTCACAAGACTCGGGTTATTCATTTCTTATAACGGGCTTTGAGAGCAGTGAAGCGCCCCACGTGTTTAGGCTTTTGGGCAGTTGTTAACAGGTGGCATTTTACACTGGGTAACACCTCGGTGAGTCACGTGCCTACAAGTAGCCCTTTACACGAAACGTTTGTGTCCTTGGAGAAGAATAAACCAAAATCAGTTCGCGGCGGCCGCTTAAATTCCCAACAGTAGCATCATTCGATGATGTTCCAAGAACACCAGTTACCACTTCTAAATGCACCAATATACCCCTTCTTCGTTAACATATGTCACTTTCGGGACCACATCACGTGCCTGCCTTCACACGGGACTTTCGTGGCATCGGAGAAGAAAGGGGCTAAATAAAGTCGGAGCGGCCGCTTAAATACCCAACAGTAGTATCCTCGAGCCATGTCCCAATAATAGCAGCTCGTATTTCGTCATGTGTCAATACACACCTTTTTCCCTCTAAACAGGTATCACGTGCGGAATTACACCACCCACTGGACCCGCTTCCAAATGCTTGTCATGAAATTAAATATTCTGCCAGTCATAGCGATATTTCAACTGCCAGAGACACGCCCATGAGCTCACGATTGGGGGACAACTTTGATGAATTGAAGAGGTAGTAAGGGGAATCTGGGACAAATGGGCGAAGACTTCGCCCTCGTCTTTTACCCGGCCGTCCGAATTTGGCGGAAATGCTTTATCTGTGCAATCAAAACTCCTCTTCCTTTTGACGAAAACAAGGGATACTTCGTATTTCAACCAAAAAAAAAATAATTAAAATCGTTATTCACGAAATTCGCCACCGTATGTGCAGTCATTTGTCTCCTTTTTTACAAAAAAAGTCTTCCGGTTTTGCAGGGAAAAAACCCTTCACGACGCATCTTCACTTTCCCAACGTTGTTAAAGTTCCTACCTGAAAAGGAGCAGTCCGACGGCGCGGGACGTGGTAAATAAGGCGGACGGGGAAAGAATTCCAGTCCGAACTCCCTACTTTTATCCCGTTTTACTTTTGCAGGATGCGACTTTATGGTAGTTGCCCGAAGCAGACTGTTTTGTTAAGTACTCTTGCCTCATTTGTTGGGTTGGGACCAGGTCCCCGCCGATTCGTAGCGTTTAATCTATGAAAACGAGGACCTTCTTTGCTGTCGATGATGGTTTCCGTGGTGGAAAAGGTGTTTTTCTAGGAGAAAGCTATCATTTTTTCATGCAGAACCATTGCATAGCATTCACCTCTCCTCTTCACTTGCATTTCGTCTCAAAAACAGAACGATTTCATTTTGAGACATAAGAAAAGCTCAGATTCAGGGTCGTTGTGATGAAAATGGTCCTGAACGGTAGACCATGGACAGTCGGTCTTGAGTGCTTCTTCCCCAATATTCCGACGAGGATGCAAATCCCCCATCACGCTCAGAATGTCATCATCCAGTCTTTGAGGTTGACTCTTTCGTTTGACATCCTCGAGATTCCTATTTCGACCTGCCGACTTTTTAAACCGTCTATGACACTGGTCTAGTTTTAAAAAGTCGCCGAAAATGTCGCTAATTGTCTTAACAAATGTGTTTACCTCCAACCCTTGATCAAACAAAAATAGCATCCAATGACTTAAATGTCCTTCTTCCATTGCTTACCCTGACATCTTTCGGCTCCATTGAAACAAGATTACTTTAGCCGACAAAATAGAATTTACAACCAAGCTTCGACCGTGTCGCTACCCTAACCTACAGTGAATGCGCACAGCGGGAGTCTTGTAATCATTCTCCGATCTGACTAATAAAGATGCAGGTCGCTGTGATAATAAACTCTATTTATAGCGGATTTCCAGAGGTCAGTCGTGCAGTGATTTGGTTCTATTTTCGTTGAGGCTCGGCCTCCTGGTCGTCTTCATTTTGATTTCTCCACAGCCTAGTTTGACGACATTTTTTCTTTTACAAGTAACATAGGCGGTGCAGCAGGTAGGAGGAGGCGAATCTGGTCACAAAAGTAGGTTAACCACCTTATGTGGAAAAAATATCTGAAGTAAACGAAACATAAGTGAATGTGCTTCGCGGCGACGATGAAAATGTTTTATTTGTGTATTCGGATTTGTCACTTACCCAGAGGATATCTAACAGGAGTCTCGTAAACAAGAAAGCGGGGCGTAATTGATCCACTCCAGATAGGAGAGGTGTGGTGCTTGCTCGTCTGCTACGCCAATCGCATTTAAAACAACTGAAGTGTCAATAGTGTTAACACCAGTTGGCTTCTAAAAGCGCTATTATCAGCCGCTGTTAGTAGTCAGAGAAATGAATGTCACAAATAATGCGAATTTTCTTATGTGGGCCTGCGTATGCCTGTGCGTTCAGTACACGGTTGTAGCTTCAGTGAACTAGCCTTATTGATTTAAAAACTGTTGCCAAAGTTGGTTTTTTCGAGCAGAAATTGATCTACAACACCAAAAACATTTTTGTCTATGGCAAGCTAAGTGACAACTTTTAAGTGATTGCAATCAATGACCTTTAACCGTGCAAATAACCCCCATGACTTTTGGTGTGTGCATAACGCGCGTGCGGATCGGGGTCAGTCTAGACCCTGTGACCAGAGTCTTGCCGGATAATGTGGATATCCTACGGATAATGAAAGCAGCTGCGTGTTGGGTTTTGGATATATTAGTACTGAAAAATCTGAGATCGGTTCTGACCGTCTCCACTGCAATTGTAATGCGATTTCAACTTAATCAATATTTGTTCATTTTTCTATTTTTTTGCCGCAAATTTAATGTGTTACGCTATGGAGTTTCGTGCTTTTTGTCGATTTCCCTTGACTAGTTTTGCTCGCCGATACTCAAGAGTTTCGAGGCTATTTCTTTACGACCTTAGTTTATCTAACAATCCCAAGCAGCTACTTTTAAGCAGTATTTGGTCGTCGGCGCACATAGTGTGCCTGCCCTCTGTGTGATTTACTTTAAGTGGTGAATTCATAGGTATCGTTTTCATCATTTGAGCGTTGATAAGTGATTTACTGATGAACTGGTGTGACGTCATCGGATCGTAAATCCCATAACATGTCAACCACATAATAATAATCAGTTTTAGTGGATGTTTGAATAAGAGGAAATGAAGCACGTCTCAGTACGACAAGTTACTTCAATTCTGTACGCTTTTTATAAATATCCGTCGTCTATTATTTACTATAATTTCTTTGTTTCCATTTATTGCAGCAATGAGCCGAAGAAATGGGTCGTCCAGGACGATAAATCGAAATAAGTGGCAAATTAGAGGATCGGACGCATGAAGGTGCCACCTACGCTCCACATATCAGTCGCTGCGCCCATCACGAAATATGCCTCTCGGTGTTACTCTGAATATATTTACCGTTGAGGCCAGTTCTGTCTTCTTCACAAGAGTATTTATGCTGACACAACTTAACGCATCTCCACTGTGTACACCGATTGATGTAGCCTTGCTTAGTGGACAAAGGGGGTCTGTTTTCCTATTTACCTTGTCTTTTTCATTATGCTCGGAGCATCGCATCCCGAGATGAGATTCGACTTGGTTTTTTCTCATCGTTCAGTGCATTTCTATGTCCGCTTTATCAGATTTATGTGACCGGTTGCATAAACTTCGATCGCTGCGCTAGTAAAGACTGATGAGAGTTGTTTGTGCCCTTGAATTTATTACCTTAAGATAGACCGGAAGTCTCGTCTTATTTAAGAGATTGTAACATTTAATGTTTAAAGTTAAATTGCAAAAAGTTGACTTATTTTGTTGGTCGGAGGGTAGTCGAGCACAGGATGTGGTTACAGGCTATTCCTTTCGTCTTTCCCTACCCTGAACCTGGGTGATGTGACATTCCCTCCCGCCGTCTTGAAGCTGTGATGAATTCACTGTATGTAGGAGGTTGGTTTTTACACATTTCAAGAAAATAAGTAATTTTATTAGGAAGATGAATGGGAGAGAGATCTTTATGGCTGCGTAATTCCATGTAATACACAAAGCAAGGTAGCGATGGAGCTTAGTCCACTTATCACTGCATGAGAGCCCCCATCGGGTTAGGAAGTAAGTCGAACAGCGGACGCGTTTTTTAACAGTGAAAGTACTGTTAGCAGGCACCGAAAGGATTGGCGCCTTTGCGCTACTCAGTGAAAAATGAGAGGGGCTCAGTCCAATTACCGGTCTGAAAAGATCCCCAGGACAGCGGCGGGGCAGGAGCACTGGAGCGCCGACATGCTCTGCAAGTAGTGGAATCCCGTGGCGAGTTTCCGTGATCCGTCTGCTTCGGCGCGTGCGAGTCCCGTGGCCCAACAGTGAACCAATGACATCGGTCCTTTTAAATGCATAATTCTTATGTTACTGAATACATAAAGAACGCCGAAAGCATTGATATTTTCCCGATAAAGAGGTTATTCCTTCCTTACTTTCTTCCGTCTGAATTGGTTGTATACACTAGGCTAAACCTGTAGGTTGAATTGGGACCCTAAACTGTGGGTGAATCCACATACTACTCAAACCGGGGCGACTCAGTAGACCACTCGACTTGGAACCCCATTCGCGAGACCAAAGTTGACACAAAATTCGGGAAAAGAAGCGTCAGCCACCATATAGCAAAGGCGAAGGCACCGAAAATCACCACTTCTACGACTCAACTCAATGTGTGCAACCTGAAGTTGTTTGCTCTGCCGAAACACAGAGCTTCTTCAACGACTCCGCCAATCAAAACCCTCACTTAATTCTCTTTATCTATAGACGCTAACCGTTGGCAGCGTTGAAATGGCCGCCAATTTGACTGGAAAGGGCAGGCAAAGAGTAGTGCGAGGCGAGTTTATGAGCTTCTTCATTCTAATGTGTGCTTAGGGCTCACGGGCCGGTCATATCTCCGCGCTGATCCCATCATGGGAATGATGAACGACCAAGTAAATGCTTAAACCGAGCGTTTAAAATACCAGAGGGAAGTGTCGTGTTTTTTAATGGCGGACGCGGACGAAGTTTGTGGCTTCGCCGTCCAATCGTCCCGCGATTGTCTTGGCATCACCTCAAACGATAACACCGACAAACTGTGTATCCTTTTTTGACTGAATGGTCTTTAGCACCGCAACCAACATCATCGCCCGAAGGTTGCCCTCAGCTAACAGCTAACCCCCTCAAAAAATTGGTCACACTTTCATCAGACACAGTGCGTGCTACTGATTAGGTTGTCAGTAGTGCATTTGAGAACTGCAAAAGAAGAACCGGCTCAACCTCCCGATGTCACCTCACCCAATTTATGTACGCTTTTTTTGAATGAATCAATCAACATCAGCGCCCGAAGGTTGTCCTCAGCTAACGACTAATGCACTCGAAAATTGCCCACTTTTTCACAAAACGCAGAACATGCTACTGATCGGGCAGTCAGTAGGGAATGTGGGGCGCAACTTTGGAATTAACAACATGAGGCATAATTAAAAATGCTGTTTCTTTCCCCCTCCATGACAAGAAACGCCTTAACCTCCCTTGCGATGTCACCTCATGTGAAGCGAGGTGAGCGCGAGTACACTGACTGAAGAGGCGCATTTGTTTCAGCTAAGACCAGTTAAAACTGCTGTTCATGGCGGATTGGCGAGTCATCTTTGAGACCGGAATTGGGCCTGTCGTTGCAGTTCCGACGGGCCAGCGGAAATGATGAAAACGGAAAGATGCCCTCTTTGGGGGGAGGTGGGCGGAGATTTAGCGCTTCCCGCACACCTCATTTTGTCGTCCCCAATTAGTCTCATGTCCGCAGCAGAGTAGAGTATGCGATGCGCCGTCCTGGGGGCAGAAGATGCATGTTGTTCCCCGAAGAAGAGACGTTCCTGTAATACTGCGAAAATGCTCCACAAACCACCCATGTTTATCGCCTCTTTTTGGAGTTGGCGCAGGAAAAAGACCATTTCACGCCTCTGTGGCCTTCTTCTTCCTCCAGCCGAGGCGATTTTAAACCTGAACAGCTTTGGCTGACGGCTGGAGCCGTCGAGACACTCCAACGACAGGGGTCCGTCGCTTTTCGGTGAAGGAGCACGTGTTGGATTGTGTTTGAGGGCCCCGATTTGGCAGAATAAACGACATTCTCCACGGGGATCCTGTGAAACGCCTAATTGGCTCATCTACCGGAGGACTCGGCAGCCCGAAACCTCCTTTTCCTCCTCCTCCTCCTCCTCCTCACCCACGAGGGTGGGGATGTGTGTGTGTGTGCCAGTGAGGCAGTTAATCGCGTAAACGGAGTATTTACTTCGTAAAGTGAGTGAGTTGATAAACGCTCCGCGTGCTGAGTCTCTGTCGATGCGTGGAGCTTCACCACGGGCTGTGAGCCGCACTCGAGAGAACTTCGTGCTTGAGAAAGGAGTAGCACACACGAGGCAGTTCAATCAATACGTCGCAGTCAGACTGTCACCACACCGCGAGCATTCCTGTCAACAGGCGTGGAATTGCAGAGACGCAGTGTGCCGCCTCACGGCTGTGTGGGGTTTCGGTGGCTCAGGCGGCATTTTCTCCCCGCGCACAACGAGAGCCCATCGTCTGTCGCGACACCACCAAGTGACTTGCGGCCTTCTCGGGGGGCTCCGCTGTCATGTGTCTCACCTCTTCAAACGCAGACGACAACGACACGTCAATCACATCCGATTGGGACTGGAAAGAGATGATGAAGCAGCCCGTGTTGTGGCACAATCTCCATTCCTCAGAGTGGCAATGCCCGGCGATGTTTTGTGTGAATTGACATTTACACGCACTCTCTCATCCCCCACGGACTCCGGTTGTTTGACCACGGGACCTCCGTACGGTAATCAAATGAAACAAAATGTCATTTTGTGCAAGGGAGTGGGTGGGTGCATAGGTGACATGACATTTAACGGAAACTTGCTACCCGAGACAGGCATTTGTGGCAGAAGGGCGGGGGTTGCGCAGGAGCACCCGAAACACCCGAGCGAAGAGCGGAAGCCTGCGCGCCTGCGTGACACGCGGATGCGTGTGCGCCCGCGTGCGGACGTGCGTGACGCGCTCATCTAATCAGTGGCTACTCTACTCACCGGTAGCCAATCAGAAACGCCCTTCTCCCAACCGTTGCCATGGCATCGGCTCGTGCGCACCTGAGCGTCAACGAGGCACAATGGAGTTAAATTCACGCCTCAATGGCCTCGCGTGCACGAATACGCGCCCTGCACGCAGACAGGCACGCACGCACGCACTCACACCGCAAAGAGGGCAGCGAAGACAACCGCCGCCACCACCGCGGTTATCGCCTCCATCACCACCACCGCCGTCGCCACCACCGCACACCACGACAACGGGTAGACACACTTGTCTCCCTATAGACGCGCATACACACACACACACACACGTATAAATACACAAACATACACACACGCGGAGGGAGGGAATAAATTATCAGCAGCAGTCAAAAGGAGGGATGTCGATAGCGCCGATGCTCATCCCTCCATCCATGAAGACCGACCTACCCACGGACTTTCGGGAGACCGAGCGCCAGCCTCAACAGTCGCATGCACAGACGCAGCAGGAGGCGGAGCAACAACTGCAGCAGGACTGTGAGATGCCCACCGACTGTTCGGCGTTCCGGCCCAAGTCGCCAAGGAAATCGGCCTCCGAGGGGTTCTCTACGCCCCCGGTGCCGGCGACTTCGGGATTTCTGAGTGCCTTCAAAGCCCCACACTCCGTTCCCCCCTCTCTCGGCCTTAATGGCGTCTCGCCGGACGACTTGGCCTGCCTCCAGACCAGCCGAGCCTACTACTACGGCTCACCGGAGACGCCCGAAGTGGAAGATGTGAGTTCAACCCCCCTCACCCGTCACCCATCAGCCCGCGCCCATCCCCTCTCCCTCCCCTCTTCCTCCCCTTCGCGCGCCCGGAAGGTGTAATTATCCTTATTGCAGTGTGACTTAGCAATTCCCCTCAGACACTCTATTTCGTAAAACCCACGGTGGCGACTACGCTGCTGCTGATGAGATGAGGTTTCATGCGAGGTGGAAGCAGTGGCCTCCCTTGCTCTCTGCCTCCTCCTCCTCCCCCTCCGCCCCGGCGACTCTCAGTCAGACTTGGGGATTTTGGGCCTCCGTGCTCGGGTCCCTCGCAGCAGCGCTTAGTGAGCTGTCTTTGTTCTGTCCTCTCACCGATATTCCGTGTCCCTTGTCGGGCGATAACGCCCGTCCCCACCGCCATTTAGTCATCGCTCCGCTCTCGCCGCTCGGCCGCCGAGGCGGTGGAAAGGCCTCGTCACCGCGGCCAAACGCCGCTACTCGTGGGTGCATTCGGGGCGAGGGAAAGGGTAAGGGTTGTCACTGAGGCGATCGCCTCCTCAGCAGACCCTCGCGGCGCTGGAGGAGAGCGCGGCTCGACTGTTCCGTGTCGCTCTCCCGTTGCCTCCCCCCTCTTTTGGTGTCCGGGCCACGTCCCATTTTTACGTCATGTTGGTAGATGGCGACGAGCGGCGTCCGAGAGAGCGTCGACGACGCCTGCGTTCGTTCGTATCGCCGCCCACCGGACTCGCTTTCGCGGAAGCAGTCCGGGCGGTGGACCTGTTCCCGACCTCCGTCACCCCGAAGCAGACCTGGGTGGCCCGGCGCGGGGCCCAGAGGAGGCTGCGCGCTGGCGTCACTCGTCCACCCACCACGTCAACAAACATGTGGTCTCGCCGGAAGGCCGAGGCTACTGATTATTCCTTCCTTCCCTCCTCGTCTCCTTTCACTGGCCTTGACGAGGAAGTAGGCGGACGCGGAGGTGAATGGGGCGGAAAGCGTGGCGGTGGGGTGGGTGTGGGGTGGGGACGAGGAAGGGGAAGGGAAGTTGAGGAACTCTATCATGCGAAACAATGCTTGCAAAGGCGGGATGACAGGCCGTAGACTGGTTGGGTGGGTGGATGCGAGAGCCAACACAAACACACACACACGCACAAATGCACTCACAAAAAACACGGAAGCATGGACGGGAAAGGGCGTTAACGGAAGTCCGTAAAAAGACAGGGCCGGGGGCGGAGGGGGCGACGAACACAATGTGGGCGCGTGCATGCCAGCCCCTGCGGCGGATGGCCACAGCGGAAACATGTCGTGCAGCCTCGTGTCCGCACAACTGTGTGTGTGTGTGTGTGACGGTGCGAGGCTGAGGATGGGGCGCTTATTACCCTTCCATTAAAACCCTCTAAAGTGCGGGAGGAGGCGGAGGAGGAGGAGTTGGCGGGGTAGAGGGAATGGGCGGGGTGAGGGGATGTCTCGTGGATGAGTTAAAAGGCAATGGGCGTTAATAGGAGGCGGTTAACCTGCCCTCCTCCTCCTCCTCCTCCTCCTCCTCCACCTTCTCCTCCTATCGATCATCCATCACCCACACGAGACTCCTCACCGCTTCACACACAGTTTTGGGGCTTGAGGGCCTCGGAGGCATCCCACTCTTCCCGTCCGCCTCTTTCGGAATACGCAGCGGTGAAAGTCCACGTCCGTCTGTCGTGAGGGCGCGGATGGAGGGCCGACAAACAGAGTCTTCGACGAGGAAGAAGAAGAAGAAGAAGAATGAGGGGAGAGCAGAGGGCAAATCACAGCGAGTCAAATTAATCATGCGTGTGTGTGTCTGGATGTGTGTAAATTCATGCATAGGCAGGACTTTTTTCAAGTCGTCGGTGTGTTTAACTTAATTACTCTCCCCGTTAAGGCAGCACGATTGATGACACCACAGTCCGCTTCTGTAATTACACGTCCCTGCCGACGATAGCGTGTGCGTGTGTGTGCCGAGGATACACGCAAAATCGGACGTCCCTTTCTGTTGTCCCGCTAAGTGTGGTTGACTTGGCCACGGAGGGCTCGGGACGGGGGGGGCGGGGCGGGGCGGGGCGGGGCGGGAGAGGCCGAGGGAAGGCGAGACAGGGTTAGACACCGGGCTGGGGGAAGGGGATTGGCGAGGAGGAAGGTTGACCAAGGTGCGCATTCATGGAAAACAAAGGAATTGTTAATTAGCGGTCAAAGGTAGCTTTCGACTCCCCGGCCCACCTCTCCCTCCGTCCCCCCTCCTCCTTTTCCCTCCCTCCCCCCAACGGCCGCCGCCTCATCCTCCGCCGCCTGTCGCATGCCAGGCTGCACTTCTGCCTGGGGCTTTCACCTCTCCTCTAAATAATTCATCTGCGGATACATTTTGCACGGAAAGTCTTCGACATGCCTGGCGTCAGTGGCACACCGCTTGCCTGTATTCTCGTGTTAAATGGGGGTCAGTCCCAGTCCCAGCCCCCCACCCCACCATGGCCCGCCTCCTCGGGCTGCGGCCCCACCACTAAAAAATCCCGCCTGGAACAAAGTGAGTCGGTCTTGCATGCGAAATGAGGAATAAGAGGCGGCGGTGGCGGTGGCGGGAGAGGCGGAGGTGGAGGTTGAGGCGACAAAGGTAGGAAACATGTTGCGGATTTATTTGGACTAATAAATCCCGCGGCTGAATTAATTCTCTCCTCAGCTAAAAGCGAACCGTTTTGTGTGTGTGTGTGTGTGGACAAAATGCTGCGATTTTGTCTGTCACCTCGTCGACTGACTCTCCCTTCACCGCTGGCACCGTTTCCGCTCCAGATTGTGTGTGCGGACGAGAGGGTGATCGCCTCACCTCTGACCCACTTGCCTTGAAAGGAGGGCGGCGTAGACAAACGCGAGTTAACGAGTCCTCCCTCCCGCCCTGCCGCCCTTCTTCCCCTCGCCTTCGCCCTCTCGAAAAGCGCTGAAGTTCGTCCCGACCGTCGGGTCGACGTCGGAGTGTGGAGGAGGACCTGCAGAATCCTCTACAACTCTTCGTTTCCGAGTCCCTGTGAGGGGCGTTTGATGAAGGCTGTTTTTTTCTGATGGTGATTATTTCCACCATGCCATTTAATCGATGACGCCGCCATTGAGGTCACCTCATTCCTCCCTCGCCCCGCCACATCACCTGCCAGTCGTCTTTGTCATTTTATATTATTACCGACTTTTTGGCCTCTTCAACTTCGCATCTTTTTGAAAGTGAAAGAAAAGACCACCGAGCAGAATTGGCGGCAGCACTAATTGTATCTCCCTCTGGCCCTCCCGCCCGCCCGCCCCCCCCCGCCACCCGCCGCCTACTCGCTTCCCCGCATCAGCAGTCCTCCCTTCGCTCCCCTTCCCTGCCCGTCTCGTGCGCATCTTTCTCGGGCATTTTACTCTTCAGCATTTCACTTTAAGTGCCTCGCATTTCCTGTGACCACCCACACGACTCCATCTAAGTCGTTAAGTTTAAGTAATTAAAAAATTTTGCCCCCTTGCCCGGCCTGCCCTGGCCTGACTTGGCCTGGCCGAGTCATGTTTCGCCTTGGCTTCCCTTCTCCGGTCTTCCCTCTGTGCTCTGCGCTGCGGACGCGTCTTGCAGCGCTATCGAATGTCACTTGCAGTTTAAAAAAGGGCTAAAAAAGAGCCCCTTCCCCTCTGCCCCCTTCCCGGTCCGATCTGATGCGACCCACCTTCGTCTGTTCACCCCGAAAACGAGGCGGAGAAGTCTCACCAATGGTCCTCTCACGCCTTCACCACTCCTATGACTATGCTTTCGGAGAGTATCCGTCAACCAATCAAAGTGAAGAAAACCTCCCGTTGTTAACGTTGGAGTCACTTGATGCAAAGGCATTTGATTGATTATTGGAGATCGAGGGGGGGAGGGGGGTTGCACCGTCTACTCTCCGAGGTGAGCAGTTTGTTTGCGGTAGGTCGAATGAACACTTGGGGCGCGGGAGAACGCTCACGCCTAACCTAATTAGTCCGGAAGTTGTATTGATTATTGACAATCAATAGACGAAGTAATATTTGCCAGGGCATTTTTATTAGCAGTTCGCCGAGGCTGAGTCAGGCGTTTGGGCAGGTGGGTGGTCGGCCTGCTGGAAAACTAACGTTATTATTCGAGAAAATAGCGGATAAAGAGGCTCTAATTTTCTCGTTTCCACCGCCTCTCTGCAGTTGGAGTTCGACACAACAAAGGGGAAGGTGACACTGTGGCAATTTCTGCTGCAACTCCTACTGGATCCCCGCTACTCGGACATAATTCGGTGGACCAACAACGCCGGCGAATTCGTCCTTCTGAGGGCAGAGGAGGTGGCCCGACTGTGGGGCTTACGGAAGGACAATAACCATCGGATGAACTACGACAAGCTGTCTCGGGCGTTACGTTACTACTACCAGAAGAACATCATTCGCAAGGTCCAGGGACACAAATTTGTCTACCAGTTCATTGGCCTGCATCGTCTGAAGGGTCTCATTCGCATGCAGAGTGTGGAGAGGGAGCCACTCAACTCCCTTTTCTTCGCCGAGCCCATGAAACCCCAACGCCGTCCGTCCGCTTCGGGTCGATCTCTCATTGGCATGCCGTCGGAGAGTTGTGTAAACGGTTCGTCACACTTTCGTAAGCAGACTACGGCCTTCATGGATGCCTTCAACTGTTCTCAAACCTCTAAATCGCCACAAATGCTTTCACCGGGTCAAGATGTCTCCAAATTGAATCCTTGCAGTTTTCAACAGTCCTTCTCCTCCAGTCTGAATCAATCTTTCGATTTTGGGGTAATGAACAACTCCTCCTCTTCCTCCTCCTCTTGCACCGCTCGCAACACCCCTTTCCAGCCCCTTCAGTCGAAGCGCCTCCTCGGATTTCACCAAACTCTATGCCAATCTTCCAAGGAACGGCGAAACCTCGCATTTTCCCATCTCACCTGAGGGAAATATGGAAACGATGGCCTCTCTCGCCTGCAAGGAAGTGCTTCAAGCCCTTCTACCGTCTCATCGGACATCGAAGCGCTCTTCATCACCCGACTGCCACTGCAGTTGTCACGGGTCTTTGACGTCGTCTCAGAAGCTCTGCGACACTCGATCTCTGCATTTCAACTCGCATTCCTCCCACACTTTGCACGCTTCAACACCTCTGCCAGCCCATCAGAAGCCTCGACTCACGGACTGTTGGTCGCCCATGAGTGCAGGGAAGCAGGAAGAGCCCCTTCCGCCGCCTCCGCCCCACACTCCGGACCATCGCTCTTTCCTCCACTGCCAACGTCACATGATTAATATGAATCGGTTGAAAGAGCAGATCCAAAAAGTCTCGGGATGTAGAGACGACCGGAAACTCCATTTGCAGCCACCACCATCGTTACTTCCGCCATCGCAACAATCACAGTCCATTTTCCGGCCCCTTCGATGTGCCCCGCAATGAGAGCAGGAAGTCGGAGATTGATGCTGAGCCGATGTGTCCTAGGCAGTCGACCGGCGACATGCCGAGTGTCATTCCACCTCCTCTTCCACCACCACTACCGCCTCTTCCTCTTCCTTCTTCCAACGGCATTAGCGGGAGCGCCAACGCCACCAACGGTAACGGACATTACATCTGGATGCCGATTCAGGTGGACCTAGTGGAGCACTTCATGTCAATGCTTTCGCAGACCCTGCAAGATCGGAGGACGAGGGAGCCACCGTTGGCCCACTCTTCGCCTCAATGATATGGCCAAAAGCGGCATTGCCGTGTCATGATCGGACTACGTTATACTCAGCCGCGGAGACTCCCCTCCAAGCCCCGCCTCCTGTCCAGTGGAGGTGAGAAGGGGCTTCGAAGTCACTCCTGCTCTATACCCTCAGTTTACTTCGCTTGTTTCCGGCCTCGTCCCCTCCCCCGTCTTATTTCAACTCCCTCGCCCGAAGTCCATCGTCCACACTGGCCCAAATTTTCCTCCCCCCCCCCTCCTCCTCCTGCTGTTTTATTTCGCACCCCTCACTCTTCCCCACCGCCACTGCCACCGCCACTGCCAACATCAAGACCCTGTCCTCCTAATCATTCCTTATTTTATATACGCATACCTACGAATATAAGCCCAATGGAGCTCGTTGTACATTCCGCGAACTCGAGGCGTCTTCTACCGAGTCGATGCGGCGTCATAGTTCAGTTCCTCCTCCTCCTCCTCCTCCTCCTCCTTCCACAGTGGAGGCTGTGGAGTTGGCCGAGGAGTGAAAGAGCAGTTGGGACAGTCGGTGGACTCGTAAGCAGGAGGGATGCGCTAAAAGGCGTTTCGGGGTCACGACCGTCTCCTCGTTGGGCGTCGATTTGGGCTTCTGGGGCCGGAGTGACTTGCATTGTCGGCAGACAGGCAAGAAGTCTCCGACAGTCGCTGGGCCCTCAGGCCGTCCACTCGGCGCGACAGGCAGACTTAAAGCCTGCCACATTGAGTGGCAAGGTGGGGGGCGGAGGATGTTGACAGGCCGACGTGTGTTGTCCAGTCGCCGGCATCGCGGCGTTGGATGGCGACAGTCGCGGAGACCAGCGGGACGAAGAAGGCGAGTGCAGGAAAGGCGCCGGCGTCATCCCACAGCCCCGGACGGGAGGATGGTGGGAGACGCGCGTGAATTTAGGCGTCGCGGTGGTCGACGAAGACCTCGGAGGTGCTCGTAGTGGAAAGGAGGAGAAGATAATGCGGAGTGACGAGGCGCGGCCTCCACGGCGTCCAGACTGGACCCTCAACGGGGCATTGGGGGCGAAGGAAAGGCGACTTCTATCGAGAGCCGCAGGGAACGAGGCTGTGTGCTGCTCCGAAATGTCAAGTTGCGTCAAGGCGAGTCGCCACTCGCATGACGCCACTGACAACGGAGTCTAAATAAAGGCGAGCAGTGCTGGTGTGAAGAGCGTCGCGACTGCGCCTGGCTGCGGTTGTGAGGAGAACAGAGCACTCGACGGGCGCGAGGAAGGCACTGCTGGCGCGAGGGAGACGCCGCCGACAGGGCGGCATTCTTGATGCCTCCACGGACAGACTGACAAGGTGATGAAATGACGACGGGACGAGTGAGGGGCGTGGAGGGAAAAAGAGGGCATTCGAGGAGGTGGTGCATTCACCAGGTCGCCACGACGGGGACGAAGGAGGTGAGGAGGCGCGGCGGTTGTGGGGTGGCGGCGCATCCACTGCCACAGAGTCGCAGGGTCGCGGAGTCGCGGAGTCGCGGAGCGAGTCGCCGCTTCCCCGTGTGCAGCACTCAGGCCGAGGCGAGTGGCATCGGGGCAGGCGGACGTCGGGTGAGGCGCGGGCCTGAGGGGGCGGACGAGAGACGTGGACGCGGTGCGATGCTCTCGACTTCCGGTCTCGCACACAAACGCCCGTCCAACTGCCACACCGACCCGCTATTCATTTGACCGACGAACGCGTTCAAAGACCGCGCCACGTCCGCTTGACGCCTCGGTGGAAACCCGAATGCCCAGCCCAAACCTCGTTTCGCGTCATCACGGCCTTTGCTCCCTCTTTCCTCTTCCTCTCTCCTCTTCCTCTTCGTCTTCCTCTCCCCCTCTCCCTCCCTCCATCCTTCCTTCATGCCTCTTTGCCCGCCTCCACTTCCGCCTCTGCCTCCGCCTCCGCCTCCGCCTCTCGGGACGGGGCTGCCTCTGTCCCCCCCCTCCCCTCTCGTTGCGTGGCACCTTCGAGAGACGACCTCGAGCGCCACCTGCTATTCGCTCAACTGCGATGCTTTACCGAGAGTTAAGACATCGTCGGGCCACTCCTGTTGACGGAGGCCTCCGTTGCTGTCAACTTTCAGACCGGATGATGTCCCCACCGACGGCCGCTGGCCTCTCTCGGCGTGCAGACCAACTGCTGTGGGAGACTGCCAATCAGCGTCTGACTTCTTGAATGACTCGGCGAAGAGGGAAAAGACGCTTCCGCCAAGGTGCGCCTCGTGCCGCCGTTGCCAACTCTCCTCCCGAGCATTGCGGCCCTCTTCAGGCAGCCGCCGACGGGCCTCGACGCCCCCGCCCTCCGATTCCGCCGCGCCGCTCCCTCTAGCATGCCATGCCCACCCCCCCGCGTTGCCCACTGCCTTCTTCGCCTCCTTCTGGCCCCACAGCGTCAGCTGAACGAGAGGACTCAACGCTCCTCGTGGCACCCAGTCGTGCATCACCAAGGACGACGCCAACGACGACGTGGCACCAGTTTCGACGCTTACGGGGACGTCGAGGGAGACGAGGAACGACGTCTGAGGCGCCCAGAGTGTGCAAATTCTGCTGCGCCGAGCAGTCGAGTTATCAGGCGGTCGTCGTGGCGCGCGCCACACCTCATCCGGCCGATTTCAGATCCTCGAAACCCACGCGTTGTGGAGTGCCATTGCGCGGGACATGGCGGCGTGAGCGCCTCGGTCACAGGCGGGGAGTCTTCCTGCCCCGCGCCGCATTGCTCAATGCGGACCTACGGACCAGTGGCGCCTCGCTGCCTCTCCGCCGGCCGTTGGACTGCGCCAAATGTGTCTTGGCGTTCAATTGCCTCGCAACTTGTCGAGGACGGGCCTCAGAGGGAGCAGGAGGTGCAGGGGGAGGTAGAGGAGGCGAGGACATTAGTGAGTGTGTTTGTGGCAATCAAATGTTGAATTTGTCAGCCTTCAGTGTGTACTCCGGTGACGGCAGCCGTCGCCCCCCCCCGCCACCGCCTACTTCCACACTGGACTGTCGCACTCCTCCTCGTGACAATCCGACCGTGGTCGGACCTCTCGAGGCGGGGCGGGAAAACGTCATTTCCCGCCGGCTGCAAACGATCCCACTCCTTCCACGAGGCATCGCCAGCCATGGTGCTGCTGCCATGAAGTAAAAACCTTCCATCCGGTTTCAGACCGCATTCGCCGCGTTTGCACGCTCCATGACCGAAATACCTTCCGGATGGTGGAGGTTTGCCGCAGCAGTCGCACAAATCGCCTCTTTTGCCCCCGAGGCCTAAGAGCCCTTCGCCGTGGCCCCGGGCAAATCCTCTTCCGTGGCCTCGTTGGAGGCGATCTCGTCGTTTTCTCCTTCAACCGATCGGCGTTGAACTGTCCTCGAAGCCCCAGACGCCTCACGTCGGCCGGGCTTAAGAGTGGATTTGAGAAAATTTCAGGAGCCAAAGGAGCCTTCGGTCAAATCTCTGCAAGCCTTCCCTGCGAGGCGATTTTCCACTGGCTTCGGTCGATTTACCTCCCCTTAGCCGTGGCCGAACAAGTCGCTCCCGCCACCGCGCGGAGGCGCTTCACGACCGAGCCTGGAGGCCAGTTGAGTGCCCGAACTGCAAGTTGGATGGCATGGAAGTGTCTTCGGCGCCCCTTTCCTCCTGAAACGCCGTCCTCGACGCATCCACGGAGCGAGAGGGGGAAGGGGGGGCTGTCGCGATGTCCGCCGGTGTGGAAAGCCGAGGAGGCCGGTCGCAAGCACCTCCTCCATAAGTCGAATCATTCCTCGAGGGACTCCACTCCTCCCGCTTCGTTGCATTCAGGCAAAACCACTTAGCACCGACCGGCTCACCGCCTTTGGGTGGCAGCACTGCAGGCCCACTCCTTTTTTTCTCCCACTCCGCTGACAATAAGGGCGTCGACGTGCTCCACGCATTCGCCCCTCCGTCCACCGCGTAGTGCAGGTGCTCGTTCCGCGTCTCCTCCCCGCCCCATTCAGCCCCCACTTCCCAACCCTCCCCGCCTCTCCGACCGCGACTGCTTCGGCTTCTTCTCGCCCTGCCCCGCCCCGCCCCCCCCCGCCCCGCCCCGCCCCGTCCCGCCCCTCGCCTCGCTCGCCTCGCCTCGCCGTCCCCTCCCCAAAGCCAGAAGGAGGGAATTTCGGAAGGAAGTAACTATTTTGGGCTCAATTTGGCCCTTCCAAAATTTTTACCTTTTCTCCGTTGAGAGCTCCACTAATGGAAGGTGGGGATGATGATTATTTTTCACTTAACACGGTAAACAGTTGGTCTTCGGAATGGTTCCTCTGAGGGGGATGAGGGAAGGAAATGGCGTTTTAAGGCATTGCAGTTTTGTGAGTTTCGTCCAATTTTTGCCTCGCAGGGAGGATATAAAAGGCGTAATTACCCCTGAATGGTTGGTGAGGTACAAAGAAGGCCCTTTCGAGCTCCGAGTTCCATGAGTCTGACTAATTGCTCATCAAGATCGCGCAATAGCTTCGACTTCATGACGTCACGTATGTGTGACGCGAGTGGTTAAAAAGTTGTGGTAAAGTTTTGGCATAGGGGGAATGGGCGGTGCGAGTGGAGGCCTGCTCTGGCGGTGAGAAATTCCATTAGATTGTCAGATTAGCACCAGAACACTGGAAAATTGTGAAAAATCATTGGGCAACAGTCAAAAGCGCCGATTGGCTATTCGCTCAGCCAACCAATCAGGTTTCAACAAATCGATCGATTCCTCATGATTCAAGCGGTGGCCTAATCCGTAAAACGAAACTTTTTCTTCTACCAGTGGAACATTCCGGCTTGCTTCGGTCTGGACACGACGACAATCGGCGCCGTTGATGGAGGGACATCAAAAATTTCACGACCCGCGCCTCCGTCGGTGATGGGAGGAAAAATCGGCTGTATTCATCCAAGTTTTAATCTTCATAAGTTCACAGTTTGGTGACGAGAAACATTCACTACGCCAAGATGGCAGAGGACTGCAATGTCGCTGATGGGGACAGAGTTTCACGAGAGAAGACGACGACGGTAGACGAGAAAAGTTAGATGTGCTTCAACGTCAAAGAAATCAGGCCTGACCACGTAGGTGGGGACATCCCGCGGTCTGAAAGTTGACAGCAACGGAGGCCACCGTCGACAGTGGGTCCGACGACGTCTTAACTCTCGTGAAGCGACGCAGTTGTGCAAATAGCGAGTGGCCCTCGAGGCCGCCTCTCGAAGGTGCCGCGCAACGAGAGGGGAGGGGGGGGACAGAGGCAGCCCCGTCCCGAGAGGCGGAGGCGGAGGCAGAGGCGGAAGTGGAGGCGGGGCAAAGAGGCATGAAGGAAGGATGGAGGGAGGGAGAGGGGAGAGGAAGACGAAGAGGAAGAGGAAGAGGAAGAGGAAGAGGAGCAAAGGCCGTGATGACGCGAAACGAGGTTTGGGCTGGGCATTCGGGTTTCCACCGAGGCGTCAAGCGGACGTGGCGCGGTCCTTTGAACGCGTTCGTCGCGTCAAATGAATAGCGGGTCGGTGTGGCAGTTGGACGGGCGTTTTGTGTGCGAGACCGGAAGTCGAGAGCATCGCACCGCGTCCGCGTCTCTCGTCCGCCCCCTCAGGCCGCGCCTCACCCGACGTCCGCCTGCCCCGATGCCACTCGCCTCGGCCTGAGTGCTGCACACGGGGAAGCGGCGACTCGCTCCGCGACTCCGCGACTCCGCGACCCTGCGACTCTGTGGCAGTGGATGCGCCGCCACCCCACAACCGCCGCGCCTCCTCACCTCCTTCGTCCCCGTCGTGGCGACCTGGTGAATGCACCACCTCCTCGAATGCCCTCTTTTTCCCTCCACGCCCCTCACTCGTCCCGTCGTCATTTCATCACCTTGTCAGTCTGTCCGTGGAGGCATCAAGAATGCCGCCCTGTCGGCGGCGTCTCCCTCGCGCCAGCAGTGCCTTCCTCGCCCCCGTCGAGTGCTCTCTTCGCCTCACCACCGCAGTCAGGCGCAGCCGCGACGCCCTTCACACCAACACTGCTCGTCTTCATTCAGACTCCGTTGTCAGTGGCATCATCCGAGTCGCGACTCGCCTTGACGCGACTTGGCAATTTCGATGACAGTGCAGACGCGTCACTGGTCTTTCAGCCCCTGAGCCTGAGATTCGCAGGCACCGCAACAGCAGGCAGCCTCGTTCCCCGCGGCTCAGGACAAAAGTCGCCCTTCCCTCGCCCCCAATGCCCCCTTGAGGGTCAATCTGGACGCCGTGGAGGCTGCGCCTCGTCACTCCGTATTACCTCCTCCTCCTTTCCTCTACGAGCGCTTCCGAGGCCTTCGTCGACCACCCGACGCCTACGCCCACGCGCGTTTTCCGCCATCCTCCCGTCCGGGGCTGCGGGGTGACGGCGGCGCCTTTCCTCGACTCGCCCCCTTCGTCCCGCTGGTCTCCCGCGACTGTCGCCATCCAACGCCGCGATGCCGGCGACTGGACAACCCCCATCGGCCTGTCAACGTCCTCCGCCCCCACCTCCACCTCCCACCCCACCCCCACCCCACCCCCACCCCGGCCACTCAATGTGGCAGGCCTCAAGTCTGCGTGTCGGACTGAGTGGACGGCCTGGGCGCCCAGCGACTGCCGGCAGTTTCTTGCCTGTCTGTCGACAATGCAAGACACTCCGTCCCAGTAGCCCAAATCGACGCCTAACGAGGAGACGACGGTCGTCACCCCGAAACGCCTTTTAGCGCATCCCTCCTGCTTACGAGTCCACCGACTGTCCCAACTGCTCTTTCACTCCTCGGCCAACTCCACAGCCTCCACTGTGGAAGGAGGAGGAGGAGGGGGAGGGGAGGGGAGTGGGAGAAGAGGAGTCGGAAGCGGAGGCGGAGGAAGAGATGGGGGTGGGGCAATACCTGAACCCTGACGCCGCATCGACTGGTAGAAAGAAGCCTCGAGTTCGCGGAATGTACAACGAGCTCCATTGGGCTTATATTCGTAGGTATGCGTATATAAAATAAGGAATGATTAGAAGAACAGGGTCTTGATGTTGGCAGTGGCAGTGGCAGTGGCGGTGGGGAAGAGTGAGGGGTGCGAAATAAAACAGCAGGAGGAGGGGGGGTGGGGGGAGCTGAATTTGGGCCAGCGTGGGTGATGGACTTCGGGCAAGGGAGTTGAAATAAGACGGGAGAGGGGGCGAGGCCGGAAACAAGCGAAGTAAACTGAGGAAAATGCTTCCACGATCGCGGAGAGCGAAGACGCGTCGACACGGCCATCGTGTTGCGCGGACAATGGCGGAAGATCAGCGAGCACCTTTTGACTACCTGCTGTTTGATTGGGCGTTTCCGCCTCGTTCTCTTTCCTTCCAACCCCCGCCGCCGCCGCCGCCGCCGCCGCCTCCCTCCGCGTTGACTCCCTCGACAGGAAGTTGGCCAGCGCGAGGGAGGATATGCCGGTGGGGAGATTGGGAAAAATGCCGGAGGAACGGGAAACATCGCGTGTTTCCGGCCCCGTCGCCCCGTCCCCCTTCCCATTGTCTGAGTCCATAATGAAAGCGGTCCTCGGGGTAAATTGAATGCACTCCGCGTTTTTCCCCGCCAGTTCGGCAGACTGCGCCTCGTCCTCGTGGCCGAGAAGGGAGCGCACACCTCCGCGGCTGCCAGAGACGTTTGTTTCGGCTTCGAACCACCGGGGCTTCGCCCTCTCGCATCGGGGCGACGAGGAGGCCGGCGGTGTGCCGAAACCAGCCTTTTATCAGCGCCGGGGAGTCCACTCGCTCGGGAGGTGGGCGAGATGACGCGCCGGATTAGCCGGAAGACCGTGAAAGTGCTTGTGTTCATCCTCTCCGCAGCATCGGCGTGCCGGGCGAAGGAGGAGGTACCACGGGGGGAGGGAGAGGGCAAGAATGAATGGGAATTTCCCTGTCAGGCGGGAGGACGAAAAGACTAACAAAAAGGACCTGAAAGCCACGAGTGTGTGGGTGTGTCTGCGTGGAAAAGAGCTCGGCTTCCCTTCCCCTCACGGAGCCAACTGTTTGCCCGCTGCGCCCTCCATCCTCGCTGCCTTCTCTCCTTCATGGGAGCTCGTCTTCGTGGTGAGCTTACGAGGAGCTGGGAAGACGAAGGAGCACCTCGCCCGCGCGCGAGGCGGCGCAACCCCGGGATTTCCCACTGGCCGGCTGTGATTGGGCGGAGGGGAAGTGTAAAAAGACACACCGACGGGTGAAACAAGTCAGGCGTGCTTCCTAACCGGAAGCGGGAGTGGAAGAATGTCACTTTCGTCCCTCCCGCCCCCCCTGCCCGGGCGCAGCCGGTCTCTTCTCCCGTCCGTAAGCACCCGCGCTCGTCCTCCTGGCGACTGGCGGCGGTTCACTGTCGTCAGACGGCAGGTGTGGTGTTTGAGCGCGGCCTCCGCTCGCCCCCGGCTGTCACCCAAGTCCAGGGACGGCCTTGACACACACAGAGAGACAAGGGAGGACGATGCCGGACAATGGAAGGGGGACGGAAGGGCTGAGGCAAGAGTTTGGGTGCGTAGCGTGATGCCGGTGTGGGACGCGGAGGCGGGCGAGACGGACGATGAAAAGAATGCGGAAGGTTGGGCTAATGGCCCTTAGTTCCGCGCAGAGGACGGAGGAAGGAGAGGGGCGGAGCAGGTGGAGGAGGACGAGGAGGCGGAGGAAGTATGAGGCACCGAAGGCTACCACCTTTCGACAACCAGACAAGTAACGCTCTTTTGATGCTCAACTGCTCGTCAGTTGCGCCTCCAAGTCAAGAGACCGCTCGAAGTGGAGTCTACTTTCCTTTCGGCGGTTATGAATGAGGTCGACAAATTCTCCTACGCCTTCAACGCCACTTCCTCGCCCTGGTGGAGTTCCGTGGGACTGTCAGCTGAGGGAATCGGAGGCTCCGATTCCCTCGCTCTGCTATCCACGGCGTGGGTGAAACTCGCCTCTCCGTCGGGCATCCATCGGCGATGCCGGAGCTGCTTCTCGGTCCGGGACTGGTGGACGATTGGAGTGATGCGTTCCGTCGGCGATAGGGCAGGCCGGTGCGAGTGTAGCCAAACTCGACGAGAAGGCAATCGCCATACTCGGCGCTTGCCATCTCGACAGGGTAGAATGGAAACTATTAACATTCTCAGACTCTGATGGAGCCTTGCAAACCGAGATTCGATGCGTCGCTCCGGTTCACGGTGTGTGGCACTTTAACAAGGCGAGAGGAGAGCAATTTTATTCAGACAAAAGCATAAATTGCCTTTCTTTCACTGACTCAGCCACTCTGAACGCCTCCAGCGCATATACTACTTGCGGGATCTTTGTTAGTAGTATGAGCCGCACCTCCGCACCACTGTGATGGAGTCATGCGAATGGTTCGGGTTAAAAGTGAGGTGACAACACCACCCTGTGTCGCAAAACGATGCAACCGCCTGCCACAAAATGACAAATGACATGTGTCACTTGTCAGCGGGGCAGAGATGAATCGGTTGTCAAAAAAATACGCCACTGACAGCAGACGGATTAATGGATGGCGACAGGAGGAGGGTTTAGCGCGTTGCGCGGTCCCAAGGCGGAATACCCTCCGGACACCACGACGTGGAGAGAACGAGAGGGCGAAGGAGGGAAGGCGGGAGAGGCTCGACGGCTGCCCGATGATTCACGGTGGGACGCTGGGCGGATTTTGCGTCCCCCACCGCGTCAGCGAGTGGCTCCATCCCCTCCGACTCCGGTTGGCGTTCGCTCGGCTGCAACCCACCACCGGCTCTGAAGCTCCCACCCCGCGCAGTGGGACAATGGCCGTTCAAAAGACCGAAATTTCGCCCCTTTCGATGCTTATCGCGGCAACCTCGTCTGTCAGCCGAACAATGAATCGCCTCGAAGGTGGGAGGTTGCAGCCGTGACGGCTGCTGCCCGTGTGAATCCGCGCCAAAATTCCCCCAGGGGAGATGCAGACTTCCCATGCATTTGTAGGTAGTTGGAGGTGGGTTGAGCGTCCTTTCAAAACCGCCTTCTCCTCCGCCTCCCCCTCGCCCTCCGCTCCGCCCCCTTTTAGCGCCTGGCAGCAGTGGGTGCTCCGCTGAAAGACGTTTTCGCGCCGCGCGACGCCCTGCCCGTCCGCGAGTGCAGCCGATCCGCCAAATCTCCGCCCCGCTGACTGTTGCCTCATCGGGGCGCGATGGGATGTCACCAACCTGCCTATTTCCTCAGGTTGAGTTGTCGTCGCCTATACTACTTATTTGCCCTGGCCGCAATTAGGCGACCAGACAAACGGGAGACTCCAGGGTCGGTGAGTGAGCGGAACCTTGGCGCTATGGCTTCCAAAAACTCGCCGCGTCTCGAGGAGGCTGGGAATGCAGAGATGATAGCAGTTCTGCCACCGGCAAGGCGTGGGGAGGTATGAAATTTGGGGAGAGAAGGTCGATGCTAAAAATTTTTCGGGTCCCGACCTTGAAATACTCAGCGCGGCTAGTCATTTTGCGATGCCACAGAGTCTCACCAGCATCAGCCACCGCTCCTCAACACGGCGGCGAAGGAAGTAACGGAGTTTGAGGATCTCGACGTCCCCTCGGTTGAGAAGCACCGCTTTCGACCATGAATGTGTCTTTGCGTTTCTGGAGCCGCGTGGAAGGGGCGCGGAGGAGACAACCAACCGCCGCGACATCCACGCGGACCCGACAGCCTTCCGCGACGTGGCCTGTTCACGTGTCCGAGGTGGATGCACGCGAGCGAGCGTGCGTGCGCGTTCGCCCAGCGCGGGAGTCGTGCGTCCTCCCACTTGCCCACTGGCTCGCTTCCGGCGGGCAACACAACTCCACTTCCGTTCGCCCGCCTCTCCGTGCCCCGCTCCGCACCCATCAACCCGCCGCCCGCCCGTCCGGCTGCGCGCGCAGTCACGCGCGTACACGGCGTTTGTCGCCGAGAAGGGGACGAAAGTCGCTGCCACGTCCACCCACCCACCCGCCCGCACAGTCCGCACCGCACACGCACCGCCGGCCCGTCGGGGAAGAGGGTGTGAAAATACTTCCGCTCTCCGCCTCCGCCCGTCTTCGGCGGAGCAGGCGGCAGGGGGAAAGAGGCGGTGGCCACGGTCGGAGGGGCGGTAATGGACGATTTCCCCGCCATCCGGAGCGAAGACCAACCCACACGGTCCCCGTCCCTTCTCCTCGCCTCGGATGGCCAGCGAATTAAGCGACTTCTTTCTGGTCGCAGATAAACTGCCTTTTCGGCGGTGGTTTTGGCTGGATTACCTCACCGTCCCTGAACTTCCACCACTCTAATAAGTCTCCATGGCGAGTGGAGCCTCTTTTCCCCCCCCACCGACCGTCTCTGCGTGCTAAGACGGGTGCTTTCCGAAGGTTGGCAGAAATCCACCCGCGAGCCAAGCCGTCCGCGTGTGTGTGCGAGGTGCTCCTCTACTCCGCCCCTCCACAGTCGCGGTGGAGACGATAAATACGGTCGATCATGCGAGCGCAAACCGAAAAGACGCGTTTTCCAAGTCTTGGCCTTTCCTCATCCACGTGGGGGCTTCCTGGAGGCCTCTCAGCTGTGCTTCTAACCAAATGATGCCCCGGCCGGTCTGGTTTAGTTCACCGTTCGCCCGCATCTGTTCATGTTTGTGCGCGCGGTTTTCCTCGAGGACGTGAAGAGAGAAAAATCCTCTCGCTTTTCCCGGTGTGTGTCTGGCTGGAGGACCACCGGCTGCGTGTCTAGCCGAAGGACGCGCTGAAAAGAGAAGCGTCCGAACGAAGCAGTGACGGCCCCTCCAGGTGGACCACGCCAGTCCCCCGCACTGCCACCTGTCGACCGGGCGACGCTTCGATGCGCGACTCGTCGAACTGGGGTTGAAAAGCCCAGCAAGCGGGCGGGCGAGGACGGGGCGTCGGAGGCATTTCTCGAGTCACAGCCATGCGTGCCACGCTCGGGACGAGTGGTGGACTGTGCGGGTGCTCCGCCCACGCTTTCACCTGCCTTCCCCCAGAGCAGAAGCCGCGGAAGTCGCAGATATGCTGCGGCTGCTCCGGGAAGCAGACGAAACAAGTCCCCGCGACGTGTTCCACGATGGGCGAGCGGATGGGAAGCGACTGCCACGCAGAAACTGCATTTCGCACAGACGGCCACTGATAGCGCCGCCTCGCATCGAAGCCCGTCGGTTTGGGGCAATCTCGAGTGGTTCGTGGAATAACTTCCTGGCAATGAGGAGTTGGCCTTTTCGGTAGGCTGGAATGCCAGTCGAGGCATTATGGAAAGTGTCCAATTTTGAGCCGAAAGGGCGTCAACGGAGACGGTTAGGGCCGCGAACAGACTTTCGGGTCCCCGAGTGTCTGCTCCGCAGACAGCCTCAGACTAACAACTTCGGCTGCTCAGACCCGGAAACAAAGTGGAGACGCCCAGATGGTCCGCGAGGAAAATTCACTTCTCCACTCCACGGGGCGTCACAACAGCGCGGAGCGACGAAGGCGGAGGCCAGCGGGACGAGAACTCGGCCGCGAGAGGCGGCGTGGCAGCTCGACAATTCGCCCGCGCCACCACGAGACAGTCCAGACGGCGCCGTGAAAGCCCGGCTGAGAAAAAAATTGGTGGAAGTGAACGCCTCGGACACAGGCGACCTCCCCCGTTCAGAACCGTTTTCAACAAGTAAAGCGGCAATTGGGGACCAAAAAGACCCGACGAGGCGGAACGGCCTCCTGCTGTACAAGTTGCTGAGGCCTCCCCCTCGCGGCGACTGGATGTCCGTCGGGACGGCGAGCCACCCGACCCGAAACAAAAAACAAAACGCTCCTTTTCCAAGTATTATTTGACAAAAAACACGGTGGAGTGGTGTAGAGAGGAGTGGAGTGGGGTGTTTTTGGCCCGTGCGGAGCGAGGGTGTCGGCTGTGGTTGCAAGGGGGCAGGCGGGAGGCGGAAGGCCGGAGGGTGGGGCGAGTTGAGGTGAGAGTGGCTTATCGGGCGTTGAAATCGGTGCCTCTGGCGCATAAATCCTTCATTTGGCCGGCGGTATCTGATATCAATGCCTGTCTGGACTGCTCGTTTCGCCCATTAGAGGCAACGAGAAGAGCGGGTAGAGCGAAGGGAGGGGGCGGGGGGAGGGAGGGGTGAAGTGTGCCTCCAGACAAATCGCTCGCCCCGCTCTCTACGTCCTCTCTCCGGCCCCCGTCCCACCTCGCCCCGCCCCCGGACCGCCCCCTCGTCCGTGTAATAAGTTCGGAATTTGACCAGTCCACGGGTGCACCGGGAAAAGACGATCGCGAATAAAACAGCGCTGATTTATTCACAAAGCGGCACTGTCGAAGTGTGCTCGGCCGCGCGAAGGGGACGCGGACGCGGACGCGAACGTGGACGGGGAAGGGCGGGGCTGAGGCGCGAGATAATAACCAACTGCCCACAGGGGCGGTGTATTAGACAGGGGAAAAGTGAAATTAACGGCCGCCGCGGAAAGGGACACGGCAGTTGCAACAGGTCCTATTGCACCGCAAAGGGGAGATTTGCCCAGGACAGGAGGGGCGAGAGAAGTGGCCCCCCGAACGTCGCCCGCACCCAAGCACACAATTGGGCGGTTCGTGGTGGGATAAAAGGACCTCGGCATCAAATAGTCCGCGACTTCACGTGCTCCCCAAGGGGGACGACTCAAAGGAGACGCCATCGGGCAAGTGGCCAGTCGGGAGACGCCTCGGGGAGGAGACACTTCCAGCCACTGCGCATCATTTCGATGGTGAGGACCCAACAAACTGTGTTTTAGCAAAGAAGAGCATCTTCCTGGTTTTGCGGCCACCTCAACCTTCCACATCGCGCAGCCTCCGCGCATTTTGCCTGCGTGTCTCACGCGGCGTGGTGGAAATGCGGGTTTTCGTGCTACTCGTGGAGAACCTCCTGGACGAATTCGACTCGGCGCCTCCTTCTTCCTACAGCAGACGATCCACACTCGCCCTCCTGTCGGTCTGGCGTAGAGAGGACTACGCAAACGGCTAATGTCTTCCTCGTCCAACGCCCCTCCGCCCATGGTCACCATACACCTGGCGGAGGGGACGGCGTCGCGCAAATGGGGAAAGGAAGGAAGGCGAGCAGACGTCCACCCCGCCCGCCCGTCGAAGGCGGTACAAGGACTGGATGACGAGGATTTCGAGTAGCTCTAAGTGGCAAAATTGCCGCTGTATCGTAGGAATCAGATAAAGAGGAGAGAAAGTAGGAGGAGACACGACCAGAGGAGGATTATAATCTGCTGACCGCAAGGCAGAATCTCCCCTCCACCGCGGACACCGTCCCCTCCCTCGTCCTCGACTTGTCCGCCTCCAGAGAGTCCACTTCTCCCCTCCGCGTCCACCGGTCGCCCCTCCTCCACACGGCGACATCATCTCATCGCATCACTCTCCGCGGGCAGCATTACGTCAAGACATCCCGGCCTGGTTCCCTCCGCCTTTCCCCACTTACGCGTACTCAATCCGACCGGGGGATTTCACCGAGGCCCATAAATAAGCACAATACTCGCCAGCAGCAGTCAGTCCCAGTCCACCCGTCCACCCCGCGGGCTCTCATTAATATCTGATCGTCGTAAACGCGATTTATGGCTGTGCGCCTCTCTCTCCATGCACACACTGCATGTGTATACATGCATGCATGCTCGTTCGTGATTCTCCTACTCTGATAACACAAAGCCAAACCGCCAAGAGGCAGGAGGGCGGGGCGGAGGACGCTGCCACTGAGCCCCGCCATCCATCCAGCCAGCCTACCCCTCTGCCCGCCTTCCTACAGCCCACGGGGCGATAAAAAACCGTTTTTTTCTGACTTTAATGGGTTTCGAATTGTGCCTCTTCTGTGAGTGTATGCATGCATGCCTGTATATACGTGTGTGTGCATTGTTGAGGATTAAGTACTCCTCCTGCGCCAGCTCTACCGCCTCTTTGATCTATGGCCTCGGGGACCGAGGGTGACGTGAGCTTAAAACATACCGACGTGATCCCGATCAAACCGTGTGTGCACAAGGAGAGGCGAGGGGGGAGGAAGGGGACGAGCAGACAACGGTTGACGAGTGCCAGAAAGGTATGCAGGCGCCTCGGAGGGGAGACGGGCAACAGTTCACTCGGAGAGGAGATTCGAGAGTCGCCCAGTCCGCTTCTCTCGGCGTGTCCTCCAGGGACGTGGCACTTCTGAGGATCCCGTGACGGGCAGAACGCCGTCCCGGAAAGACGTCAAGACATGCTGATGATTTAGTCTAGACCCAAAACCAATATCAGGACTGGCACAACAAACAGCCTCTGAACAAGTTAAAGATGTCGGCATCACGGAGACGTAGATTGCGTTCACACTTAAAGAACTGCCTGGGACGCGGATCACAAGAAGTAGGCGAGTATGAGACGCAAAAAATTCCCAAGTCCCGTGGAAGGAGATTTGGTTTTGCCTTCAGTGAACTTCTGACGCTACGGCCGATGGCGTTCGTGGCAGAGGGAAAAGAGTGAAGGCGGAAGGAAGACTAATCGCCGCCTCCATTTCTACTCGACAGGCTTGGGAGATCAGTGAAGCATCATTCAAGTCGCGTTAGGTCGGTTCGTCCTCGAACCGAAAGATAAACGTCGACCGAAGGAGGTGGTCCTGCGCAATTTCGCACAGGCACAGACAGTCCCGCAAACCACGAAAAGGAAGAGAACAATTGTAACGATGACACACTTCTGCCATCGTTCTATCCCGTAATTAGACTCTCAACATTTGGATGCCCTCCCGCATGTCTACAGTGATGAAACCAACGAATGCGGACCGGCAATGGAGCCATCCATCCCCTGTCCATCTCGCCCTCTGCCCGACGCTCCACTTGTCTCACGCAGTTAGCCGTCGTGAGCCCTCAAGGCAAGCATCTGACCCAGACAATGCAAGTGTCACGTATATGTGACGGGAAGAGGACAAACTTTTCAGTCTAGGGAGAATACACTGTAAAGACTCTCGACAGACCACTCACCCCTCCAACCACACTAGCAGAAGGCGTCAGGGAGCGCAGGGGGACTGGCACGCCAGGAGAGTGGCAGGCGAGGAGGGGCGGGGCGAGACGAGACGAGAGCAGGAAAACCGGGGAGGGAGGAAGGGAGATAGGGGCGAAGGAGGGCGGGCGGAGGGCCGTAAGTGACGAAGGCCGGGGGAGGGAGGGGGACCTGCACGCCATACATTAAAGCAAGACACAGCAATAGACAGACCTACATAGTGAAAAAGCCTACTTATAAAAGCATACATATTAAAAAAATATGGAGAAACATATCTCGCACTGTACAAACAGAAGAGGAGGAGGAGGACGAGGGGGGGAGCGAATGGGGCGACGAGCTGACAGGCCATAGAGGCAAGGCGGGCAGAGGGATGGGAGGGGAGGAGAAAGTGGTGGAGCAGGGCGGGGCGGGGGAGGCAATCATCAAAACAATCGGGTGGAGAGCTACTTTACTGCTAATTTGAAATAATGCTAGGTAAGACTACTCAGTAATGCTAATAATAAATGCTATGTTTGGAAGGAGTAGCTACAACACAATGGCACCTAGACAAGGCTGTGAGAAGACTCGTCGGAGTTGGCGGACAGGCGGTCGACTCGTCGACGCTTGGAGGATTTACGGGGAGCGGGAGGGGATAAGTCGTCGTCGCTGAGCTTCCGACGCCCCTTGGGGGCCTCTGAGGCGATGGGTATTTCACTGGCGGCTTTTTCGTCGTCTCCGACATGCAGCTCATGTGATAGGCGGTTTGCGTTGCCCTCCTTCGCGTTATCCTCACCGTCCAAGTTGGAGAGAGGAAGATGATGGCGACAGATAACATCTTTTGTAATTTCATTCTTCTCCGCATTTCCGTCCCCGTTCTCATTGTTGTTGTCGTCGTCGTCGTTGTCACCATCGTCATTATGTTCACCGTCTGCTCCCTCCTCTTCGTCTTCCTCCTCGTCGTCTTCATCCCCCTCTTCATCCTCCTCGTCGTCGCTATCGCTGGCCGTAGAGAAGGCATTTCGTTCGTTGTAGCTGGCGATCAATTCAGTGTGGGACAGACACACGATCTAGAAAGCAGGGTCAAATTCTGACGTAACCGCTCATCGCAAAACCGATGACGAATTTTAGACCATTCAACCCAAAGAGGAACCTAATCCAGCCCCGCTTCGTCCCGCCCCTGATCAAACAAGGTCAACCTACTTTCTGCTTCGACGGTGCAAGGCACCGGACTGTCGGTGGGGGTCAAAGAAGTTTTAAAGACTCTGCCTAAAAAAACCGATTCCCACGGTTACTAAGTTACTTTTGATGTCAGAATGATGTTTTCCGCCCAAAAGATGAAATAACACAAGAAGGTGCAACCGATAGATGAGCAAAACGCAGTTTTTATGGCTTTCCCTCCCCCCCCCCTTTTTAACTTAAAACGAAATCGTCGCAAAGTGGCTCAAAATCATGTGGACTCGTATCGCCGAGAGCGTTGTTTGTTTGCGAATATCCGCATGTTATCCACCAACACCTGGGAATGTCGGGACCTGCGAAGGGCTCAGTCAAGTGAATGCTGAGCGCGTTGGGCAGAAAGGATCATGAGTCGTAGCCTCACTGTCAACTGACAATGCTCAAAGGGACGATAAAAGACCAAGTGAGGGCCGTCAATCAGCAGACTGGGGAAAGCAAGTTGATGAAGTTGCTCCTGTCCTGTTAAGGGCCTTTCGACTCCATAGACATGACAGTTTCCAGCCCGAGACTGTTAACACCGATTGAAAAGTCAGAGATTCCACAAACACTTTCTCTCTCCACCCTCTACCTCGGCAAAAAAACACTCAAACACAATGGCACCTTCAACACACACGAAAGGTGGGGGAGGGGGAGGACATACCTGAGCGTAGCCGCCCGAGTTCAGAGGGGGCAGAACTGCCACGCTGCCTTCCACATGACTGGGACAGAAGGACGTGGTGCAACGCTGACAGAACACCGTCGAAGGACGTCCACAAGCATCGCAATGATGCCAAGGACACACCCACCGACCTTGACGAGGGGAGGAAGGAAGGAGAGGGGGTGGAGCGAGTGATTGAGGGAGAGAGTGAAATGCGAGCGAGAAAAGCGATAAGACGAGAAGAGCAGAGGAGATTTTCGCTTACCGTTGGGTAGGGTTTTGAGGGAGAGACAGGAAACGTGGTAGACCTTACGACAGTCCGGTCGGGGACAAATTATGCCCGCGTTGCCGATATTATTGAGGGCAGTTGGCATTGGGGCTGGGGTCGAGACGTTGGTGGATGCCCTTTGCGCACCGCGACCGCGTTTGAATTTGCTTCGGCCGCTCACGTCTCCCGAGGTAGTTGTTGAGTGAGATGGAGAGGACTGGACCACTTGGGGATTCGGAACAATCTTGTTACAGCTACAACGGCAGAAAAGGGGAAATCCGAATATCGTGCGCATATCACCGATTATACGAAGCGACTTAACGCAGCCTTCAAGGGTGTGACAGCTAAGGGAGAAGAGTACTTCGCCTTGCCACACGTTGGCAAACTCCTCCGGATTAGCAGGAAGGAGCCGATGGTGTAAACCCATCTCCGTTGACGGGGAGAGGTGGCACTGCCCCTCTAACACTGATCTTTAGGCGTTTCATTTGTGTGAGGAGATTCCAGGGACCTTCGAATTATCCACCCAACAACAGTGTAACCGTGGAACTAGTCTTCTGAGGTGTGAAGGACGGAGTTTAAGGGAATTACAGGCAGGCCAGGCATGAAGTCCAAGTAGACGGAGGGCGTCGCTTTAAAGCGACAGCCAAATTCGTGCTGCTACTGCCAGGAATCACTTAATTGTTGTCACATACGCATTCATGGCGGTTGAGAGGGAGGAGCGAAAACAATTACGCGCCCAGAATACGATCTCTGAGGTGATTGAGCCCACTTGAAGTGGACAAGCTTCATTCTCGACGAAAGAGTTCTACCCGCCATCAGTGACGAAAACGGAGGGGAACACCGACAACCAATTGACGAGGCGTGAAGAAAAGAAGGTCAGACCTCCTTCTCTTCCCCCCCCCCCCTCCCCCTCCCAGTGACAATGCGAAGACGGCGCGGCTATAACAACACCAGCGCCTTAGTTTCCCGCCAATTTGTGGAAGAGGCGGGAGAAAAACAGGGTAGCGGGCCAGACAATAGGGCGAGACATAAAAAAAGCACGGAACATGCCCGCGGAATTGGAGCCCCACCCAAAATGATGGGCAGGGCGGGAGCGGGGTTAGAAGGGAGGAAGGAGGAAATCCACGTGGCGAATGAGAGAGGTGGAATGGAAAGGGCGAAATGATGGGACAGAGGAATTTACCTTCGAAAAGAGAGCCAATTTCAAAAGGAATGATAACCCTTTGACCTACGCACACCCAAAAAGCACATACGCAAAAGAAGTGTGCAAACGCGAGTGCTGAAATCAGAAGACCTTCGTAACTCGGTAGTTCTGTGAGTAGCTGTCTCGAGAGCTCTGAGGGTGTCGAAAGCCATTATTGCAGCTCTAAGGGGACCCACAAGAGTAGAAAAACTCTTCACTCCGCCGGAAACAGAATTTCAAATGCGGAAGGGACGAATGAGGAGGGCTGAGGGGGGGGGGGGAGGGAGCATATATTCGATGGTGCCAGGTGAAAGGTGATTTAAGACACCTTCAAACCGTGTAAACGGGGAGTGGTGGAATCAAGGAACGAATATCCCTAATAATAACCACAGTAGGACAGACTTTAACCTTTTAAATTGAATGTCCTATGATTGACAGGATGTAAGAGCTTTCAGTTAGTTTTCATGAGAAGTTGCACCACATCCCACGATCGAGAGGAGTCCAAATTATAAAAGTCGGCGGATGAATTTGCAAAATAAAACCCCATTCTATTTCACCAAGGCCCTGGTGTCAGGTGACTTTTTTGGGGGGAGAAGTCGGACGAGGACTGGGTGACCTGTGACACCAACTCGGCAAGGATACGACAGAAGTGCATGGAAACAGGGTCCACAAGTCCACAGTCCCTGTTGAATATGTGAGGGGGGAGAGGGAAGAGGAGGAGGAGGCGGGAGGAAGTTTGGGCACACGAGGCCATGTATTTCGGCCTTGATATTCGCATGATAAGAAGACAGGACTCAAACTGGAATGGAGTGTGGGGAGGAGCCACTCACCGATAGCACTTGGGTTTACTCTTGGCCTTTCTGACTGCGGTCTTGGAGGGAGAGGAGGGGAAGGAGGAGGCTGCCTTAGTCTCGTGCCTACCATTCGTTGTGACGTCGACAGAGGGGGAGGGCGAAGGCTTCTTCTTGGAAATGGGCCCCTTTTGCTTCTGGTTTATGACGCTACGACCTGGTATGGAGCGAGTCGTGTCGCCAGTGGTGGTAGTGCTGGTGGTGGCGGTGGTGGAAACGGAGGCGGGAGTGGCAGAGACAGCATTATTGGTCGAACTGTGGTCATGACGGGCTCCCAGATAGCCAACGCAGGTCTCCGCGCCGCAGGAACACACCTTCATCTCCTGACCGAGTGAGCAGAAGTTGTAGTTGAAGGTTAACTCCTCGTCTGGAGCGATATCGCTAAACGGGGCGATGGAGAAAACCGTTAATAAGTGTCCAAGTAAAAAATAAGGCTGACTCCAATCTGCACATTTGATCGGCAACGGTGGGTGCCACTAAGTGGCCACAACAAATATCTGGGGGTCGAAGCGCACGAGTCAACCCGCGATGAATCTGAAGACGTGGGACTCGAATTCGCTCGAAGAAGAAGCGTCGGTTCAAAGAACAGGCATTCCTCGATGAGAAGGAAAAGGAGTCGGGCGGAAAGCCTGCAGGCTGCCCAAAACTATGAGGAGAGGGTGAAGGCATAATCGGTCAGCTCAGATGCATCTTCCTCCTTCCAACCACATTATTCCGTGGTCCTAATTGTCGTGTTCTGGCCAACGAGCGTGATGGGAGTGGGGGAGGTGGGGAAGTAGGGGATGAAGGCCGCTGTCCTGCATACTCAAAGTCACCCTTAAGCACACCGTAACCCGTTCAACCGTCTGGCGCCATCATCCTCAGTTCTTTAATCCCTTACGCGAGCAGTAACGATGATTTAGGAGGAAAAAATACGGATAATTGGGCACAAAGCAGTATGAAAAGTGGCCATCACCATCATCCTCGTGTTCACTCTCAATGAAAGTGCCTGTGTGGCGTAAAAATGAGGCCGAGATAAGGAGGTCATACTGGCTTACCGTAAAGCAAAAAGGCCGATCCGCGTGTCCCCGTTGACAGTCCACTTTTGGGTGAAGAGGTTGGGACAACAAGAATGGTTCATGAAACGACTCAGGTTGCCTTTAGGCCCAGCATCAATTATCCGTTGGGAGTCCATTTTCATCATGTAGAAGTTGTGGATGTTGTTTTTGTGCAAAGAGGTGAGTCGTCGGTTGGCCTCGGCCTCGTCTATCAGGTCACCCACGTACTCATTCACGAAGTCGCCCTGTGGGAGTGAAAAAAAAGTGGGAGGCGAGGCGGGAGTGAGGAGGATTTGTGCTTAAATAATTCTGAATGGATTGGCAATACAGTCAAAATGGCCGTACAGTATTTTGCAGAGGGAGGAGGCTGTCAATCAAATACGAATTAAACCGGTGTCGATTCGCCAACCTTCCTCATCCATTCATACACGCCTTATAAGTAGCCAGGAGTTATGAATACTGGCCCACTCCTCCCGCAAACGCCTCCGCTCTCCCTTCCGCCCTCCGGATTTCTCCGTCATTTTGCGGTTCTTCCGAAACACCAGTAGACTAGTTTAGGATTAGAGAAACACACGGCGAAGAGGTAGCGAGTCGGTGGGTGTGTCGCGCTGGTTCACAGGTCAAAATTGGAAGGTGATATCGAGAGAGAGAGAGAAAGAGAAGGCTAAAAAGTTATTTTCAAAGTGTTACGAACTACAAGTTGTGGTTAGAAGTGGATTCGTTAATCATTCCATGAGTTAACAGTCGAACGATTGTGTTATTTTTGGGGACGGCGGGTTGCCGAAATTAGCCAGGGAGAACACAGTGATCTGGCAATAAATCGGGCGGAGAAGCGGATGGGATAAGAGGTGAGGAGGATTAGTTGGTCTAAGACCCAAGCCTCATCCCGGAGAAATCATCGAGTAGATAAGAGGGAAGTGTTGCGAAAATGGTCCAAGACTCATGAAATCTGCGATTTTCCCCATATGGTTAATCTACTTCGAGGGAATTTCCCAGTCGGAAGTCCGAAGCGATAAAGACGGCCGAACTTTCTCCACACCCCCACGCCTTACAAAGTACTTAGTAAATAGCGGGCCGGGTATTTAACAAACAAACCTTTCGAATGGCCACAAAGGTCTTGAGACCCCAACCACGCTCCTTTCCGGTGTAGAAGGCGATTTGTTTAGGATACTGGCGACGGGTGAAGAATTGATTGCGACAGGCCTTGCCGTGCACACAGACGCTGGCGAGGCACTCGTAGAGCAGTGAGCGGTTGATGCATCCGCTGTTTGGGCCGCAGGGGTCGGAAGAACTACACTCGCACTGAGGCACCTCCGACAGATCGGTGCATCGGCGGATCCGCACCGATCCGATCGCCCGGTTGGTCTGGAGAACAAGAAGGGGAAATCAGATTGGTAAAGAGTAATTCACTTTGGGCGATAACCGAGTTGCAACGGCGAAGCAGACGAGTGCAACTGGACCGGGTGAAAAAGGCACCTCGTCCAAACGAACGATTGAAATTTTTGTTCGTCATCAAGAATGGAAACAACTTGGAGGGGATGCTGAGACCATCTTCATCCCGCCGCCTTCCTGGACCACGAGTACACGAGGCACCGGGTGGTAGCCCACTGACGGATAATCCATCGCAGAACTCGTTGCGGACTGATGGGAATGCGCCGGTGCGAGAGGTGGAACCCGATTAGCAACAGACAAGGGGTAGTGAGTAGATAAACCCCTCCAACTCGCACCGTTCGACGGAGGCAGGTCGATAGGCGGGAGGAGAGGTTGCAGGCAGGGCGCCTGTTGACACGACTACATCTACCGAATGGAGTAGCCCCAACCGCCAAGAGGCGACAACTAAACGTCGCTCGTAACTCCGCCCGCCTACCCGAGTTCCGAGTCGGTGGCAAAATGTTAAAAAAAGGCCGTAAAGTGGACGCACTCACTGATTTATGGGCACAAAAAGATGACGTTTGAAAAGGCCTCACAAAAAAATCTTTCTATTTGGGAGGAAAATCGAGGTGGGGAAGAAATTCTACAGATAAAAAATTCACTGCTTGCTGGCGGAGGGAAGGAGGCGGGAGGCACGGGAGCGGAGCAGCTCCTCGCTCAGGTAAAGCAGCATCCAAACGTTCCACCTTCCTCAAATTAGCTGACAATTACCCGTTAAAAGCTAGAGAATACCGCCCGAGAAGGGTAGAGAGGAGGATGAAACGAAGAGTAACCACATCTAACTTCATTTTCAAAAAGTTATGATCCTTTAGAATGCGAACGAAGACACCGGAGTCCCATATCACGAAGGGAGAGCAGTAAATAAGCCTAATCCTTCCTGACAGAGATGAGGAAGGACGGAGGAGGGAGGGGGAGGATGCATCTGCTCGTCGTCCCCCGAGGGACGCAAGAAGCCTCCCCAAATTCGGCCTCTGTCCTCTCACGCACAAATTACCACTCGTTACATGGACGGCCTGTCCGCTCGTACATATCCGGTCTCCACGGGCCTGGTGTCGTGATGGACAAAAAGGTGGAAAAATAACAACTGGTCACAGAGTGAAAAGAGCACAGTCTCTGGAGGGAGGCGGTGGACGGAGGAAAAAAAACGAGGTTCAAAGGCGGTAATGGATATCACAATTGCAAAGGGGTGAGCTAAATTGGGACTATGGCAAGTTTTAGAGACAATAAATGGGCTGAGAAGTCAAGAGGTGCGCTAAAATTTTGTCGGAAGGGGTTAGCTTTGTTACGCGATCATGATCATGAGTGGGAAAATGCAAGAGGAAAATGAGGAGAGATTCCAGCGATTTAACCGCCTTCCCCCGCCCCCCCCCCCGCATTCGTTACATTCGACTTCGGAATGAATGAGTAGGCAAATCATAAGGAAGAATGTTTTGGGACTTGGGATTAAAGGTGCGGGCAACCGCTCCAACTCCGAAGTCGAATGGTGAACAAGGAAATGGGGGGGGGGGGTAGGAAAGGCAGACTGCATCACATTTACGGCTGAGCTGCAAGCTAAACCGCCTACCCTGATTAACTACGTGTACGCATCCACACAGGCTTCCTCCTCTTCACCTCCCGCTCAAAACACCGCAGTTCAGAGGGTTGGGCGCCTTAATAAAAGGCCCAACATTCACTAAGATAAGCAGCACCAGTCCGCGAAGCCCAAGAAAAGGCCGTCTAAATAAGTGGAACCACCTTAGGAGAGAGCAAGAGAGGCGGTAATTCCAATTAGAAGTGAGATTCCACGGCTGGAAGGTGGTTTTGCACAAGATCAACCGCACATATGACAAGTTAATCACACTGACGGGGAGGCGCCTAATGACGCGCAATTGATCTCCACTTCATTTTCTGCTTGCAATGCGGCAATTTGGATCGCACCGCTTCCCGGAGGATTTGCCATTTGACGGGGTGAAGTGAATCACTGCGTCGGGTCTTTCCACCGCCTAATGCAACTAGGGTGGTCGAGGCGAGGGCCACTTTGTCAGCGGGTCCTGTTGGCAGACGAGGGAGGCAACTCACTCGTGACAAAATCTTCGACTGTCTTTATGCGAACACACAGTGACAGGTAGGAGGAGCGAATACGCGTGGATGTCAAACGATGTCGAAGGGCGGAGTTGGTAGGGGGATCAAGAGCCGATTTTGATGAGGAGAGGGAATTGCAGGCAGGAGTGAGGGAGTCTACGCAGGAAGAATGTGATAAGAAAAGTGTTGGTAACAAGAGAGTGTAAGGGCAAGTACAGGACCCAATTTCACCTGAGATGACATTTGTAAATTCCTCCCCTTCAAGACCTATTCACGAAGGAAGCATCGACGCGGTAAACAGGGAAGATGTGGACTCAGTTAGTGACAAAGGGAGTAGAGTCGCGAAGAAACGGAAGGAGATGCCATTTTATGAGTGTCCACAGTGTCAATCAGAAGTTGGGGAGTTCCATAGGCCCAAAATTAGGCACAGGCCTCCTTCAATCCGCTTTACCGTACGGCGTCTCCGCTACTTATCAGGCCAAAAGAATCAACAATGCAAAGGCGCAAAAAAGGGCAGAGCAACCTGGACCAAACGGGATGGGAGAGTTTCAAAGTCCAGCAAGACACCAGCAAAAAAGTCACGGTAGAGGAGAAAGCGGACACGATGATATCACAGTCGTTGTAGTAGTCATTTTCATCGTTGTTGTGGCCCTAATCAAGACGAGGCAACAAGAACCCTCCACCTCTCCGCCTTCTCCCCCGTCCCCGCACCGCCCCTCGCCCTTGATAGGTATAATTGGGAAAGACTATCTCAATCTCAATTAAGGGGGTGAAAAAAAGGACTTGCGCATGAAATGTTGTGGTGATTGATACTTCTTTTACTGCCGCCCGCCTCAGGGCCATGTGCTGGACGAGTGCTCTGCGGTGGCGACTAAACAGTGATTTAAATATCGCCAAATAACCCCTATTCCCCAACTATGGGGCGTCTTTTCAGCGCTCCTCGCAGTTGACCTCCCTGACGGCGACACGTAACGCCAAAACTACCGCTTAAAAAACCCTATTCCGCGAAGCGACTTGGCGCCATGCCGAGAATCGGAGCGTGAGAGAGTAGAAATTGACTAGCAAACGGCGAGTTGGTGTAACTTGGTTAATTTTTTCCTTCCCGAACTTGACGTAGACATTACAATTTGCAAGTACTCACATTAAGAGGGGGATGGGAGGTCAAGACAACATGTAGACGAGAGAGAGAGGAGCTCAGCTGATGTCAAAACAAGGCACGATGTCAAAGGAGATGGTGACGGTTGGAAGAGGTAGGAAGGTGGATCACAGCACCTAACGCGGTTGGATAATTTAGTTGACAAGAGCGCAAAAGGTGGGTCGTCATGGCGGAAGTGGATGGCAAAAGACGGCAATTGGATGAAATAACGAATTCTCATAGCGTTTGCGTGTGTTTGGACGCCTGTACGTGAAATAGCGTGGTTTTTCGTTCCTTTGGTGGGGTATCGGGTTCCATACCCAGCCGAGATTTCAGTTAACATCGGACGAAATGGGGGCGGATTTCGAATGGCGGGTAGAGCGCTGAAAGGATGCGAGTCAAAGCAGGATGAACTTTGAAATACCCTTCCAATCTGCGTGTTGGAGGTGACGTGAAGTTGGTGTGTAGAGAAAAGTTGAGGATATTTCGACAAAAACCCTGTCTGAGCCCAAGATGGGAAGTGGGGGGAAACTAGCAAGCCAGAGCACTTGAGGATTGATGAATATTCACAAAAATTCAAAGATATGAGAGAATAAAGTGACAGAAAAAAAGGACAATTGGACGACGTAACGAAGAAGAGTAAGAAATCAATGGGGGGGGGGGGGCACGCGATGGGTTGATTTACTCATCTTCTCGGTGCTTCAAGCCAGAGACGGATCGGGGTGGAAAGAGGAGAGATGCGGCAAATTTTTCTTTGCTAAGCCCCAGGGGACGGGACGACAATGATTGAAGCAACAAAAGCAATAACTGTGTAGCGCAACCCATTGTGTGACAGGGGATGCGATCGCGTAGGAGATTACAGAAAGGGCGGGGGAAGCAGAAGCGGAGGGCCACTTCCGTCTCCACCTCCTACAGCCCCTGCAAGACAAGTTGACTGTTTCCGGTGGTGGTCAAGAGACGGTGAAGCGAGGTCTGCGCTGTGTTACCCCACCACCACCACCACAGCCTGCCCCCTCCATCCGTTGCTGTCTTGGAGTTTCCGGCATTGCGGATGTACCCGCTGCAGTCACTGCCTTACCGACTAGGAATGCATAAGTCTACAGTCAACTGCTCGAGAATTCCATCTCCTCCAGCACTGCCACAGTTAAGACGGTGAACATTCGTAATGATAGACGTCTCGTTAAGGATTTGTAGGCTCCAAGCTTAGCTTAAGTACGTATTCTCACAGGGGCACGCAGGCTCTCCGGCACCGCACATTAGCTGACAAGCTCGTTATGCCAGTAGCGATGTGGTCTGACGGAGAGGGGGCTGAGAAGACTAGAAGGTGGCGGTCCGGAGCCTAATGCGCTATGTAGTCCGTCACGCCCCAGTATCAGCATTACTTCATATCTGAGGTTTTCGTTTCGAGGATGGGGAGATTCGAACGGGGAGGAAGAAGAAGGGGAGGGGCAGGTTGGGCAACTCTAAAAGTGCAAGACCCACTTTGATGTACTCGTAGTAATCGGGACGATCCTCCGAGTTCTTCAGGTTCTCCGTTCGTGTGGCCTTCCGCGCAGCCAAGCCCTCGCCGGCCATCTTGGTGGCTCGGAGATACGCCTCCCTCCACTGGACAGCCAGTCGCTTGCGACGGCATTTGCGGTCATTCTCGCCACTCTTGCGCTCGCCACGCCGCCCCGAGGACGGTGAGGAGATACGTTCACCGCGCGCCGGACTGGCCAGAATGGCTGGAGGGCGCGAGGAGGCGTGTTTGGTCGGTAGGAAGGTAGTCATGATGGGATCCTCCTCGGTCATGCTCTCCTCATCTCTATTATCGAAAAGTTTGAGACAAAAGATGGTGAAGACGCCTCAAACTCAGTAAATCAAATAAGTTTGACCCACAAAAGTAGGAGTGAGGATTTTGAATCGGTTTAGTTTTCAAGAGAATAGTCAATGTGAATGTTTCACCAATGCCCAAACATGAATTAGTCCCTGCACTGCAGACTCTGATGTCCGAAAATAAACCACCGGTGGTGATGAGGCCTGTGCGTATCCCTTCGCCTTCTCTAAACATGACCAAAGGTCGAGCGGTGGGATTTAGGGACTGGAGAGTGCTAATAAGGCGTCAGGAAAAAAACTCTGACGGGCCCTAATCGAATGGAAGGAATGAGTGACGATGGAAAGGGTTTTTGAGATTTCACCCTCTTACCTATCACTCTCAAGAGGTTGGAAAGCAGTCATATGATATGGGAAGGGTATTTTCAATTTCAGTAACCACACACATACACGCTGTGGAGGTCCTTTTAATAATTTGTGAGTGATCTCAATCACGCTGGGCAAGCTGTTGAAACAAACGATCGTGCTTACGAGGACTCCAAGTCGTCGTAGTCCTTCTCAACTTCATTTTGGCTGGTATCAGCCACACCGGGCACGGTAATTCCATCGCCTACACCATCGCCATCCTCACTATTCTGCTCCATTTCCGCATCTCCCTCCTCGAAGTAGAAGGCACGAGCCTGTGTAGTCCACAGACACACGGGAAAGATGCGTCGGTCATCACGTCTACCGCGGATTCTGGCCGAGGCCAAAACTGTAGCCGCATCTCGCCGTTTAATACCATTAAAGGGCGTGGCCGAATAGAGGCCAAACAATCGGACAGCAAAGAAGCCGAGACGTGCCGCTTGTTCCATCTGGTCGAAGTCACTGAGGGCCGGACCATCGCCGAGGCGGAGGGAATGGTGATGCAAAATTTCGCCCGGCCACCATCGCACTCCCCAGAGATCTTTGTGAACGTCCTCGGGGGGGAAGGTGTGCTGGAGAAAGCGAAGACTCGGCGCAAGGTTGTTGAGTGCACTTTTCACCTCAGGATGACCCAAGGGTGGCACACGCACCCAAACAATTTCACCGTAGCGCGGAACCCGACCGTTAGTGCAGTCCTCACAGAAAAATTGGTCCTCAACCTGGGTGACAATAGTACAAACCGCTTTAATTTACTTAACTGGAATACTTGACAACTTCGCCTGATGTTATAATTGCCTTAAACACCGAAACGGTGGAAAGAAACTATAACTGCAAGTGGGAGGGTTTCTTGGGAAGGGGAAGGTGAATGAAATCAGTCTGATTACTCGAGTGTCTTTATTACAGGGAAATAGGCAAGACAGTGGGTGGGTGTGAGTAGACAGGGAGGAAAAAAAAGGTCGAGAAGAGGGGGGGGGAGGGTGGAGCACATCAACGAGCCGCCACCTTCCAACGCCCTAAAAGGAAGGATGACTTGAAGAAGTGAGGGTAAATGGAGTTGGAGACACATAGCCAAGTCTGGTGTTGTGAAGCACAACACAAGCGGAGGGACAATCACGCACTGGGGCATCCCGAGCGGGGGTGGAGGGAGGGGGAAGGGGGGGGCCGGGGCGGGGCAATTGGCGGCGCCAAGAAGGCGCATCGCCTCGCGGAGGCTCACTTTCACCGGGGGGAGGGGAAAAGACGTCCGATTAGGGGAAGTCTTAACGACGCGCCTGGGGTAGACGTTTTAAAGATCCCATAAAAAGTAAGACTGAATTTTTACGGGTGCAATTATTTGGGTGGTGGGAAAAGCCAACTTCATCACTGTGAAAAACTGGTGGAATAAAAGGTAGTCGGTTGTGAGGATGTAAAGGACCACGTTGTGATGCTTCCGGGCCTCTGAACCTCTCCAACCTCGAAACCAGTGAAACAGTGAGCTTAAGAGCTTTATAATATCAGGTCAACCGGAACGTTCTGTCTGTTTTTTTTTTAACAAAACAAAATACAACTTTTTCGTACCATCAATAAACTTTATTAAATAATGAAATTGCAATTGGTGTTAATAATTTCTTGCTAGTGTGAGAGCAATTTGTATAGCTCATTTTTGTAAAATGTTTCATCTTTCGATGACAAACAATCGAACCAGTACTCGTTTGATATTTGACACACTTTTTAAATTCTTCGCCCTTCAAAAAAGTCCTGTTAAAACAAAAGCAAGTGATAGTCGGGGAGCGCCGAGTCCGGGTAATACGGTGGATGCGACGATTTTTTGACGAGTTCCCAAAGCAATGCGTGGCCTGGCATTAACACGGTGCAGTACGATGTCCTTCCTTCCTTCCTCTTGAACATCCTAGGCCTCTTCCTTCGACTGCTGTCTTCAAATTATCCAGGTGCTGACACCGCTTCTCCGAATTAAGCTTTTCGGTCAGTTCTTAAGGCTTATAATGCACTGGTTCTCGGATGTTCCACCACACACGTCACAACATTCTCCCATCCAAATTAAAATTTGGCCAAGGTGGAAGGGTCGGCCTTTCTGGGTTCACGACATGCGCCTTTTCCTTACAATTTTTGCGTAGGTAATTCACTTTTCCTCCCCAGTTATCACCAATCGCTTCAAGCAGGGCTCAATTTCGTTTTCAAACAAGCAGAGATGCGCACATAACAGCTCGACCATCCAAATTACTCTGAGTTCATCCATATGACACCCGTCATCTTGTCTATTTCTATTTCACTCCTATTGCCTTTATATGATCCGAAATGGTTTGGTGAGCTGAAAGAAACCTTTTTGCAATCTCCGATGTCGTCAAAAGAGGATCTTGTTCCAACATGGTCTCAGCAACATCGGTGTCGATCCAAGACGGTCGCCCAGAACGTGTCTCCTCAGAAAGGTTGAAATAATCGGTTTCAAGTTTCTAGAACCATCTCTTTCGCATATCCTATCAGAAACTGTACCTTCACCAAACACTTTCAATCAACCTCTACATGTTGCCGTAGCATTTCTTCCTCGTTGAAATTCGTATCAACATACAGTGGCGTAATGAACCTCATCAGTACATCACTGTTTCACACCTAAGACTAAGGGAAATCAACTTTGTCTCAGTAAACTTTTTGCGTCATTAATGTATACATTAAATGAGAAAAATAGAGATCCAAATAAACATGCTACGTGTCAAAGTCATAGAAACTGACATAACTTTCGGTAGACCTAATAAAATGGGACAAAATGGGTTAGGATGACGAATTTGGATTTTGCTGAAAGTGATAAAGCAGTCTTAGATTCTTTTGATTATTATTAGTATTAGTAATATCCTATCAGTTGAGGGTATCTCTTCTCTCAACGGAAAGCTGCTCGAGTTGGTTGGACGTGCAAACAAAATCGTCCAACGTGTCACACATACGTGACGGTCAATGATGATGAATTATATGACAAGCGAGTTTTAGAAAATTCCTCGCTAGCCGATTTGCGGAGGAGATTCGTCGTCTGAAGGACAAGTGGGCTTCCATTCCTAATTGCTTTTGTCCCATTTAGGAAATAAAAGATTTGAGACAGACCAGCTTCCCCCTCGATGCCTAGAGGAGCACAAATATCCACTGGGAGCGGTCAGAAAAGCCTCGACTACGTGAGTTCCAGGAAGGATGTCGCAGAGGTCGGGTTTAAATGACAGACGAGGGATGCAATAAACCATCTATCTACTCGAGTGATGGTGCAAGCTACTTAGATTACAGAAATGAGGGTAGGTAAGAAGAGCCGCATCCTCCTCTTCAAAACCCATACCAGCTTTTTTTAAGTTTTACGTTGTTGAGGCAAGAAAATCAGAAAGGGTGAAAATTTCTCACATTAGAGGGATAGGGTGATTGAGAAGAAGTGCAACTTGTGTAACCACTGCAAGAAAATGCACAAAGAGGCATGTGAATGGAGTCGGTTGATGGTGATGAAAATTATACCGCGCAACGATGGAACAGCTTAGCGGGTGAACAAGCTCGAGGACTGGAGAAGGGTAGGTTGGGGGAAAGGGGGTTGATCTGCCCTCGCACTCAAGGCGGGGAGGATTTTATAACTCAAAAGAATAGGATAGGATGGGATTTCGACTTGATAAAAAACGAAATCAAGCAATGTTTACCAGAATTATCGACATCATCTCAACCAAAAACAACGTTAATTACCATTAAAGTGGACAACTCGAAACCAGATTTTCCACCACTCCACAAACCTACTCTTGTGTCCATCCCCCGCGTCGATATATCGGGGAAGGGAGGCGAGGGGAAAGCGGGGGGAGGGAGGAGAGGGGAGGGAGTCCACATCAGCCCAGTCTAGTCCAGCCCCTTCCAGCTTGGCCGAGATGACTACGATGATGTGACTGGGGACATCAAAGTGTGGCACTCGCACACATATATGAGGGTGTTGCGCCATATGGGACAAGGCGCGTAGATTTTGTGGATGGGGAGAGAGGCGGAGTGGGAGGGAGGCGAGGGGGGGAGGGAAGGATGGGGGTGCAGGAGGCAGTTCAAAGGCCATACCTACGTACTACGACATTTGGCCGAAACAACACTCCTCCCATGGTGGGGTGATGCTGTTAATTGCGTTGACATCATCAGGTGCGAGTGCGGTTTATGACTGCCGCATGAGAAAACACATCTATATTTATTTAGCACGCGAGATTTAAATTAACTAATGGGCCTAATCAGCACATCCACACTCACATATCCACTCCCCTCGCAGTGGCCTTCAACACCGAGGTTGAGGGGACGACCATCGACGCATTTGACCTCGTTGTTTTGAGTGAGGTCCTAACGACGCTTCCTCTGGGGATCCTCGTGAGGAGGGAATGAAAGAAAGAGTCCCTCTTGTGGTGGTAGCACCACGGTGAAGCGAGGGGTCACCAATAGGAAGCGAGTTAAAAATATCCCCACGAGTAATGCGTTGGAATACGATTAATCAACAAATGGGTGTTATTTTCTAATAGTCAGTAGACTATTTTATAGCTTCTGTTAGAGACTTTACTAATGGTGGGGAGGGGTGTGGGAAAAAAATGGCGATTTTGTCCACCACGTGGGAGAGGGCGCCTCCTCTTGCCGACTGTCTCGCTCATCTTCATTTTCTCCTCCTCACACTCTTCACTAGACACCCAAAATGTCACAGCAAACCTGAAAACACTACGATGGAATACACCCTTTTAGAGGAGATCTCAAAATAGCATAGCCTAAAAAATAATCATGGAGCTCACACTGTCTGTGCAGCACACACTGCGTGGTGAAAGCTTGTGTCACTCGGATAATGACAGAAACACACGAAAGAGAGACAAGTGACAATCGACGAAACTGTGGTTATCGGCACTACACCCTCATACTTTGCCAGTTAGGCTGAAGAAGCGCGGCCCAGTGAATGAATGCGAGCTATGCCTCGAAGTCGATGTGAGGCAGCAGCTCATATTTCAGCTAATACATATGGAAGTTTGTACGTGTGTGTGTGTGTGTGTGCTATGAAAATGTACCTCCGAGTTCTCCACCAGGGGCGCAGTTAACAGCCGCAATGTGTCCATCGTTTTATTTCCTTCGCCGCCCCCCCCCCCCACCCCCTCGCTTTCTTACTCTCGCCACATTTATGAGTGAAATGCGATCGCAAGAAACGATGCCGATGATTTACTTCAAAGCACCCCGCCCCGGTCTTTCTCCGACCGCCTCAATCCAAATAGGCTAGCACACGGAGAGAGAGAGGAGGAGGAGGAAACAGTGCGGCCAGTAGCAAAGTCATTTCATCGCTCAAATGCAAAGATGAGGGAGGTGGGGAGGGGGGGCGAAGGGAGGATGGAGGGAGTGAGGGGGTGGCGCGGTCTTATCGTCGACCACACATCGCCCCGTCTTGGCGTCTCGTACAAACGCAGAGACGAGGAGGGACGAGGGGAAAAGGAGACAACAAACAGCATCAGATAGGCGGCTAATCGCTCGCACAACCAGGGTCAGTGATGGATTAGTAGCAGACGGAAGAGAGGACAGGCGAACGTTTTTCTGCCCAAATCCGAGGTTGGAGAGAAGAGGGTAGAGTTACAAAAAGGGAGTTGGCTGAGACACCTCTCCCCTCCCATGACCTCCAACAAGAGTACGAATATTTTTGACGCGGGCATTACTGACAAAATCATGATTGTTATGAGTGGTAGAGAAGCAGACGAAACATCAAGTGAAACAGCTGTCACTTAAAGAAGTTTACAGAAGTTTGCACTGTGGTAGTCACCCAGTGTATGATTGCCAAAATTAAACGTCTGAAGAGGCTCCAGCCTACACGGAAGACACGAAAGCAGTGAAGGGAAGGCAGGGGCGGGGCGGGGCAGGGTGGGGGGAATGAGGCAGCCGTGATGAAACGATGTAACTGTCATGGTTGCGCAATTTGCGTCAAATCCACCTCTCGGCACACGACTATAGGAATGAGAAATGAGCGTGGAGAAGTGACAGTCAAAGTGAAAAAAGGGTAACAGACTAGGAAGTAGAGATGGCAGATGGGTGAGAAAAAACAAGGCTTGATTCAAGGATGGCTGGTGAGAGTCGGTGAAATAACTGAGCTGATCACATAGCTGCCAAGAGTAATGCTACTTAGGCAAGGTTTATGAAGAGACCCGCCTTTGACAAATGACTGGGGTTAAAACAGAAAAGGGCGAGGAGGACGAACATTGCCAAAAATCCTTGAGAGCCGAAATTTCTTACAGCGGCTTATTACTACGTTGTGTTCTAACGAGACCGGTTTCGACACGGCAAAAATAATGTAACTTTGATCCAATGCCACTGTACGCCCACGAAAAGGACCCCCGTTTCACCCAGTGGAAGAAAGAACTCGATTTCTTTAAGTCAAATATAGAAAGGTTAGAGTTGACTCAAAAGCCTGCCTCTAAACATCGACAGAGCAGTGTGGTTAATGTTACGCAATCCCGATGAAAGTTGCATGCACCCACCGCCTATAGGTGACTTCTAGTTTCGCTCGGTTGGGGTCTTACTATTCTGCCACAACTCAGAACAGAGCTCGGTTAACAATCAACCATCAGTGCCACTCAATGCCCTACTTACCGAGATAGGAGAGACTTAAAATCCAAATGTTCGCCTCGGATAGGCTCACATACACGTCGAAAGGGGAGCGAAGTGAGACGCGGTCTTGGGCAACGCCACAACGATGGCGTGTGGAGACCGTCATAATTCAAAGGATGCTGTTTTACTGGTCATATTCTTTCATGGAAAAAGAAAATATGGATGCAAGTGGGAGGGTCACAGAAATCTTCTATCCCTCTGGCTGCAGGTGGCGCACGCCTTGCCGACAAGTAACAGGACTTCGTGGCTTCGGGCCATCGTATCGAGGCAGACATCGACCCATGGGGACTCGACAAAGAGTCTAACGAACGCCTTGTTTTTCAAGTGCCAAATTACGAGCTTACAGTAGACGCAGGGGGGTAAAAACGCAGGTAAGCGGGGTCGCGTTTACCCACCTGGCTGACTGTCCGCCCGCCCGTCCGTTCGTCCACCCAACCCACTGCGATCAAATCAGACCTGGCCGAAACAAAAAGATGCTAACCGCAGTACATGGGAACGCACATGAGTGTGTGTGCTGAAAACATATCCGGCGGTGCATTTCTAAACGGGTGTGTGTGTGTGGCTGCAGACGAACTTCCGACAAAGGATGAGATGTTGTGCGAGTAGGAGGAGAGATGGCTATCTTCTGCGGATGAGAGAAAGAGTCGGCACGATGGAAGGGGGAAGTGGAAGGCGAGGAGGCTAAAACAACACCGAGAGAGCTGCGCACATGCCATGGTGGTGGTACAATGGGCCGGGAGATCAGAGAAGAAAAAAAATGTAACTACAAAAAAGGTGCAGCAGTGCGTTGACAGAAGTTTACACGGTAATTAACGCTGTCAAAGACGCGTATCAGTGGCAGGCCGGAAAATCATCCGACTGACTACTGGAGTTTAAAACTGCGGCAAAATAACCACCACATTTGAGTCAAACAGAGCAATTTTATCTATACACCAGTGGTGACACTAGACTAGAAATCATGCGAGAAAATGAGGGAGCTGTTAACGCCAACAATAGATTTAGATGAATTTCAGAAATGGAGTAAACAGGCGGAAATTGAGAGATCAGACAACTAGTGGAATCATGGAGGTGAGGGGCAATAGAGGAAGAAGTCAAGCAATGTGGAAGGTTTAAATATGCCTCGGATGGATATGCAAATGAGCAACGAAGTGAGGAAGTGTTGAAATGCAGTCAACAGGAAGAGAGTCTGCGATGTACTTCCTTCTTAGCCATAAAAATCCCGAAAACGCATTAAAATTCATCAACCCTGTCCCTGTCCCTGCCTCCCTTTTCTCTCTTGCTCGTGAGAAATTGCAAACAACAACAACAACATCACTAATACACCGAAATTGGATACCGTGATGGAGACAATAAAGTGAAAAAATTCTGTGAAATACTAAAATTGGGAGTTCGGTGTGATCAGAATGAAAATCCAAACTGATGTGCCTCCCACCCGCCCCTTGAGTGAGATCAACGTCATTTCCCGAGTTGGCTTCAAAAACAATTAGCTGAGCACAAATTTGTATTAAACCGGCACACATGACTCAAATAGGCAAGGGTAGAGAAGAGATCAAAGTATGGAGGGATATTCGAAGGAGTACTTCCACTCACACCGCGCGTGTTCACCAAGTGACGGCACCGCATTCCATCACCAAGCGACATTTTAATAAAATAAATTTATCTAGAGTGGTAGTCAAGTGTTGAAGTAGGATGTGAAGATGACCGACTCTGTGATAAAAGATGACTTGGTGTAGCGGGAAGCTCGGCACACCACGAAACAGGCTTCGTGGTCACCTTTTAAAGACAAAAAAAAACGGCGGCAAAACAGTTAGAGAGGCAAAGCTGAGGAAGAGAAGTGTGACTACCAATGTCATTTTTACCCATGGGCAAAACGATTTCCAGATATAGAAGGCGACTGGCCTTAAATCGCCTTCACATAAATGATTCAAACGGGCAAATCGGGTGCAGAGGGAGAGAAAGGAAAAAATACGAATCTTCAAACAATTGAGAACGTGCAATTGTGGCTTCTACACCTATTTTTTGTGTCTCAAGGTCCTTTTTCAGTCCCTCCGAAGGAAAGGAAGGGACAGGGAAAGTAGTCTCTGTTGGAAAATCGGCGGGTGGGTTGGGCGGAGAAGGGGACAGACAAACAAATAGGGAAAAAAGGAACAAATGTTCAAGGCGAAAACCGCTTCTTTTACCACACACATAAAAAACTCAGCCAAGAACATGCACGTTGTGCAGGACAAGGCAAGATAAATGGACGTGTACTCACATCATCAACATGCAGACATTCCAAATGGAAGGAGGATGGACATCCCTCACAGCACACAATCTCTCCAGCTCTTGAGCAAATTAGGCACCATGAGATATTAGTTGGTCGGAACCAATTGGCCACTAGAGGTCGCTGTTCCTGTGAGAGAATAATCCGACTTAGGAATGATTGCTTTATCAGGAGAGAAGAGAGTTCATCACTTGTTTTCTCTTTTATAGAACTCATATCCATAGGACTCCAATCACGTGCGGTAGATGGTTCCACTGGCGATGGAGACGAGACCTGACCAGCTTCTGGAGGGTTAGGACGAGAGGAATGAGGAGGAGGAGAAGGAGAAAGTTTGGTTGGGTGAACTTCAGACCGGGAAGAGCAGAGCGTAGCACCAATGGCGACATTGACCTCAATTTTGGGTTCTGGCAGTTTGCAATTCCGGACGTGACTAGAGGGAATCTGAGGCTTCAGGTGATTTTGTGGATGAGTCTGCATCGCGTGGCGTGAGCAAACTATCCAGTACCGCGAGAGCTAAAGGAGAGAGGTTATTGCTAAAAGAGTTGCCTGGTACTAAATATATCGACCTACTCATAGGCGATAAGTACAAAATAAAATTGTTAGAAACGGTTTTTAAGGTGGAAACAGAAGATCTCGGCAAATTTTCTAAGAACAACAAACGCAAAAGCCTTTTTAAAGGAAGCGCATGGCATAATGCCTCAATCCGAGCGAGCGAAGGGAAATTCAATTTCAGAGGGACATAAACATTGAGGTGAAATCGTGTTCCGCGGGGCTAAAATGATTTTTGCAAGAAACACACCTAATTGGTGAAAACATAACATTTACTCACGAATCGAGTGTCCGAGGCTAAAATGCGACCTCCAGGGCCGATGGGAATTCAAGTGTGCACAACTTACCGACTGGAAGTTACCTACTCCTGTGATTTTTCTACTTAATTGACATAAGTAATATAACATAAATGGCGAGGTGAGTAACGGTGGTAAAGTTGACCGGTGCCTTCCGGAAATGATTCCAATGTCAGGGCATCGTTAGTCGACTCTTCTACTACCTCGTCCACCTGGTAGTTCCCTCCCGTAGCCTGCCACTGAGAATCGAGCCTCTCACAGTCCAAAATCTTTCTTTTTTTGCCTACCACCACAGTGACGCCAACTGCCATCAATAAAGATGCAAGATGTGCGGAGTAGAGATTGTGAATGATTAGATGGACTTCGAGGGTAAAAACATTTCATACTCATGGTTTTCGTGGCGGCTGACATGTTGGAGAAGAGAAATGAGGTATCACAAACGCAATAGGGGACTGACTTTTGGGGAAAAGAATCGAAAACGTTTTCTAACTACTTAGTAAATCCCGAATTTACCGAAGACATGGCCATCCACACATAAATTCTCAAAAATGCAAAGTGGCAGTGTAGAAGATAAGGGCAAGAAACTGTAAATAATTCGAGGCTTGGTTCACACGTTGGCACCACAAAACCATGACTATTTTATTCCCCAACTCTGGTGAACACTTCGGATGAATCTGAATAAATGTCCCGTAAATTTATGAAAACTGACACGAAAAAGACCACCGAAAGCTCAAAAAACGTTAGGCGCTGACCTAACCGCAAAGGGAGAATTGAAGAGAGTCTGGAGACCCGATGAATACCACGAGGTAGTCCGCGTGCGACCAGGAAATTAGTGACAAGTGGTGAAGCGAGGAATCTTGGCTACTACGCTTCAACAGGGGGGCGATGGATTACCAGGACGATGGATAGCCAAATGGACGATTAAGACAAAACTTGAGAGAAGTTAACAATCTGTTATAATCACTGAACGTGTCTGACCCTCCACCTAATGCTAAATAGGGAAGTCACCAGCATTCATCATACAAAAGCTTTTCAGACCACTTTAACGCACTTTACACAGTCTTGAGGCGCACATGCACGAATGGAATCGTTGGTATCACTAGAGAAAGCAGTCGGAGGAAAAAGGACCAGGGATGAGATGCTTGCCACTGCTCTCATTTCACCTGGACGCAGATGAAATATCGTTGTCAATTTCTAACAAGCAGACTCTACCGCTGCCGAATCAATTAACATTTCATCTCATTTCTTTATCCCCCCAAAAAATAGGTAACAGAAAGAAGACAGGGATGGGAGAAAAAATCCGGTATTTGAAGTCCTTACGTTGGGGACACAAAAGCCTTCTAGGTGGGAGTGAGTAGGTTTGCCCAGACTTATTCAAACGACCAATTATGTAGGCAAGTGGAAAATTTGACCAGGTAACAACAAGTGTCCAGTGTCCGTACAAAAAGGGCGGTAAGTGTAAAGCAAGATAAATGAGACAACTAATTTAACGTCTCCTTACGCTGAAATATTAAAAAAAACAATCGAGGCGCCTTTCACACCCACCCAAATAGAGCCGGCGGGGATACACCATTCGTCGGCATGGAAGGTGGCCGGGCAGAGGAAGCAGTGAACGAAGTAGCTGGTTGGGTGGGGCCAAATCCCCGGCGTCTCGGAGTAGCAGGCCATGCAGGTGTGCGCAGGACAGTTGAAGGTCTCCGCACAACCGTCCCGCACCAACAACTCGTAGGGTTGCCTCCGCAGACAGGTGGTGCGGTGGAACCACCGACGACAATTCGATGCCGCACATCGACGCAGCACTTGGTCGTCTTGACGCGCGCGGCTGCGATTCTGCACTGGTTGCACTTCCTACGGGCGATGAGATGAAGGTGGAGTAGGAAAGAAGGCTTTTTGAGAGCGCGATTTCGATAGGTTGGATAAAAAGGTGCCACAATACCACACTTTCGCTGTCAAGAGTCCACTTAGTCGGCTTAGCAAATCGCGAATAACGAGCAAAGACATGAGAATGACATTACATGACCACATTGCAAAATCGCTCAACAAAACGTCGACTACCTCTGTCCTAAAGCAGTGTAACAAATAGCGACAACACATTCATACCAGCAGTGCTCCACGACTGCGGTCCTTTTTGTCCAGCTATTCCTGGGCCTACGCACTGATGCCTTAATGGATGCTGGGGCGAAGGGAAGTTGAAGGCCGGATTTCCTAAATTACCTAAGCAGTCGAAGTGAAAACACAACTGGCCCATACCATGGAGTGAGATGAATCACACTAAGAAAGTATGGGACACAAGCCTGCAAGTCACCCGATGCATACGCGTCCAGTCTTATGTAGCAAAAGCCGTCGAGATATGCGAGGCAACCAATTAAATGTGCTCCTTCACAGGTGTAAAGATAGGAAATTAGTTAGAATAAAAAAAACTCCCCATAATCCATTACGAAATAGCAAAAACTGAAGTGAATTCTCCTGAACGTACAGCTGTGGAGTGCTCAGAAAACGAAATTCTTCACTTCACAAAGTGAATTAACATGCCGAACAACTATTTGACTGTCTGTTCATTTGGTAACTTACGAGGCACCACTAAAAAATGCCAACATTTGGGTACATTTACGTGGATAACACGAGAAATCAATGTACTGGCACTCGCTGTTTTAGTGTTTCAGAGATTCAGGTCATTTGATGAGGTTGGACTGAAGAATTTTCCACGTCCAAAAGGGATTTTAAAGGAACAATGGCAGCCCAGAAAGGTCCCTATTCGTTATCCAGATTGCTAAGCAACAGCATAGATGATATCTTAAATGAGATTACCTCGTCTATTCAGAAAAAATGCACCGATCAAGTTTTGATGGGGCGATCTTTGCCGCCGATAACCATGCATCATACACAGGTGTTGCATAACTCGATAGCAAACGTTTTTATGGATAAGAGAATGTGATAGAAAAGTCAGCTAGCTTAGCAACACAGAACTACAACGCGATAGTGAAAGTAAATGAATATCTTAGAAGGAGATAGGAGACTAGCTGAAGAGGTTTTGTGGACGTCGAACATGACTGAATGAAAAAATTTAACGTTTCTGATAGTTGAAAAATGAATAGAAAGAAAATTGAGTTCAGGTAGGCTAAGATATGCGACCTACTAGGCAGAGACAGCATTGACGGAGTCCCAGTTTGCAGAGAGGACAAAAAACTTCGACAGATTCCCGTACTTCATCCGAATCACGGGACCTCTGCTGGGGGGAGTTGCACAGTCCAAATGGAGGTAATTGGGACAACATCCCGCACAGGGCACCAAAACCGGCCACGCCTGCATAGCTGTCGCCTCGAGCTCGGCAAGTTTTCGGGCGTAGGCCCTCTGTGCCCTAGTCGCCTTCTTTACATGGTTTGCGGGGAGTGAAGAAGAAGATGATGGAGCATGTTTCTTCGGCTTGTGGCCCTTTTTCGACTTTTTTCCTCTCTCAATCTGATCGTCATCCTCGTCACTATCATCGTCCCCATTCTCCTGTTCCTCCGCTGCCTCGGTCTCCTCTTCCTCTTCTTCTTGACCTTCCCTTTTATTTTTCGACTTCGGCAACAATCGACCCGGTTTAAGGCAAACGCAACAAATGTAACGAGCAAGTGCGTTACCCTTGAAGACATGAAGCAAGGATTTGAATGCAAATTCATCTTTGGGTAGAGTTTCAAGCTAGAAAAAAAGAACTCCGTTATAAAACTCGTTATTTCCAAAAAACAATAATGGAATTAGTGTCTTCGAGCCTCCTTTTAAAGTAAAATCGGATTACTTGACTAACCTGTCGCTTCACCAAGGGAGTGAATCGCTTTTCGCTTTCTCTAAGCTTCACTGAAAACCAAAGTAGAGGGTAGTCAGGAATAGCAGGACTACTTTGCTTTCCACAAAAGTTTTATAGAATCGAAACGTACTCGGTTCACTTTCCTTTAGTTCGACTGGCTTTTCCTTACACTCCTCATCCTCTAAATCCCAAGCTTTCCGAAGTCCGCTTATTTCCAATCGTAGATATTTCAATCGCGCAGTGAGGGATTTCTCAGGCATCGTTTCCATTTCAATTATCTTCTTTCTAGCTGATAACCAGGCCTGTTCGTCGTGCGTTGGAACAATAAAATTAAAGAGGATGGTTGGTTTACTAGACACCTGAAGGAGAGAACTCTGCATGAATTTCTCGAAGGCCTCCCGCGTCTTCAGAATTCGCAAATTTTTCCGAGCAACAAAGAAAGAGTCCACGTCTTCCAGACGAGACGGAGGATATATGAGCATGATGCGATAGTAGCACATCTCTTTACCGCATATACTTCGGCGTTTCGATGGTCGAGAACTCACGATAATACCCGGCCACCAAGGTAGTCGGTGCACAGATGGTAGAAGAGCCCACACCAGTACACCAGAAGCCAGCTTAGAAGCCTTCATTTGCATCTTCGAAGCCATGACTCGATGCTTCGTAATTGCATGGACAGAAGAACCAAAACGATACTTCGAAGAGATGGCTTTCGCCAAATTCTGTTGATGGAAAGAACTGTCTCGTTTAAACCTCACTGGATCATCTGTACCATCACCTTCTGATGAATCAATATCTTCATCTCCATCGTCATCTTCACCACCACTATAAACACCTGGTTCATTCAAGAGTTGTTGACTTCGCTCCGGATACAAGGATGTATTGAGCTCAAAGTTTTCCGATGATGAGGAGCAAGATTTGCAATCGGACGAGGCGGGATCAGAGCATGGCTTTGGACTAAGTAGCACTGTACCATCCCACCCAGCAAAAGAGTGCTGTAGCGAATAGAAACTACTATCCTCTGAACGTGAATCAACACCGGGACCCAGAAACCTATTTTCGGTTGTTGAGTTGTCCGTCTCGGTTGGGGAATGTGTGTGATTTGTCTCCATTTAAATAGCTCCTCGCATGTACCCTATAAACGGTAAAAATTGCGTTTTATATGAACACGATCTGTACCGTTCGCCTGAAAAATATTTCAATAACACCCGTCAACTTCCAAAGCGGATAACACTCTTATAACCAAGAAACACCCACTCAACACAAAATCTAGGTCAACGAGGCAACAAAAGTAAAGATGAACAAGGCAATGCAAATTTTTATTTGGGAATGAGATTCTACATTTTGGGTGGGACAATAGCGGGAAGAACGAAGACTTTGCCTAATTTCTGAAACTCCGCCCTAGGCACGCGTGAGATAATGTAACGTATACCTTAACAGAGTTGAAAATTCCTCCTCCACAATGTCGTCATCCCAATTATCCTCCCAGAGGGATACTTCGCCAGCATCCTCACACAAACCCGTGGCGCAGTCTACATAATTTTCCCACCACTAAAAGGTGCCAAACCATCCGCAGGAAACTCCTCAAAATCATCGTCCGCCTCAAGAATTCCCAAATCAACAACTGGTTTTGGCTTGTTTAGGCTGTTCTCATCCTTGGAATTTGTAGCCATGAACAATGCTGAGACGAGTTATCGGACTTCAATTACAACTGACCCGGTTCAACGGTGGCATTAACTATGGTCATCATCATTGAAGGTACATGGAGAGAAGTTAGGACCGATTAGTTAAAAAGTATATGGAGTATCACGTTTGGATTATAGAACATGTAAATTATTACATCTGTTCTAACAGCCTTGATGGTACGCCCGAAGTAAATTAATACCTTTTCACGATCGCAGATTTAAAACTTAACCATATTCATCAGTCCCCATCGATCTTGGTAAAGTGGTATTAAAAGACTTAAAAACAGTTACAGATTTTCAATTTTATAATGATCTGACGATTGGTAAATATCGCCGTAATAATTGATAAGTGGTGGCAAGAAAAAGCTTTTATTTTCACACGGACCCATAGACAGTTTACTATGTTGCGGTGTTTCTACCCAAAATGTCTTGAAGGAAACAAAGACTGGCATTGTAAGCCTGGTGACGCAAGTGAGGGCACACGCGGATTTGCCGTGCGGAAGCAGCTATTACGCAAAAGGCATTTGTCTCAGGCTATTGACTGCTAAAGATACGAATCGAGATACAAAATGGGGCTAGCAGCTGTCGCGCTTTGGAGTGATTCACACAAGGCTCACTGATTGTCACAATGAATACGCTCGTTAGTTCTTAAGCATTTATTGATATGGATACCATTGATGCAGGGTATGTAATGTGCTGCCGACCGTTTGTGATCGAGCGGTTAAGGCAGTGAACGGTTTTTTACAACAAAGCCTTTGCTCTTAATGGCAATTCACTTAACCAACCAGTAATTTCAAATAAATAACATGCCGCATATAAGATATGCCACCCTCATGATTCTACGTAATCCAAACTTGCTTGTTGACGCCTTTTGTTTAATCAATCAGGCGTCCTCTCCCGGGTTTTTTGATTACCACCACATCTAAGAATGAGCTTCAGGCGTCAACCTGCAGATAGGGTCAACCCCAGGTTTGTGCCACCAAGTCGACATACCATTTTCATTCGCGGACTTCCTGGCTCGACTAATGTTGACTCGGTGAAGTAAGAGCAATGTTACTCCTAAAAAATTTTCCACAGGAATCACTTCTCTTCAGAAACGAACTCAAAATGCACAGTTGAGTTCTTCTCGACTTCGGAAGATAAGGTTAGGTTTTCGGTCGCAATAAGGTTTAAAAGCCACGAAACTGCTCGCGAAATGCTGGAAAAGTAATTTTTTCCAAGAAGTTGTATACCGGATTTAGATATAACGGCAAGGAGCTGCTTGGACACCCCGTAGAAGTTACCTGGTTTAAAGATTTGAAAAAAGCAAGGGCTCGTGGTAAGTCAACATAAAATACTGATCTTTGCAGTATACGAAGAACAACGACATGGGCGTTTTCGAGCTGTCAGAGGCGGTTTTAGGGGAAATCATAGAGGGTTTCCCGACCGCAGGGGTCGTATGTATTCACCTAACCGTACTAGGGAACGTTCCTATTCTGGATTTCCTCCGGGGAGGCGATTTAGTAGCCGTCCATCCGTTTCTTCTCATTCAACGTCTAGGTCGCGTTCTGGTTCTCCTGCTATTTCGCCGAAAAGGTAGTAGATTCATCGTTTAGCCCGTTGTAGTCTACAAGTAGTGCGTTTCTACCAGCTTTTCTTTCATTAGAAGACGTATAGCTCATGACATGGAAAATGATTCTGCGCAGGGGAATGATGGTCTTGCGAGAATGTCTCGAAGAAGGTTCAGAAAATCGCGTAGTGCCTCGTCTTCGCGTTCTCGTTCATCTTCGCATTCTATTTCCAACCGATCGCTCTCCCATCGAGATGGTATGCCTGCTCGACGGGGTTCTTTCTCGAATCGTGGGTCAGCCATCAGGAGATCAGGGCAGGGGCCCAAATCTCCGGCCAATTCTCGTTCTAGTGAGTTAACTTGAACTTGTTTTGTTTGTTTTATAGCGGACCTTGCGAATGCTTTTATTTCTCAGGCTTTCCGAATGCACCACTAATTGGAGGTGGCGAGCACGAGGGTAGTGGATTATTGAGTGGTTTGATTCAGTTGTCATCGAAGCGTCTACAGGCCCAACCGTCACAATTTCGTGAATCCCCATCTCACAGTCGTTCTGTGTCTTCTCGTTCTTCCAAATCCCCGTCACCAAGACGGCAACATCAGAGACAGAAGCATCACTCTCCAATTTTATCGAGTCTTCTTCCAAATGATTCGAAGACTTCCTCCCCCAACAAGGAGTATGATGCCAATGTTTTTTATATCTCCTTTGTCTTTTGTATTAATCTATTATTTTCTGCCTGTAGGCCTAAATCGACGTCAGGAGTTCTTACTGGTTCGAACTGGCGTCCAGTGAACTTTTCTGAGGAAACCTCTCGAGATCCAGCTCCTTCGGGTTCGCTTTTTGCTGCCTACAGTGGAAAGACCACTGTTGCTAATGGGAAAATAATTCTGTCTCCGCTTATCTCTCACAAAGCCGGCAATAAGTCAGTTGACATGGATACGGATAACAGTAGCAGGAGTCACCATACCAGTCGTAGTAGTAGCAATCGTAGTCCAAAACAGGTTGAAATTAGTCCTCAAACTGTTGAAAAACCGCTGAGCCGATTGCAAAATAGATCTTGGGAGGAGTCTGCTTCTCTAGAAGCCCCCGAGATGAATCAAAATAACAAAGGATCTAAGGATAAGCAGACTTTAATTCAAGAAAAGAAGGCAGCTATCGAAGAGGTGGGTTTTGCTTTTTATCATAATTCGTCTATTTTATGATAGGAGTATAAGAAGGATTGTGAAACCTTTGCCACTGTTGTGAAGACCCTTATCAGGTTGGTGGATTTTTATAGTAGTGGTACTTTGAATCTGGCTGCTTTTTGTGTGTGTGTTCTAATCGTCTCTCCATATTACTCCACAATGCACTCTTTTTTAGCTTCTATTCACTACCAAGGATTGGTTTACCCATGGAGTTGTTGTTCCATTTATTTGCGAGATTGAGAGGGTTGCAGTTCAACTTCTCACATCCTTACTGTTTTGGTGGTCTACTATTACTGGGGGCACGTATTGCGGCGCGCTTGTGCGCCTACCATAACGATCCGTTTTACCTTAGACCGGTCTCCCTTATCCCACTCTGTGGTGGATGATACACTTTATGACTTTATTACCTCGGCCGAATTTTGGCTAAATGAGTGAGACAGGAGGCATATTTTACTCATCAACTGTCCTGTCCTTTATTGGATATTTTAATCCTATGAGTACTGTGCTTTGGGCGCGTAAGTTTGTTTACGTGTTGCCTTTGTTGTTGATGGGCACGATTTGATGGGCTATTATTACTATTTATCAGTTCTGGCTTTCGTCTGACGACTGCACTTTGTGTGCTCATGTCTTTTAGCAAGGACAGTGAACTGGAGGAACGCTTGTTGCCATTGTTGAAGAAAATTCTACACGAACGCGGCCAGCGAAGCATTGAGGATTTTGCGAGTCTACATTGACAGCGTCGAGAATGGAGATGGTGGGCCTAGTAACTAACTTTTTCTACAAGGGAGCTGATAAAGACGCGAAAATTGTCGTTGTTGTGTAATGCATACGCTACTTGTTGTCTAGCATGCTTTTATCAGTCGTTTTTTAATAAGGATAAATGTACAGCCATGGTTGAATGTCATTGCTATTCTTCTACTCTTTCTTTTAGTTACTCTTTTTTGTGTGTGAAAACGGTTACCTTAAGTAGTGTAAATAGGTCAAGAGATGCAGGCCACATCTGACAGCGCTCCGCCTGAGCGCGGTGAGTGGGAAGTTCAGCGCTCCTTGGCGGGGGCGTCATGTCCACGAGGCGCTAAAGTGCCGAGGAATGTGACAAGCGGGTACCATTTGTGCAAGCAGCGGGGGGTTGATGACAAAATCTGTCGCCGAATTAGAATGGATGGAAGTTGGAGCATCAGTGGCCGAGGCGGACACACCGTAGAGGACGCCCCTTCCAGCAGCTTTCCAAACTAGTGAAAGGATGGCCCGGAAGGAGCAGTGAAGTTATCGAGTCTTGACAAAAAACTGGCAAGTCAAGTCAGGCCGAAGAACTCATGGTTGGACGACGGATCCGCCAGCCGGCAGTTCTCCAGAGGCCAATTCCCTCTCCCCCCCCACTAAAAGATTCCCCAAATGACTCTCAAGACATCCTCGTGTTGCATTGCGCACAAGAGATGTATTTACGAGTCAGAATTGCCTCCGTTGGCATGGCATTGTGCAGGGGAAAAAGAAAGGTAAGACCGAACAAAAGCATGTGTCGAGAGGATAATCTCCGTAACGGTTGCCTGCTTGGGTATGGAAAGCTCTACTTGGCGAGGAGGTGAGGGGGAGTCGAGGTTGACAGCTCCTTCTCCGACTTATTGAAATCCTCACATCATTCACCATTATCCGAGGTCAGGGTTTCAAGAGGTGTCAACGCCAAATGACATTCGCTATCCTCAGCTCCTTCCGCCGGAGCCTTTCTGCGCCCTTGTGATAATGCTAAATAAACGTCTATTCACCAGATGCAGGAGACCGATTTTACCGTGAAACAAGGGCGTATTTAGGTTGAATTTGCTACCCGATATCAAGAAGGGGAAGGCGGAAGGGCCTCCGCGATTCACCACAACCTGCCTTCCCGACACAGAGGTCGCGGAAGGCGTGATATTCACAGCCACGACTCAGAAGTCGCAGGAGACGTCGAGTGTTTGTCTGAGCGAAGGGTAAACAGACGCAAAAATCTACAACAGCCGTCACCACTTGACAACCACGTGGCCGCCGGAGGGAGGGAACAGACACCGCCCATCGCCAGTGGCACAAAAAAAATTGGAAAAGGTCTTTCTGCTCCCTCCCACATCCGAAGTCGTTCGTTCACTCGTAAAAAGGCCAATTAACAGAAAAATATTATTTCTGTGGGGCATGCAGCCCACAAGGGCACACCGGACGGTCAAAACACACGCGTTTTCGACAAATAAGAGCATAGACAAGGCAGTGAAAGCTCAACAAACCTCCGCCCTCGACTGAATAAATGGGCTCGCACGCATTGCGGTTGGGAGAGTGGATTTGTGGCCGGAAGCAGACCACGTCTGACCGCTTTTCCGAGGCCATCCAATCTGCCATTACATGCAAAGGCCCTCCGATACCCTGACTTTCCTCGCGTTTTTCGAGTAATAAATTGAGAAAACACCCGCCGGCGACTCATGCGGAAGACAGTAGTTTTCGACGAGTAAACACCTGGACGATTTGTCGGAAAAAACGAACCCGAAAAGGAAGCTGTGACCGGTAACTTTATCGCCTGGGCCAAGCTCAAATACTCCCGTGACTACACGCCAAGCGAGGTCACTGCAGCGCCTTTGACGCTTCCCCTGCCGGAAATGAGAAACGCAACTTCGGAGGGAGCTTCCAAGACGCCAGTTCCCATTGCGACGCAGAGGATCCGCCGAAGGGTTTTTTCGCCAATCAGTCTCAGCAGTTCAGAGCCACGTGAGCGTGGATATTTGCGAACCAGCGCACAAGCAAAAGCCTCTTTGGGAGCAACGGAGGCAAAAAGAAGGAATGTGAATAGATGAAAAAAAACCAACTCGAGAGGCGCGCGTTCCAGCAGTTATAGAATTTACCCAGACGCTCCTACACAAAAAGTTGTATGTAGTAAAGAAACCACAAGTGCCAAAGTGAGATAAAAGCACAAAAAGGAGAATCGTCTGTACACTTTCTACTCTAGGAAGGACATCAGCTTTTCCGCCTGTTCTTTTGCCGCCGCATACTCCTCTGAAAGGGGATCGTACAGCGGATTCCGACAACGTAACAAGACGGCCTCCAACTCACTGCCACAGGAGAGATCGGCGACGAATTCGAATTCCCCTATCATTGTCTGAATTTGCTCCATCTTCTCACTCAACGCCTCCCACTTTTGAGTTGTCAACTCGTCAGACGCATCAGTCTTACACACAACGCTTTTCACATATTCCTCCGTCTGCAAATGCGGGTACTTTCGCCCTAATTCAAGAAGCACAGCCAGAGCAAATTGGCTGGGCGGATGAGTGAGGCATAAGTCCGTCTGGAACCACTTGTGAATGATCTCGTAGCCCTCCTTCTTCAACGCAGATATGATATCTGCAATTTCCGCGTCTGTTGGCAGTGCATCGCCTCCCCGAGCCTTGCGGTAGGCAAAGAGGTCCACCAACAAGCCGACGAACGGACGGTAGGGTGTGTGGACCCAAATGTCATACTGCAACTTCTCCATGAGAAAGAGTTCCGAGTGGACGACCACATCGCTGTAATGCTCCCGATTACGGGGAATGTGCGCCGCGAAGGTCTGCAGTCCGAGGGGGTAGTCGGCCACCTTGCAGGCGAAATAGAGGGCGGTGAGCATCATCTCTCGCGGAAAGTAGTCCATTACGGAGTTGTTGAGATAAAATCTCTTCAAATATGTCGCCGCAAAGCCGAAAACCTGAAAAATTGACGCAAATCAGTATTTCCTACTTCCATTACTTTCTCCTCTTCTTCTCCCTTTATTGATGACATGGCACAAATACCAGTTAATAGTGTACATAAGCAGAATAAAAGGCTATATTGACGTGGGCTTGAAGATGTGGGAATCATTTCTTCGTTATTCGAGTTCTCATAGTTGAAGATTTCGTTAATCATCTCCCTTAAGAAAGGCGTACCGGTCACGGAGAGAGACTCAGACTTCTCAGCCTCACCCTCGTCCCAAGGACTAAGCTGGCATTAAACATCTGGGGAGTTGAGACCTAACCGCGGTGCATGTGCAACATCTAATTGAAAATCTCATCTTCTAGAGAGCCTACTCTTTGCTCGGCCACAAAAGTCTACCCAGAAAGACGACAAAGACTACGATTTAAGATAATAATGGAACAAAATTTGCATATCTTAATGTGAATTTCACAGAGGACATTGGAATGGTCAGATATGTCTTGTTTGTTGCTGATAAAAATGTAATGGGAAGCGGAAAAATGCTGCGATATGGTGCGATAAGATAGGGGTCTCAGAAGCAGTGAAATTCAGGTACGAGAGACAACCAAATAATTGAAAAATACTTTATAAAGGAGCTCAGGTTAATTGACAGGAATGATGATAAACGTACGTCTGCTGGAAGTCTAGCATCCTCAAATTGATTGAACAATTCTTTCATAGCGAAGATGTAGCGTTTCACCACGATGAATTCGTCTTCGGAAGTGAGAAAAGTAGGCTCCGTCGTGGTGTCACCACCGCCACCGCCATCACCGGTGTACTCAACTTTTTTTTGCAATTGACTTGCAAGGCGTTTTCGTGCAGACGCATTGCACTCCTGCCGTTGGTTGGCCAACTCGTCCGGTGTGAACCGCCAATTGTACAACTGAGTGCTCGTCACATAAGCCTTTATGTGCAAATATTCCACACAATCCCTTTATTGCTATAAAAGCATACAACGACGAAAAGAACTTCCTAAGAGGAGACTACTAAAACACTTCAGTCGAGAACACAGATTTGTCAACACAATCTACATGGTGTAAAAATGATTAATGCTACTGAACAGAGAATAATGAAACTGCCAGAGAAAACAAGAATCGATAGAGAAACTGTATATTCAGATGAAACGCAGCAAGGGTACGCTGACGTAGAACAAAGTGGCGTTGACGAAAGTATTTTACTCTTCATCCATGGGAACAGGTCCGCAAGGCTGAGTAGGAGCGGCAACTTCAGACACGTCTGACGTAGTAGTATCCGAAATCTGAGTCAACAAAGGCTCAATATCCTCCTGTGTGTAGACCGAGAAATCCCTATCCTTTCCGACAACGGCCAAGGCGCAATTCTACATGGAGAGAAGGTTCAAAAACAATAATTAAGCAGCAAAAGGCAAATATAAATTCACTGATAAAAAACCGAAATCAATGGGCACAACAAAAGAAAAGAAGTAGAGATGGTTTGCAGCAAAATCAGGAGAAGAATGAGGCACTAGCCTTTTTGGTGAGTTCTGTTTCGGCAGGGAGGCATCCTTTAAGCGCTTTTAGACCATGAACAATGAGGTCATCAAGACTACTGTCTGGAAATTCATCAAGATGACGTTCCAGATATGTTCTCGCAGACTGCGAACGTGAGCCAACGGCAAAGCATTTGCAATCATAGGAATTTGACGATGGGCACTAAGGAATAACAGACACAAGACGTAAACATACCAAGTAGTAAATGTGGGGACCCTTGTCATCAAAGCCAGTAATAAGCATCCCAACTCCAAAAGGCCTTCGCCCGTATTGTTGGGTGGGAACTTGCATCTTTAGTGACACCTTACTCAGTAAACGCGAGACGGGTAGCGGTTCACTATAAGTCCAACGATTATCAGCGCACTCACGACGCATGTATCTGGCAAGAAAAAAGCCGTCGGCAGTTAAGCCGGTAATGGCCATTCCAATATGAGAGTCAATACAAATCAATTTCTCTTGGTACGATGACAATTCGGAAGGAGCTCGTTTAAGGGCGACAATAACGCAGTATTCCTTATTCTTCAGGGCGACAGCAGCGGAACCCTGTTTCACTGCTTCCATAGCATACTCAATCTGGTGGATACGTCCTTGCGGACTCCATACGGATACATCATGATCGTATTGATTCCTGAACATAGTGTACAGTTTGGGCTAGTAACACAAATGATGAAATCATCCTGATACCGAGCCGTCATTGGTTGACTAATAGGACAAATATTTAATTTTGCATAAACCCTCAAGCATAGCTATAGGCTTAGTAAGATTAATTATGCATTTAAAAATAAAAATGCTGTACTTTACAGGACCAATTGCATTCAGGTGAGTGTGCGACTTTCTCATCTAGCAAGTTTCCTCCGTTTTGCAAGTCGTGATTCATTGAAATAATAATACTGTTGAATTTCGGGATATTTATTGCCTAAACTTTGTGGACGTTTTAAATCAGAAAACGTTTTTTGAGCTTGTCCTTTGGTCTTATATGTGCGCACAGTGACGCTTATATTAGTAGCCACGCAAGGCGGAGTATTTAGACATACTTAATGATCTCGAGCAACAAACAATTGGATTTTCTACCGTCAACGCCCTCAACGAAATGCTCTTTTTCAAGGTGGTCATTTCGTTTATCCATTGAACAAAGAATACAAATGTGCAACGTCACTACCAAAATTCAAAAAAAGCTTCTGAGCCATACACCGCGTCTCACAGAATCTCAAAGCACCCCATTATTATGCGTTTAGTCGAAGAATTTTGCTCTTGCTAGCCTTTATGCTGTTCACTTTTTCGGACATCTCAGTCAAATTTAGCTCCAAAGACGAGCGGAGGAATTTACTTCATTAATTATTATCGAAATGTTTTTCTTCCATTTGACGTGGCTTTTCCTTCGGCTTGACCTCGGGATTTTGTCAGGCTTCTCGTATCCTTTTGAGTAATAATTCCACATGTCCCTGGGTTTGGTTTGAGCACAGATACACCACATAGTCGTGAGTTTACACAATAAAAATGAAGCGATGCGTTTTGTGGTTTTACTTTGTCATGTCTTTGGATTAAAAGGCTAACTTATGTTTATAATCGAAATATTATCCTTGCTCTCTTTATTCATCTCATCCTCATTCGATTCTGTCAGCTCACCACAAGGTCAATTTTAGTAGGCTTAAATTAATTCTTTGGCCATGTTAGAAGCTGATTTACCATGGCTAGTGACAGTTCCCTGATTATTTACTTTCATCAAATAGTCAAAATGCCCGTGAAGAAGATAAATATCGCTGTTCGGGCTCTCTTTCCTCTCCCCTCTAAACCCTGCAACACTTCTTGATATACTCCATAAAGGAGTGGAAGACCTAAAAAAAAGCAAAAGTGCCGGTAGCATTAACGATAGCGCCGGGTGTAAAAGTCCAAATGCGACACATAACAACTGTCAATTAGATTAAATTAAGGAAGATCTCGTAAATGACAAGTTTCATCGAGTCATCTCTCCTCCTAATCAAGGAAAAGGGACAGAAATTTAATGGTAATGCGATTGATGCCATTCGGTTGTGGTTATTTGCTTCATTTACACAACAGCACTTGGCGACGGACGAAGAGTAAGAGGAAACCTCACTGAAAGGCTTTTCTGTCATGAAGGAATGTCATAACGACTGTTTAGAGCAGCACAGATTCGTGGGAGACGTGGCCTGACTGACAAATTCGTCCGCCCAGCCCCATAAGGTCTTGGGATGGCTAGAATTTCTTCCCCCCTTCCTCAGGCCCCACGGTGAAGAACTCCCACCTCCCATCCAAATTGTTCACTTCCTTCGTGTAGCCATGACATCGCGCCTTTTGTTGGCAATTCCAACACCGACGCGACTCACAGAGAGGCCGACCTCAACGATACACGAGGCGGTGTCCAATTGTTACATCAGTCGCTCCGCAACTCCACCGCTTCCCTCTCCATTCGAATTCGCTCCCTTGAAAAAGACATCCTCGAGGTGGCGTCTTGCCGCCTGCCCCGACAAACGCGACGCTACGCAAGACCAAGTTCCCCTCGCCTCTCCCAGGGGAGGAGAAGAGACACAGTCAAGTTAGTTCACATTATTTGTATTAACTAAGAAAAAAGAAAAAATCCTAGACATTAGTTAAATCTACATTTCAGCATCATGTACAGAGAAAAGAGAAGTGGCACAGTCGACATCGGCCGCCACAGTGGGCAAGTTCGTCTCAGGAGGCACACAGTAAAGTGTGCGGCCCATTCGCTTAATCTTCACAGTCAGAGGCTTGGCCGTGCCCACCGAACTGCAGCCCTCGGAGACCCCGTCGGAGTCTAGAGCCGGCGCCGAGGTGGGAGCGTAGAACGAGAAGAGAATGCGGTCCTCGGCGCGTTGAAGCATCGGTGGCGTGGGCGAGACTGCTTGCAGGTGAGGCGGGGAGGGCGTATTGTTTACAGAGGAGGATGAGGTCGCCCACCCTCTGCCTCCTCCACCTCCTGCAGAGGTGTGGAGAATGGGTGGCGGGGGCGGTGGTTTGCCGTCCACGTCGTCTCCATTGCAACCGACATCGTCCTCACTCCCTTCTCTGACGAACCACGCATTTTGCGGACTATCCTCCTCGTCTTGACACGACCGCTTACGCACGATAATGAGACGGGGCGTGGTGGAGATGGCAGGGCACGTGCTGAGGGAGGAGCACGTCGAGGTCGACTCCAGGGCCAAATCAATGAGAATGGGTTCACTGGACGGTTTGGGTCGGGTCGACTGGCGAAAAGAGTAGGTGCAGGCGGTGGGAGTGCGACTTTTCAGGGTGGATTTGACACGACGTGCCGCAAGGCGGGACGGGCGTTGAGAGGCCATCTGCACAGCCTCAGCTTTGTCGGCCTCCGTTGCGGCGATGGTGGACGCGGAAGACGGAGAGGGAGATGGTGCACCAGAAAGAAGCGAGGGGCGAGAAAGACTACGTGGTACCAAGGTAGCTAAAAGTGTTTTAAAAAAAATGGACTGGATAAAGTGACCATAAAAGGATTCAAGCACAAAAAAACTTACTCCTTTCAGAGGCACAGGGAGGGGAGAGAGTAAACGAACCAACTCAAAATGACTAAAAAAAACCCCATCGTTTTCTTTTCCACGTACCACAAACTCTACGCGTGTTTTATTACATTGAGTCTCCTAATTTAAGATTATCATGTTTCATTTTGTGAAGGAGGCTGCATTTGACGTTCCTCGAAACATCCAAATCGTGGCACCACAAATAATAAGCGGTATTGTCTCCCCGAGAACTCATCACCCTCAACTCAATTGCAGCGTTGGTTTCACATCAACGGCTTTCGAAGAGTCAGACGCGGTCCCCACCGGAGACAGCCGTCCGAGCACATCGCTGGTCTTCCACGCAAGCTGGGATGGGTGCTACGAGGCGAAGCAGGACGCGGGAAATTACACCGTCATGGAGCCGCAATCTCCACCAGTCGACGGGGACGTCCACTCGCGTCAGGCAGAAATTTGATTAAAAATGGTTAAAGTGAGAAACTCGTACGTGAGCAGTCGGTGGAACTGTTCAACAATGCAGACTCAGGACTGTTGCCCTTTCGTTACTAATGCCGGTTTAATATGGGAGGTTTTGTGAAGGAGGCCACACTCGATATCAGAGCCGCGTCATAAAAAATAATAAGTAGTATTGCTTCGCCTCGGATTTATCATCATCACATAAAGTGCTTTCGGGAGAACCGGACGCGGCGCCCTCAATCCTCGCCACTAGAACTTTCACACCCGAAGAGAGCCGTTCGAGCACATCGTTGGACTTCCACGATTATCCCCAAAGCTGCAAATCGAACAGGGTGGAGCGGGTCCCCCGAGGTGGAGCGCGACTCGGAGAATTACACAATCACGGAGCTACACCCACTCAGGGAGTCTTCCCGCCAATGTTGACTGACCACCTTCAACAGTCGACGGGGACGTCCGCCCTAGTTCAGCAACAATAAGTGAGCAGTCGGTGGAACTGTTCAACAATGCAGACTCAGGGCAGGCCAACCAGGTAAAAAGTCATCAAAGGAGTAGAATAGACGGGAACAAGCCTGCCTCGTTTAAAGTGACGGGTTTGAAGAACGAGACAACGAAGGGGAATGGAATTCAAACGGACTCTGAGTCGAGTTAAATAGATACGGCAGATAAGCAGAAAAAACGCAAGAATATGACAGGAAAGGAACATTTTCGGGTCGTTGAAATGGTCATGTAATTTAGCTGGGAAAGAGAGGCTGGGACAGGAGGGAGTGACGATTCTGATCGGCTGATGGAAGAGGCAACCTCCTCCCAGGTAAATGCAATCGAACGGGTCGACTCTACGCTAATCCCCGACCAAGTCCCCAAAATTCATCTCCACCGTCCGAGTGATCAGCGAAATGTGGCAGTTTACCAGTAAATGACAGGAATTAATGCCCACGGCTTGGCAGTTTGGTTTGTTAGTCCGACGAAATGATGGATGAAGAGTTTGACAGAGGATGGTTGAACAGATGGATGAGTGGATTGAAGCGAGGGGGACGATGAATGCAGTTGAAAGGGTGGAACGAACCGATGAATGCTCGGGTTAATGGGAGGATTAGCGTGGGATGAATGAACACCCAACAAGTGCCGAGGCGAAGGCCCCCATTAACAAACTATCCACTTGAAGTTGACAAATTGGTGGGAAAACAGCAAGCCCGCCTCGTGGATACCCTGGGTGGTGCTAAGTGGGTGCGTGGTGCTTTTCTGACGATCAAAGCGGCCTACCACAAGTCGTTAGCGGTGCGTGGCTATGGTAACCACTCAAAGCAGACGAAAGCGATGATCAAGCGGGCGACAAGGAGGCTTAGCGCACAGAGCAATACCGATTGCTTGGGAAAAAAGAAATTTTTGAACTGGAAAAAAAAACGAAAGGGGATTCCTCAGAGCGGAGTTAAAGAAAATTTGACTAAAGTGCGCCACAATGACGAGTCAGGCCTGCAATTTGCGTCTGAAAAGCGGAGTAATCGGCCTGAGGGGTGATGTAGTTCACAGAGGGGCTTTTCAACCAAATTGCGAAAAGTTCTCCCACCCTCCAAAGTGAACTAACTGGCGGAAGGTCGTTCGGTAAAGGAGAGGAATGCTCAATAAACACGGGTAGGCGTTAACCGAAGTGCACATACAGGGGAGAGAAGGCTCTGCTTCATCGGTCTTCGCCGTCGACGCCGACGTCGTGGCCACCGCCCTCTTGGCGACCCGTTGCGAGCACCGCCGTCTCTTAACCGTGGCTGCTGGCAGGGGTGGTGGCGATAGAACACGGCTCCTTCTCTTGCCTCCCACCGGCGTTCTCATTCGGAGCGACGAGCTTCTGGCGGGCGGTGCCGCAGTAGTCGAAGTATCCGTAGAGAGGGGAGGAAGCGCCGAACGCCTGGGCCTCAGAACGACACCCTCTTGACGTGTCGGTTTGGCAAGTTTCGACTGCTCATGCTGTTGAGATTGGGAATTCGTGAAAGAGGAGAGCATAGCGGAGTAGATTTTCGCCTTCACACGAGTTAGCCGGGAGTTGGTGTGGCGCAGACTGTAGGCGGCGGTGTTGGCTTTGCACGCCAGTCCCGTGGAGAGGCCCTTCACAAGGAGACCGCTTATCGAGGCCGTTGCTGTCGCCTCCGCCTTTGAGGTGCATGTGGATGACGTTGTCGAAAGAATGGGGGATTTTCCACCGTTTCGGCTGCGGAATTTGGGAATTGTACTGTTCTGAGCAAGAGGAGCTGAAGGATAAGAAAAAGAAGAAGAATGCGACATTCGACAGTTCTAACTTTGACTGTCTATGTAGCAAAAATAATTCATGGTTTCACCGCAACGATAACGACAAAAAAATGGGCATTCTAAAATTTGGAAGGCTGACGATATCGCCATTTTGTCCTCTTGCAACACAAAAAAGGATGCCACCATGCCAGCGGCTCACACACAGTAGCAGTCTACTTTATCACCCAGAGAGAGGCGATGTGAGCACCGTGAAGAGACGAGGTCAGGGCGCAGTCAACAGACATGGCAGCAACCGTGACATTGAGCGCTGAAAAAATTTGTGTGTTCAACTAACAACCCTCTGAGCCGAAATCGTCGATGTGTATGAGAAAGTATGTGAAATGGCGCGGAAGGACAGCTTACTGAACCCAGTGGAGCGTGTCGAGATGGCCAACCAGGTCGCGTACGATGGATTCGTGTCCGAGTGGCCAGGAGGTTGAGACCGCTATTCAGTAAGGCCACCGAGGCAAACGCACTTTAGCAATCGCGTTAAAGTACCATGTCAAGTTGGATGAAACAATGGTAAACACTCCGATGTTGCAGCAGTTAAATGACCAAAAGTTGCGGTGTTCTGAAGGTCGTGGAATAAGCTAACGAATAATACAGAGCGTTATAAAAGCCTAAAAGTCCTCGCGAAACTGCTGACAAGAGAAAAAATCGCAAAATTCATACCTTTTCTGAGACGTTCCTTGATGGCAGCCAGTAATTCGTCCTCCCGCATTGAGTGAGTCGGTTTCTCTCCAGTCCTCGAGGAGGCCACCGACAACGAGTAGGACGACGATGTCGGCGATGAACTAGGATATTCCGTCGACGAGAACTGAGCCACACTGGTGGCAGGCGGTGCCACTCGATTGGGGGAGAAGGAGCCCCTCTCGAGGAGTTCGCAAGTGAAGCACTCGCAGCTGGCATTGTTTGTGTCGAAAAAGTGTTTGCCATAGTAAATGTAGATTTCGTCACCACTTTTGATGTCCGATGTAGCGGTGAGGCTCATGCGGTCATCCCCATCACAATTTATGGTAAACTGGAAGAGGAAAGAGGGGGGAAGAAAGGCGGTTTAAGGACAAATGGGTGAGTAGAGCAAAAAACACATAGCTTTTAAGCATTTTAAAAAAAGTTTGGTCATTGCTTGATCCTTTTAGACGCCCACACCGCTAATCCCAGATGGGTAATGGATGAAAATGTTGAAGATAATAAAACAAAGGCTACCGGAGGTCATTTAAATGGCTAAATAAAACTCCCACTCTATCCCCCGGCCCTCGATACCGCCTTATGTGGAACCTGGAACAGGAAAGCGATGATTTCTAAGATAGCTCAAGAAGAGAGAATTTTTACTGTGGACGGTGTAGGGAGGGGAAAGCGGGGAAAATGTCGCGGGAACTTTACTAAACAAAGAAATAGCCTAAGCCATTAGACTATCTAATACCTCAGTAAATAAAGTGAAAAGTCTCTCGACGGTTATTTAGACTTTTATTACGCCTCCTCGATACCTCTAGGTTGTCGAATTAGTCTCACTACTAGAAGTGTCAGGACACAACTCGTATGGCAAAGCATAATACACAGAGTTCGCCAAGGTAGTCGAATGGATGACAGGCATTTTAGTTCAGAGCGAGCATCAACTGCGGAAATTCATTACCAAAAGCGACATTGAGAGTATATTCACGTCAAATCTTGTAACCTGAAGCCAATTTAAAAAAAGTGGAATAACAGACTTAAGGAATTTCGAGCGTTTCCTACCAAAGATAACAACGAAACTTGTATCAGTGTATGAGAGATGAGCAAACGGAGGATATTTTCTTCTCACCTATAAGAAAGGAATGACATGAAATTCGACATGAGAGTTATGAAACAGAAGTGAAAAGAAGTTTCAATGTGGTGTCGTGCAATTTCCCCTCTTTGCTGTATCAAACTCTTCCGTGAATGCAAATTAGGAAATAAAGTCGAAGGTATTCATTGTGGAAAAGCGCACCGACATGAGGAGTGGCAGACGCCGATAGCATATGTCACCGGCATTGGGAACAAATTTTTTTAGTAACGTCTACTTTTGGGCTCAGAGTAGCCTATTCGTAAGTAACAGACAATTCAATCTTTGTAGAATCATAGGAAGTGATGGGAGCAATGTGTGAAAATGGAGCCTTTGGTTTGTAATTGGCATTGGGAACTAAAGAGATATTAATTTGTTCTAAACGAGCTGCAATGTCACTCGATGTGTAACGAAAAAACTACACTATCGGCCGATTGGTTACAAACAGTCTGCAGTTTCTTAAATCCCTGCAACACTATGTAGATATAAAAGGAAAAAAATGAACTTGTGACCAAAAATTGCTTGCCGAGAAAGAGGGCAGCTAAAATATGTGGAGACACGGGACTCAGTATGGCAAAGGTGAGGAAATAAGAAATGACTTGGCAGTCGTGTAGAGTAAATCATTAGCACAAGACCAACAAAATTCCTCATCACTGCTATCAGAACAATTTATTGCTTTTGCAACTTAACTTGAAAAAAAAGCATACTCAGTCTTTTCCGAGGAAAATGTACCCAAAAGTTGCTCGGTTAAAGCAGGTGATAGACAATCTTCCCTGGGCGGCAAATCATGTCTCCATAAAAGGAAGTCAAGTTGTTAACATTTAAGATGGATACATAAACACAGCAGAGAGAACCTTGTGCCAAAGATGAAGCAGACTAACTATGTTAGCCGGCTGTTGGCTGTCAAGTTAGTAAACTATTACAGCCATGATAAAAGGTGAAACAGGGGGTAAATCTGCAGTTACGGTAGTGCGCTTCACGCTTTTAAAAACTATACACTTGAACTGTCAAGCAATGAAGGACCTAAAAAGAGTTTGATTACATATATATATATTTGCCTCTAAGTTTAATTCGATTTTCTCAAGAAGAATGTATATATCGGTTAAATCACATTGTAGCAAGTAGCAGACACGTCAAAAAAGATCCAATTATTACAACTAAGGCGGTGAGGAAATACAAGGACGCAAATGGGAGAAATAACAGCGGCATGGCTATAGAATATGGCAAACAATAACCCAAACACTAAAAGGGAAAGAGTACCTTTACCAGTTACTTACGGCACAGTTTGGTCGGCAATCGTGATTTACGTAAGCAGCAGGACCTAGCCAAAGTTGCGATTTATTTTTTCGAGAAGAATACATCACAGAAAAATCATTCTTCTTATGACGTAGAAAAGAAACTTCATCCTCATAATTCAGTTCGGCGATACACCCAACGAGTGAAGAGATTTTTGAGCCTTTAGGCCAATTTTTAGTTGCGAAAATCGCTCCGCCTATATGACCCTCGGAAGCGTAACGACTACATGGAGCAATTGTGATCCCGGAACGGTCGTCAAACAAAAGGAGGTAGCGGAAAATCTAAAAATTTAACGTAAGTACAATTTCATACATGATCACGAAAGCGCTGATCCCCTTTCCAGTGTTGTTTTATGACAATGTCCTCACTAATCAGTCGGTCATATGTGAGCAGATAGTCTTTATGTTTCTGAAAATCAGTGATGATAGTTCTTAACCTGTCCATCACACGAGACCTTGTCCGAAGGCGCATTCTATAAGACTTGAGATTGAGAAACAGGAGTGTACTCTGTCATCTTATGGGTTTTGAAGCCAAGGAAAGGATCGACTGTTAGAGTCGTGGCATAATCATCCGCCTCAACTAATTCACGCCATGTCATGCGATGAGAACCACTTATATGAGGAATTTGCCGATTTGACCTTTTAGATGACATGACTATGAAGAGTAAGTTAAGGTGAAACTTTCAAATTAGAATCCAGAAGGCCCATTATATATCAAACATCCCCCACATTTAGAACAAACGCGCCAATAGGAACTAGGCAGAACCAATCAATCGTGGGGAAATATTTTCCCTCATAAAAAAGCATCGACAGTCGGACCGATGCAAATTAGGAACAGAAACAATGGCAGAAAACAAACTGTTGCCGACTGTATCCTAATCAAACTGGTAGTGTCAAAACGCGCATATTCATTAAATTTCTATTTCCGAACTAAATCTACTTAGTTTGGGCGAACATTGCCATTTACAAGAACAAAACTTGTTGTCATTATACTACGGCACTATTGCTAATCTTTTACCAATCTTCCATGAGCTAACGGGATGCAAATTGTCGCGAGTCATCACCTAATACGAGCTCGATGACAAAATGGCCAAGGGTTCTAGTTTTATGGGTGGAACCAATTCACACGTCACACAGAAAAGGGAACCATTTCGCTCCATGGCGTGCTTAGCGTTACATTGTGTACACCTGAAGATGTCCCGCGGGGCTTGCGCTACGGAGACTTTGGCGGCGTATAGGTCCACTTCGAAACAATGGAGTAATGTTCCATTGCGCTTACCGTGCAGCTTATTGTGAGCTTCCTTTGAAAAGAAAAGTAATTCTTAACCACATTTGTTTTCAAGAATCGGGCTGTCACTTTGGTGTGTCATATAATATGCTCAGTAAACAAACACTCGCGGACGCTGAAAAAATAAAAGAATTGTTTCCAATGGTTCAAATTATGTGATTTGCGCTTACAGCCGCCTATAACATAATAAATATATTTTCTTTCATCCACCCTTGTGCGCCAACGCGTTTTAGTTTAGAGCCAATAAGCAGTTGGTGTGCCGTGAGCAGGTTCTTTTTAGGTCAGCTCCTTTTCCAAATTTTATTTTTGATTTCAAAATTAGATCACAACTCTTAGCTACCCCTTCTCTGTTTTAAATCCAGTAGGAATGGGCTCCGTTTTGGGGACTACACCACCGCACGATGTTACCTTTAGTCGCTCAGACATTCTTGTGAGTACCTCTATAAGCGCAGCTTTCCTTCTCGTAATTGGAAATCCTCTACTCTATTTGACAATCAACGAAATGGCGGAATCTGGGTATTTTTACTTATGATATCCACAGGTTTCTGAGGACGTGGTCGATCGCTTCCGAAAGCAACATCTATATACCCCTCCCTCTCAAGCTGTTCCTCCTACTCCCACTTACTCTTCTCCTCCAGATTCTCCGCGGTTGCATATACGAGGTTATTAGTTTTTTTTTTAATTTTTGTTAATCTCTCAATTTCCTCTCAACGTCCTTTATCCCTTCATAAGAACCTTCCTCTGACCTTCAATCTGACGTCGCCTCTATCGCTTCGCAGTGCATCACTCACTCCCGTGACGAAGTTGAACAAAAATATGAAGCTCTGTTGCGTAAATTCGAAGAAAATGTGAGTTTCTACCTTTTCCACCTTAATTTTCGAATCAAAAATCTCTCTTACTTTTCCTTTTGTAGCGAGACACCTCTTTCAGAGCTGCTGAAGAAGAGTTCGCTCGAGTAGTTGAACGCCTTCAAGCCAAATACTTGTGCGTTACAAACTTGCCCACTGTTTATTTTTTTATTGATTCCTAAGTATCCGTATATTGTAGGAAAAACACTCCTGAGGTGTGCTGTGCTGATACACAAAATCGGGTGATGGATTGTTACAAAAATAACGGGAAATACTCTTTGAATTGCTCGAAAGAAGTCGACTCCTTTGTTCGCTGTGTTGCCGCCTTCCGCTTTGTACGTTTTGTGTCAAACACAAAATATGCTTATACACGTGAAACATTCTAACTTGCCTTAACTCAACCTCGCTCTCTGAATATTGACTTAACGCTTGGCATCTTGTCAATAACGCTAATTAAAAGTTTGGCGCGTTTGCCACTGGAGTGGCTCACGCTTTTTGTTGAAGCTCTGTATTGTCTCAGGGTATATAATTTGCGGGAATTTCAGCTTATTCTCCTTTTTAGGCTCGGAGGGACCGCTCCAACCAAGAAGCCCTATAAAGTTTCAGTACGTCGGCTACTCCAACGCTCTAGTTCACATTATTGCTTAGTCCTTGTATAGTTAAATAACCACATCAGGTTTAATCGGAAGGCGAGTACCACTTGACGACTCTAAATCCTTTTCTGGGTGGGCTTGAGTTGGATGTAGCAGGGTATTTCGACCCGATTAGTGCTTCCAATGGTTAGACTGCCTGGGCACTGACTGACATAGCGTCGTCACATTGAAGGATCTCCACTTCCATAGCGTCCAATAGAGTTTTGCTGGTCCTCTAAATTTACAGTCTTATGGCATCGCAGTAAGAAGAGTTGGGATTCCACCCAATTTCTTTTGACAATTAGATTCTCTGGATATCGTCGCTTCACACTAGTGATCTGCGTCGGAGCCCTTCACGGTTAGAGGCGGTCGACTCATGGTTCCCTCACATCTTATGTTTCCTTATAAAGAATAATCTCTCCCCTATCTTTAGTGATTGTACAGGTAGGGGTGCTCCAGTATTACTTAGGTGTATCGACTCAAAAGTGAATGAATCGGCCTTTGGATAAACATGTCATTTCCGACTTCATTTCATCTTCCATGGCGGCTTTTTCCTCAACACGGACGGGCGGGTTCATCTTTTCTGGAGCCGTCGAGACCGGTGTTTATGTATTAGTCGAGCGAGACTGGACGAGTATGGCAAAGCCGTGGGCCGTGATGGTGCACCTAAGCTTGCACTAGGCTTGATTCACCAGGACCGAGGCGGTCAACTGCCTTTGCTTTATTCGTGGCGCGGTCGTGCTTTCGGCTGGGCGGGTACGCGCTACTGAAGTGTTTAAAGTAGGCGCAGCCTGTTGGGACTGTGGTGGGTAGGTCAAGTGACAAAGGCTGTGGTCTCGTTCCCGGATTCTACATTTTGAAGGTGTCATCCAGTTTACGAGCTCAGCGACCAGTCACCGTCATTGGTGAGGGGATCGAAGTGACCTAAGGCGAGGTGAGAGAGCTTTGTGCCCTTCTAGGCGATTCCTTATCGACTACAAAAATTAGATGGCACAAGCTGCCAGCATGCGACCTCAGTAATTTGCTTATCCGCGTCAGTCACCACATGGGTGGTTGCAATTCCTTCACTTGAGAAAGCGAGATACCACTGGAGCCTATGGACACTCGAAGGAAAGCACCGAAACGGGTGTGACCAAGTCGACCAGAATCTATGAAGTGTACCCCAGGAGTTCCGTAATCCAAGGATCGGCAACTCGGCAGGCCCGCATTCACGACCGAACAGGACGGCGACGACGCTAACCTGACGAAATGGCTGCAGTACGGTGGGACGAGAGGATACTACTGATGGTAGGAGGATGAATGAATTATTTGCTCGAAACGTTGGATACATCTCCAATGGGCTTCAGCGATCTAGACGAAGAATCACCGACGACTAGATTCCGCAAATTTCCTAACAATTGCCATTATCCCATCCAAGCGGCCAGCAGATCGTCGACCGTTACACATTTCGGAGGGTGGGAAAAATGATTCAGTAGTTAGGCACACTGGTTCATACACGGGCACGATCGCGTTCATCTCTGCCATCAGACTCGCAGTGCTCACACGGCCACGCTAAGAATTGGAGGGCGCGGAGACGGGAGTGGGGAGAGCGAGGAGGGGAGAGAATTCGTAGTCGTCGAGAGCCGAGTCTGTTGCGCGGGTATACCGAGGACCCTGCACAGGTGCGGCTGCGTCTCGTGCGGTTGGTGTAGTGAGCGAGGAGGAGGCTGGCATCACAAGGATTGGAAGCACATGGCAAGCGATTGGAACGATGGCGATGATGATGACGATGATGAAGGGCTATTCACAGATGAGTCGCCGACCATGCGGGGAGGAGTGAGATGGTTTGAAGAATCTAAAGAGAAATGGGCAGATAAGGCGTTGGCATGTAAACTGTGCGAGCACAATATAGAGGGGTTCTAGCTGCTCTTCTTCAATTTTTCCCCCTCTTTCAAGCCTGACTTCGTCATTTTTCTCCCTTTCCCTACGGGGAACAAAAGCTACAATGTGAAAGAAAAGGGCTGTGGAAGAGTGTGAACGATCCCGTCGCACAGCCCGCCATTGCCGGGAACAGAGAGAGGACGTGCCAACAGTACGGTAGTTGGAGGCTTTAAAACTCCCTCTTGCATTAACCACCCACAATCTATGACAGAGGCATTGCCATGACATGCCAAAGCATACCATTTTGACCGGAATTTTTTCGGCGCATCAGTTGCTAATTATACCATTTAGGCGGGGTAAACAGTCCATTATGCGCGGAAAGCACAATCACTAGTGGATAACGTAAACAGTGGCAAACGGAGAGCAGATCTACGACATTGGGGGCAGATCTACGACATTGGGGCAAAAAAGTTGGCGGAGAATTGAGTGGTTGCGACAACGAAACAGGTAGGATTTTCAAGTGGGTCTTTTGGAAGGGGCAGAAGAAGTGTTGCAGGGGATTAAACAACGTATTAGCTGTGATCCAGAGCGCCAGGGTGGTGGGTGAGGTGTAGGGTACTCCCGGGAAATAAGGGAAAAACTAACTGGACATTGAGACGAAAATGACCGATGCGCCCAGATAACCCACGACGGTTCAATTTAGCTGTTGGATGGATAGGGAGAAGGCAAGATATTTTGAAACGACTCAAGTAGTCAACGCGACAGAGCATCTCCCCCCAACGCCAGAGGTTGGCGTTAGTAGAATGCGAGACAACGAGGAAAACCCGAAGGGGGGAGGGGGCTGAGGGAGAAGGCGAGGAAGGGGGCCGAAAGGAGTGCCACATTCGTGGAGTCGACAATGACAAAAACATACAAGCAAAAGTAGTGCTGTGAGTAGTCCACACGGGTTAAAGCAAGCCAAAAGCGCAGAGAAGCCAACATCAGAGGCATTCAAGGTCAAAGAAACAGTTATTCGCCTGTGATTCGAAAATGCGCATAGGCATTAGTGAAGCTAAGGCGTCATTCAGGTAATTGCGCACAAATGCTACTTTCAGAATTCCAATAAGTGTGTGTTCGGTGTCAGTGGAGGACGACTGTGTCAAGGAAAGGCGTCCTATTAGCCACAAGACGATGGCAATGGCCGAAGGGGGCCGCTTTCCTTCTCCCTTCCCCCTGCCGTGTCCAGTTCTTGCAGAGGCATCCCGTTGGAGGCGCTGCGTCGTTTAGACCGTCTTGAGTTCTGCGATGACTGGTGAGATCAGCATCACTGGTGGGCGACGCTCGAGGCGTAGGGTTGAGGCGGTGGGAGTAAGAGGAGGGGAGGGAAAAACAGCCTGTGATGGTCGGCTTTGGCCTACGAGAACTCGCTAAAAGCCGCCATTCGGCTCCACTGCCATCCCGATTTGGGCTCGTTTTTTTTCGCCCACCAAAACGCCTGGTCAGATAACCTCTTGAGTGATACTGCATGAAGGCGAACTTTGGATAGATTGTGAAAAAAAACGCCACCCACTTTTACCACCACAAGTACCGTGCGTCAGGGTAAATGAAAAATGGAAACATCAACAAACGAGCACAAAGTGGATTCATGCGCACACACACACACACATTTAAGTCGGCAATGTTGGAAGGTGCATTTCTTCCAAATGGTTTCATCCATTGACGAAGAAGCGGGCTCAGAAGGTGAATGTAGCCGAGACCGTCGGAATTGCCAACCTCTGCCAGCAAAATGTATACAAGGCTTGACAACGTGGAGTAGGAGCGAAGTTTTACGGCCACCTACGTAAAAGTGGTGACATTTTCGGCGCGAGAGCCACGAGTGAAAGAAGTAACAAAGTCAACTTCTCTGAAATAAATTCAACTCGCCGAGGGTCGTCACAGGGCTGGCAGTTTATTATGCGGAAAAGGTGTGGTAAAAGAAATCGGCTGGTTTCAAGTATGTCCGCAAAATAAGTGCCATCTTAACACCAAGAGCAGGTGGACCGTTTTGTGTAATTTTAAGGCAAAATTTACTAGAGTCAATGATCACGTTCAGGAGAAGATTAATTCCCAGACGTGGTACATTGTTGAGGCAGTGACCGGATTAGCGTTTAAATCAAGCGACATTCCACAAGTGCCCGAATCAGAAGGCCGCATTATTAAAACTCATTCAGTGTACCATCAACACCCCGAGGTGTCTCTCAACGCATTACGACGCCAGGGACGGCGAATGAGAGGTCTTTCCCACTTGAAAGACATTTCCCCATCCACAATCCCGTGACCCTGTCATTTCCCTGTTCGAGAATATGATGATGATGACTTGACTGATAAAGAATTAAATGGGCAAAAGAAATGCTCGCGTCCTGTCCGAGTTGTCTGTCATGCTGCACCGGATGGAGCGGGGAGGGTTTCTGGCAGGAACACAAAAGTTAAACAACACAGTACTTCGAGAATGGTCAATAGGGAAGGCGCGCAGAGAGTCAAGAAACACGATACGGAACATCGAGGAAACCGGATAGCTCTCGGAATGCAGTGGAAATAAGTCAAGGGAAAAGGCGGAGGGTTGAATGAGTGAATGGATGTTGTCAAGAGAAAATGCACAGGTCAGAGTAAAAATAGCGTCTTTCGTAAGATTATTTAGGGTCGACTTAACACTCGGAAGTAGGAGAACTCAAATTAGGGAGGAGCAAATAAACGGAGACATTTCACTGGGCTGGAGAGCAACATGGAGATTCGAAGAGAGCGAGAAGCCGACTAGAAGGTATTCAACACCGAAAAAAGGTCGAGACTTACTGATCTCGCCCGACCGTGAGGAGACAAGTTGGGGTCGAAATCTGGGAAGTGTTGAACCTTCCACACCAGTGGTACCGTCGCCGTCACCGCCGCCACCGGCGATCTCCACTGTCTGCAGCGATCCACTACTCGCGAACATTGATCCGCTGTCTATGCTACCTCCACTGTCAATTCTGTCCAACAGATCGGGTGTGGAGCTGACACGTTTTGTGGGGGCGGCGGAGGAGAAGCTAGTCACCGTCAGTGACGTCGACGCTGGCGGCAGCGGCTGCGGCACCGGAGCGACATTCGGTCGCATGAGGGGACGATACGAGGAGCGACGTGGCGGCAAGACCGGTGGCGCCGTGTTGGTGTTGTGCTCAGAGGTGGTGGGCTTGAAGCTCCCCGAGGAGAACGAGGCGGGTTGAGGCGGTTTTCGGAAAGATCGACGAGGGACGGGTGGCGGTCCTGTGTTTCGCTGGCATTGGTGAAGTGGCGAAAAAAGAGGAAGTTACTTAACTGCTGTCCTACTTCATGACACTGTCTATTTGATTCCTTCGCTAATGAAATAAGGTTGCGTCGTGCATGGGCCCCTTTTCGGAGGACAACAAAACAGTCAGGCTCTCAAGCCCACTGCCAGAAGGCGTCATGACAATACAACTCGTATCAATCCCCGTCTGTCGACAGAGATCGCGAGCAGATCCCTCCAGACCCGTCTCGAGCAAAAGGAAGAAATCCACCAGCAAACGGGTTTGGTAATATCGCCAATCCAGGGTAGAAGCCGGAAAGACCAAATGCAAGGGAATGAACAAAATGAAAAGAAAAAAACTGCGTCACATCGTAAAATGCTCTCTTAATTCTCCCACTCCACATCCTTATAACCTGTCAGGTAAAGTCTTGTGCTTCCCCTCAGCCCGGGAGTCAAAGTGTGAGTGTCAAGAGCACTGTCGGCGAGCGGGGGACAACAAGTGGAGCGGGGAGGAGGGGGAAGGGGGACCGGCTCTGCGCGAAGTTACGTTGCTCATTCGAAGAGGCTGTGCTCCAGGTGAGAAGTAAACGACTGACTGTCGTAAGTAAACACAAATTTAAATGAGTGGTTGTCAATCTCCGCATTTTGCCCCACCGGGATTAATCTGTTAGTTAAGAAAGGAAATTCTCCCTAGTTGATTAAGTCGAAGAAAATCCCTTCGAGAGGATACGAAAAACAAAGTTACCGCAACAAAGATGAAACGCAGATGAATGTTTTATGAACTAAGACGAACATCAAAAGCATAGATTCCTTGGCGGAGACACACCGTCCTCTCGTCGCCAACCAAGGACGAATAAGGAAAGAGATCCAAGAAACCTCCGTGATTATAAACAAAGATGTGGTCCGCAGAGAAGCAGTTTAGGGCATATGTAAGCAATTTCAACCCTTCTGCCACTTTTCCTTTGGTTAGACAAGGCGACTCGAATAGTTGGGAAACAAATTTATCGAGGGAACCCCTCAGAGAGCACCATAAGTGCCAAGTACCGTAGCAAAATATGGGATTTATGTATTTGTCCACAGGTACACGCCTCCTATACAGACTTAGTTTGACTTAAAGCAAGTCATATTATCGTCGAAGGGAGAGGTAAATCACTCACTGAGTAAGGAGAGCAAGAGGGTCTGACTAAAAGCTGCTGGTGAAAGTCAAATTGCACTACGGCGAATCCCAATCTTGGTGTATTTTCTACTAGATCAGGTGCATCGGAGTCGGACGGTTGTGACTCGGTAAGGATGGAGTGTCGATGCACAGAGCACTACCCAAGTATTCTTTGCTAATCGGTGCCGAGAATCAAGCCTGTAAAAGTGCTTGCGTCAATTCAACCAGAGAAAACTTCTCACAACTGGCTAATACGGTTGACGCCACTTTGTCGTAGCTGCACTGAAGGCCACTCCGGGATACCCGGTGTCAAAACCAACATTTCTTTCTGTGCTCGCCGCCTCCACAAGAATGAGAAAAGACTCTTTTTTCTTTGAGCGCCACATGGGTTTGCCACTGGTCTGAAAGCTTAACAGTGGCAGGAGGGGAGGGGGAGGGGGTGGAGGGAGGGCGGGAGAGAAGCTTCCTTCCACGCGACCGAGGCGGCGCAGAAACGAGGCAGAGGGCACACAGTCCTGGCAGCAGGTGTGGTGGAGGGCGTGCAAACACACCCATCACAGACTACACACGAATTAGCATACCGTGTAAGAACTAAAGGCACGAATTATTGTAGTGTGAAAGCACCTTGAAGAGACACAAACGGGTTTTTAGTTATTTTAATTAAGTTCACCGTTTGAAAAGCTAAGGATTCCGAAACAAATGCCCTAAAATTGAATAAAACGGAAATTATTTCGCTCCAGCAATGTTGAGGAGTTCACTTAGAAAAAAAGTTAAACAAGCAAAGGTTTAGTGCAATTGTGCGTTAGGAGAGGAAAGACACTTACCGTGGATGGGGGGCCAAACTTTTCTTTACTGCGTGGAATCAGAACAAAGTTCTTTGGCGGAACCGGTGGCCGCGGGAGGACTGTCGTGGGGGTGATGGGGCTTTCGCTGATCGGCCCCTCCAGGGGAACACCCCGGCCGACGCGGAGGTATTCAACGGGAGAGGGGAGACGTTCACTGGACGACGTTGACATTGCGGAGACGGGGATTCGAGAGACCCGCTGCGAACGTGTAGACCACGCTGTGCGTGTCCGACTCGCGTTTGAGTCGCTATTGTGGAAATTAGGGGATCGGGGGGTGAATTGAGGTTCCAACATTCGCTGAAAGTTGGGAGACATTTGAAAGTGTTTTTAGCGAAACTAACAAGTGTCAAATTTGCGTTGAGACAAGTTTGAAGCCAACGGAGATGAGCGCATTAGACGCTTCAATGGCATTAGTTCAGCAATCGGTTGAGGTCTCGAGGACGCTTAGGAGACAGGGTTAGGACAAGTGTAGCAAGGGTAAATTGTGGAATGGAAAAACGAACAGAAATTCAGGATGTTCAAGATACGAGAACGTCAGAAGGTGGACTCAACGCCTAACCACGCCGAGTAGGATGCGAGTCTCAAAAGGCCTCCACTTTTGAGTGAGGAAGGAGAGAATTTGGAAGGCGACTGAAGTTGAAGTTGCCGAAGAAAGATTACTTAACGATAGCGATTTGAGGAGACGGAAAAGAAATGGGGAGGGGGGAGATTAAACAGTTTATAAAAGTCTGGAGGAGCGCTGGAAGTAATTCGAGCTGGGATCCGAGCCCATGTGGCAAGAAAACTGGACCAACAAGGGCACTCGATGACGGGTTTTCTCCGCACTGGGCAGTTTGGATGACCTCAGAGGGGCATGGCCCCTAAAAGGCGTAATTGGGGCGCGACGGCTAGCACCAGTGGCCGATAAGACTTGGCCATTTCATCTGTATGATGAACAGTCCAAGTTAATGTCAAGTGAAATTCATCGGATGCTAGAGCGGAGGCGATGCAGTCTGGCGGATAAACAAGACTCAACGGGCTTTGATAAACAAGGTCACACACGCAAACTGTGAAAAGGACCAGCTCATGCATGTTGGCACGGAAGCAATGAAGACTGCACGAAATAGGCGTGAAAAGAAGCACTGCGAGAGAACCGCACTCCCAGTTTGGGTTTGGTTATGAGGCCGGAAAAAGCGGCAGATTTAAAGCGGTAGAAGACCGACAGGAGGAGGACTGGTGTTCCAATTCGGTGAATACAACCGTTCACACACGGATTGGGAGGCAAAGTGGAAGAGAACTGTCACACCACCAGTTTGAAATACTCTTCTTAGCCTCTCAGACAAAACTATTTACCGGATGTTTTGGGAGCTAAGGTGACTTGATATTTCCATCGCCAAAAGGGTGGCCTGTTTTACTTGACAGTCGACAAAGTGGCAATAGTCAGAAATGTCAACGGGAAGGGGGTAAGCAAATCGGTGGGAGTGGAAAACAAAAGACCTGAGACAAAGCTCTGAAGCGGTAATTTCGGCTCGATGCCCACAAGGACGAGGGCTTACAGACCGCCATTTCCTCCATTCTCTCTCCGCTTCAGCTACTCCTTGAGTGGACGGGTTGAGAGTGACAGCCAGTAAAACACAGTCCACCGACATCCGCACCCAAGTCCGAAGATCTGGTCGCACCCAAGTCCGAAGATCTGGTCGCTTTCTGTCAAGCATTCTCCCCTGGCCACAAGTGCCCCACAAAGTAGGAATAGGGCGCCACTGAATATGCAGGTAGACCAGGTTATCTATCCATTACACCAATTTTGGTGGATTAATAGACTACGTTGACCTTTCATTAGCCTTTTCTAACACGAGATGTCATCTCCTCGTGGTGGCCACGATGACGCGAGAGACCAACACGTAGGAGAGACGTCAATCTAAGAATTAAGACGTCTGAAGGCCTTTGCACACCCTCATCAACAAGCGGTCAAATTAGGGAGAGATAGGGGTGGAGGTTCAGCCTAAGAAAAGGAACGCAGACAGATTGAGAGTACGGAAAATGATTGACCCGCCGAGTTTGGACAAGTGGTACAATGTTCTGTGTAAAAGGAGAAGGAGTTTGGCCTATTAATCGGGTCCTGATGGGTGCATTAACATAAGGGGACATAGGTGAGAAGAAGGATTTTTGAAGGTGGGAACAGTGATTTGATGAAAAGTTCATTCACCTGGGAAGGAGATAGGAATTTTATCTTTCTCCTCCTCGTCTTTTCTGAGGGCTAGAGATATGCGTGGTCAAGATTGGCCTGACCTTGATCGAACGGCGGGATTGCGAAACGAAATAATCACGGAATAGCGAAAGTGAGAAACGCAAGACTAAACGCAAACAGGCAACTAATCACGCAAGTTCGCAACCCATTAATGAGGTGGAGCTTCAATCCATCTCGCTAGAAGGAAGTTTAAACGGTGTACAAATTAAAGAAAAGGAAGGTAAATTCTCGGATAAGTTTCGAGATTTTGAAGAACCAAACCTACAACAAAGTGACACAAAAGCAAGGGTGGTACGACGAAAGATCGAAGTCGACACGGGATAGGAAAGTAGTGTTAGAGGCGACAAAAGCAGGCGGTCCGAAAATCCACCATCTAACAAGCTACATGATGTTGTGAAAAAGCAATTTTGACACATGAAAGCTAAGATTAAGATGATGAGAATAAAATACGGTCGCAGCGGGATGGACGAAGCAAGTGGAGAGGGAGTGGGAAAGGCGAGGTGTAAGGCTACTGGATGCTTCAACAAACCGTCCTAATTTAGCGGAGTGAGAGGAGGATTAAAAAAACTAGAAAATGCAGGACGGATCAGGAGAAGGGGCGAGAAGAGGGTAAGACAAAGCCACTAAACGTGGCGGAAGTTAGGGAAGAATAGACGGAAAGAGAAGCACTCTTCATAATAAAGATGAATGTGAGTAGAGAGATAATCAAATAAAAACTGTTTCACACAACAGAGTGCGATTTCGACATTCTTACTTGGACAGGGGAAACGAAATAGGCGGAAGGGAAAGCGAGTGGCAATACAAACGACTAACACATCAATGTGCGCACTGGAAGGATATTTCACCACTACCTCATGGGAAAGGTGGAAGACGCGCGGAGAAGTCTTCCACAGAGGGGATCCAAACAGGATTGGGCGAATCGAGAAAGGACCATATCTAGCCGGAAGGCGAAATTCGGTCAAGTGGAGGGCCGAAACCAAGAAGGGATGGCGAAGTTAGGACTCAGGAGTGATTAGAGAGCAGTCAGACGAACGACGTTAAGAGGGGAGGAGAGCAGATGACGGAGGGGACTAGGCAAGACTTACACGGCAGAAGCGCTCAGCGAATGAGTGATCGACGGTGTGGGTGTAGGGGTGACACCATTGGCCCCCTTTTCCTCCGCTAGTCGCGGAGAGGACTTCTCCGATCTTGGTCGAGGAGTCTTCTACAAGTTAGGGAAAGGCTTAAATTCGATAACCTGTTCCCCCTTGACTGCTCTGTCAAACAGCGTTGCACGATTGTCAAGGGGTGGGGAGGGGGGAGAGGGGAGGAAACGATCTACTTGCCGTTGAAAGACAGCTAAGCCCCTAGCACCATAAGGGAAAGTTGAGACGCTACTGCACTCGCTCAGTCAAGATGGTGAATGGAAAATCAGGAACCAGCGATGCTACGAATACCCGAACTGTGTACGTGGTCTCCCAGCCGTTCATTGGTGAAACAAGCGGATGGGCAGGCGACGGATAAAAACGATTGAGCTATGAAGCGCCGCGTCGCACAGATTATTTTATCCGACCGATTGAACTGATATGAGGCGCGATTTTGGCCCACTACTGCGTAGACTCGTCCAGGAGTGAGCCAACAGCATGCTAATTAGCATGGTATTATGCACCGTCTCTCCCCTGCCTTGTGTGCTCATGTGATCCGCGATTGAGGGGGCCGATGAAGACGCCTTCACCGCCAACACCATCACATGCCACGAGAGTATCAAGCTACATGAGGCCTGAAGGTTGACAATGCAAATGAAGAGGTTTGATTCAAGCAAAACAATACGGCTGACATGTGGCCATGACAGGGAAAACCAAGACAAACATGCATGCGCAGTCGCCAAGAGACGTTGTAAGGAGAGAAAAAAGGAAAGTCTCACTTACGAAACAACCGGCCTTCGAGGAGATAAAATGTGAACGTAAGAGTACTTACCATCGACGTTTTGGTGGTAAATTTAGTCCACTTTTGGCCAATTTTGCGCCGAAAACGAAGGCTGTTAATTATCCCGTTGGTAGTGATGGAGCGTTTACACTCGATCCACCGACGATCTCCAAAATTCGGTTTGGTGTGGCCACCCTCTTGCAGACGCCTCTTATACTCATCTGAGAGGAGACGTGCCTGAGTGTCAAAGTCATCCACCGTGTGACTAGCCAGTCGTTCATCGAGAAACTGAGGGCGGAAGGTAGAAAACAGGCGTCAGTTTCGAGGCCGCTTGACGGTTACCTCCTCCTCCGACACGGGCAAATTTATACAGAGAAAATTTGGATTCGACATTCCGCCTATTTCTGGCAAAGAGGTTTCAGGAGGGTAGGACTTTGCAGGGTACCGAGGGAAAACCGTTTAGTTGCCATTCCTCGCAGTCTGGTGACAAGGGCCATGATTCCCCACCCGGTGTAACGTCACCAGTTTTGGTGCAGTTTCGACCAGAAGTGAGCAGACTTGAGGTTAAGTGAAAAAATCAGTCCTACCCCGTCCACAATGCCAGCGTTTTGATGAGAATATTTCTATTGTCTGAGGCAAATCAGAACATAAGGCACGAAAAAAAAGTGTTGGTGAAGAAGAGGAGGAAAGCGGACAGGCTACAACTCGTGAGGCGTTTGAGTCAGCTTCACAAAAGCATCATCACAAAGGCAAGTTCGGTTATCAGCTCCCGAGTTTACACCTTGGCGTAGTCTTGGGAAGGCAGTAAGGAAAAGACATTGCGTATACATGGGGCAAAAGTGAATTTAAAAAATTAGAATATTTCTCAAATATTTGAATGGAAGTAGCTGACAGGCAGGTAGGATAGGAAAGGAGTGAAAATGCAGATGAAATAAAAACTCGCATCCGCTTTGTAATGAGAGCCATAAGGGAGGCGCAAACCTTCAGGCATTGCGAACTCAACTTAATTCTAAACATCTGTAGGCGTATATTTCAAAAAAAGACGTCTGGAAGAGGGAGAAGAGTTACACGAGTCGTGCTATCGCCCCACCAATCGTAGGAAGAGGCATGTGAAGTTTATTGCGGTTGAGAGGAGAGATCGCGTGTCTAACCACTTTGCGTTTCTTCGGACACCGCTGTCGTAGTACAAAAAACTCTAAGTTCTAGCGAATACGTTGTCGAAAAACGGGCAAAGAAGCTTAATTAAACTCCTCGTCGGGTGGGGGCTCCGAATTGCGTTTAACCGGAGCTGTAGTTAAGAGGGCGGAGGGGGGAAGAGAGCGACAAGGAAGCCCGAAAGAACTATAAGACGATGAAGCATGTCCACTCGAATCGGGTTAAATGGACAGTAAAGCGACTCGGCCCCAGGTCCGGGCACCAGGAGTCCCATTAGAGTGGAGATGGGCAATAGAGCGGAAAGGTAGTGGCACAAAGGCGCCGGCAGAAGGGGTATCAGGAGTGTTTTGAGAAATTCAGATTAATGAAAGGCGGAGATGAACGTAGTGGGGATGATTTGATCACACAAAGATAAGCCAATAGCCTCGCGTCGATCTCGCCAGGATCTAAAGTGCTCCGGACGACGAGGTTAACATCAGGCTATTCCGACGAGTTTGTCAAGCCGTGTTTTGTTCCTATCATGAAGGGAAAAAGTAGGGGAGTTGGGCACGTACCTTCCACGAAATGCAACACCCGAGTGAGTGGAGTGAGGAGGATCTGATAACACGCACCCCGTGGCATTCTTGGGTCTAACGAGGAGCGCGGAGGCTTATGCACGACAAATGACTTACGCAATGGACCATCTGAGACTCGTAGAGTTGCAGAAGGAACGGCTCTAGCGGCGGACAGGCCTGACAGGCCACCATTCGTTGAAAATCCACCTGTCCGGAGAGGTTTCGGCATTCGCGGAAGTAGCCTGCAAAGATGGTAATCGCATTACCGACCTTTGCGATTCTGTGGGAAGTAAAAAATTACGCTTGCATAAGGGAGGGCAGACCCTAAAGCGCAAGCGAAATTCCGGTCCAAGTGGAGATTTGAGATTAGTTCATTGAAGCCCAAACGGGTCTGCTCACGAACTCACCGCGCTCCAGAGTGTGCGAGGCGAAGAGAGTCGCCACGGATTTTCACGAGGGGGAAGCCCGGAGGCAACTCTGGTGTAAAACAGTTTTTTTGTGACCCGGCTGATTTAACCTCTAGAAATGGTCAATGGGCCTCAGAGACTATCCACCTCCACGGTTTCAGGGAGGCGAGGAATACACCGATCAACCGCCCAACGGCAGGACAGTCGGTGCCTCCGAATAAGACGTGGCTACTTGTGGGCTGTCAGAATGGGAGTCATGACTAACCTGCCGACCTATGACCTTCCGTCAAAGGAAGGACTATAATTCAACTAATTTACGCTTTAGTGACAAGCCGACTACCGTCATAAAAGAAATTGCTTGACGCCTCGGCCATTTACCGTCACATGGCGCTCGTTGACAAGGCGGTCTCGTCTGTCAACGCCGACAAAGTATTCCCACCACTCTCGTCCACACCACATCTTGATTGGCTTCAAGAGAGATTTTGATGGGTTCGCAACTAACTGGGGAGTGAATTTTAAGCGAGAATGAAAATTTAAAATTTGTTGCTGAAAAATTAAGCACTGTCCGTTTTTGTCCATGACCTTTTGCCATCATTCGATCAGTGACATAATTCCATCCTCATTAAATTTCTGGTCTTTGTGAATTAATAGTGATTTTATGTCGTTAGCGTCATTGAAAATTTAACCATTTAAGGAGTTCTGCATAGAACGACGAAATAAATGGCCGTCAGAAAGCGCATGAAAGCGGACGTGTCAACGCTTTCCAGGTCAGATCATCCACCAATTTTTGGCGAATGACCGAAGGTGTGCGCGGCTGTGGATTATCATTTGGAGAAACAACAGCCTCACGACGAGTTGCCACTTCTGTCCGCTTTACTCGAAATGCATCGCCCAGTTTGGCCGGGGTTCTTGAACGCGCACGTGTAAAATGGTCGTTTGATAAAAGTCCAAAGGGCAGAATTCCTTTATACTCCCACCAGACTGGCAGCATAACCGTTTTTGTCTTTGGTAAATGTCCGTTCCTGATGTCGTCTACGCCGCTTCATCTTTCAGCATCACTCACGACCTCGCACAGTATAAAACAATGCAACGTTTCCCCGTCAGTAATCAGTCTTTTCAAAAATGGCCAATTTTATGGTGCTTTTTCAGACGCAACGAATCGCGGATGTTGCGGATGCCTCATACCAAGAGATTTCCCTTAACCCAGTGAAGCTTCCACAGACCGATCGAGTTCGTGGACACAGCCAAGATTCTTTTTTCGTTTTTAATTTTACTTCCAATTTGTATGCGATACATTGGGAATTCGCCGCAAGACCACGTGTCGTGCTCTGATGACGATTGACGGGGGTCCCGTCGCCTTCGACTAGACAAACGACGACCCGATCGTCGGGCATTTCTCAGGAAAAATTACCAAAACGGAATCTAACAAAGCAATTTTGAAGACTCTGTCCCTCTTCCAAGGCTTCCCATTCCCCTCTAGGGCAAAAAACTTCTCTTGTCTGAAGCGCACATCTTGTCCTTCTATTTTAAATTGGGATAGAAACAACACTACAGCAATAAGCGGCATAGTTTTTTATATACTAAATGAAAATTAGAAGTTCAAACAATAAGAAAATACATATATATAAAAACAAGAGAAAGCGTAAAATCCATCCGTCGCCAAAATCCACAATCACTTAGTTTCCAAGGCAACGTTTGACCGAGTAAAGACACGTGCCAAGGTCGAGTTCCTATTCTTTCACTTGCCACCCCCCCCCTCCTCCTCCTCCTCTTCCTTTCCCTTCCTCCGCAGCCTCGTAAGATGTTAAATTAGTCGAGGGAAAGGAGAAAGTTGTCGGTGAGGCGGCCGGAGGGAGGCGGAGAGCAAAAGCAGATTTCGAGGAAACCAACCAAGGACAAAATGAAATTCAAGGAGGTGAAAATCGGGTGAACTACGCGAGTGGTGGCTGTCACCGTCAGACGACTGGAAACCGTTCCACGATGACGCAACAAAGCCCCGCCTGCCACCCCAGTCGTAAACACAATGGCATTTTTCTCACACAGAAGCCATGACACCAGCGATTTTTCGATGTTAATCATACTTGACTCTACACACTGATTAGGCGGGTAGGCAGACGAATGAAAATTGTGATTTGAGAAGGTATGCTCAGCAGTGACAATGCAAATCAGTGTAGAAACAGCAAAACCGGCCGTATTTGCAGTCAGTGGGGAGAAAGGAAGGGACAGGAAGCGGAAGGAAGGCGGCCACAAGTTAAGCCCCTAATTCAACACTTCACAGGCCATTGGTAAACAAAATTTAAAGGTTTCGGGTAAAGGAAACGGGGAAACAAGGGCAAAAGTGTGAAAATATGATAAGAAAAGCCACCACTACGAGATTTGAGGGGGAATTAGGAAAGAATTTGTAAAGGCCTATTTCAGTCACATGAAAATATGAAATAGTCCTTTTGCAGACCAGCACGAAATCTGCTATTTGGTAAAAAGATTGAGAAGTCGGCCCGACAAGCCGGGGTTGGGAGTTAACAGCAGCACGACACGTAGCAAACCCATTGGTGATTAGAAATGCGATAAAAAAAGGTAGAAAGTCTGTGAAGAAGGCGTAAGTCGGGGCGTCCCCGCCTTACATAGTAACACACACTGTTAGAAGAAATGCGGAGAATCGTAGCGCGCTCTTATAAGTCTCCCATTTAACTTCCCGTTCTCCGTTTTTTCCAGCGATGTCGAGTTGAATGCGACCAAAACTCTCGAACCGGCGAAGAAGTGTGAAAGGTGGCAATCGAGGGGGGAACATGAGTGCAGGTCTCACTCTTTCCATGTTTGACTAGCCACCTTACCAAAGTGTGGCAGGCCACAGAAGGGGCACTTTTGAGGAGCCCTGAACGACTGTTGAAGGGAAAAGAGGTGGTGTGTTGCTGGTGTCAGTCCCTATTGGCAGAAAAGTCAATCTACTCAAAGAAAGGTTAGCATTTCACAACGCCAATACCCACTCGACGCTCTCCTCATCCCCAATGTATTCTTTCGACCAAGTGTACCGACTAAAGCGTCTTGATGGAAGGTGTGACAATGAACCTCTGAACGCTTGACCCGCTTTCCCCTCACTCAACCGCCTCGCTTTTGACCCTACTTGCAAAATAGACAGCTGATAAGCTCTGAAAGGAATGAGAGCAGAAAAGTAGACGTATTCTGTAAATCTCACCCATCCCCCTTTACTGACCATGGTTACCAAGGGAACAAAGCTTTAGAAGCGGGAATTTAGCCACCCGAAAGTGTACTTACACGCTGAAGTTCTGGACGCCTAATCCTTCCCGTAAACAACCACATTGACGTGATCTACTCTCACGATCAAGGTGGCGGCTTGAGGAGACGGACATCCGAGGCAGAGACAGGGAATTCACTTTTTCCTCGAGATGGGAGGTAGGAGGCATCACCTGCACGACTGATTCTGCCTGCCTCCGCCCTAAATTTGCCGGATTTCAGCGAGTGTCCAGCCTCGGTGACAGAGGCCAAGGCCGACGCAGCATCAAGCAGCTCGATTCTGTTTCCCTAGACATTCTTGTTAATCAAGTGCTACAAGAGTTAGCAACTTGGGGAACAGAAGAATCGTCACCGTAGAACATCATCTAGTCCCCGGGCCTAAGGGGGTTAAAAAGCCATATAGCAGGAACAGTCGCCGCGTGGCGCAAAATTGGAAATTCCGAGATCACGAGCAGATCTGATTGACGTATCAACGATGGCATTTGCACGTCTGGCCGAGAAGTCGAATCCATCGGATCATACCCCGTTGTCCCTCTCACTCTCTCTCTGAGTTGGTCGTCGTTCGTACAAAGGCGTATTCTTGCCGAATGACCGAGGCGAAGTACGAGGGAAGGGGCTTGGTAACTACACAATCTAACATTTTTTTCTCCTCTTCCTCTCCTTCCCTCCATAGCTGCGTCGTAAAGCGACTTTTTAAGGATTAACATGAGTGTGTGAAGTGCATTCTACTGATGATTCGTCGATTGGTCCGCTTCTAAAAGACTCGAGATATTGTGAAATAAGTCCAACACTGAGGGACTTTCTTCTGCACCACCAAAGTTGCCAAAAGACATTGGCGTAAGGGTAGGAAAGTGATAGAAGGGCTCAGATAATTTTCAATTTTCGCCTAAAAGATTGCACCTCGAGAGTAGAAAGAGAATGCGATTGCTAAAAGCTCAAACACTAACAAGTAGTAGGCTGCTTGGCCAACAAAAATTGGGTGAAGTAGGTGAGCGCTCGGGGAAGTTTGCCGAGATAAATTTAGCGACGGAGAGGTGAAAAATGACTCCTCGGCTATGACCTCCTTTCATCCAATTTGATGCAATTAAGCGTAATCAAGTGCGGAGAAGCTAAAAACGATACATTCTCCGCTGACAAATCACAGCCTACGATGTGAAATGAGGGGAGGGAGGAGTTGAAATACACCGACCCCCAATAAACCCAAGTCTATCAGGGTGGCACGAGGCAAAAAGAGGGCAGCGAGCATGGAGCGATGACGATAATGGAAAACTCTGGCAAATCTCATCAAGTGATCTATGCGCACTACGAGGCGACTCCTGTGCAGACGGGGCGAGTAGGCGGTGTGCATTCTACCCCATCAATTAGGGCCTTCTTCATTCAATTCAGTGGAATAAATTTAATTCTTCGTTGACAGCACTGATTCGCAGCATCGTAGGAGTGGCGGTTTGCCTTTCAAACGCACTTCACCGCCCACCACCACACCCTGGCGGTAATGCGTCGCCCACGAACACTTGAAAGCCTCTCTTGAGGCGGAATGAATGCACCCTTGTCGGCGGAGGTAGCCGCCAGTCAGGGAATACACGCCAAATGTCGTCTAAGCTGCTTCCACACGGGAGAGGCCACATACCGAGAGACAAGGAAAGCCGAACGAGTGGACTTAATGGACTTCCGGTTATTAGGAGTATAAGGCTGTGATCAGGCAAGTTTGAAGCCGTTGTCGAAGTCGAAGGCGAATGCGAAGGCCAAACTTTTACTCTTCTTCCATACAAGACCGACTTGACTGTGTGCTCGCCAGCGACTTTCGTTTTTGATAATTAACCCGCGTATTAACAAAAACATGACGATTTCGAGTGGCACAAGTCAAGTGCCAATACCGGCTCTGAGGAGTTGTAGCAGGGCAGGGAGACGAATGACCAAACAAACTAACTTTTATCCCATCAAAAAAGACCTGCTGACGAAAATATAAACAAAATGTCCTCTAACAATGATCTCTGGGTGACACAAAGCGCACACATCACGCTAGGCCTCATGGATGACCTTAAACGTTTAAGATACGGTTCAATGGTCGTCAAAAGTGCCTTTCATTCCATTCTAAACCTACCAAGGAGGTTGATGAGAATCGAGAAGAAGGGTTTTGCCTGTTGAGCCAGATAATTTTGCATCGGCAGTTGGGAAATTTTCCAGGACGCAAATTCCTGGCTCTTTTTAGTCATCGCCGATTTGAGGAAGCGATTGCGGTTGGAGAATTCCACGCCAAAAAAATCCAACTAGGAGAGAATGAAGGGAAAGAATGGGGGTGGGAGGAATGATGACAAATTGACAACTTACAATGGGTGTAGGGATGTCTTCGTTGTCCAATTCCTCATCAGGCATATTCACCATGATTCGGTGATCGTCCAGATCCACAACCCGGGTACGGTAGGTGATGTAAGGCTTGGCTTCCTTAAATGGAATCAACCACAATCATAACGGGATTCGATGCCTCCGTGTAATAAAGTCATGATTTGACAGTCTGGGACCTCAGAGTCACCTCCTCCGCCTTTAGAGTACAACTGTCCGCCACTTGACACTTAGTCCTTACCATTCTCGGGCGTGAGTCGAGTGACACCCGAGAACCCATGCAGCTTTAGCGGAGTTATCGTCCCGATCCGTGCTCTCACCATGCCAGTGGAAGGTGAGTCAGGAGTGTGGTGAAAAGAGTGGCTCACTAGTCACCTTCAGCTACCGATTTAGAAGTTTAATCCACCTACACGGCGTGGCAAAACCTATAAACACACGCACACACAGGCGCAAAATACCATCTGCATTTATTACGCCCCTAAGTTACGATAAGCGCCTTCACTTTAAATTAATGTTTTGGATGGTGAAATACTGTGTTGCCAAAAAAAAACAGGGATCAGAATCGCAGAAATTGCAACTTGAAAAGCCATTGTTTTTGTAGATAAGGCAGAGCGAGGGAAATGGGATTAGGAGGGGCTGAAACGCGATGAGACCACGTCTGGCAATGCGGTTCAGCGGCGGAAGCCTGATAAGACACATGCGAAAAGTGAAGGGGCCTAGAGGGTGTACTCAGTCAAAGACGTCTGCAGATGCACCGCTTCCCATCGGTCTGGACAACGGACTGGAGCTCGGTGATGGCAGGGGTGTTTACACTAGGAAGTCAAAGAATCATACGCTTGTCTGGCTCGATAGGATCTTATCGCAGTGAGACGTTGCACGACTTGGTGAAAAGGCAAAGTGGTGGAGCGACTGATATTCAGCTCAACTCGGGACTCGTTGGGTTGCCATGGGGAGAGTAAGTGTAAAGAACACAATGGATAATTCTACCTGTTCTCTATGACTGGTTTTAAACTCCATCTAACGCCACGTTGGCAAGTAGAAAACCCGACTTTTGGAGTGTCTTCAAGTGCGCAGAACCGTTGCGCCCCTTTCCTTAAACCGATTCCAGTAAAGACACGGGAATGTAATAAAATCGTCCATGACAGACGAGTTCTTATTTGGTGTAAAAAAGATTGACTTTACTCAAATACGCTTCAAACATTCTCTCACTCAATTGGAAAAGAAGTCTCTTTTACACCAACCAATTTGAGCATTAGCACTATTGTTGGCTGATGTAAGGCTGTCTGGACTCCAATCACGTCTGTCTCACAGATTCATGAAAGCACAGAGAATAAACCACCACCGATTAAAAAACCCGCCTCTAGTAGACTAAAAGACAGTAGCATAAGCCACTTACTTGGGTATTACACAATAAACAAAATTAATGTTGAATAGTCACTACCACTTTCATCCCATAATTGAGTCAACATAAACACGCACACAAACAACATTCGTGATAAAGAGTTAACATTCTGGTGACGCTAACTGAAAGAGGTTATGATGAGAACACGGGAGTGGAAATCATCAGCTATTCAGTTATTCAAGGGTATCTCTCTCATGACACTTCTTTTAAGTGAGGGGAATTTGAAGTCAAACACTTTTCAAGCAATAGAAAGGGTATCAATTGCTCACCTCGAACATACATGAGTGAATCCCGGCTATGAAGGGAACGGGAGACCTATCAAAAAAATAAAATATTAGCTTATCCTTACTCCAAAAACTGTAGCAATCTCCGTGATAGCACTGGATAGATTGGGGAGACCCTATTGATGAAGAAATAGGGCATCAGAGGAGTGAAAAGGACGGAATTTACCACGAGAGTGGGTAGAGAAGGGAGACTGCAGCAATGATACAGTAAGTTAGGCGTTGTCGACTCTTCGAGAAGAATAGAATACTCTTTTCCAAAAGCATACTAGAAGGCAATTCGGTTGAAATTTTTTTTACCTAGTAAAAATATCGATCCATTGCAGAGGCTCCAGTGATGAGTAGTAGTACTCGAAGGCCTTCTAAACCGCAAAAATATTAGGCACAGAGATAGGACCTACCAAAAAATAGGGGTGGGTGGATGTTGGAATGGGCAAACGGATATCCTATAAAGGGATACATTTCAATTATGGATACACGTGGTTGCGTAGGCTTATGACCCAATGAAACGCATGACCTTCAGGCGTATAACAACAACAACCAATGAAAACATGAAAGGGGCGACTTAGCCAATAAGGTGAAAGCGGGAGAGTTAAAACGTGCGTCATAGAAGCGATGAGCAGTGACTGGGTTGCAGGCGCAGACTCAAAGAAAACATGCGTGAGCAGGAGAAGGGTGGGTTACGCAATCTCCTTCTCTCCATGTTTTCTATTTTTATTATATTAGCAAAATGTTAAGTACTTTTCTGATCTATTTGGAGTCGATGAAACTCACTCGACGATAAGAGGTGTCTTGGGACATACTGGAGCCTGTATGCCAGTACTGCAAGATCAATATTAGGGAAAGTTTAAGGTATACACAATTTGTCTTTAGGATTTTTCACTCAGGAAAGGATACTAGGGGCTCTTCCCCCTATCCCTTTTCCTAAATTCGACCTGGCTAATAAATGAACGTTAGAAATGGGGACCTTGCTCAAGCAACCCCTTCCGATGGAAGACCATTTCACGAGAAAAAATATGACCCTCCCTTTGAAATCAGCAAACTACTACTGGGGTTAGGCTCTTTCGACGCTTCTGTAGGCTACACAGTTACCGCCTTGGAGACTTATAAGTATACCATTTCCAAAACAGGTGTCATGTTGACTATGAAACCACATAATAGCATCAAGGACACTGAACAACTTTACAAGGCGCATGCCACAAAAGAATCGAGAGGAAGTTTAGGAACGATTTCTCTCCCCCCTTTTTGACGAAAAAGATCGGCGGGCCTCGGTTAGCGATGAGCGTGGCAATCGGAAAAATTCCGATAATGGCGGCAAAAAATCGATATTTTCGAGGCACCACTTCACGCCGGCAGCGGACTTCGTCATCGGCAGGAGAGCCGAGGCTGCCTCGTGCCTCGTCGTCGTGCCGAATCACACAGTCCACGCCGGTGATTTCGGGTGGGTTGGCAAAAATCGAGAAAGATTTTGGGGAAGTCGGAAGATTGGTCTGCAAGGCGCCACTTTCAAAGATAATGACGCCAAACAGGTCGGTGTATGCGTTGCTTATTTCAACGGAAAAGAGAAGTTTGCGTAGTCTATATATGGGAGCAAATGTAGAGAACTCCGTCAGATTTTAATGTGCTATCAGGGGATAGAGACGAATACTTTGTTCTGGTGGAGCTTGGCATTCTGTCTTATTCGAAAAATTCAAAGGAAAGTTACTGTTTTTCATAGATTGCAACTGAAGTAACACTTCTGTTTCGCACAACCATAAATATTTAAAGTGCCCAACATAAAAAGGACGAAGATTGTGGGTTACAAAGCATTTGGAGAGAAAAGAGCTGCTGGAATCTTCTACGAAGTCGTTAGCACACATCGTACCAAATTTAGACAGCGGATGGGATTTCTTCAGGGGTTCCCCAAAAAAATTCCCTTTAACTTGATCGCTTGACCTACTCTGTAAACGTCTCACTTGAAGCGCTCTCACGAGATGGCTAGTATTCTCTGTCAGCATTAATATGGCCTCAATGAAATCTGTTTACAATGTGATGACCGTGGAAATCTTCGCCGTCACACCTAGTAGATGTTTCGGGGTAGACCTTGTCAAACCTTGTCAAACGATTCCAGACCGTCCCCAGCGTGCGGGCGATGGGACAACAACGTGCGATCAAATTTTAATCCAACAACGACGAAGTGTTTCACAGCTTCAGCCATTGAGGGAACAACACGGCAACCACCACCATGAGGAGGTTCTATTTGAGGTTGAGGGTATGACAGTTGTTAAATAATAACATTTAAACATAGACTTTGTCGGCAATTTATCCCCAAAAGTAGTATGAAATTACAGACAGGCACTCTAACAAATGGACTTGAAGAAGGGAAAGCGGCGCGGCCTCAGAAACCCCAACGACGATCTACATGGTTAAGTCAAGTATTTTAGCAAAACCCTCGACTAGCTTAATGCAAATACTACTCGTACCGTCAAGAAGCGGAATGAGAATGAAAGTGAAGATTAGATTTTTAAAAGAATTTGTACCCACTACGCCTTCCTCCGAAAAAAAAAGATTGGAGTAGCGACTAAAAAAGGAGGCCTATTTTAAGAGGAAAGGAAGAGAGTCACAACGGTTGATTGTGTCTCGAAACTTCATCCACTTGACTCAGATTTTCTACAGGAGATTTGTAGAGAAGAGTTGATCGAATTGGAGACTAGCATAACGAAATATGGGTTTTATAGACAAAGCACGAGTCAAGATAGAACTGGTTGGAGAATGTTTAGCAAATTAATGAAAAAGTGCTAGAATTAAGGCTTCGAGAAAGGTCGTTGAGGTGGGATGATTTGGTGGATGAAAATCATTCAACCGAAAATATGGAGGACGGAGAGAGAAACAATGGGAATGTTTGGAAAAAGGCAACAACACTCCGACTAAGTTGCGTTACGGAACTAATTAAACAGTACAGAAAAACCACCGGTAATTTCATAACTCCAGACGCTTCACTCCTTTCGCGCGAAACCTAAGCTGAGATCATGATGAATAAAAAGTATGACTGTCATTTCAACAAGAGTTGGGCACGTGTCTCACATTTCTCTCGACGCCCAAATTACCACTGTAATGAAAAGATTTTTAGTAAGCCTTTGAGAGACTGTAAAGGAGATTAATGTGATAAGCACTAAGGAAAATAATGCACGGGAGGTGAAAAAAAGAAAGAATAGGAGAAACAGAAATGATGACAAGGCATTAAATAGAAAAATACTATGGGAATGGAGAGACACCCACAGGGGCGAAAGCGAAGCGAATGACCAAACCACCGAAATAACAAAAGTGTGGATTTAAGAAGAAACGAACGATAATGCTCACAGCTTACCGAGGGGAGATTACGGGCTTGGGGTTGCTAAAACAATTCATAGATACCCAAAAATCCGGTCTACATTTCGGGGTTGAAATAAATGATAAACTCGTAGTGAGATAATTACTAAATACAATACAAAAAGATATGGAAAAATATTTGATATGGGAACTTACCGCATCTGTGACCTGTGGAATGGGGTATGGAATGGAAATGGCATTCTTCCCAGCTGACGGAGGTTTAATGGCTTTAAGCTTCGTAACAAATTGGTTAAGAGTGGGAAACAGTTCAGATTTGTATAAATCCTTTGACTTAATTTCCTCCAATAAACGATGAAAGCAGTCAAACCAAGGGAGATGACTATAAGCGATCTCAGGATAGAGAAAGAAATTACCTGGTGAAACAAATGAAGGTGTCGTCTAGAGTTTGAAGACAGTGTGCGTACTCAGATCGACCGCTATTGTCTGTGAAGAGGAGAACGAAGAATTCGGAGCAACGAGGACTAAAATGGTTAGGTTAAGATAGGAAAGGAGTAATACCTACCTTTTACAACACCCTAGTGCAAATTCGATAATGCGATTGACAAGTTCTGGCCGAATTGGTTTAGGAAATAAAAACTTGGCTAGAAAACAAAGTAATGGAGAAGCTAGGAACCGCAAAAGAAATGGGGAAGAGAAAAATAGACAAAATAAATGAATAAAAGCTGGATATAAGCAGTAAACAGTAATGGATAAAGGATGTGAGTTCACGGGGGGGGAAGTAGGGATTGTTAATGAAGGGGAATCCAGGCGACAAACAAAGAAGGAAAAATACTTTAGCCCCATGAAATAGAAGTATCACGAAACGGTGAAAAATGAAACAAAGTACAACTCACTCCGTTCAGTATCGCTTTTATATATAACAAAGAAGTTGAACAAGCTGTCGGCATTGCTAAAAAAACATATGATTAAATGAATAGCAAACCGAGTAGTCAAATCTATCATCGCAACGCTGAAGACCAATCAAAACACTGGGAAGAAAATTTGGTTTTGGCATTGTTACAGGAATTATTTAAAACAGGCACGATATGATCAAGATAGTAGTTTGCCACGAGGTAAAAAAAAACTTATTTTTTTTGGGCGAGGGAATTTTTTGCAATTATTAAACAGTACGCTAAAGGAGTAACTTGGCAGGATATTGCATTATGTAAGTAAGACTATGCGTTCGACATCTATTCGCGCAGTTACCTTAAAAACATCTAAATATTGCGGTCGACATCAGCCTGCCGACATGAATACTTTGATTTGGCTGCTTCAAAGCCTCGGGGTAAATTCATAATAATTAGCGAAACAAATTTTTGATTGCGGAAAAACCTCTCCATAAGGACTCACGAGCACACTCCCTTAACATGTAATACAATCGCATTCCATGTGGAGACATACTATCAGTCGCAACCAGGTTAAATGTATCGGAGTTGACATTTCAATATGTAACAATTACATATAATGGCTTAATTTTTTCAGTGTCATTTCCTGTGGAATAAGGTCATCCCTGTGGGCTTCTCATTTTTCTCCAAATGGATGCTGAAGTTCTGTCATCTGTCTCTTATATTTTATGACAACTCGAGATTTAAGTTGCAAGTGTCCTGTAAACTGCATTAATGTTCAATCAGACTGTTTATTAGGAGCCTCCACCGCTAAAACATTTAAGCATTTTTTCCACAATGACGTCTTTTGTTGCGCTCTGATTTATTTTTCACTGAGTTATGAAATTCTGTAAGCTAATTGGTTTTGGGCTTTCGGGACTAAATTAAATAGTTAAGGGCCTGCACCATTGGCCAATCAGAAGCGCCTTGCCATGTCTCTACAATCGGAGGTGGCAAAGTTGGTGAGTCTTCTGGTTTAGACCGTTTGATTCCTGTAAAAGCTTATTGTTGACAAACGATTTTGCCTCTGTGAGCCATTAAAAAAATTTTCTCATTGATAAATAGCTTCTTGAACTACGTGGTCCGTGTTTCATCTGGATATATTCCCCAAGTCTTTACTGGCATGCCTACTTTACCCAAATTTTTGGGAAATGAGAGAATTTCTGTATAGTGAATGTTTTGTTGCCTGGTCACTCATCTGCCTTACACCTGATTTGCTAAGGTGTCGAGGTCCTGCAATTTCTCGTAAGGATTCTGCTCAACCTCATTTGGTCGGCCCATGGCGTTGCTGATTCCTTGTGTTTGCCGATAGTGGATTGAGTTGGGGGTTTATGAAAACACGTTCAAATTGACTCACCACTTTTTTGTAATGCCGTCCATTCTCAAGTCAACAGGGACTTCTCTCACAAGTTCATTATTTCCTTGAATTGTTTTTAAACTATCATCTTATACCTTCTAACGATTTTGCTGAATCGTGAAGGCATGAAATATGTATGGAAGGCTTGCTGAATTGTGCTATGCGGTTAGATCGTAAATTTGACTTTTTGCCACAATTCTGCTTTTTCCAATGTGTACGTTTATGCTTCGGGGGTCCAAACGTACACGTCGACTGTGGGCCAAAACTCTAATGCGAAATTTATTTACGTTTTTTGTAGCATATTCCCCTCGATCTACCAGTTAACGCTGACGAGAGTTGGGAGGTTCAGTTGTGAAGGCGGACGAGAGCTTTCTAGTCTGATGAGCGATGCTTCAGTGTCACCTCGCACTTCTTGCTATCATCCCTGTCGATTGCAAATGGTCCGACAATTAACCATATAATGTCTGGTAAATTTCTAAAGGGAGTCGAAAGTACACTGCCAACTTACGCTAAACACTAACCTGAACGAAGTATTGACAGTAATCGGAAGAGATGACAATAGCGAACTCCCGAGTGACATTGAAGCATCGCTCATCTGACCAGAACCCTCTTGTTCACGTTCGCAACTGAATCTTCTAACTCCCGTCAGCGTTAACTGGTAGATTGAGCTAAAAAATACTACTATTATCGCGAAAGTATACTAAACAATAGCCTCAACGGGGAATTGACAATAACTTACGTTGGGAAAATATTCAAGTCAAATCGGAGTCGTTTAGAACTGAGGAAATGGTCTTAGTGCTAGACTTAGTGACACTTTCTTGGTCGCCTTAGTTGCTGCTAATCGAGATGCCAGGAAGTTTCCATGATGAATATTTTTAAATCATGTGGCGTTGTATTACCGCCCACTGGAAACGAATTTGATACACCCCATCAGGAGACCCCAGCGTATTTCGTTAGACGCGGTGGTTGACGGCAAACTATTCATTTGAATATGCCTCTGAAGCGCACTCGATCTATCCGCTAACGCTGACAGGCGTTAGGCGACTCCTAAAACATCCGATCTTGACAATCTTCGGTTGTGTAGGCGGACCATAGGTTTCCCGTCAGATAGGCGATGCCTCAATGTTTGCCTCTTTCATTAATTGATCTGTTCTTAATGTTGAGGCGAGTTGAAGTCATGTGAAGAGACTTCAGTATAGTTTCTCTGTTTCATAATCTAGACATACATTGGCATTTAGGCGCCGGACCAAGCAGTAATCTGATTGTATATCAAGAGAGATGTATGAATGTGGAGAATGGAAAGCATATTACCTAAAAACGTGGAGCAAATTCTACTCCTCTAAGTGTCTTCTATTCCATTCTGAGCTCGGATCGGTGTGGAGGCTGTTCACTTATGTTTAGAATAAGAAAAGGTGTTGCACTCTGATTAAGATAATGAGGATCATATCCCGAATTTTCAGCCACCAGAGGAGCGACGAAAAATAAGCGAATTGATTCAAGCTAAGGAGAATGCGGAGGAGAACAAAAATGGCGCTAAACCGGACACTTCGACATCGTGGATGTATGAACAGCCGAAGCGCAGTTCGGAAGATTTTCTACTGGGTAAAGCCATTCGTAGCCTGGAGGAGTTGGCGGAGATCAATCGCGATCAGGAGGAGGAGACACCGACACAACGTCTCACCCGGCTCGACATGGAGGCCAAGTTTCGCGAGGATCCACTAAACCTCATGCGGTGAGTCTTATTTCCCCCTCCCCCCCCGTCTCTTTCTCTCTCGCTCTGTCTCATTGCTCTTTTTTCTTTCCTCTTCACCCTCAACTTCTCTCCCTCCCGCCGTACCTAATCATCTCTTTCTATGCTTTAACAGGCGTGGCATCATACTTTGCGGACGTTTTGCCCTATTTCCTGCCTTTTTTCATTCCCATCTCTATTACGTTTTTAAGCTCAACTTCCGTGTCTTCGCCGTTGGTTTCGGCAACGATTTGCGGTAATCTCCGCTAATCTATCTTCTCGCCTCCCTTTCACAACTCTGTTCATTTTCGCCATAGGCAACACGAAATGGACAAGAGAAGTGCGCTTTTGCAGAACACGGCGAGGATGAAGAAGTTGCAGCGATTGGTTCGTCACCTTTGTTTACGCCTCACCTCTTTAGATTGAGCTGCAGAACCACATGAAAGAGAAGGCGGAAAAGCGGAAAGAGAGGAAGAGAAGGAAGGATCGGGATAAAAATAAACGCAGACGGGTGTCTGCGTCGTCGTCGTCATCGTCCACTGGCTCTTCGGACGACGATGCCATTTTAGAGAAGTTCATCAGTCTTATAAGAAATTCTGATGGAGGGGAAAAGAAAAAGAAGCGAGTCGAGATTGAGGAAAATCAGAACATGGAAGACAAAAAGGAGCACCACCATCATCATTCCAAGAAGAATAAAAAGGAAAAGAAGAAAAAGAAGGGGAAGAAAAAGAAGATAGAGGAATCGTCTTTTTATGAGAGTAAGTTGTCTTCGAGGGAGACCTCTCCGTCGAGAAAGTCAGCAAATTCGCTGACCGTAGACTCTTCACATCGGTCCACTGAGCGAGGAAGACGCAAATCCCCTTCGAGATCCCCGGCGAAGAGTGCTGACAGCAGATCGGCCGACAGGAATCTGCCTCAGTCAAATTCCGAGTCACCGAGATATAATTCATCCGCCAAGCAGCCCACAGATCAGCTGCCCCAGAGCTCCTCTCACCGCACGGACAGTCGAGGACGCCTTAGGTCGAGGTCGCGATCCACGTCCACATTCCAATCGGAGTCGGGGTCGCGGAGGAAGCTTCTTGAGAAGCCTTCAAACCGCACAAATGACCATGTCCGAAGTCGGTCGAGACGGAGATCCAGATCGAGGTCGACTCCGAAGTCGAGGTCGCCCTGCGCTGCATCGCGTCCGATTGCCTCGCCAAGGTCTCGTTGGCGTGGTCAGGGGCCCTCGTGGAGGAGCAGGAGGAGGTCGAGGTCTCCATTGTTGGCGCGAGGTCGCATAGCTGACGACCACGGTAGTTGCCGAGGCGGTGGCGGTGTTCGGCGCCGCACACAAGAGGAGATGGCAGCGCTGAGGGCGCAGATGGCAGCGGACGCGAAGGAGCGTGAGGCCGAGCGGAGCCAGCGTTTTGAGCGCCACCGCGCGGAGACGGCGAGGGAGGAGGCGGTGGAGGGCGAGGCACGCGCCACACATGGAGCCTCCTTTCTGCGTACACTCACTCTAGACCATGTGGCCTCCACGTCAGTTGAAGAGGGGGTGCAGAGGAAGGCCAAGTCGAGGCAACGGGGCGGCATGGACGAGAACTTTTTGAGGCGATGAGGCGGCGTCGAAGCTTCTCTGTCGCCCTCTTTGTCTCCTCTCTGACTTTCCTTTCCCCTCCCAGTTTGTGTATGTGTTTGTGTAAATAAAACTCCTCCTGCCTGCTTCCTGTCTCACGCCGACGCCTCCTCCACGAGAGGCGTCTCCAACTCATGCGGACCGCGGGGCCCGCGGAGGCGGCCTCAGGCACGCGTGAGGCAAGGAAGTTGCTCTCGCGTCTCTCTGTGGGTTCTCGTGGGAAGTGGGTGACAGACGTGGCGGGGGAGCGCTTTTGAGCTCGGCTGATGCAGTGCCATCGGGAGTCACCACCGCCACGGTCGAGACGCGAGAGGAGGTGGGAAGGTGGCCGCAACGCCGAGGCGCTGCAAACGCTGCAGTCTACCACACGCCATCGTCTCCCCCGCCAATCGGCAGGTGTCAGTGAGTCCCTCCACGGACCGTCTACTCCTCTCCTCTCCTCCTCTCCTCCTCTCCTCTCTTTCAACGTCCACCTCCAGAAGTCTCGTCGTGAGTTGCGTAGTGGAATCGGCTCGGAAACTGATCCTCCTTCAAGCGAGTCCGTCCGCTGGACCGTCACCTGCTCCTCCAACCCTGTTGCGCAGGCGCTGACAGAAACGCGGCCCCGCGGAGTTGAGCCGCCGTGTCGAGGCAGTGCACCTCGACGCTGCACCACACGTCTACTCTGTGGCGCTTAAGTACGGCGCTCGGTGCACCGCCAGTTGGTGTGACAGCGTCCCCACACCGCCTTTGCCTTCCGCCCCGTGTGGGGACGGACGGAGGCCCGGAGTTGGGCCAAGTGTGTGAGCGAGTGAGTGGGTGAGTGACGACTGAGTGCTCTGCCACTTGTCACATCGTCATCCACTGGCTGGTGGCTGCCATCTCGGTCGCGTCCAGCGGAGGTGAGAGTCCACACGCCTCAGAGGCGTCCCCAAATGGCAGTAATTCCCACTTCCCTCTTCTCCTCTTCTCGCCATTCTTGTCTTTCCATGTGGGTGATTAGAACATCGACACGTTGATTTGGGCAAGCGTCCACTGTCGGTTCATCTGCCGATTGGTCTGGTCGTAAAAGCAGTCGCCATGGTGGGAGCAACACAGAGTATCGTCTGCCATCGCACTCTTTCAAATCTCGGAGGTGGGACTTGGGCTGAGGGCGGCACGACGGGCGCTCGGGCTGTGTTCGTTTGTTGGGTGGAGACGGCGAAAGCCTCGGGCACGGCGCTGGACCGTCGTCTGTTGGCACAGCCCATGCAATTTTACAGTCGCTTCGAGGGAATTGTTGACACACACACACACAAACTTGACGTGAATTGATCTGCGCGACTCTGCTGTCCTCTCTCGCAACCGCCGCCCTCACGACAGGTCGCGCCCTCGGGGCGGGGTTGCGTTCTCCGCAAACAGACAAATTCAATTACGCCACACAGCGAAGCGCCTGTCTGTGGCGTAATTGGCAAGGGGAAATGGAGAAAAGCAAGAGACAAGTGGCGTCGTGCCTAGTCAGTCGAGGGTCCAGCGTTGGAGGCTGCGTCGACCTCATCCCCCTCGTCGCCCTCGCCTGGCCACCAAGCCACCAAGGGGGCAGAGTACGAGGCTTTCCAAATCGAGCGTCGGCAGGAGAAGGGGAAAAGTAAAACGAGGAGGAAGAAGAGAAGAGACGGGCAGGTGGTAGCACCGTCGTGTCGTCGCGGTTGGGGGAAGAAGAGGCTCCTCAATCCCTCCTCACCGCTGGTTTCCCCCCCCCTTCCCCCCCCCCCCTCCTCGGCCATCAGATAACAGCGCAGTCGAGAAGGACAGTGGAAGAACTGCGAACTCCAATGAAATTCCTCCTCTGGGTGCGGAGTGTCGGTACCCACGTCGGTAAGGCCCTCCGGGGAACAGGACGATGCGGCGGAGGGGAGATGGCCAAATGAAGGTGCGTGGGAAACGTCCATTTTGGCGGCCAATTCGTGACTTCTTCGGCTTAGGCCTCCCACATTCTGGCAGGTCGGGCGGACGGAGATTCCATATGATATTTAGATCTAATTTTTCCTCCTTCTCGGCTCCTCCTCCTTCTTCTCCTCGGCCTCCTCCTCGTCCCTCCCCCTCCTCATCGGCTCCTCCTCGACTTCTCCTTCCCCTCCTCGGCTCCTCCTCAGCCTCAGCCTCAAACTCCTCCTCCGGATTTTTCATTTTTCGCTTGCGGCAATGACGGCGACAAATGCAAAGAAATGCTTTAACTTGGCAGAATGAACATTCGCCGAAGATTTGAGCCCTCCCGTCATCATTATCTTCTTCTTCCTCTTCTTCACTCCCCACTCGACTTTCAGGTCTTTTAAATGACGCCTTGTCTACTCACTTCCACACACAAACACGTTCTTCTAGGCGGAGGTTTCCCCACTCACCAAAAGGTGGGTGATCTGAGCATAGAATTTCCAGGCGGAGGCCTCCTCCGCCTTGCTCGCCTCCTCCTTCCCCTACCACCTCCAGGCGGTGGCGGTGCCGCCATCCCATCACCGCCTGCTAGCCAATCCCCCTTGCTTGAAGGGGCAAATGGAGTCTCAGCTGGGCTCACCGTCCCTCCACCGCGAAATTTTAGGCTCTCTCCTGATCAAGTCTAAAAAAAAGCAATTTATCCTTCAGGAGTGGCACTTGGGTTTATTATTATCGCGGGTTGCACAACCACTTGACGAGCGCTTGTCTATCAAAGGATCTACGCCACGACCTCGTTGAGCGTTTAACCATCGCGTTCCGCCACGCGGAAAATAAACTAAAGGCAAAATTATGTGGCAGGCTTTGTGAAAGGCAGTTGGGTGAAAAAAAATCTCCCTGATCACCACCGATTCCCGCCTCGGTGGGTGCTGAGGACGACTTAATGCCAACGTAGCCGAGGCGAATTCGCGCCTTGTTTTTGGCGCCAACTGAGTGAAGCTGCCCAAAAACCCTCCGCGGGGGCTCTGCGGTGCCACCTCCCGCGTCCCCGTCCGCCGCCTACGTGGAAGCTCGGCACTGGTCTCCGCGTCTCGTAGTCGCCTCGGCGGAGAGCGATGCCACCGCCCACGACCGCCACGAGGACGTGAGAGGTTAATCGGCGCCCTCCCCCCCCGAGGGGATTTTTGTCACCCCTTCGGGGGGCGTTTGGCCCCCGGGCCGCCTCCCCCTCCCGTCAGCCCCACCGACAGGCAGGACGACGCCGCGTCTGTCTGCGGTCTCCGCCCGGGTGCGCAGCTCGGACCTTCAGACTCTTAGGAACCGGCGGCGTTTTTAAGAAGTGCAAATGCTTAAACATAAAATCATCTTTCTCCTTCTGCATCCCCATTACCCCACATCGCATTCCTCGGTTCCGCTCCGGTGGTTCGCACACTGCTTTGTTCAAATCGATGGAAATGAATACGTTTCTACGTCTTCTTCTTCCTCCTGCTGTGAATTTCATTTTCTAAAAGTACTTTGGCTCCAATTGCTCCCATCACTGCTCCGATGTGACGAGATGTTGATGCCGAATGTGGCACTGTCTCCTCTCGAACGACAGTTGCGGAGGCGGAGGATTGATGGCATCTAAATTTGCAACTCCTTCTCATATCGGTGTATCTGCCCTGCTGGCCGTGGAGAAGGCGGACTGGGAGGCATTTGACGCTCTGAAGGCGGTTCCGCGTGCAGTTTCAACGAGTGTTTCTCCTTCTGAAGGAATCTGCCAGCAGATTGAGATGGCATTGAAGAGGAAGGCGCTCCTTAGCCCTTCCCTGCTCCTGCCGTCTGCTGGGCAGCGGGGCGGCGGCGCGGCGTGGAGACGGAACTTGCCTTTCAACGCACCTTGGGGGGGGGGGCGAGGGCGGAGGGGGCTGAGGGGTAGGCCAGTTTTCACTCAAAACCGTGTCGAAGAGAACGTCGAAGAGCGGCGAAAGGAGTCGAATGAGATCATGGCCTCAACTGCTAAAGTCTTTTAGGTGAGAACGCCGAAATGGGCGTCTAATAAAAAAAAAAAACGAAAAGCCCACTTTTTGACTTACGACTTAACGCCAACGACTGAACAAATGTTATGTGCCTTTTCCAAGAAAAATTTTCAATTTTTTCGAGTTGATAAACTCATTCGAAGTCTTTCTTCCATACAATTCGGTGATTGTTCTTAATTTTTTTCCCGACAATAATTCTTATTTACGAAAAATGTGATATTTTCGGGGGGTTGTGGGTGAGGGGGAGGGGGGGAAATATCGGCGGATATGCTGGAGGGTGTGGTTGAAATTTCCCAGTGTCGATGCCAAGTGGAACTCCCTTGGTCGTCATGCAGCAAAACTGCGTCGAGCCGGTGGAGCAATGCTGGTTGCCTTTTTCCTTTTTTTTTTCGCCCCGATTTCTCCACTCGGCCTGTTAGTTTGCCTTTTGGGGCGGAATGATGGACGTTTGGGGCGTTGGGCGTTCCATCCAGTCCTGTCGATGGAATTTCGGCTCAGCGGTGTGTGTCCCGCTGCCGTGTTCCTATCCACCCACTCGCCTCGCCGTCCCCCATTTTCATTCAAAGCCGACTTTTCATCACGGCGTGGTGGTGGTGTAGAAACGGCGACGGTCGTCTGCAGATGATTCGTCGTCGTCGTCGTCGTCGTCGTCGTCGTGGGTTTCCATGCAGTTTTGTTTACTGTCCGCGGATGTTTTTTAAACGCGGCGGTAGACGCATAGCGAGTTTCGTGGTTTGGATCTATGAGGGCGCCCACTCCCCACAGCTCTGCCTCCAGGGGCAGGGGAATGGACATTCCTCCAAAACACCTCGGGTGTCGGAAGAGAACACGTCGTCTTTGCGATCTACGGCTGAACACGCAGGTTGGGATGGTTCGAGGGCATCGCCGGCCTTCGGATTCTCTGGTCGGAGTCATCATAGCATCAAAATGAAAAGGATCGGCGGTGGAAGGAGGAGGCGGGGTGGAGGCGCCCTCAATTCTCTGGCCACACCGGAATAACCTGCCCTTCCACCTAGACAAGTGACTATTACCTCGAAAACTATCAAACGGGCGTTGCGTGAAAATGAAAAAAGGGCACAATTTTTCGCCTCATTCGTTGCATTCAAGCGAAATGGCTTCCATTAGGATCTACGACTCTTCGTCAACGACTGAACAAGTCAATTCTGCAATTTTGACAAAAGTATTTAATTTTAGACCTACTAAACCACTGAAAGTCCTTCATAATATCTGTCTGTGACTATATTTTATCTCCTCTCATAAAAAAGTGCTTCGCAGATCACGAAAAAGGGTGGTATTCTGGAAGAAATATCGGGTGGATAGGAGAGGCGGATGCAGTTAAAATTGCCCGGCGTGGAGGAAAGTGAAAGCTTCCCGTTGGCCGTCGTCCATCGTTGTTGTCACACGGTGATGCTTACACCGGGACGAGTTTTCGCCTCCACCCGCCCCGCCGCGACTCCGCCGCCGTTCGGAAGGAAAGGAGAATGGCAGACGCCCCGGACATTCCGCCACAAACGCGCGACGATTCATAACTTGGCCTCGTGCCAGTAAAAGGTAGACGAGGCAGGTCGCCCCTTGTGTTGCCGCGCCAAAAGGCCGGTTTTTTTTCATCACAAGGTGGTGATTTGACGTAAAAACTGGGCAGTCGAGTATTGCGAGGGAAGCAACGAAGCGGCGCACCTCTTCTTAAAGCGGACAATCTTTCATCTGCGGTTGATTCTAATTTTTTTTTTCGCTTATTTACTGTAAGCAGAATTTTCATCACCATCTCAGCCAATTAGACCCACGTTCACGAAATCCACAGTCGCTGTCCGTAAATTTCTCCTCCTCCTCCTTCGCCTCGGCTTCGTTCCTTCTCCTCCTCCCTCCTCCTCCTCCTCCTCGGCTTCTACTTCTCCTCTTCCTCCTCCTCGTAATCAACATGAGTCGGTGTGACTTCCACGCAGCGAGGCGTTTTCGACGAAACTCATCAAACTCCCTTTTATTCGCCTGGTGAAAATAGATGATGAATAAGTATGTGTAAAATATGTTTGGTTCCCGTCTAATTTCGGTGGAAAAATAAAGTATAAGTGGGATACGGACACAGAAAACTTATAAGAAATTAGTACGCAGTTTAGTTTCAATATTTACAGAACAAACAAATTCGATGCATTTCACAATGCATTCGTCGCAGTTGAAAGTGAACGCTGACTAAACTCAGAGGCCCATTTCAGGGTTTCCAGCCTACTGCTTCCTCTCTTCCGCGAGTGATGAAAGTAGACAGACCATTGATATCCAGCCTGAAGCGTTTTTCTCGTTATTTTCTGTCGAAGATGGGGAAGTCAGAGGACAGCCAGTCGATTCAGGAAGGCTCCACACTTTTCACACGAAAATTACCCCTCCTCGTGGGATCATCAACAATGATGGCGCTGGCAGTGAGGCTGTTTGTCGAGTCAGTTTTGTGCTCAAAAAATCCGGAAAAAAAGGTGTTTGCGCAACGAAGTGATGTGAATTTTATTTCTACCATTTTCGGGACGCCGTCTGTCTTATCTTGCACTTGTGACGATGGAAAGGAGATGCAGACGAAGCTCGTGGGGCGGCGTGTGGCGCCGGACGATCCCCGCGGCCTTGGAGACGAGATGAGGCGCGGAGGTGTAGAAGCGGGACCTGAACGGAGTCGACGTTTGCGCACCGCAGGCTGGAAGGGTGGAACAGACACGAAATCACCGGCAGAGGGAAGGAGAAAAGAGCATTTCCGGTGGTTTGCAGGCTGACTTTCCTCGTTAGTAGAGCCGTTATGCTAAGAAAGGTGTTCTTCACATCATTCTTGCTAAATTTAATCCGCCTCCTCCTCCACCTCCTCGATTTGTCACACAATTTTCGCGGAATCTCGGCAAAAGCCCTGAGATTCTCTGGATGTCGCGGGACACCCAGCACATTCCCACCGCTCGCTCTGAGAGCAGAGGCGCAGTGTGTGACACCTCAGCGGTTGCCAGTAACTCCAGCTGTCAGTCAAATTAAGCAGCGGTTCTCCCTTCTGGCCGTTAACCAGATTCCTGATTTTCTCGCGCTTTCCGGTTAAACTTTTCCCTTCCACGGGTGCATTTGCACCGGCACAACCCGCTTCTCCATCTTCGCGTCCATTTGTCCGTCAGCCCCCAATGACCTTTCATGGTTTCAGTCTTACGGAGTAGTGAAGATCAGCTCGTCCCCGTCCCATTTCACCCCTCGTCGTTTCATTCATTCAACTCTATGCGAAGGCTCCTGTCCTCTCTCCCCTTTCTTACTTCCTTGAATCCACAAATCCAACTGGTCCTTTATTCTTTGTGTCGGTGTATTTTAGTTCACATATATGCCTATCAAACCGATGGTGGCTTATTTAATTTCAGTAGTCTGTCCACCACATTCTCATCCCTCCATCAGATCAATAGATCGATTAGCAGATTTCATTCGTGATTCGATCAGACGCTTTATTGAACCGCTGTTGTACGAAATCTACCATACATCGCTTTAGTTGACCACCAAATCAGTGAACCCACTGATTGACTGGACTGGTTGACACTTTGATTATTTCATCCCCTCAATGGATTTTGAAATGGATGAATTAATTTGCGTTTTCACAAAAAAGTGCCAACTTTTCCTTCATCACCTGCCCGATTGACAAATCAATTTACCCTCTGATTGATCAAGTGGGAGAAAAAGCGCCTCTAACACTCATGCTTAAAAGTCTCGAAGGCACGTGGGGTTTAACGCAAAACGCCCGTAGCGTATTTTTTCTCCTCAATAAGTCGGTCGCGTTGCTGGCGATTTGCTCCCCCTCCCCCCCCTCCGAGGCACGTGATTGGCTGTCGCTTCTTTCGCGCCAACCCCACGTGGGAGTCGTGGAAGCCGATCAGACGAAAGGTCCACTCGGCGAAGCCTTCGGGACTCCAAGCAAAATTGCCACCGTCGATCAGTGACAACCACGGGGAGCTGCGTCCTCGCAGCTCGTCTCACCTCGTCCGTTTCCTGCCGACCCCCGCGGCCCCCGGCCCACCCTGCGGGAAGGACTGAAAGGCGCACGCAAGCAGCGTCACTTCGACTCGGGTCACGTCAGTTCGAGCATGTGCCCCCGAAAGTCGGTTGGCTGGCAGGCAGGAGCAGGGATTTCCGACTCTCGCCCAGCCTCTTTTCCCCCTCCGGAGACGACCCCCGCCCCCGGCCCCCGCCTCGGCCCGCGCAGCCCACTCACGGTGGAGGGAAGCGGCGCGGGTCGGGAGAACTGGCCCTGCTAATTACAGGCAAAGGGGGAATTCTGGGGTTTTGCCTCTACACCTCTCCCAAGGTCCTCCCGCCCGGGGGAAGGAAGCTGTGTGTCAAAAACTGGCAACAGGAGTGATGAAAAGCATTTCATTTTGACAAAGTACAAAAGAAAAAGTGGTATCGTAATGTACAGAGCAGAAGAAAGGTGGGGAGACACAGAATGGTGTTGATTTGCCCGCCTATTTCCCGTTAGTTACCCTCATCTGAGCCTCTGTGTTCTTTTGCAATGTCACCTTCGCCTTCGCATTCTTCTCGTCTGAAGACGACGATGACTCCGACGAGGAGTCTGAGGAAGAAGAAGAGTTGGAAGAGTCTGAACTTGAGTCGTCATCGCTGCTATCCGATGAAGAGTCTGAGTCCGAGTCGGAGTCAGAATCGGAATCCGAGTCCGAGGAGGTGGAAGAGGAGTCATCTGACGAGTCCGATGAAGAATCTGAAGAACTCCCCGATTCCGACGTTTCCTCGCTCGTCGTCTCCTCTTCGCTGGAGCTCTCCTCCTCTTCCGATGAGGATTCCCGCTTTTTATTCATCATTTCCATCGCCTTCGTATTCTCCTTCTCATTTTTCTTCTGCATTGTGCCAATCTTCCTAACAACGGGGGAAAAAACAAACAAGAGGTGTAAGGCAGTTTAACGGAGGAGAGACGGTAGGCAAGGAAACCTGACGAGAGCCTCGTTTTGCTCACTCACTCGACTAAACCACGAATTACAATGAAGCAGTGATAGTGTGAAGTGATGAAGCGTCATCATAGGCATCGAGTGACGTTCACACGGGTGTCGTCTTGGCATCGGCAACGCGCCTCTTATTGGTGTGTCGAATTTCAAGTCTCTCATCGTATTCACATCTACTAATCCACACCAAGCGCAGCGCCCGCCTCCTCCACCATCACCGCCACCAACAGCAGACTAAGCTGAAGCATGCGCCACAGATCCGCCGCGCTTGCACCAATTTTCAAATTAGGCGCAAATTCAACTATTCTTTATTTTACAATTGATAACAATTTCATGAGTCGTGTGAGAAGTCGAAATTCGTTAGTGGCAGCGACAACAGAGACGAAGGAGGGGAGAGTCGGTAGGTGTGGACGCCTCTCTACTGACGATTGACTACTCTACTTATGTGGTCGTCCGGGATATTTTCCCTTTCGCGCGTCTACTGCGATGTAGGAGTACCTGAGATCGGGGTCCCGCCTCATGGGCTGACGCTTAGACGTTTTACTCTTCGTTTCTGTTGGCTTTTTCTGTTTGTGAGCCTTGTATTACGCCTATTTTCAGCAGAGTGCGATGTCGGCGACGAGGAAGATGAGGATGATGTAAAAAAGGAGGAGGAAGTAGATGATGATGAGGAGGAGGTGGAGTAAGTCGAAGAGGGAGAAGAAGTGGAACAGTCATTATCTGAGACAGCTTTTAGTTTCGGATTCATCTTCGTTTTATTCTCTTTTGCCACTCCTCTTTTTGCTTGCATTACAACATGCTTGTAATTCCTTTAAATAAACAAAAAACAATGAACTTATGCTGTCAATAATAATCCAAAAAGCTTTATGTGCAGCATTGGAAACGCCACAAGGTAAACCGAAGGCCGCGTACGACTGCTTTAGATATATTCATGTCACATTATTTTGTACATTTAAACCTTTAAAAAAAGATAAAATCTACGCCACACAATAACGCTTTTCCGCAAAAGGGCGTCGTTAAAGGCCGAAAAAAATGAGGCTTAGAATTAATTAAGGATTTAGGAAGCAAGCAAATGGCGAGAGTCACCAATGGCTTAATTCAGTGATGTGGGGGTTTGAGCAGGCACTTAACAAACAAATTACACAAAAAGTGGTAGAAGAAAATATAAAACATACTTGTTAAGTTTTTTAAAAATGTTCTTCAGTCGTTCATGGTATTCTTCCAAAGTAGTTTCATCTGTATTGTCAGTCATGTTTTTGTAAAAAGCTTCCTTTAAAATGACAAGAAACTTTTGTTACATGACCAGCATTCTGAAGCTGTAAATTTTGAAAAATTAAGATTTTTCACTACTCACATCACTAGACTAAGTGCAGAATAAATCTTATCACACACCATATTAAACCCACACTAGTATGTGAACGTACCGAAAATGAGGGAAATCAGGCAAAAATATTCCTTAAAAAAACGGTGCCGACTTTGATACCACTAATGTCATTCCCAATCAAAAAACTATATATTTTTGCTATTCGCATGTTGGTGAAATAAAACAAACTAGGTTAAAAGAATCTTGCCAGACAGTAAAGGCAGAGTTCATCATTGCCACACTACGGCAGAAGACAATTGAAGAATTAACATTTAAACGTTGGAAGCGATGAGTTTTCAAAGGGTGAAAAACTACTTAATGTTTTCTGGATGGCAATTTTCAAATGGGGTTTGCACAAAAGTTTAAAAAGGAGCGAGCAGTGGGCGGTGAAATTTTTTGTTGTCGGACACATAATGGCACCAGGAGATGAGTTTCTATCAAAAAGCGACTAGCCATCCCACGGCTAAACGATGCCGAACAATGTTTAAAAAGCGGTACAACTTGCGATGGCTTGTTCGTGAATTTATCAATATTTTAATTATGTCTACCAGTTCGTGTGTTCTTCTATGCTATGACGTGTGGATGGGAAAAGGGGCAAAGCCCAAAGATTTTTTTGGCGTAAATTTTAAGTAAAAAATAGAAAGTGTTGGCGGTCTTGTGCCAATTTAAAGAACTATAAAAGCGACTGCCCCGAAACGAATTTTCAAATTAACGACACAATTGTGCGGTAATAGATGTCAATCTAATTATTAGTTTAAAACTCAAAAATAAATCGTCAAATTAGCAAGCTGCCTCATATATATACTATAATTACAGGCCTCGTGGCGCCAGAAAATCGTGGAATTTTACACTTCCATTATTTTTTGTTTTTATTAATTGTTCTTTGACGTCTTTATCTGGGCCGAGGGCGGCGCTCTTCCAATTCGACAGCCGGCCCTAAACCATGGGTGATGATGAGTTCAGCCGTGGTGATGCCGGG